>CM062809.1:1212941949-1214141949 GCA_031772625.1 Pinus tabuliformis | reverse complement strand
GCGGAGTACGGAACAAGGTTCACCAAGCGAGACGAACTGATTGGGACCTGTGCGTGCCAACAGTTTGATGGGCCTATCGGACCATGTACAAAAACCTGAGCGTGTAGATGATTCCAAAGGTGCGAAATAGAGTAGAAATTGCAATTTTTGAAGGGAATACCAAAAGGAATCCACATGTAATAGCTCCCATAGTTGTGACAGCGCGTGAATACCAGGACGAAGGAATCACACAGCTATGCGAGGACGACCATATAAGGATTCGGGAAGCCATTCAACGATGGAACCTTAGACTTCACGAACTCGAAAAATATCGGGTACGATTAAGGAAGAAAAGGATGTTGATGGACGCTGAGATCAAAAGAGTGGAAAACAAGGTCACGCAAGCATGTCTCGTCAATAAACCAAGGATGACAAGGAAAGATACGGATGGTCATACCATTGTGTTAGAATATTGTCACCGAGAATTTATGACTTTGCTACCACGGCTGAGACCGCACCTTACCAAACACAGTAACAAGGGGAGCACACCACATGAGGTAGAACACGCGGCAGGGTTGTCGTGAGGGAAATTGAGGAGTGTCCACGGACTAGACTAGAAGGTGAATTGAAATCTCGCATAGATGGTGCGACCACCTGACTAGCCGTAGGGAGCACAGTCTCAGTGCTGTAGACAGTTGAAAGATAGCGCGGGACTCTAAATGAGTATGTTTGGGAATTGCGCGGTGAAGGAGGTGCACGCAGAATTAGCATGGTACAAGGTTCGCGCCCGTGCACGGGGGGCTGCGCTGCCGTGTAGGTAAATTGGGAAGTAACCTTTGGTGTCACTGTTCATGACAAGATGTCCAATTTAAGGCAAAAGGGAGCAGGAGGCGAGCAATTACGACACGAATTAAGGGCTATATTTGGGACGATATGCCGCCAAGAATGCATTAATGAATCAGAAGTGGGGGGAGCAGTCAAATTCAAATTCAAAAGAAACTATAAAACTCCAAAGGCTATCCACGAGACAACACTTATTCATTTGAGATTTGAGCTATTATGAAGAGCACAGAGTGTTGCATGCCAAGTGATATTTGAGCCCCCAAGTTCACGAACCACCATAGACAGTTCGAACAAGATGACAAATACCAGGAGAGGTGTCGATTTTGTAGAGAGTACTACTGAGGAAGTCGCGCAAAGCCCTACAGTGTAGGTGGGAAATGCGTCGAAAATTTCGAAATCACCTCGGATGCTGAGGCCCAAGAAGGATAAATAGCAATAGGACCAGTCCACATGTCCTCGTGAAATCCGTAGTTTGGTAAACTTTCCATGGAAGAAAAGGGCAAGGCTGTCAACCTTGAGACAGATGATGAGGAGGAGGACCTCTAGGATCTCGTAGATGAGATAGAGGTGGATGAATAAATGGAAGAAGACATCCAGTCGGTACGCGCTGCAACAAAACTACCTGAGTACATTCCTCCGTGGAAAGGGAAAGCTAAAGTACCCAAGGATTTGGATGCCACTAAGAGCGCACTCCAAACCCCGCTCCTCCCAGATGGAATTCTGTTTGAGGGATTGGCCCTGGGCCGCATGGCCATAGTGAAATTTGAAGACTAGGACCTCGTGGACAGCAAAAATTTCCCACATTTATAGATTGAGAACCTCATGAAACAAAGCAAGGAGGGGTCAGTTACAGCGCTAGAGCCGCAGAAATGGCTGCGCAGTGTGGAGAAGGTCAAGATACTCCACCTACTATGGATTCCGCATTTTCACCGCGCATCTATCACGATCTTTATCATCAGGCAGTTTCTTTGCCTGGTGCACGATGGGTACTTATGGCTGCAGGGGCCTATTCCCATCACGGCGGAGCTTATCCACAAGATTTCTCAGCTTCCCTGTAAGGGAAAGGACCCTGCGGAGATAGCTGGCAAAAGTAAAGATTTGGTGCTTGTAGAGGCCATGAAGAAAAAGTACAAATTGTAAAATAAGAAGAGAGTCTATGCAATCAGTAGCATTAAAGAGAAAGGGGTTCACGTAGCCACCCAATTGCTGGCCGGGAAGGTAATGAGAAAATGCCGAGGAGACGAGGTACCAGCGTCGGTCGTTGCGCTGGTAGAACAATGTGCGGAGTGGGTCCAATTCAACTGGACTGAATTCCTCTGTGAATAATTCCTAACCAACTGTAAGGAAGCTCAAGAGCAGGGCAAGACCTTCCACTACACATGGTTTCTCGTCTATTTTATTGGTGATAGGGGAACTGCCTAAGGACAATAAGTTCCCTCATATTGAACAGGGCTTGCTAGAGGCTGCAAAATATGCGTCTCTCTGGGCTACGAAGGACACCACATGGATTCGTGAGACTAAAATCTTCTGGGTGCTCATGGAGGCAAGCATCCAGATGTGGATTAACAGGAGGCCGTGCCTATCCCCCACAGTGTACAACAACCTGCGGAGCTTTGCAGACTTCAAGGCGGATATGCACAATGTGTATATCAAGGCGTGTAAGGATCCGACGTAGACTTGGACCAAACTTCCTATCATCGCAATTGACGATGCCATCTTCTTTGTGCTCGAATCATGGTCTCCTGAGTGATGCGCCTCGGATCTGGCAGAAAGGGATAGAACAATAGCACAAAAGCAGAAGGATGCAACCAAGTTGCATGTCATGAAGTTGGCCTAGCAAAGGCACAATGAACAAGTGGTAGTGGAGGTAAGGGTCGCCCACGAAGTAGCAAAGGTAACCGTAGAACAAGAAAAGGATGCCGAAAGAGCAACAGTAACACAAGCAACAGGAGCCACCGCGACGCAAAAGGAAGGGGGCTAGAATGTGTTTACAGGACATGGACCAAATACAGCAAAAGGCGTGGACCCAAGCACAACGTCCACCAAACTGAAACGGCCACACGTCATGGAGCGGTCAGGTCCACGAAAGAAGGCCAAGGCTTCTAAACTGGACATCAAGCCAATTACATTGACAGAGGGTGACCTCTATGACATTGGCGACATAGTTCGCGAGGTCACCCGGGAAGCACTCCAGGAAGCTATGACGGAGCAACATAATGTGTTGGGGGCCCTAAGGGTGCAGCTGCAGGAACTTCAGGTGCGGTCCCCCCAAGAAGGAACAGCAGCCACCTACAGTGTCGCAGGTACGTCAGCAGCGGAGCAACTACTGCACGCAAAAATGGCCAATACGATAGTGCTCCCGAAAGGAGCGCTAACAGCGGAAAGCGAGGAGGACAGAGCTGTGGTGGGCAGGATCAAGGGACTTTGCCTAAACTTGGCTGCCGTTCTGCAGGGTACATTATATCAGTTGCAGGACGGAGTGACAGCAGAACTCCGTGCTAGGGAAGGACGCGTAGTACAGATGCTTAGCAAATATAGAATTAAAATTGAGAAGCTTAGTCTACAACGCGATGAAGTGCTTACGTAGAATCAACAAGTTGGAGCAAATGGTAGAGGAAGCATGTCGCCGCGTTTGTTACAGGTCAATTTGGGCACATCAACCCTGACTTCCAGATCAATACTATTAGGGTCCATCAATACCTAATTCAGTTGTTTTCATTCCCTAATGAGGTCAACCTACATCATGCTTGCCTCCCAAAAGTTTACTAACACCATTCATCCAAAAAGAGTCCCTAAGGAGATCAATGCAGTTAGCCTTCTATCAGGCTCCATTGCAATGCAGGAACTGCACTGACTGGGTGCGCTGCAGCACACTTAGCCTTTGTTTCACCTGCGCTGAGTGAGTTTCAAATAATTTTTTAAATGAATCCATTGGATTCCTCATCCAATGGATACTTCTGGAAGTTTCCAAGTTGGTTGAACTCGCATTTGGATGAGGAAGAGGATGAATGAACCTTAATCCATTATCCCTTCCTCCATGGAACCACTTCCCAAATTTGGCAGAGAATTCATGAAGGCTATTAAAGGCTTAACCTCCTCCATTCAGCTATAAATTGACCAAGCAATCAAAGGCTGGTCTAGGTTGGAATTTCTTAAGCTCAGGAGATGCTGTTTGAATGAGATTAGTAAGAGTATTGTAATGATGTTGAATTGTTGCTTCATGAGGAGAGAAGGGATTGAACTGGAATGAAGAAACTGAATCAAGAATGAGCATTCATGGGTTGTAATATTTCCTTTTATAAATAAAGAATTCAAAGCTTTTTCCATTCATGTTCTCATATGTATATTGTATTTTGGATTCTATGATATGTTTAGTTAACAAATATTTATTGTATGCTTTGATTGGTTTCTGTCTCAGCTTGTGTGAAGGTACTTTCTAAGTGGGTTAAGTACAGAAAGGAGCGGCAGGATCGATTAAGGGAGAGAGGGAGCAAGCGAAAGCTATAGGTTGGTTTCTCTCTTCTTACCTCTCTTATCTGTTGATTAAAGGAAAGGTAGTGAATTACTTTTTCTGTTGTTTCTAGACTAGATACTAAGTCTAGAGGGTTAGGCATTTGTTAAAACACTAAATTTTACCAGAACAAATGGGTGACTCTGCTGGGGAGAAATATTAACCCTTTTAGTAGCTTATCACCTCCTTAGACACCTTGACATACTTCACTTGTTGTAATTCAGCCTTTTGCATTGCACTTTGGTCAAAATTTGAGGTTAGATGACTCTTCAGTGGCCTCACAGGAATCAGGGCAAGCTAGCCTTAGAGACAGTGCTATGCAGCGCAGTTAGGCCTTCTTTGACCTACGCTGATTAACAAAGGAATATTTTAATCAGCACAGTTTGGCCCTCTTTGGCTTGCGCTGATCAGTTCAGATATGCCTCTCTTTGGCCTACGTTGATCAATCTTGAAATCATTGAAATCAGCGCAGTCTTTAGCGAGAGACAGTGCCCTGCAGTGCAGTTAGCCCCTCTTTGACCTGTGCTGATCAACTTTATGTTAAATTCCCACCTTTGGATTGAGTTTTTGCCAAAATTCTTCTGATTGCTTGCTTGCTGAATATCAATGATGTCTTATCTCTGAAAATAGTTTTTCATCTCCTTAATCCAACCCTACTTTGATTGGATTGATTAATGTTTCTTTAATGTTTTCTTGGTCATTATCAGTCTATAGTCAAAGTTATAATATAGTTGATTGATCTTTGTCGAAAGACAGTGTCATAAAATCGTCTTTTGTTTCGAAAGTTGAATTGTCATAAAGTCTTCATTCATGAAAGATTGATTGATTGATGTGTGCATTTGATTTGTTTTTTCATTTTAGTGTTGAAAATCTTCATTTCTTTAAAATCAAAGGTGTTGTACATTCTTCCTTTCCCTTTAAACGAGATTGTTGCAAATCATCATTTTTATGAAAAGAGTTTTTTGATCGATTGTGCATATTTCCTTTTTGTTCATCATAAGATTAAAGGATTTGAAAAGAAAAACATGCATTGTGCATATTAAAGTTTGTGAATGCTTGAAAGGAATGGTTTAAGGAATTTCATCTAGTTTGTGCTCTTTGTTGATTGATCAAAGAGTACCTGATATTAGAGAAGTGTGTGCTTCTTGAATTATCTTTACTCTTTTAGTTTGTGGAATGCATAACTTCCCACAGTGATATAAGAGTCGGTCCTTTACATGATAATCCAATTCTTCTACTCGTTTTCCTTGACTTAAAGTTGCATATACATCTTTGAAATCTATATCTTGAGCATATTGTTCAATGTAACTCTCATGTAACACAGAATTATGCTTAAGTATAGTAGATGAATTTATAATGGGTCTAGATAACATATCTGCAACTTTATTGTCTATGCCCCTTTTATATCTGATGACTAAATGAAACTGTTGTAGAAAACCCATCCATATATAGTGTCTTGATTGTTGCAACTTAGTTTGGGAGTGTAGATATTGAAGTGGTTGATGATTAGTATGTATTACTATCTCTTTGACCATTAAGTAATGTTTCCACTTTTTCACACTCTGTACTAATGCATACAATTCTTTATCATATGTAGGATAGTTAACTAGTGCAGAATTAAATGTCTTAGAATGCTAACATATGGGTTTACCGTGTTGTGTCAATATTGCTCCCATGGCATAGTCACTGGCATCCGTTTGGATCTGAAATGATCTTTGAATATCAGGCAGTGCTAGTACAGGTGCTGTACTAATCTTTTATTTCAAGGTGTCAAAGGCTTTCTATTGTTTGCCTCCCCACTGAAACACCTTTTTCAATCCTGTTAAAGCATGTAAGGGAGCTGCAATTAAGGAAAAGTTAGAAATGAACTTTCTCCAATATTGTGATACTCCTAAGAAGCTCCTAACTTCTGTAGCAGATTTGGGTTTCGGCGAGTTTACAGTGACTGCCACCTTAGAGGGATCTATCTTCAATTCACCACCCCCTACTATATGTCCCAAATAATTCAAAGATGTTTTGCCAAATTCACATTTTGAGAGTTTAACATGAAGTTTTTCTCTTTTGAAAACATCTAGTGTCTACTTAACATGCTTCAAGTGTTCTTCCCATGTTTTGCTAAATATCAGAATGTCATCCAGATACACAATAACAAAATCATCAAGAAAAAGTTTGAGTACATCATTCATTAGTCTCATGAAAGTAGCAAGAGCATTAGTTAATGTTGGCATTATGATACATGTGTTGTCCTTGATGGCAACTCACTCAGAGGTATGATACAGGTCTTGTCCTTGATGGCAACTTACTCAGATGACAGATCATAGTGCAGCAGGTCAAGAGCAAAGAATTAATGATCCGAGAGAGGTATACACAGGTTAACCTTGATGAAAGTGCATATACACATGGGTAAGCAGAACAAAAGGCGCGTATACGTACACATGCAGGTTCACAGAAGGAAAGGTGCGTACGTGTTGGAAAGCTAAGTTTTGGTCCGTGGTATTTGGTCCATGGTATTTTGGTATTGGTCCATGGTATTTGGTCCGAAGTTTTGACCTTAGGTATTGGGTCCAAGGTATTGGTTCTACGTGGTTTTGGACCATGGTATTGAGAGAGACCTAAACCTATATAAGGAGAAGATCATTAGGCCAAGAGGGGAAAGTGTGCAAGTATTGAATATCTGATGAAGTGTGAGATCCAGTATGCAGGTTATGGGTTTGTGATGCTTTGCTTAATCTGAACCAAGGATGCACCCATGTGGATGATGATGAATGATGGATCGGGATCTTAAGGCTTGGAATGTTTTATCATTATATGGTTTGATTATGGATAGACTAGATCTGAATTATTGACACATGTTTATTCTGTAAATGTTATGTTCTGGGTATAATTGATGTCTGGAATAGCTGCAAAGTTATAAGTTAGAATTTGCAGATCTGTACACAGGTTAGCTTTGGTAAAAGTGCATATACACGCAAGTTGGGTTCATCAGAGTAGCGTATACAGTATGAAGTATGATATTTTGAATTTTCAGTTGGATCTGGTTGTTATTGCAGAGTTCTGTTGCCTATTTTGTGTTCTGGTGACTGTGTTGTTGACAGGGTTTCAGTGTTTCAGTATTGGGTGATTCAGAGATCAATGATGCAGGTGTAGTTGATGGATGTATTGCAGTGGTGATTGATTTTGTGCTTCAATGTTGTTGATGGGTCCAATATGAAAATTGGATGAAACATGGCCTTCAGATTATGGTGTTGTGCTTCAGGAGTATCCAGTATGAAAATTTATGAAACGTGGTCCCTGGAGGAAGAGAGAAGATCGTAGCATTTTGTAGGCTGGCGCCTACGTACTAGTAAACATATTGGCCAGTACAAAAGCCAGGGGGTTGGAGCTCCCTTCCAGAAGCAACTGGAAAACGAGTGAAGGTTGGAGCCTTCAGTAGGCTGGCGCCTATGTACTAGTAAACAAATCAGCTAGTCCAAGAGCTAAGGGGGTTGTAGCTCCCTTCTAGGAGAAGCTGGAGAACGAGAGAAGGTTGTAGCCTTATGTAGGTAGACGCTTGCGTATTGGTATAAGACTACACCAGTACATAAATATTGTAAAAAGAAGTTTCTTATTAAAAGAAGATAGAGACGAATTGCAATAGGTGGTTTTCGCCCACATTGGGTTTCCACCTTACATCATGGTGTTCATGTGCGCTTCTTATGTGTGATGATCTGTTCTATTTTACTGCACCTGTTTACTGTTCATATGGTTAATGAAGTTCTGATGCACTGATTAAAGATCAACATTTAATGGATTAACTGAATCATAATCTTACTGGATATACGCTAGTTGCATTAGACACAGTTGCGTGTACACGCGAGTTCCCTTATCTGAAGTAGCATATATGAATCTAATAATGGAAATGAAAAGATTATTGATTTTCTAATACTGATTCACCTCCCCCTCTCAGTATTATTTCCAATAGTTAAGCCAAAAGGCATAACCAGCCACTCATACAATCCCTGCTTCATTTTGAAAGCAGTCTTCCATGCATCTTGTTCTGCAACTCTGGCCTAATGGTATCCACTATGCAAGTCGAAATTGGAAAAATAAATAGCGTCTTTCAATTGATCTAAAAGATCATCTATGTGAGGAAGGGGATAATGATTTTTGATTGTTATCTTATTCAGTGCTCGGTAATCAATGCACATTCTCCACGAGCCATCTTTCTTTCTCACCAAAACGATTGGTGACCCACATGGTGATGTGCTAGGTCTGATGAACCCTTTCTCGAGAAACTCCTGCACCTACTTCTTGATTTTTCCGTTCTCTAAAGTGGACAACCTATACATTCCAATGTTAGGCAATGGAGCATCTTGCTACAAAATAATATCATGCACTATTTCCTTCTTGGGTGGCAGACCTTTAGGTTCTTGTAACAAGATATCATACTCTGAAACAACCTTTTCTAAATCAACTTCCTGTTTAGCATTACAGCCCTCAAATACATTGGTTTTTCAGGTTTCTTTTCCTTTACAACCATAAGTAAGAATTGTTTGCATGAATTTATCATTCATTTCATCTACCCTGAGTTTATGAGAGTATAATTATTCTTGAGCTTATGAGCTCTTACAATGTATTCGATTCCATCTTTAACAAGTAGATACTTGTTTTTGGCTCTATAGAAAATAGCTTTTCTGTCATACAAGTAAGGACTTCCTAAAACTATTCCACATATATCCAAAGGAATTATGTCTAACTGAACCTCATCTACAAATGCTGACCCAAAAGAAAGCTTGAGTTTGCATTGTCTAGTCACTTGTAGTTGTGCTTTATCATTTAACCATCCTAATGGGTATGGTTTCTTGTGAGGTGTAGTTGCTAATCCCAACTTCTTTACAATTGCTTCAGAAATTAAATTTACTTGTGAGCCACTGTCAAACAAAGTATCAATCTTTTGATGTTTTGAAATAACTCGAATATGGAAAATCTCATGTCTTTTTCTCTCATTTTCTTCATCAATAGTAGATTGTGCAGAATTACTAGTAGATGCTTCAGAATTCTTACCTCTTATACCTATGGCTGCAATAGTTGTTTCATCTCCTGAGTTTGACCCCAAATCTTTTTGAATAGTTGCAACAGTCTTCTTCTTCTTGCCCTCGAACTTCTTAGGTCTCAGCATCGAATGCAGAATCCAGCAATGCTCATCATCATGCCCATACTTTTTACAGTGAGTGCATGAAGCCTTTCTTTTCTGTGCAGTGTTAGCCTTCCTTGCTTTCCATTTCTGCTTTCTTTTCTCCTTATTCTTGCTTGCAGTGGGTTAGGATGATCCCCCAACTTCTGGACTTCCATTCTTTCCTCTAGCTTCTAATTGAGTATCTTGTACAGATACCTCATCTATACTAGTGGGATTAAACATGAGGATAGTGTGCCTCATGTAGCTTTGTAGACCATCGATGTACTTCAATAGAGTCTCAGGTGAGTCTAATGAGATTTCTAGAATCAATGCTCTCTTTCTAAATTCTTGGGTGTATCCTTGTACACTTTTCCCTTTCAACTATCGAAGAGTTTTCTAGCTCATCATGGCTTGCTGCATGTAGGCCAATGGATAGAACTGCTTTTTGATTGCAGAAACAAATTCACTCCAGACAAAGATAGTCTTACCATGTCTTTTCTTGTCAGCTTGGGTCCTGCCTTCCCACCAAACCAAGGCAGTCCCTCCAAGATGTAGGCTTGCCAGCTAAATCTTGCTCTTGTCGTATTCAATATTCTGCACTCTATAATAAACATCAATTTGTCTAATCCAATTGTCCAACTTTTCTGCATTCAACTCTCCATCATATATAGGTAAAACAAATTTAACATCTAGTTTAATAAAAGATGCCTTCTTGTTATGTTCAGGGCTATTTGGAGGTGTGAGAAAGCTTTCCTCTTTCCCTTTTCCTTTTGAGTGGTCATGGAAGTGAGACTCTTCTTCTCCTTTATCTTGTTTGGAGCCTGATGAGTCTTCATCTTTATGTTTCCTAAAGTCCTTATACATTTCTTCTACCATGGACCTTATGGCTAGGAAACTATCTATGAACTGAGGGTCTGGCCCCATAGAACCTTCCTTTGACATTGTCTTCTGAGAATAGACTCTCCCAATTTCAGGATTAGTTTCGACCAATTGTCCTTCTCCTAATTTGAGCTTTGATCTAGTTAGAATTCAACAGCTAAATCCAACACAACCTTATCTAACCTTAATAGCCTAAATATCTGATACCACTTGATTTGAAAATCACTGGTGAGTGATCTCAGTTAATTAATTTAATTAATGAAGGTATTACAGACTCATGTGCTGGTGTGTGTCTATGTTATCTTAGGCGATGGATCGATCAAATTGCAAAATACATAGACACTGGATAATGGAAAACAGTAAGAGAAACACAATAAGAAAATGAAAGAACACAACAAATTAATAAGGAGTTCATCCTATCCACCAGGGCTACGTCTCTGGTCAAGCTTTCAGTGGTGGCCTTCTTTATTGTGTCTTTGAAACATAGTTTTTACAATGAGGAGCTCAATTTGAGTCTCCCGAAACAGATAGTGCTTAGTAGGGTGGTTCTTGGATTCCCCAAGCCACTAGAGTACACAGACTCTTCCTTACCAAGTCTTGACCTCAACTGGTCTGAATGGGATGAGTCCAATTTGGTACTCAGTTCCTGATAGTTTTCCTCTCAGGGATGGCTTGAACCTCTAAAGTCTGGTTCTGTCTGCTCGATGGTTAGCTCGGCTCTCTGTTCTCTACCTCTTGCTTTTGTCTCTTCTATCTCTCGATCACACTGTCTCTTTCTTTCTTATAGTGCTCTATTCTTCTGTTCTGTTTTCTGTCTGTTCATTTGTTCGTGGCTTAAATCCAGTTTGTCTCATGACTGTTCACTTCCTTTCCACCCCTTCAAATCGCCTGCCACTTTTCACTTGCATTTCCCTGCCTCTGCATCATCGCCACTGTGTAACGACTCACAGGGAAGTGGCCACTTGTCCTCTCACAAACTGCGCCAGCTCTTCCTTAAAGGTTCAATATTTCGGTTATGCTATGTAATGATTCATCTACCAAATCAGTGGTCAAATCAGACTTCAGACTCTTATATGCTGCAGCTTAATTCTCCCTCCAGATCGGGTTTTCCATCGGGTGCAATCTTCGTCGTTAGATCTAGAGGCCCCAGATCCTACGGTGTTCGCTCTTATCGCGCGGTTGACTTGCTCGGACATTAGCCCATGATGAGAGGCAGTTTTCTCTCTCATCTTCCGGACACACATCGTTCGCTGTATGGCATCGTTGGGTCTCTTGAAAAGTCTACTTACCACCCAACATGCCTCTGATATTCCGCCAGTTTTGGAGTGTTGGACCCACCTTTCGATTTAGCACTTTTCCCATGGTTTTCGGCTTTCCTTGTGACCGAGCGCTTGGAGCCTTTCCATTTCGAGGGGTTTTTCCAGTGATGTGCGATTAGCACTAATCGCGCATCAGAAACGTCCTCCGTTTTCCGATCTAGACTTCCTAACTGCTAGTTTTCCTCCTGCGCAATCTCCATGGGCCTCGGTCAGCACGCTTTGACCGAGGTCCTCGTCGTTCATTGCTGGCTACAAACTACCACTATCCAGAGGTCCTTCCTGATAGCTCTTTATTCAAAAGTTTTTGAAGTTTGTCCTGAGTTGATACAGTCATAGAACTTTGATAATTTTCATGGATCCAATTCAGATCAGAGAGAGAGAGAGAGAGAGAGAGAGAGAGAGAAGGTGATGAATGAGGGGCTTGTAACATTGGCTAAGTTTTTAGTTTGATAGGGTCCTATAATTTATAGGATCTCAAGGTAACTGAGTATTTTATCTCAGAAATTTCAAATTGTAAATAGTAGTTTATACTACAAATGATTTCCAAAGAGTAGATAGAAAAATGAAAATAAAATAAGGGTTTGCACATTCAAATGCACCCTAATTAGGTTAAGGTGTATTAGTTTAGGAGAAAAGGAGAAATGTAATATGTCTCAAATCATGTGTATGGAGGCCTTATCCTAAGTTTTGATTTTATTCATAAATTTCTCCACCCAGAAGTTCAATGGGGACCACTAGCTCTAATCTGTGGGCACATTATCGCCACAGATCTCAAACTCCACTCACATTCGATGACCCTCGAAGCTTTTCAGACCCCCCGCTTTGATTCCATTTAACCTAGAGGGGGGGCAGGGAAGGGGGGTCTGAAAAAGGTGGTTTCCTTCTGCTATATGTTCGATCCTCAACATTTCGGATCCCCCTTCACTAATATCGCATTCTGCCTCTATCCCCCTCCAAAATCGGTATCCGCTCCTTGCCACAAACAGCCTTCCTGGTTATGTCACCCCCCACTTCCACTTGACTTAATTTCCCTACGTCCACGTCATTTCTCCACATAACCCTTGCAGAACCCACTTCCTTTACACCAACCATGTGCCTCCACATCATCCCCCACCTCCATGTCACCTCCCGCCTCCAGGTCATACGTCTGTTTCATGGTCGGTTAAATTATGTTTTTCTCCCTATACAACACAATAATTTCAAACATGGTTTAAAAAAAAATGAGAATGAATTTTAAACATTGGAAAGAGGTTTTGTTTCTAACATCCTTGTGCACAAAACCTCTCTCAATTTTGTAACATCTATTATGGTTTGGGAGGTTTGGAGGTATCTTTGCAGGTATATTTTCCCGACTTTCCCTGTTTTCAGTCAGTATTTTCAAATGCGGTTTTCGAGCAGGTGGAAATGAATTTTCAAAAAGTGAAAGACATTTTTGTTTCCAACATTATCATTTACAAAAACCTCTCTCATGTTTTTAACCTCTATCATGTTTTATGATATACAAATTTATTATAGGACCCTATGTTTCAGATTTTCGGAAGGAAAAAGTTCAAAGACGGTTAGTGACTTGGATGCCACCTCATGAAATAAGAGTTGCTATCAAATTCTAATTGCTCTTCTTTGTCACCATAAATCCACAAAGATAGTTCCAAGTAGATTCATTAGTTTTGAATGTCGTATATTTTAGTTTTGTTTGTGTAATATAGTTGGAGATATTTGTAACAAATCTTGATATTGTTTCAAGATATTTTAGTTTAGAATTTGTATAAATACTTCATAGTTTGAAGTAATAGAGGTTGATTGTTGAATATAATTTCCTCTACATATTATAATTTTTTGAAGCTGCTGGAAGCATCAATAATATAGGGACATTTTCACAGGATTCATGTGGTGTACAAAATGGTGATGTTTTTCTTCAGTTTATGTGTTTAAATCATTGTATTTTCCTCTGTTATTTCTGGAAATCTTAATTACATAACAAAAACTGTGATAAATAGGATATGTTATTTAGAGCACCGTATTCTAGCTGTTAGTAATTTATATGTATTCTTCGAAGGTCAAATCAAGGAATTCTTCATTACTCCTTGATTTCTACTGAATCGTACATTTCTGCTATTTCACAATCCATTTAATATTCTGGAAGATCCAAATAGTACAACCTAGATTGCCATGTGAAGCTCCATCAAGGTTTGATGAAAATATAGTTAATATTTAGACTCCATATCCCAATGGAATTATAATAATTAAATCAACCAAACAATCCAATCAAAACAATCAGTACAATAATAACTGGCCTAAAATTTACACCAAACATAGCTAAATTTTACAAAGAGTTCCCTCTTTGAAGCTGGCAGGGCTAGATCCTAGCTTCCAAAGTAGCTTTGATGTTGTCCTATGTGTTTACTCCCTCAACCTCAAAAATACAAAACGGCAACACAGTGGTGACCATACTGGGGACCTAGCCTTTCAGATTCCCCAGAAAAGTGTATCAAGTTCCAGATCTGATTAATGATGGTGGACAGTGATTAGACACAAGAAGGTTGTATCATTCACCTGGAAACTTCATGTTTCAAGAATCCAGAGCTCAAAGTTTGCATGGTGACTCCCTTATCAAAGAATCCAGAATTGTAAAGCACTTATGGTGACTCCATTCCATTGTTGATTGTTTTCAAAATGAGTTCAAGAATACAATGCAGGTATGCTCCTATGGATAGATCAAGAATTCTAGGTTTTCCAAATCCCATGCCAGCATTAATTGGTTAACTTATCTTCCATTGTTTAAAGATAGAAAAGGAGATGATGTTGTTGAACATTTATTGAGGTCTCATATGCACATCCGTAAGATTAAAGTCAAATTTCATGAAGATTTTCTTTTGAAATTTTTTATGTAAACTTTGGAGGAAAAGGCTAGATCTTGGTATGAAAATTTGCCTGTTGCTAGTATATGTTCGTTAAAGCATTTTCATACTATTTTTTGTGAGAAATACAGAGAGGATTATCCATCTTTGTTTCTGGAAGAATACTATGATGATGATCACTTCACAAATGATGAAATACTAGAGGCTTTAGATGGAAATCCTTTTCAACATTGTGAAAAAAAAATAGAAGTCTTTCTTGAATTTTCCTCCCCTCAGGAAGAAACAGAGGATGTATGTTGTCTATATGTTCATGAATATTCCCCACAGGAAATAATATTGTAACACCACAACAAACTGATCAGCCAGAGGTTAAGGAAGAAATTCAGCAGCCTGGACCTGATCAAGAAGAGGACAACAGTGAAAATCAGCGGGATATTTCAAATACCATGGCTGAACACATTAACACTGTAGTTGTCTCGATTGTAGAAGATCAAATTAAAGAATAAATTCCTTTTACTAATCATCAAGTAAAGGTAATTGAGCATATTGTTGAACATTCATTTGTTGATTTACAAAAATCTTGTGATCCGAAAGCAGAACTAGTAGAGCTTAATTCTCTTGATCCACAAGAGCAGTTTCAACAAGCAGTGTTTTCTTCAGTGATTAAAGACCAATCAGGTTTGCATGATGAAGATCTTGTCTCCAATTCTCTTCCATGTTATATCTTATCTCAAGTTAAAGTCCTTGAAGAAGAAAATAAAAGTTCTCAATCATTAGTTACCTCCTTGGATGTTAGTGAAGAAAGGAAAAATATTGATGCAAGTCATATTCCTTCACTTGAAATTAATGAGTGTTTGCAACTACCTTGTAAGCTTTTGCGTGACCAAGAAAATGATAAGGATATTTCTGTTGCATATGATATTGCTATCGTATTTGAGGATATTCAAGAGAATTCAAGACACTTGACTACAGTGGATAATAACAAGGAAAAACAGTTTTCTCCCATTCTGTTTGAAAAGAATCAGTTTCAACACATAAGAAAAACAACAGTTTGGAATGAGGTTTGTTTTCCTGTTTTAAATCATCCTGAAGATGTTGTGATGCATGTTTTCCATGATCCTTTGGTCAGTTTATTGTTGTCATTGGTGAAGGGAGAATTTTCCAGGTTCATCAATGCAGCTATTAGATCCAGTGGAAAAGTTGAGTTGCCATTTTCTAAATTTATTTTTCGCCTAAAGAAGTGGAATGAAAACTTTAGTTAAGCATCCATTTGCTTGAATGGTTGCACTGGATGTTTGTTATCACTTGATATGGAAGTCATTTAATTAGATTAGAGTAGGTAGAAGAATGCAAATAAGCTCATTGCTTTGAGCATTTTTATTTTTCAAAGAATTCTTTCGAGTTTCAGTTGTAGATTGTGTTGGGCATGGGATCCCCTGCAGCAGGTTTTGGGGCTCAAAGCCCAAGTTTTGGTCAAAGATGGTGTAGAACTTCATGAATTGCGGGCATAGAGCGTGAAGTCTAGGATGAGTCATAGGGCTATCCACCCTAAAATATTGTAATTTAATATAAAGTTGTGTTGGCCTACCCATGGTCCGCGGACCATGGGATTGTATAAATAGAGTGAGGCTCTAAGTGTAAAGATAGCTAAGCCAAGAAAAATAGATAGAATAGCGAAGGCATGGTTAGAGCGTAGAGTGGAATCTAAAGTGTACTGGGTCATAATAGTAGGAAGAGGCTCTGTAGCTGAGTGCGCAGAGGCGTAGTAGAGTTCGTAGCTGAGTGCGTAGGGCAGAGTCAGGTTTATACTTGGGATTGAAAGTTAATAAAGAGAAGTTTACTTTGTGCATCTGTTCTGGAATATGTATTTTGATGTTATGCATTACTTTCACTTTGTTTACTTACTACGTGCAATTGATAATACTTGTATGAATGCTTATATATGAAAACAATCTAAGTAATCAGCTAACAAAGCCTAACTAAGGAAGACTTGGGTAAATAACATGGGTCACACTGCGGCTAGAACTGTGTGAAGACAGTATCGCAGGGCGTAGGGTGCCCACAGGTGTGCGTAGCGCAATAAGTGCGAAGGTTGGACCGCGTACCAATCACCTCATATCAGACTTCCCCAGGGTGTGGAAACCTAGTTCTAGCACCCTCCCATACTACTTCGAGTGAGACCTCAGTCCGCACTTCGCGGAATGTTGCCGAAAGGGCCAGTAGTACTGGGATTTGCTTGGCTAAATCACTTCTGAACCTGGGTCAAGGCCCACTAAGCCAAAAAATGGTTCCATTTTCGGGACTAGGATCTGCATAAGGAATGTCTGATGTCGTGCCACTAGAACCCAACAAAGAAGGAAATTGAAGAGTGGTTAGACAAGAAGATTCATGAGTTCATGACACAGGAAAGCAGAACTCCACCAGTATCTAAGGAAAAGTAGTTGGCGCGTTACGTGTATATGGAAATACACGAGATTTTCTTTGCATCCTTTCCTTCTGAGATGTATGAGTGGATCGCGAAGCTAGCTTACAGCCAGGGAAGGTGTAGGCTAGAAAACCCAATAGTGTGGACTCTGGAATTAGGGCGCAGACTAGAAGCATCATAAGATAAGATTGCGCAAGCTGTGGACCATTGGCTTGACTGGATAATGGGGGGATTTATCACTGAGTTTGCGGTAGACACAACTGTGATCTACAACAAGGCAGGGCGACGTTTTCTCAAGGAACCACGAGGTAAGTATATGAAATCTTGAATACCTGGATTAAGATGCTATTATGTGAAAAGTGGGTTATGCGAATAAATTAATGTTTGGGACTACACATAGTGGAAAGATTTACAGAAGCAGAAGTAGTGAAGAATTAGAAAACAATCCCTTAATTTCACCCTTGCGAGAGAGTGAGGACGAGGTCGCGAAGGTTTCTCCGAGAAGTGCGGTCAGTTTGATAAGGCAGTGGATTTCGCAGTTACCACCACCACCCACACCGCCACCCGCTTCACCTCCCTCACCTCCATCCCCACCTACTCCACCTCCATTTCCTTCACAGTACAGTATGGCAAGCGTGATCAAATTACCAATATTCAGAGGGGTAGGGAATGAGGATCCGGACCAATTCTCGTTCATGGTAAGTGCAGTATGGGAAGCACAAGATGTCACAGATGACAATATTAAGAAGGATACATTGGTGAGCGCGCTGCAGGTTCGCGCATTAACAAGGTACATCAAGCACTCTAACGACCACCCAAACGCAAGGATAGCAGAGATCCAGAACGCGCTGAACAGGGAATTTAGTTGGCCAAAGTTAGAAACACAATCAATCATCAGGTTTAAAGAAATATCGATGCTCCCAAGCGAGACTCCCTAGGATCTAGATCAACAGCTGAAGCGTATGATCCGCGAAGCCAATATGACGTTGACAGATGGACAACGTCGTGCATGGTTTGTAGCATCTCTGGCACCGCACTTGAGGATGGCACTGTCACAATAGAAACTTTCCACCCAGGCCGAAGCATTCGAGAGGGAAATGAGATTACATGAAACCCCGATACAAGACCCTGGGTTGGGAGTTCAACAAATCCACGTGCAACTATAGAATCTTTGCTTGGAAATGCAAAGCTTGAAGCTAGATAGGACATCGCAGCCAGAGGTGCGCAAGAAGGTATGGTGCATAAAATGCAAAGGCCAGGGCCATGACAAGGATCACTGTCTAGTGTTCGCGAATTACTTGGCAGGAGGAGGGCCAATGCCATTAAGAACGGAGGCACAGGTAGGGCCGAGTACGACACCTGCATTATGGTGCGCGATCTATTAGATAGGAGGGAAACACATGACAGATAATTGTCATTTGTTGCAGAAGTATACACAGACACCCTAGCAATTATTTTGTAATTTCTGGAGGTCGGTAGGCCACGATGAGCGCACTTGCCGCAGTTACGAGCTAATGATGGATTGGACCCCTGCCTATAGGATGCAAATGGAAAATTGAGCCTTTGACACAGATGTGGGGATGGCGTGCGCTCGATTTTAGGGGTGAGGTCAAGGACGAGGTGGAATGGGACTAGGAAGGGGTCGTGGATAATTAATTTGTTACAATTGCAGTGGACCTGGGCACTATGCCCATGACTGTACTAACCCGACGAGGATATCATGTACGTATTATGCTCAGTTTGATCATGAAACAATAGAATTTCCTATGTTGATCACGAACATGCGTGAAAAAGGGGTATTCTAGCCTCCCCCGACTCAGAATATACAAATGATGAGGTCTGAGCTGCGCGAAGAGGAATCGAATATAAACATGATGCTCAGAAGCAGTACGGCCACGGGAGAGGATATGGGGAAGCAGCAAGAGGAAAATACTTGGGTTTGCAAGGCTCCTGTGAAGGAACCCGAGTTTGACTTAGAGCACGCGAAGGAGACATTCATGGAAGCTAAGAAGAGCTTCGCGGAGGCCTCCACTTCACGTAGTAAGGATCAACCAGAGCCAAGAATGGATCCTTCAATGCTCACTACATTTCTGGAGACATGCACGAAACTGTTGCGTGACAGCAAGGCGGTTAAAGGATTACAGGAACCGATCACCAGTTGCGTGGGGTTAGGAGAACCGCGCATAGTCCAAAAATTAGGGAAACATGCATTGCGCACTGGAAGGGAGATGAGGTTGACTCCACAGATTGGTGAGTATGAAATGGATCAAGTAATCCTAGATCTAGGTTCGGATGCAAATTTATTATTGAAGCAAACATGGGAACACATGGGCAGGACCGCGTTGCAATGTTCCCCTATTCAATTATGAATGGAAAACCAACAGAAGATTTTGCCCATGGGAAGGCTGCAAGGGGTAACAATTGATATTGAAGGCACGAGCACAGACGAATTTTGAAGTAATAGATATTGTCGATGACAAAAATCTGTATCCCGCGTTGTTAGGAACAGACTGGGCCATCGATATGAACAGAGTCATCAACTTGAAGAAGCGCAAAATGATCTTCGAGAAAAATTCACTACGCGTAGTAGTCCCACTAGACCCAGCTGAAGGAGCATGCTACATGGAACCAATGTGCGACGACGATAGCGACGATGATCTTGATTGTATTTATAAGATAACTGCGTGAGACCAAAATTGGGTGAATCCAACTGTAGATGGGAGGATCTCGTGGGAGTGCAAAATCTCCTACACTTAGGATTTAGACGAAGAAGTAGAGCAATGGCAGAATCGGTTGCACGAAGTGACGATGTTGAATTGCAACATGATGATTATATCACTGCGTTGCGTGACAACAGAGGCAAAAGAGATGCCTACATATGATGGATTAACGGTGGTGGATGAATTCCTGAGAAAATTTGAAAGTGTAGTACCGGAACAGCAGTGGTTCAATGTGTTGATGTGGGCACTTCGCGCAACACCCGCACGATGGTGGGTTACACATCAAGGGAATTTTGAGGACTGGCATAGATGCAGAAGGATGATGCGCATATGTTTTGGGAAACTGCAATTTTGGCTAGAAGACAAATACAATGGACGACATGACCCATGCACGCACCTCACAAAATGGACCAAGGTCTACGGGTAAGAACCACAACCCAAATGGGTACACTTATTATATCATACCTTGGATGTAATTCCCATGAATTGGTATACTGAGACATAAATCTGACATGGTAAGGGCGAATGGGATGTCTTGCACGAGGGATTTTTGTTAACATTCACATTTGAAGACCGGTGGTCGGATACTGTTGACGATGCGCTGCAAGTAGTAAAAGCCGCCATCTTCAAAATACCACAAGAGCCATTGGAAATGATGCAACCAGTATGGACAACCCAGTTAAGCAGCACCCTAGAATGCTATAACGTGCAGGTGGAGGAAGATGATGATGACCCTTGAAATATTGAGATTCCAGAAACCGAAGGCTGTCGCGAGGTTATAGGACCATCAATTGAGGATCCCGACAACACCGCACTATAAAAACAAAGAAGGTAAACATTGGCACAGAAGCGGAGCTGAAGTATGCAACGCTTGAGGACTATTGGGACGATGCTACGGTAGATAACGTCGCTAAGTTACTCTGCGAATACCAAGACTTGTTCCCGACCAAAATCACGGACTTAAAAGGGATCATTGGCGACTTAGGGATGATGAATATCACTATGAAACTGGATGCGAAGCCAGTTAAGTAGCAACCTTACCCTTGAACCCAAAGTATAAAGAAAAGGTCTGTGATGAATTAGATAAAATGTTCGCAGCTAGAATTATCGAACCAGTGGAAGAATCCGATTGCATAAGTCCTATGGTAGTGCAGGAGAAAAAACAGAAAGGAAAAATAAGAATATGCGTGGACCTCAGGAAGCTCAACGATACCTGTGTTCACGATCCATTCCCGACACCATTCACAGATGAAGTATTGGAGAACGATGGCGGTCAGGAAGCTTACTCATTTACGGATGGCTTCTCAGGATACCATCAGATCAAGATCGCGCCGGAAGATAGGAGAAAAACAACCTTCGCAACAGAATGGGGCTGATTTTAGTACATCGTTATTCCCTTTGGACTGAAGAACGCTCCAGCAATATTTTCGCGCATAGTGGTGGCCGCGTTCAAATAATACATCCACAAGTTCTTGGAGGTCTATCTAGACGATTGGACTATCTTTGGATTAGTTAAGAACCATGTAGCCAGCTTACGTTTGATGCTGGATACTTGCCACCGACACCAGATTGTGATAAACCTTAAAAAGTGCACCTTCCTCATTCCCTTTGGCAACCTACTAGGTTATGTGGTCTGCAAACAAGGCTTGATGGTGGACCCTGCAAAGATTGTTGTTATTCTGAATTTGGTGGAAGCACCGTGCAGTGTCAAACAATTACGCGCTACTTGGGGGCACACTGGTTACTATAGGAAGTTTATCAAGAGTTATGCCCAAATAACTGCGCCGATGGAAAATCTATTGAAAAAAGATGTGGAATATTGCTGGAATGATGATTGCATGAAGAGTTTGGATGTCCTAAAGGGGAAACTGGCCTCAGCGCCAATTTTGGTCTTCCTGAAATGGGATGTGGAATTTCATGTACATGTTAATGTGTCGTGTATCGCGTTGGGAGCCGAACTCACATAGGAGGGCGCAGAGGGTGTGGAGCACCCGATGACGTTTAGGAGTTGAAGATTTTCCAAAGAAGAAAAGAACTACTCTACCACCGAATGCGAGGGGTTGGCAATGGTGTACGCACTCCAGAAATACCAACACTATTTACTTGGAGGACATTTCAAGATGTATACCGACCATTCCGCATTGAAATACTTGGTGAACAAGCCTGTGTTGGGGGGGCGCATATGCAGATGGTTCTTACTGTTTCAAGAATATGATTTTGAGGTCATAGTCAAGCCGAGATGCTTAAATGCAGGACCAGACCACTTGTCACAAATTGAGATGGGCGAGGAACCAACAAATTTGGAGGAGGGACTACTTGATGCACAAATCTTTGCAGTACGCGTCGCAGATGGACACTTTGAAGATATAATCCATTTTCTAACAATAGGGACTGCACCGAAGGAGTACTCAATTCAACAGAAGAAGGAATTGGTGCTGCGCATGGTGGACTTTTCTGTCATTGCTGGGCACCTCTACAAGATGGGAAACGATGAGATATTGCAAAGATACGTACCTAAATTTGAACAAGGTCGGATCCTCATGGAAGCACATGGGGGTGCCGAAGGAGGACACTATGCAGGATGCGCAACCACACAAAAGATTCTTCGCGCAAGGTTATGGTGGCTGACCTTGCACTAGGATTCGAAAGTGCATTGTAAGGCCTGCGATATATGTCAAAGGATGGGAAAACCATCACGAAGGGACGAGATGCCACTAAATCCCTAAATGACACTGCAGCCATTTGAGAAATGGGCAATTGACTTTGTGGGCCTAATCAAACCTCAGGGAAAGATAGGTGCGCGCTACATCATCACCGCGACGGAGTACCTGACATGATGGGCGGAAGCACAACCGGTCAAGGACTACACGACTGCCACGACTGCAAAGTTTTTGTTCGAAAACGTGTTGACACAATTTCGCTACCCAGAAATCTTAATGTGCGATCAAGGAACACATTTCTTGAATGAAACCATCAGCGTGCTCACAGAAGAGTTCCATGTTTATCACCAGAAAAGTACACCATACCAGCCACAGGCTAATGGAACAGTCAAAGCATTCAATAAAATACTGGAGACCGTACTGACCAAAGTATGTAATGTATAGCGAGACAACTGGGACCTACACGTACCTGTTGTGTTATGGGCGTACAAGACTACGTGCAAGAAATTGATGGGACAGACACCATTCCGGTTGGTCTATGTTACGGAAGCAATCATTCCAATGGAATACATTGTACCTAGTCTGTGAATAGCAGCACTCACGGGCATGATGGACTGCGAAGCTTTGGAAGAAAGGCTAGCGCAATTAGAAGAACTCGAGGAGGAACGATTTTTGGCCGGATTTCACCAGCAGGTACAAATGCAGCATCAAAAATCCTGGCATGACCGCCATATCAAGTTGCGCACCTTCAAGGTAAATGACTTAGTGCTACTGTATGATAGCAAGTTTGAAAAATTTCCTAGCAAGTTCAGAATGCATTGGTTGGGACCACATGTGGTAAAAAAGATCACAAACGGAGGCGCGGTCTAGTTAGTCAAACTTAATGGAGAACCCTTCCCAAGAAAAGTAAACGACAGTCGCCTGAAGCCCTACATGGGTGGGCTGGCTATTTGACTAACCGAAGCACAGTCTTCGCGACCCGAGGAGCCGGACATTGGCGCGGGGCTATAAACACAAGCACCAGAAGTCGATACCAAAGAAGAGACACAAGTCAGATGTAGATGATTCAGAAGCAGGAATGGAGCAGATCCAATAGACGGCAGAACAATGCGCTGCAGACCTTCTCACAACACAGGCACAATTGGAGGGGCTCCGTGCCAAGATCGCCGCACCAGCAGAGTGACTCGGGACAAGTTACGATGATTTTTGGGGTCCTGTTGGGCAAGGGATCCCCCGGAGCAGGTTTTGGGGCTCAAAGCCCAAGTTTCGGTCAAAGATGGTGTCGAACTCCACGAATTGCGGGCACGGAGTGCGAAGTCTAGGATGAGTCATAGGGTTGTCTGCCCTAAAATATTGTAATTTAATATAAATTTGTGTCAGCCTACCCATGGTCCGCGGACCATGGGATTGTATAAATAGAGCGAGGCTCTAAGTGTAAAGATAGCTAAGCCAAGAAGAATAGATAGAATAGTGAAGGCATGGTTAGAGCGTAGAGTGGAATCTGATGTGTACTAGGTCATAGTAGTAGGAAGAGGCTCTGCATCTAAGTGCACAGAGGTCTAGTAGAGTCCGCAGCTGAGTGCGCGGACCTCTGCAGCTGAGTGCACGGACCTCTGTAGCTGAGTGCATAGGGCGGAGTCGGGTCTGTACTTGGGATTGAAAGTTAATAAAGAGAAGTTTACTCTGTTCATCTCTTCTGGAATCTGTATTTTGATGTTATGCATTACTTTCACTTTGTTTAATTACTGTGTGCAATTGATAATACTTGTATGAATGCTTATATATGAAAACAATCTAAGTAATCAACTAACAAAGCCTAACTAAGGAAGACTTTGGTAAATAACATGGGTCGCGTTGCAGCTAGAACTGCCTGAAGACAGTATCACAAGGTGCGGAGTGCCCACAGGTGCGCGTAGCACAGTAAGTGCGAAGGTTGGACCACGTACCAATCACCTCTTATCATACATCCCTAGGGTGCGGAAACCTAGTTCTAGCATTGTTACACAGTAATTTGTCATTGCCTTCACTCCAGTCCTCCTACTGTGTCATGTGTCCTAGTCAAACATGCTCATATTGAACATTTGCTCTCTGATGTTGCCAAATGACCCACTTTCCCAAAGTTATATGCTTCATCGCGTCTGTTTATAAAATAAACGCGCTGACAGGCGCTCCTAAACAACCTAGATGTGTTGCCAGCGTGGAAGTACCCCTGATTCCCACGCTAGTCCGATTTTATGTCCCAGCGTGAGGTTATTTGCAATATCTTGCAATGACCTGATTGGTTGTATTACTCAATAGCGATGTCAGCGCGGAAGACCAGTTATGTACCCGCGATGATCTAGATTGGGCGATTTGTTCCAACAGTCGGCCTTCTAGATGACTCCAAACCTGGTTGTTGGCATAGTTTGCATCGCCCTCCCTTTTTGGCATGGTTGTTCGTCATTTCTGCTACCTTCCTTGATGATAAGCTCTCTCTTCCACCTTTCATGGAGGCTCCTTCTCCTATTTAAACACTCACCTATGATATGATCAGCTAGTTGGAAAATTCTTGGATTGAGCAAGTGTTGTTAGTGTTTGTAGATAGCTGGTGTGAGTGTGATCAGTGTGGGATTGTTAATAGCTTGTGGAAGGTTGTGAAGTGCCCTTGACATTGTGTAAAACTTATGAGTGAGAGAGCCTTGTATGTTGGGAGATCCATCTTCATAGAGTGAATGCTTGAGGAACATGCTGGCTGGATCCCTCTGAGAAGGCTTGTGACATCAAGACTCCGGTTGTAAGCTGACTCTTATTTCATTATCAATTCAATCAATGATGTTTTCCTATGTCTTTTATGTAATTTACTTGATAGCTCATGAGTTCTTGACTTTGTGAGTAAACATATCATCGTTGTATTCCGGTTACGTGCTTTGTTGTATTTCCTTTGCATTGTTTCAGGTTGATCACTCTTTGGGAGAAGGAAGCGGAAGTTGGAGAAGCGCAACGGAACTCCACCGACCACCGGCTGAGGTAGGCCTCCAACTATGATTTTTTAAGGAAAATTGTTGTTGATCTGTCTTTGTTTGTGACTAGACCCACTCTAGGGCTAGAGGGGTTGCCTCTGTCCACAGAGGGAACACTTTCCTGCATCACAATGGCGACTCCGCTGGGGAGACTTGGCCTTTGTTCTTTTCTTGTTTACTCTTGATTTGATTTTTGGTTTGGTCTATTTTGAAGTTTTGGGGATTAGTTATCAGTATTTTGAGTTTCCTGGGTTGATATGGGAAATACCCCTGTTTGATTGAAGGATTGACTGTCTTTGATTTGGGAGTTTTTGGTTCGCTTGCCACTATTTTGGAACACCATCGTGGCTTTAATTTTAACAGACGCGCTGTCATCGCATCCACCCTTTTGTATTATCCTGTTCATCACGTAATTACGCCTAATAGTCGCGACAGTTCTGGAAAACGGACCATCGCGGAAAAGTGGTGCACTTCTGTGCTGACATCGCTTTGTTGTTGCGGAGTGTTCTTTATCAGCACTTTGTTGCTAATGTATCACCCACACTGATTGCTGTATAATTGATTTTTTCAATTCTTCCTCCTTAGTCCATCAGTCTTGCTATCCCCTTGCTTTTCTCACGTGCTTGATAACTTGTTTTTCACTATTCATATGTGAGGCACTCTTTTGTGAGATTTGCTTGAATGAATCTTGCTTTTTTGCTTATGTGACCTAGTTCGTTGTTTCAAGTTCCTTGAATCAGTTTGGCTTGGTTGCTTTTTCACTCAAGGTTCATTTACAGCTTTGTGTCAGTTTGATTGAGCCTTCCCCTTTGCTTGTTCTTTGTTGATTGTTTAGTGATTTTTATTAAACCAACCTTTGGCATTGTTTCGATTTCTTTTTGCTACCGAACATAGATCGCAACTGTTTGGATCAACCGGTTTTTTCCACACTTGCTTGTTGCTTATTTGCTTCTTCTAGATTTAAAGGCATCAAAATCAAAAGATTGCATTCATTTGGTATACGAAAGTGAAAGTGAATTTGCATTTCTAGTTTGCATGTTGAAAAGCGAATGATAAAATCTCTCATTAGTAGTATCCGTGCACTTTATAAATTGGTGTCTGTATGCATTGAGTGACTGTCATTGGTTGTCTTGGTTTTCTTGGTTTGGGAATGATCTCTCTACCCTCTTGTAGGTAGGTGTTCATCGAAACAAAATGATATTTTGCTCATTCTAGCTGCATCCTAGGATTTGGTCTATACATATGGTAAGGCCTGAAAACTGAAACATAATTCAAGATCAACTTTAAAATGAACTGAATAAATCTAACAATGCATTGGAACATAACGCACACTATTTAGAGGTCTAGGCTAGAGACGTGCTCTGGTGTCGTTAAACCTAGTCACTTTTGTTTCCACTCAAGGTTGGGTGATTCCTCCTTCTGTGACTCAATAGTGGTCTAGTACAAAATTGTGCTCGCATGTACCGTCGAGTATATGTTGGGAGACCCCACTAGGTTATCATCCTTTATCCATAGGAAGCTGTGTCTGCCGCCTTATAAACCGTAATGCACCGAACACAGCATTCGGGAAGATTGACTGTTTTACGGAAAGTCCTTGGTTTTCATATGATTGCTAAGGTGTATATGCATTTTTACGGGTTGTCTGGTAAACCTTTTGCCTAGTTTCTCCAGAGTAGTCACTTTCATTCCTTTTCGGACTCCCTAAAAGAAAAGGTCCATCTGAGCACTTGTCACTTTTGGCTCATTAAACATTTGAAGGCAACTAGAGTCATCTTTTTGTCCTTTTCTCGACTCTCTAAAGATGAAAAGGTCAAGTTGTTCTTGTGTCTTAAAATTTATTCGGCCACGATCACATTTACCCTAGCTTGAGTAGGGTTCTTCCTCATTAGTTTTCCTAGGGTTTTTTGAATTCAATCATCCTGGCGGAATCACCGATCCCATCTCCCATTCCAAGTGACCAAGGGTCTCCTTCTTCTGTTGCCCCTGAGGTACTGGTTGTTAGTGACACTCTTCCTGTTATTCCGAGTGTCCAACCGATTAAATCTCGTGCTCCAGAGGACGAGGCTTACGATATTCATTAGAACCCCATTTGGGAGCCTTCCGACAAAGATAATCCCGTTACTTCTCCTAGTGTCTCGGTCCCAATGTCTTCTTCTGACATGGATGTCACATCCCCCGTTACGACTGAAGAGTCCTTTGTAGCAGAAGGAGAAACGTCTATGCCCGCGGAAACTTTGCCTTTCCATGTCACTTCCCTTGGTGTCACGTTGCCTTTGAGATACAATGCTTTGGCAGACATCATCGTTTCTCGGACTCCCATCTCAAGTTCCATATGGTCTCGTATTGTCCCTCCAACTTCAGGAGCTTTCACACCTCGAATTCACAATGTGCCTGTTACCTTAGTCCCGACTATTCCAACTGTTTGTGTGGCTTCTTTAGCCCCTGTCGTCGGTGTCGTCACTGCATCCTCTGTAGTGACCACTGTTGCTGGGCCTTCTCCTGAATCAGCAAATAGTGGCCCATCGGCACCTGGACCCGGAGTTGTTGATCCTACACTAAATGCCCCACCTTCTTCTGGTTTCATTCCAGAAGGGGGGGCATACGATCAATATTTGCAAGCTATCCAGAATCCGAGCTCACAAGGTCTGTTCCATTACTACGATCCTATAGGGCATCACCTTTATCTTGCCGGATCCTTGCCATCTCAGCCTACCGTTGAGGTCTCGGTTCCGTTATCTGTTGCTTGGGGCACCACTAGTTATCATGGTGGCCAAATCCCCCCTGCGAATGTTCAAGGACCACCTTATCAAGGGCAACCTTCTTACACGCAACCCTCCTACGGGCAGCAATACTATGGAAAACCCTATCTAGGGCAACCTGGAGGCCCACAAGGACAACCCTTCCAGGGACAACCTTCGGCCTCTGGTGGTTCATCTTTTACTTATCTTGGGTAACCTTCTGGAACTCCAGGACAACCTTACATGCAACAAGGCCAACCTAGTAATTAGCAGGGTTACCCTTCTGGACAACCTTCTGGCAATCCAGGACAACCTTACATGCAACAAGGCCAACCTGGTAACCAACAGGGCTACCCTTCTGGGCAGATCAGTCAGCCTTACGTTCAGCAAGGCCAGCCCATTATCCAGTCTCGTCAACAATTTGCACAAGTTGGTTAGCCCCAAATCCAAGGTCAACCAACTGTCCAGTATTCTCAGCCATCCGGCCTGTTAGGACAGCCCTCAGTTGTGCAAGGACAACCCACTACCCAGCAAGCTCAACCTTCTGGGCAAATGGGTCCATCCCAGTCTCAACTAGGTCAACCTTCTGGCGAGATGGCTCAACCTCAATACTCAAGGACATCCTTCTGGGCCTGCTCAACTGGGCACTCAAATGATTGTTGTTATTTATCAAGCTCCGCCCGGTTTTCAGCCCCAGTTTGGGCTCCAGACCCAATCTGGTCTTCAAATACAGGTTGGATCCCAATCTCAACCTGCTTATCAATTGCAGCCTGTCACCCAGGCTCAGTTTGGAGCCCAGCCGCCTTATGGTTTTCAGCAATGCCAAGGGAAAACTCAATTTTCCCCGTACCAAAATTATCAAAAACTCCAGGTGAATCCTTATCAGAATTATCAGCAACCATATGTTTCTCCTGCAGGCCAAGTTGGTAATCAGTGGAATGCTGGGGGGAAGATCCAAGGTCAACCATCCAGTTTCGGCTATAACCCCTATGGACAAATTCCCTACGGACAGAACCCTTATGGGCCAAATCCGTCTGGACAAAATCAATGGGGGCAACAAGCAACTGGGTGGAACTCTGGCGCTACCTCCTACCCACAGCCTCAAATGTCCTTCAACCCTCAATTACCCTTTTCAGTAACTTTGGAATTGTCAGATGTGTCCAAACTGACAAATGGTCCTATTCTTCACAATCCGTATTGGCCACCAGTTCCAACCAAGATTCTCGGTTTTTGTCCCAAGTTTGACGGTAAATTTGGAGAAGATCCTCAAGCCCATGTTATGACTTATCATTTGTGGTGTTCATCGAATTCATGGCTTGATGATTCAATCCGGCTTCGCCTATTTCAACGGACCCTCACTGGCTCTGCTGCTAAATGGTATATTGAGTTAGCTCGCGGATTTTTTCAGGACTTTAACTCATTGGCCATGGCATTTTTAACTCATTTTCAGTTGTTGATTCGATATGAAACAGGCACACATCTCCTACAATCCTTAAAACAGACAATGGAATCACACATCTATGATCATATCGATGAATGGAGACGGCGTCGCCATTTGATTAAGTTTTGGATCCCCGATCAGCTTCTGACCGATTGGTTCACGACCTCTTTCGTCAGTCCGATTGCGCAGGACATTGCTATGGGGGCATGTGTCACTGAAGAGCAAGCTATCGCGCATGCTCAGTACCTTCACTTGGTTTACTCCTAGTCTGGTACACTATATCATTATTTGCCTGATGCCCCAAGGCCCGGAACTTCCAAAGCCTCGCCAAAGCCATCTGTTGATGGTGTCATTGGATCTGTTAATTTGTCCTCTAAGAAATCCTCTGCAAACCCTGGGAAGAAAAAGTCGAATGCTTCAAATGAAAATACTTCTCAGGCTGTATCCAATTCTGGTAATACTTCCGAGGTCAACGTCGTCCAGTCCACCACGACAGACAAAGCCTCGAAAGGAAAGAAGAAGGGAAGAGGAAAGAATAAAGCTGATCAACCCAAGCAGGATGCTCCTAAACCTCCACCCAAGGAAGGTGCCAAACGCAAGCCTAAGTATCCTTGCCTTATCTGTGACGAGGATCACTATACCAAAGACTGCCTGAGGTGGTCTGAAGTTAGTCGTTTGTTGAAAGGTGCCCCCAGGACTCCTGCCATGCTCAAAGAGTCTTTTCCCTCACATCAAACGCAAATGGTGGTTGATCCATCCTAATCCTCTTCTCCCTTTGGTTCTCAAGTGTTTCTGGCTGGGACGATTCCTGTCCACATTAGTACTTAGGCAAAAGAGTATCCGTCATCTGTCGAGAAAGAGCCTGAGGTTCCCTCTAGCACTCCTCTGTCCATTTCTGGTCCCCTCCATATCGAGAGACCTAGCGCTGAGACGACCATCCGACCCCCTCAGAAAGGTGTACTCTGAAAATCTTCTTACAACCCTAATGCTCATGCTACTCAGCACTATAGCATTGTTGAGGACTTAGCCCAGGCTCCGTCAGCTATGTCCACCTTAAAAGTTCTCCAGAGCTGCCCTTCTCAGAGGAAGTCCTTGCTATTGGCTATCGGTGGCACTGACCCGGCTGACTCAGATTTGGTCACTTTTGACCTCGACAGCCATATATCGAGACTGCCTCACCAAATTGCCTTCCTTATCCAGGTCATCATCAATTTTAAAACGATCCATCATACCATCATTGATGAAGGCACTTCGACTTGCATAATGTCTATTGCTTGTTGGAAGGCTATTGGTTCTCCGACTCTGAGCCAGTCTCCTACGACTTTGGAAGCCTTTGATGGGAGAGAGTCTCATCCTTATGGTATCCTCCAACGCTTGCCCATTATGTTGGAAGGGAAGACGGTCGAAGTAGAGGTTGAAGTCGTTCATGCCAATCTAACTTACAACCTCCTTTTGGGACGAAGCTAGACATATGCCATGCGAGTCGTGGCTTCATCTCTATTCCGTGTCATTCGTTTCCCTCATCAGGGGAAGATCATCACAGTAGACCAACTATCTTTCTTTGGCTCCTCTTCTGAAGGCAATGTGCCATTTGTGGAGCATACCTTCATTCCGTGTGAGAGTGTGGTAGCTGGACTCTTTAAAGATCCTGCCCTTATGGGTGTTTTTTCACTCCCACCTCCTAACATCGCTCCTATTAATATGATTTCCGTTCGATCTGATCCTTGGGTTCTTCCTCCCATTGATTAGCTAGAGTCTTGGGGAAATAAGATGTCGTTGAGTCCTGAAGAGCTCAACTACGTCGAAATTGTTTCTGCATCAGCTCCACCCTCTGAATCTGCTCCTTCGAGCAAAGCTCTCAACTCGTACACTCATCCCCTTGGCTTGGAGATGACACTTCTTCGGACCCTTTAAAAGAAACTCTTCCTTCTGATGAAGCCATTATTGAGACCATGTCTCTCGAGGAACCTCCTTGGTCTGATCATCACCATCATTCCTCGTTTCTCCCTACCCATGGGGAAATACTTACCTGTCTCGAGCGGTTTGCTCCTTGTCTCCCATCCCAACCCCTTCAGACACCCATTCAGGTTCATCAAGTGTCTTCTGAAGGAAACATGGGAAACATCACGCAAACTCAGCCCATTGACATCTCTGTTAAACCAGGGATTGTCGAGCACATTCATCTCGGAGTAACCTGTACTCCAGAGGAGATTCAGCTCTACACTGATCTTTTTCACGAATTCCACGACGTTTTTGCTTAGTCCTTCGAAGAGATGCCCGTCATCGATCCCAGTATCGTGGTGCATGAGATACCTACATATCCGGATGTGAAACCTGTCTGACAACGTTTACGCCCCGTGCACCCCCGAAAGGCTGCAGCTATTAAGGCAGAAGTTGAAAAGCTTCTTAAGGCTGGTTTTATTTACCCCATCCCACTCAGAGATTGGATCTCCAATATCGTCCCTGTGACTAAAAATTAGGGCACTATCAGAGTCTGTGTTGATTACCGTGATATAAATCGGGCTTGTCCTAAGGATAACTACCCCACACCCTTCATTGACCAGCTCATTGATGAGTGTGCCGAGAGTGAAATATACTCATTCATGGACGGTTTTTCTGGTTACAACCAGATTAACATTGCACCCACGGATCAACACAAGACCGCCTTTATCTGTCCGTGGGGCACTTTCACCTACAAAAAGCTCCCCTTCGGTTTGAAGAACGTTGGTGCTACCTTCCAACGCGCAATGTCATACACATTCCATGATATTCGACAATTTGTGCAACCCTATCTGGATGATCTGCCAGCTCATTCAAAAAAACCCCAGGACCATCCGGCTCACCTTCACGAGATCTTTCTCCACTGTCGACACTACCGCATCAGGCTTAATCCTCATAAGTGTGTCTTCTGCGTTGACTCAGGCAGACTTTTCGGGTTCATCATCTCCCGAGAGGGTATCTGTTTGGATCCCCTTAAAGTCGAGGCCATTCTGAATCTTCCTCCTCCTGCTTCTTTACAGCAACTGCAAATTTTGCAGGGCAAAGCGAATTTTCTCTGACGATTCATTCCGAACTATGCCGAAGTGGCTAAAGGTTTCACGCAGTTATTAAAGCAAGATACCCCTTTTCGTTGGGATGCCACTGCTCAAGAGTCCTTCGAGTGTCTCAAGGGTCTCCTTGTTTCTGCTCTGTTGTTGCATCCCCCTGACTATCACCGAGACCACACTCTGTATTTGGCCGCTACCGATACCACTATTGGCATGGTTATCGTTCAAGATGACGACGATGAACCTAAGCATGTCATTTATTATCTCAGCCGCAATCTATTAGATACGGAAACTCGATATGCTTATGCCGAGAAGTTGGCATTGGCCGCCGTTTGTGTCGTCCAACGTTTCTGCCATTATATCTTATTGCATACTATGACAGTGGTTTCTGATTGCAACCCGATGACGTACATCCTGTCACGTCAGTTGCTAGGGGGCAAGTACTTGAAGTGGATTTTCATCCTCCAAGAGTTCGACTTGGAATTCACCACTGCCAAGTCTAAGAAATCCCTGGTCTTTGCTGAGTTGCTTTGCTCTCTGCCATCTCTTACCGTGTCCTCTCGGTTAGAGGACCATATCCCGGATGAATCTCTGTTCCTAATTAGCAGCCTCGATCCCTGGTACGGGGACATTATTGTCTATTTGCAGACGTCCTCTTTTCATCCCGATGTTTCTAAGGATGCTCGGCGACGGATTCGTCATCAGTATCAGCCCTACCGAATTATTGGGGACACCCTATACTGTCTCGGCGTCGACTCTGTTCTCCGCCGATGCTTAACATTCGAGGAAGCTGAGTGAATTTTAAATGACTGCCACTCTGGCGCCTATGGTGGTCACATGTTTGGATATGCTACTGCTCAAAAGATCCTCCGTGCTGGTTACTTTTGGCCCTCCATCTTCAAGGATTGCATTTTAGTCGTCCGCTCCTGTCACGAGTGCCAAACTTACCAGCGGAAGATCCGTGTGCCTCCCACTCCATTGCACCCTATTGTTACCATCAGCCCTTTCACCAAATGGGGCATTGATTATGTGACCTGTAACCCTCGCTCGGCCGGGGGGCATGGGTACATTATCGTTGCCATTGATTACTTAAACAAAATGGGCCGAGGCGATGCCTACACTATCTGAAGACGGTCACACAGCGGTGCAATTTTTGTTTTGTCATGTTATCTCACGGTTCGGATTCCCTCAGGCCATTGTCACTGATCATGGTAAGCATTTCCGTAACCACATGATGACTGAGCTAACAACCCAACTAGGCTTACGGCATGATAGCTCGACTCCATACTATCCTCAAGCCAATGGCCAAGTAGAAGCCATCAACAAAGTTCTAGTTACGATGCTTCAACGCACCATTGGCATGCACAAGTCTAACTGGCACTTGGTGTTGTTCTCCGCCCTATGGGCCTACCAAACCTCTGTGAAGGATGCCACTGATTTCACTCCATTTCAACTAGTTTACGGACTTGAGGATACCCTTCCCATCGAGTGCGAGATCCCTTCTTTGAAATTAGTCGTTGAATTACCCCCCAACACTACTCTGGTAGGGGAACACCTTCTTTATCTAGAATGGCTAGATTAGACCCGTCGACTAGCCTCTCTCGCTATTGAAGCATAGAAGAAGAGAGTGAAAACTCACTTCGATCATACTGTCTGTTCTCGTTCTTTTTTTGAGGAAGATTTAGTCCTACTTTACGATCAAGCGAATGATAAGCTATGGGGCAAGCAAATTGGAGCCCATGTGGCATGGGCCTTATATTGTAAAGCGAGTTTTGCAAAAAGGGGCCTATGAGCTTATTGATTATGAAGGGAATCCTCTGGATGAGCCCCAAAATGGGCTTTACTTGAAAAAGTATTATGCGTGAATTCCATGCACTCTTATTTGTACATACATGTGTTTCTAGCAGGTGTGTTGTGTGTGTGTGTTTTCATGTTTTGGCTTGGTGTGTAGGCGTGATTACTGCTTATTGTGTCTTTTGTTTCTTGTGCAGATGTTTGGTGCACCTTATGTTGGTTTCGCTGATGGTGCCTGCCGCAGTACCCGCAACTTGTCTTCTGCGGCATGGGTGATCTATGATCCTCATGGTGAGTTAGTAGACATTCCAGGTGTTTGTCTAGGTTGTACCACAAACAATGTCACTGAATATAGTGTTGTTATTGAGTTACTGACCGAAGCAATCAATCTCGGTATTCATACATTAGTTGTGAACCTGGACTCTCAGTTTGTCGTCCACCAGCTCAATGGGCGATATTCCATCAGAGACCATCAAATTTTAAGGTTGTATTTACGTGTTAAATTATTAGAAAGGAATTTTGATTTTATCACATATCAGCACATTCATAAAAGATTAAACATGCTAGCAGATGCATTGGCAAGCCATGTATTAGACAGACATTTGCATAACATGTAATCGAAACAGCAGATAGAAGCATAAAAAAACACAGTAAACCCATATATATATATATATATATATATATATATATATATATATATATATATCATGTGGCGCACCAAGGCGCTCAAAAAATAAGTGTGTATGTCCAATAGAGTCTGTGTTCTCCATACATCTAAGACACATGTCTCTCAAAAATAATCAACGGGAAATAAACCTAGGCGACTACTATGGCGGGTTGTGCTCCCTATAGCACACTGCTGCCCGTGCCACCCGCCTCAACAAGCTGTGCACCCTGGGTCTCACCCCGACTGTGTGAACCTGCAATGCTACGGGGACCTCCTCGACCCCCATGTAGTCAGGGATCCCTGCCATCAAACCCTCAATGTTCCTAGACATTCTCTCCACCTCGTAATTCGTCGGGGGAGCCACGGCCAGTGTTGCAATGCCTTGTGCATCCCTCCGTGCCTCTGGAGCCAACCCCATAGGTCTCACTGGTCCTACATCTGCAATTCCACAGTGTACATTATTAGTACATGTACATAAAAAAGTTCAAAAACATCATAAATACAAAAACAATATGATCAAGTGTCTTACCACCATCATCCCACTACTCGCCCGGAAGTAGCAACATATCGGGATCTCCACGGAAATCCATATCAGCGTATGGCCAATCCTCGACAAAGATCACCTGGCGATCCAGCCACTCTCGGAATAATACCCCCCATGATATTGCGTGTCCACCACCTCCTCGTGGCATGACGTGTGCCCACCGTGTGGCTCTGGTCTCACGTGGTCTGGGCTGATCTAAATCCATGTCTTGTAGCTGCAGTGCCGGCACCCGCTCCAGCATGAGCGAGACTAAGATGGATCTATAGCCGAACTGTTTCGTCTCCCCGCGACGACATCTGGTCAGCTGCCTCTTCATGTTTGCCGTCACTATGTCTGCCCAGTTAAACATGTTGGGGCTGAGACACTCGAGAGCGAGCCGAAGATGGGTTTTCAAAGCCTCGTGCTAGGCTTGGGAACTCGCTACTCATGTCACCATAAATAACATAGCTCAAAGAATCACGTCATTCACTGTTAGGATTGCCACTTTCCCGCTCTTTGTTTTACATGCCTCCGGACACACTCGTGCCATGATCATCTCTAGTGATTCGTCCCCAGGAAGTTGGCCCTCCAAGATTGGCCTCACACCCCGACGAGACACCCTGGTCAAAAAATATATATTTGTGGTGTCAAATTCAATATCCCGGCCTCGGATAATGAATTTCCCATCAGTGGGATTCCAAGCCTGGATCAGTAGCTCCAGTAAGTCCGATTGTGATCGGAGGTGTGGAGTAAGGAAGAATTTGAGCAATCCGCATGCTCGCAAGGCGTTTCGGCAACCTGCATCGGCAAAAGCTTGGATATCATTGTCATCATGCACTCGTTCCTACCAGACGAATGCCATTATAGCCTGCATGACGAAAAAATTCCATTAGCACCCTTGTCGCAAAGATTTAAACGTAAATTTTATTAAAAAATGGTCGTGCGACATCATCGCATCTGTCTCTAAAACAGATGCGATGATCATGGGCGCTTGTGTTTTCTTTTCCCGGTCATCGCGGAAGTACATCACTTCTCCGCGATGATCGGGGCGCGGTCTGTGTAAATTTTTATCGGTCATCGCGGACCTGATGGCTAAACCCACGATGACCGAGAGCGGAATTCGAGTTGAAAAATCCACCCAAAATCACACATTCCACGGTGAAATGCATCAAAAAAGACATTGAATTAAAGCGTAGGATGAGGTCTTTCTACCTGGAAGAAATTTCGGGATGGACGATGGAAGAACGGGCCAGAATTTGCTCGCCAACTTCAGTGCTCCAAATGCTCCACAGTGAATAAACAGTAATAATGGTAAAAAACAATGGATTAACCTCCCTTTTATGGTAATTTTTTGAAATTAAAATATTATATTTCATGAATGTGGGTTTTTCCTCTCTTTTTATCACGTGTTTACAATGAAACATGATTTCTTCAGCTATGTTGTGTTTATCAAATGGGTTTACGTGTGACATGTTTTCGCGCAGATCTACAGATGATGGGGTTTCATGTATACTTGATCCATGAAGTCGTCTTGAAGCCTTTTTTTGACTTAAAACATGACAATATAGCCGAGTTGCTCCTCTTGACTCACTAAATGTAAATAAGAGGCGGTCGCCTTTAACCTCTTTTTCGACTGTGTAAACACGAAAAGATTGCCAGGCCTTTGTCCTTTCAAGCTTGTTATCGGTTACAAAACGACGTGATTTCGATCGCTTTTCTACTTTTTCGGGTCGAGATCACTAATCACGAAAAGTACTCCTCGATCGTAATGGTCGAGCGGTTCTTTCGAGTATCGTTTTTATACTTTTTCAGGCTCGAGAGACACAAATCTATGAAAAAGGACCTCCTTGGAGTTTTCTTTTCCGTGTCTTTTTCAAACTCCCTAAACATGAAAAAGACTCCGAGTTTTACCTATGTCGGACTCATTAAACCCTGACGGCATTGGACTCGTCACCATGATGAGACTCGAGCTTCTCCTCCCTAGGGCTCGTTAAATTATTACTAGGTTGGATTCGACCGACGGTCGAACTTATATTACAAGCATATGCTATCGCCTTCAAGCTTGTTTTCAAAAATAATTGGGTACTCGCCAGCAATGGTGGGGGAAAATTTGGAAATCATCATTGGCAGCTAGTCACTCTTGAACATCGACACTTTTTCTTCTTTTCGGGTTGGGTCATCCATACATCGTCACTTGGCTTTCCGCGGGTTGGGTCGTCATTTAGCCTCATTCCATCCGATTCACACTGTTTCCATCGAGCCTCTTATCCCTTGGTACCTGAATGATGCCACCCTCCGGAGTCGTGTCACCGACATGTTCAAGAGTATAATCCTTCTGCAGTTTACTTCCTTTGTCTCCTCTGATACTCTGTCTCACCATCTACCACTTGTTCCTTATCTCGTGTCGTTGATGGGGGAAACATCATGGCCCTCCTGTGATGTATCGTCTCCTGTCAACATCAGCTCATTATCCAGGAGATTGATGTAGAGATCCCCTTTGGTACCTTAGAGCTTGCATGCCTCAATGGCAAGTTCTTCGCACCTGACGGTTGACTTTCATCATTGGTCGTCGATTGGGAGATTCCACGAGTGTTCGATTTCAGCTCATTCTTCACACTTCGTGGATTGTGCTGGATAGTACGTTGAGAACCATTGGCATTATTGGTGGTTTCTCTCGCGCGTGTTAACAATTTTCATCATTGACCGGTAATCAAGTGACTTTCTATCATGCTCGACCTCAGCACATCTATTCGCATGTTAGAATCTGTACTATGATCGAATGGGTTCAAGACCCCGAACTCAGATTACATATGTTCGGGCTGCGTGGATTGGTTTGTGATCACATGACTCATTGATGGATGGCTGCAACCATACTTGAGCCCTCATGGATGGCTGCGACCATACCTCTCTTATTATCATGGTCTCACTAGCTAGATGGCTGCGTCCATACCACAGACCTAGTTCTTATGACTTTTGGATGGCTGCGCCCATGCCCAGATTATATGTATTTCACTATCAGGGATATCGGTTGTACTTGCATGCAGGTTCTTCCAGACGGTGTTCCAGCTCAGTCAGTTTCGTAAAGCATTTCACCCCTCCCACTCTCTCGGGCTTCATACTTTAGGGGGCATCTGTTACACAGTAATTTGTCACTGCCTTCACTCCAGTCCTCCTACTATGTCATGTGTCCTAGTCAAACATGCTCATATTGAAGATTTTCTCTCTGATGTTGCCAAATGACCCACTTTCCTAAATTTATCTGCTTCATCGCGTCTGTTTATAAAATAAACGTGCTGACAGACTCTCCTAAACAACCTAGATGTGTTGCCAGCGTGGAAGTACCCGTGATTCCCACGCTAGTCCGATTTTATGTCCCAGCGTGAGGTTATTTGCAATATCTTGCGATGACCTGATTGGTTGTATTACTCAATAGCGATGTCAGCGCGGAAGACCAGTTATGTACCCGCGATGATCTAGATTGGGCGATTTGTTCCAACAGTCGGCCTTCCAGATGACTCCAAACCTGGTTGTTCGCATAGTTTGCATTGCCCTCCCTTTTTGGCATGGTTGTTCGTCATTTGTGCTACCTTCCTTGATGATAAGCTCTCTCTTCCACCTTTTATGGAGGCTCCTTCTCCTATTTAAACACTCACCTATGATATGATCAGCTAGTTGGAAAATTCTTGGATTGAGCAAGTGCTGTTAGTGTATGTAGATAGCTGGTGTGAGTGTGATAAGTGTGGGATTGTTAATAGCTTGTGGAAGGTTGTGAAGTGCCCTTGACATTGTGTAAAACTTACGAGTGAGAGAGACTTGTATGTTGGGTGTTATGAAACCAGCTCAAGAAAAGATAGAAAAGATAGATCAACGCCTTAGAATTCAGCCTCTTCGAGGGGGAAACCTCATTTACATTACATAAATGAACAATTCTTTGATGATACAAATGAAAAGACCTCCTTTCTATATATAGGAGTCTAAGGGGTCATAACATAATCAAAGCCGACATAACAATAATAATGTAAGGGCACAATAATAACAATAGTGGGCTTCTATGGGGCACAATAGTAACAATATGGGCACTACATGGGTACATCAATATAATAAGTGGGTTATACTAATAGCAATAATGGGTTACACTAGTAGTATAGGGGCCTAACATTCCCCTTTCCTTCAAAAAGCGTTGTCCTCAACGCTTGAGTAGTTCTTGATGCTTCTGTATAAAATTATTGTCCTCCCATGTGGAATATTCAGCGGGTAAGTTCTTCCACTTGATGAGATACTCTGAAATTGATTGATTTCGTAGCTGTCGGGTTCTTGTTTCTGTGACTGCTCCAGGTTCCAATATGATTTTTCCTTCCTCTTTAATTTCTGGCAATATTGTTTGAATTGGGATCTTTTGCAACTTTTGAATAAGTGGCCATACTTCTTTGTCCTTCTTCCATTCATCCCTTGCTTCGTTTATCCAATCTGGTTGGATAATAGAAATAGCACAAAACAGTGCTTCCACATCCTCATCCTTGAAGAGTCTTCCCATTCAGTAAGGTCGCCATTTTTTAAGTGCCTGTTGTTTTGTTTGATTTTGCAGCGAAGTGGCGTTATCTTTTAAAAGTTGGAGAACTTGTTGTTGATGCTCGATGTGATCTTTCACTGCTTGAACCTTTTTCTTCTTGATATGTCCTTCTATCTCTAGAGTTTGAGGAGTGGTAATTTCTTCCAATCCTTTACAAGATATGGTCAGATTTATTTCTTGATGCTCGACGTGATCTTTCACTTCTTGAACATTTTTCTTCTTTATATGTCCTTCTATCTTGATAGTTTGAGGAGTGGTAATTTCGAACAATGAATTACAAGATATGGTTGGATTCATTTCTTCTTTCTCGATGTGATCTTTCACTTCTTGCACATTTTTCTTCTTGATATGTCCTTCTATCTTGAGATTTTGAGGAGTGGTAATTCTTGCCAATGCTTTACAAGATATGGTCTGATTCATTTCTTCTTTCTCTGGGGTGGGGTCCTGGCGTATATATTCTTCTTTTTTTGTTTCTTGATCCTTTTCTTCCTCCTCTTCATATTCTATGTAAAATAATTTCTTCTTAGCACACTTATGACCTTTATTGCATTTGCTATCACAATTGTAACAAAGCCCTTTTCTCTTTTTTCTTCCAATTGTTGTGGTGTAAGCCTTGTAGGTTGTGGAAGGCTAGGAGAAGCAACACTTCCATCTTTATAGTTGTGAGGGGTACACTTCCTGGTTTCCATAATTTTTCTTTCCACTATGTCACAAAGCCCTTTTACTCTTTCCAATTGTTGTGGTGTTGCTCTAAAGAAGGTGTTGCTCTTTGTATCCTCATAATGTGCTATCATTTCCTCCGTGAAAATTGACCACGTAACAAGTTGTTTACGAGAACAAAACCCTTTGTACCATACAAATTGATCTGGTTCTAAATATGAAGATGCAATACATACCTTTTGTAACAGTTGTACACCATGTATATCAAAATATTGCTCCATCTGAAGTATCCAATTTACCATATCCTTGCCATCAAACTTCCTCATCTTGCTTTTTCTTGATTTTAGGAGCTCTACCTTGAAACGACTGTAACTTTGTACTTTCAGATCTTTAAGTTTTGAAATTGTGACCTATAGCAGCCCTCGGTGTCCTCTTTCCAATGCCACCAGTCTGATCCAAATTGGATTCTCCAAGAAAGGGTTATGCACAATCTCCCAAGATGACCTGATTATAGACTAGTTCAGTAGAGCGAACTTGTACGACGTGCCATGAGTCATTTTTCAACCTTTGGATCTGAAAAATGCATACAAGAAACTAAAGTCCGTCCTCTTTCTATACCTTCTTATGAAATTTCAATCTGATCCCCAGAGTGAACGTTATGACGATTTTCCCCAGGTCACCTGTTTTGAATGTAATTCAGGAGTCTGGAAAAATGCCAACTTCCTCAGATCATATCTCCACAAATATCATGCGAAAAGTTATGAAATTTGGACCCAAGGTTCAGCGTGATTTCTTCTCAAATGGGTTTTTTTTGCGACTTCTGAAACGTCATAGAAAAAAATTTATAGCGAAAATTCCATGATGACCTGTTTGGAGCAGCAAAACCCTAGAATCCAAAGCTCTGATACCAAATTTTATGAAACTAGCTCAAGAAAAGATAGATCAACGCCTTAGAATTCAGCCTCTTCGAGGGGGCAACCTCCTTTACATTACATAAATGAACAATTATTTGATGATACAAATGAAAAGACCTCCTTTCTATATATAGGAGTCTAAGGGGTCATAACATAATCAGAGCCGACATAACAATAATAATGTAAGGGCACAATAATAACAATAGTGGGCTTCTATGGGGTACAATAGTTACAATATGGGCACTACATGGGCACATCAATATAATAAGTGGGTTATACTAATAACAATAAGGGGTTACACTAGTAGTATAGGGGCCTAACATTGGGAGATCCATTTTCATAGAGTGAATGCTTGAGGAACATGCTGGCTAGAACCCTCCGAGAAGGCTTGTGACGTCAAGACTTTGGTTGTAAGCTGACTCTTATTTCATTATCAATACAATCAATGATGTTTTCCTATGTCTTGTATGTAATTTACTTAATATCTCATGACTTCTTGACTTTTTGAGTAAACATATCATCGTTGTATTCCGGTTATGTGCTTTGTTGTATTTCCTTTGCATTGTTTCAGGTTGATAACTCTTTGGGAGAAGGAAGCGGAAGCTGGAGCAGCGCAACGAAAATCCATCGACCACCAGTTGAGGTAGGCCTCCAACTATGATTGTTTAAGGAAAATTGTTGTTGATCTGTCTTTTTTTGTGACTAGACCCACTCTAGGGCTAGAGGGGTTGCCTCTGTCCGCAGAGGGAACACTTTCCTACATCACAAATTGGCGACTCCGCTGGGAGACTTGGCCTTTGTTCTTTTCTTGTTTACTCTTGATTTGATTTTTGGTTTTGTCTCTTTTGAAGTTTTGGGGATTAGTTATCAGTCTTTTGAGTTTCCTTTTTTGATCTGGGAAATACCCCTGTTTGATTGAAGGATTGATTGTCTTTGATTTGGGAGTTTTTGGTTCGCCTATCACTGTTTTTTAACATCATCGTGGCTTTAATTTTAATAGACACGTTGTCATCGCGTGGGCCCTTTTGTATTATCCTGTTCATCGCGTAATTACACCTAATAGTCGCGATGGTTTTGGAAATCGGACCATCGCGGAAAAGTGGTGTACTTCCGTGTTAACATCGCTTTGTTGCTGCGGAGTGTTCCTTATCAGCACTTTGTTGCTCGTGTATCACCCACGCTGATTGTTGTAGAATTGATTTTTTCAATTCTTCCTCCTGAGTCCATTAGTCTTGCTAGCCCCTTGCTTTTCTCACGTGCTTGATAACTTGTTTTTCACTGTTCATAGGTGAGGCACTCTTTTGTGAGCTTTGCTTGAATGAATCTTGCTTTTTTGCTTATGTGACCTAGTTCGTTGTTTCAAGTTCCTTGAATCGGTTTGGCTTGGTTGCTTGTTCACTCAAGGTTTGTTTACAACTTTGTGTTAGTTTGATTGAGCCTTCCCCTTTGCTTGTTCTTGGTTGATTGTTTAGTGATTGTTATTGAACCAACCTTTGGCATTGATTCGATTTCTTTTCGCTACCGAACATAGAGCGCAACTGTTTGGATCAACTGGTTTTTTCCACACTTGCTTGTTGCTTATTTGCTTCTTCTAGATTTAAAGGCATCAAAATCAAAAGATTGCATTCATTTGGTATACGAAAGTGAAAGTGAATTTTCATTTCTAGTTTGCATGTTGAAAAGCGAATGATAAAATCTCTCATTAGTAGTATCCGTGCACTTTAGAAATTCGTGTCTGTATGCATTGAGTGACTGTCGTTGGCTGTCTTGGTTTGCTTGGTTTGGGAATGATCTCTCTACCCTCTTGTAGGTAGGTGTTCATCAAAACGAAATGATATTTTGCTCATTCTAGCTGCATCCTAGGATTTGGTCTATACATATGGTAAGGCCTGAAAACTGAAACATAATTCAAGATCAACTTTAAAATGAACTGAATAAATCTAACAACACATTGGAACATAACACACACTATTTAGAGGTCTAGGCTAGAGACATGCTCCGGCATCGTTAAACCTAGTCACTTTTGTTTCCACTCAAGGTTGGGTGATTCCTCCTTTTGTGACTCAATAGTGGTCTAGTATGGAATTGTGCTCCCATGTACCATCGAGTATATGTTGGGAGACCCCACAAGGTTATCATCCTTTATCCATAGGAAGTCGTGTCTGCCGCCTTACAAACCGTAACGCACCGAACACAGCATTCGGGAAGATTGACTGCCATACGGAAAGTCCTTGGTTTTCATATGATTGCTAAGGTGTATATGCAATTTTACGGGTTGTCTGGTAAACCTTTTGCCTAGTTTCTCCAGAGTAGTCACTTTCGTTCCTTTTCGAACTCCCTAAAAGAAAAGGTCCATCTGAGCACTTGTCACTTCTGGCTCATTAAACATTTGAAGTCGACTAGAGTCATCTTTTTGTCCTTTTCTCGACTCTCTAAAGATGAAAAGGTCAAGTTTTGTTCCTATGTCTTAAAATTTTTTCGGCCACGATCACATTTACCCTGTTATATCTTGGTTCCTAAGAAAAATTGGTACTTGGGCAAGTGATAAAATCCTAAATCCATCCCTATCCCAAGTTTTTTGCCCATAGAACCTACAACACCTTCCTACATCACTATTAAACCCATCCCTACCTGTACATTATCATTTCCTAGTCCCTAAACGCTTTTCCCATAAAACCCTAAGACTTAGGTTTCCAAAATTCCTAGGCAGCCTCTACCATAAACCTGTAATTTAATTATCATTCCCAACTCCCTTGACATTTTTAACTCCTATCACCTCCCACAACTCCATAATCCCTCCCCTCATCTCCTCAAATTTTTATAGCCCTATCCCTATTCCATAGACCTATTTCCACTTCCCATTCCCACCTACCTTATCCCTAGGGTTTACTAACCAAAAACTACGGAGGAAGACAAAGACTATGTGGAAGAGGAGGATAGACAAGTCAAAGAGGGACAATGACTTACAAAGAAATATGATCAAACATTATTTCGAGCAAAATCAAATTGCAAGGTCCAAGCTCCAAAAGGTCAAAATAAGACTTGAAACCCTAGCCAAGCAAACGAAGGAAGACAAGCTTGAAATCCTTGCTGAGGAATCACTCATTGCCTAACATACCTCATCAGCCTTCCATAGATCAAATTTTGAACAATTTTGAGCAATTTTGAATATTTTGGAGTTTTTTGCATTTTTGGCAGTTTTTGCACCAATCATACTGCTAAATGCGCAACGCCCTAGGCATTGCGCTTTTCCTAGAGGCCTCCAAATGCAAAATGGCCACTACCATTGGATTAATAAGGCAAAATAAAGTCAAGAAAACCACTTTGCCAAGATTTTTTGAGTCAACTGAGCAGTCAAAGGGTCAAAAAACACTAAAAAAATCATGTTTTTACCCTGTTTTAGAGGTTGGCACTGTGCTTTTGACCAGTCTTGGGAGAATAAAATTTTTTAGGGTCAAAACTTGATCATTTTCAAAACTAAAGGTATATCTAGAAACTAGATAGGACAAGATTTCCAATGAGCTATCCTGAGCTCAATTTGGACACCAGGAACCCCCTCAAAAGCGGATCTGAAGTTGGCACTGTGGTTAGGATGATGGCACTGTGCTTAGGATAGTGATGTTGTGCTTTTGACACAAATTTTTTGAGTTTCATCATTTTGTAAATTTTCTCAGTTTTGACAGTTTCACCTTGACAATTCATGTTTTTACCAATGTAATTGATGGATGTAAATGTAATAATGATGTTTTAAATTTAACTAGGGTAAATACATTAGGTGAAAACTCTTTTTTATGATGTAATGAATCAATTTCCAAAAAGTGAGGGATGAGTCAATTTGACCTCCCCACACTCTGGTTCCAGTTCAGATTTTTGTGCAGCAAATCCTTAGCTCATGGATTTGACCCCTGAGGATGGGAGAAGTTGTTTGATGTTTATATCTATCATTTTTTGACTCAGTTGGATGTTGTAATATTGATCAGAGACACTAGTGTAATCAGTATTTGGTAGAATTTAATGAATGAGTTGCAGCGATTTTGATGGAATACCTGTGGTATGGAATTTTGACATAGTTTCTTCTTATGTTGCATATGTTTGAATTTTTTGTACTCCCATGTTTCATTTCACTTCTATGATATGTTGATTTTCAAGTTGATGAGAAAAATACATCTTACATGCTCTGTTTTGGGGAAATCTTCATTATTTGTCCATTTTCTTCAGTTTAGAAAGAATACATTCTTGTCTTGCTCTTTCTATCACCTCATCAGTCTGATTCGTCTCACTTAATAACCTTAAAGTGTTTGAGTGCCTACCTACCTTGCTCCATCAGATTTCTGCAAATCATACCCCTATTTTCCTTGACCTAGTCTCTTTGACCTAATCCACATCCAACAACCCAATTTCAAACAATCAAACTCTTCTTCACATCATAACTAGCCTAAACCCCTAATCCATCCAGCCCTCTTGGCTGTGATTCTTTAGAGAGAGCCCTCTCCAGCTTGGTAGGGCTAGATACCAAGTCAAAAGGTTGGTCTGTGGTTACCTCAGCTGGACTCTTCCTCAGCCTTGGAGATCTCGAGGAGTGCTAACACACTCAACTCCCATTTCCCTACCTCCACATCATTTCTCCACATCATTCTTGCAGAACTCACTTCCTTTCTGTTATCACTTATATTTTCCTTGAAGTTGTTAGAAGAAGGAAAGGGTTCCGAGGTAACCACAAACCAACCTTTTAAGTACATAATCTAGCTAATCTGTACTTAGAGAGGGTTCTCTCTTTATGATTTAGCTTTGTTTATGGGATATTAGGCTAGTTATGAAAGCTTGGGGGGTTTTGATTTTTTTTGGTGGTGGAATTCAGGAGCAGATGGATAGAACAAGGTATTTCAGGCCATTGGGCTATGGAATCAATTGAAGATGGCTTAACTGGATCAGGTTGATTCAACAAAGGAGGGTTTCACAAGGCAAGACAGCTAAACATGAGACAAATGATAGCTTCAAAGGGTGAAATGGTCTTGAAAAGGAGGAAGGGAAATTAAGAATCCTTCAAAAAAGTTCAAGATGAGTTTAAGTGAGTGATCATTAACAAAAAGCAATTAAGAATTCTTTGTTAAATGTCCACAGTGATAAACTAAAAAGCAGGGAGCAGTTAAGAATTCCCTACCTATGATAGCAGTAAAGCTCTTTCTGAAATATACTTTTTCATTTATCATTCAAGTATGGAACACATATGAATTTTTAAACAAGAAAACTGTAAAAACATGAGATATATAATACTTATTTGTTTCTCGTTTGACACAAGAATCCTGTAAAAGTCCTTTGCTTTATTACTTTGTCCAGCCAGCCATACAATAGTTGTTCAACAACACTTTATTCCAAAATAAAGAGTCTATAGAAATGTCTAAGAATCCACCAATTGCATTAGGAACATAAGCTATCACATGAGAGTATAATATGTAGACTCTAAAACCTTTAATAGCTTTTACCAGTGCAAAAGCTTGTTTCTCCATTATTTTGTATTTTAATGAGGCATCTCTGAGTGCTTTAGTAAAAAGGCTATAGGTTTTGCACATCCCTGTCACACGGAATTGGTCAAGGGTGCGGACACGACTGACCTTCCTAGAAGTCTAAGACGTTCTAATGACAAACAAGACAAAATGGAGTGATCTTTCTCTAAATACACTTTTTACAACATGAAAACTACAAGTGTTTAGGCTTACCTTATTCCAAAACGCTGTTGTTGAAGTCCGTTCTTGACGATCCGGATGAGCTCCTCCTTCAAGTCAATTCCTGCAACCACAAACAATCAAACAATTACCAAGCACTTGCATTTCATATAATAAAACATATATTCAACATGCAGACCAAGGAACACATGAAATAACTCATTAACACAAGCTATTGAGAAAAATAAACCAGTTTGTATTAATAACGAAACAAAGAAACTCTTACAACCTGGCCTTGGTGTTGTGCAAGTTCCTCCCAGGGTCCATCAAGGGTTTTCCTCTACTTTGACAAAGCTCACCCTCTCCCAAGTAGAATCAAGTGAAGACAATCTCTCCTCACAAAGGCTCTAATGGAAGACCTAAATCCTGCAGCATTTACCCAAAGAAAATGTATAGCTCCAACCTCCTCTCCTTCTGGCTCAATGCCTTTATTTATAGTGCTGTAAAGAGGTTATTCAGGTCCACTATCAATGGGATCATCCCCCTCTTTGGGTGGGATAGCTCCCTTATTGATGGGATAAGTTCCCCCTTAATAGAGATACATGAACCAACTGGAGGCGCATCCATTTCATCAAACCGACCTCTAGAATGTTCTAGAAGTAACCACAAGTAACTTTTTCAAGATAAAACTCGCGCATTTTGCCTTTTACAGAGGGACGCACCTGTCCCTTAACATACAGAGCGTCCATGGACGCAGATTTTGTGAACATGGTCAGCGTCCCCGCAGGTAAGGCTAGAGAGAACCTGCGACCCCAGAGATAAACATAGTTTTTACAAGACTTTCTCTCTTCTTTGAGTTTGAGATGGATAACAGAGGCATGAGACTTGCCTAAGAGGGTAGCATGACTGTTGATTTGAGCCATACTAACTGTAAGTAGTCAAGGTGACATTTTTTAGTGTAACAGATTGCCCCCTAAAGTGCGAAGCCTGGAATAGAGTAGGGTTTTGTAATTCTAGGAAGGGTGAAGCGCTTTATCATTTCAAGGATTGTCTTGTGGATGGCCTGGTTGGAACCTGCAATTTTCAACACAAAATACATGGATAAGATTATATCATCACTGAGGTAGGCATTCCCATACTCAGATTCAAAACTTTAACTAATGGACTAACTATTCTGATACAGGAACGATCTTGCAGTACATCATTTTAATAGACTTTTGTAGACACAGTATGGACGCAGCCATCTGTTTATGATTAGTCTACATAGATAATGAATACAAAACTCCTCGCAGCCTGGATGGTAGAAACTAGATCCAGGGTCTTCACTTCTACTTCCCGAATTGGTACGATTCTAGCCATGTGATTAAATGATTCGATGTCGAACATGATAGAAACCACTTGATTAGCAGTCAATGATGTAAACTGTTAACAAGCGTGAGAGAAACCACCAGTAATGTCAATGGTTCTCAAAGTACCAAGCACAACCCGTGAAATGTGAATAGATGTTTTGATGTCGAACACTTCACGGAATCCTTTGATCGAAAGTCGATGATGTAAACTGACGTCAAAGGCGAGAAACCTGCCATTGATGCATGCAGACTTCAAGGTACTGTCGATTCCTAAGTCATCTTTCTAGATAATGTGTCGATGTCGATAGAAAGCGACCCGTTGCAGGCAAGCCCGCAACACGAAATCATTGTTCAAGTTGAAGAAATGTTGCTGTAAGGACTGACTCAGGGATGGTCAAATGGATGACAAGTATTTTGCAGATGAAAGTTTTGCTTGCAGACCTCTTGAACACATAACGACACAACAGATGGCTTGGTGACGAATAACTCAAAGTTAATCCCCGAAACCCGGTTAAAGACTTTCAAAGTGATTTGGTCAACTGTGAGGTAAAAGATTTCCCAACCCAGGTGAATGAAAAGTGTCGTGTTCAAGAGTGGTAATAAAGTTTCTTCTGAGACAAAAGGTGACAAACAGGTTCATTTTTCTCTCTTTTCCCCCACCATTTCTGGCAAGTACCTCTTTATTTTTAACAAGCTTGAGGAGGATAACATATGCTTGATTATAAGCTCATCCTTCGGACGAGTCCAACCTAGTTTAAATTCGAACCCTAGGAAGGAGTGGTTCGTTCCTGTTTGTAATTGAACAGGTCCTCTACTGTAAAAGTTTTTAACGAGCCCAGTATAGGAGAAACTCGGCGTTTTTCAATTTTAGAGAGTCTGAAAAAACTAAAGGAGACTCCACGTTGAACTTTTTCGTATATTTGTGTCCCTCAAGCCCGAAAAAGTATAAAATAATACCTGGGGGAACCGCTTGATCTTGCGACCAAGGAGTACTTTCATAATAGTGTCGTTGACCTGAAAAGTAAAAAGCGATCAAGGACACGTCGTTTTATTTCCTTATCGAGTTCGAAACGACAAAAACCCGGCAATCTTTTCCTGATTTTGCGGTCAGAAAAGAGCTAAAAGGGGACCGTCTTTTAATTCCGTTTTAACGAGTGAAAAAGAAACACTCGGCGATCTTTTCATGTTTTAGGAGTCAGAAAAGGGCTTAAAAGATGACTCTGATATTTTTGTTTGTGAAAAATTACAATTTCCCTCGAAATCCCTTTGTCCTGCACAAAAACAACACATTACTCATACCTGTTTAAAATAGGCAAAAATACATTCAAAAACATCTTTTCATGGTAAAAAATGAACTAATTCATCCAAAAAACCTATAAAAAGACCTTTTACCATATCATTTTTACCGTTTCACTGTTGAGGTTGAAAAAGGAGCTTTTGACAAGAAACTTCCCGTGGTCGCTGCGGAAAATCTGACCGTCGGAATCGAACGCCGTCTCATCCAGGTATTTTACACATCCTACTCTGCATTTCTATCCGTTTAGAATTAATTTTTAGGTCTTAGTTTCATTTTTTGGGAGGGTTTTGGTTTTGGAATGCGCCTCTCGGCGGACGCAGGTGCCCTTCGGGTGACCTGCGTCCCCCGACTTTTTCTCATACGGGAAAACGGTCGGAAGACGCAGTCCGCCTTCAGGCCAGCTGCGTCCGGGCGCCCTGTGCTACAAAGCCGGGGTGCGTCCTCCGAGAAACGCGCATTTCAAAACCCCAACTCTCTCAAAAAACCACCAAAAATTCCCAAATCAATTTCTAATTGCTATTTTTGATATGCAGGGCATTAATCATGTTAGACTGGAGAGAAAGAGAGCATGTAGAGGAAGATGAAGCTGCAATAAATCATCAACCTTCCCTGGATGCCCTAAGAGCATGCGGATTATACAAATATTGGACCATACCGGGCATGAGGGGCCAGGTAAGATTCTTGGAATGGCTGGTTGAGCGATGGAACGTACAAGAACAATGCTTTTACATAGGAGGGCACCAGCTCGAGATAGAGCCCTCGGATGTATACTTTCTCACTGGCTTGCCAAACAGAGGTGAGCAACTCAGTCTTGCGGGGACTAGGCCGGGTGGCCAATCCCTTGATAGTCTCCGCGAGGATTGGTGCACACGTGGGGCTCACCATTCAAAAGGCATAGAGATAAAACACATCACTCTACCGGAACTCAAAGTCATAGCGTTCACGGTTACCAGAATTTGCGGCGCGGCCGCTTTACACATTGCTTCCGGATCCCAAATGCGGATGGCAATTGACTGTTACCAAGGCACCATTTTCAACTGGTGTGAAGCTGTGTCGGCTCATATGAAGAGCCAACTGACCAAGGCAAAGAACGAACGACTAAAGACTTTTGGATATGGGCCTATAGTCGTGAGCTTTGCCTTGGAGAGAATTCCAATGCTGATCCCTCAGCAACTCACTGTTGATATCTTGGGTCCCCAGCAGCCAAAGCTGATACGATGGGTTGCGGTGATGGCCCGGCATCCTGACGAGGGCGCGACAGTAGTTCGATTCTCAGATAGTTATTTTGACTGGTTAGAGGGCCAGCTTTTTGTGATACAGGACTTTCCGTATGCCGGAATGGATTTCAGAGGTGATCCGGACATGGTTCTTCCACAGGGAGAACAATGGGACGACAGAGGTACTTTTTATTTTCACAAGTTTTCTAGTTATGTATTTTTTGTATTTTTTATATATATCGTCTCAAAATTAATAGTAAACTTTTTTCAAAATGCAGATGTTGGTCCACAGCGTCCAGCCAACCTCCGGCCTTATGATAGACTACATCCAGCTGCACCGGTACCGGCCCCACAGGATGCGACAGCAGAAGTACTAGCTGAGTTGGAGCATGATCTAGAGCGTCTCACGGCAGATATACCTGAGACTACTATGGACGACATTCCTATCAGGCTTCAGCGCTTCGTAGTCGCGGTCCCTGGACCGTTTAGGAGATTTTTGCGTAAGGTAGCCCGCGCAGTGGTGTCGTACAGAGAGCACCACCAGTGATTGACTAGTCACTTTTGTAGTCACATGTGACATTTTTGACTTTTTGTACTATCATTTTGCCGATCATAAGGTGTTTTAAACCTATGATCGAAGACGATGTATATATTTTTTGACACACTTCTATCTATATATATCACTATTACCGGCTTATCTTGTTTAACATATGTGATGAAATGTTTTTAAATTTACTTGCATGATTATCGTAAATGTCTGTCCAACATTCGAGAAGCAATTGCATCTGCTAATGTATTCAAAGACCTTGGAATATGTTGATATTCAATGTAATCAAATTCACGTTCCAAGAGACGCACTCTCAAAAACAACCTTAATAACACAGGATTTCTAATGGCATAAACTCTATTAAGCTGTAATACAACAAGTTCAGAATCTAACCTCACTATCAAACGTCGAATTCCAAATGAAATAGATTCGGATAATAATTCAACCACTGCACTGTATTCTGCAATGTTATTCGTTGTTTGACCGAGGCTTACCCCATGCATAGAAACTAACTCGTCAGAGGGCGAATAGATAACCCAAGCTGCGGAAGAGATATTCCGTGTATTACGACAAGCACCATCAGCAAATCCAATGTATGTTTGGAGAGGCGTCGACATCTACAATATCAAGAGTAAAACCAAGATAAGCCAGAATAATGACGAAAAACCACACTCGCTAAGCTAAGCACACTGACTAAACTAACACACTTGCTAGCTAGAAAGGAAATCTAACCTATCTAAAAATTTCTCCATACCCATCATTTTAAGCATAATACCTCTTTAGGTAAAGTCCATTTCTGGGTTTACCCAAAGAGTCCCCATCAAAATCAACTAACTCATAAGCCCCTTTTGCTAGCTTTCGCTTTACAATGTAGGGCCCATGCCACATGGGAACGAATTTTCCGGCACCTAGCTTATCGTTAGCTTGATCATATAATAGTACTAGGTCTCCTTCCGAAAAACTTCGAGGGGTTACATTTTTATCGTACTGAGCTTTCATTCGTTTCGCGTGAGTCTCGATAGCTAAAGTAGCGTCACGTCGAGTCTCATCTAATTTAGCCAAGTATAATAACCGTTTCTCCTCTTCGGAAGTAGCTGGAAGTAATTCGACAGCCATTTGAAGTGATGGGATTTCGCATTCAATAGGTAACACAGCTTCTAAGCCATAAACTAGCTGGAAAGGGGTGAAACCTGTTGAATTTTTCACTGAAGTTCGATATGCCCATAGCGCCGAAAATAACATGTTATGCCAATTCGTTCGATGGATACCAATGATCCGTCGAATCATGATGACTAGAACTTTGTTGATTGACTCAACCAAACCGTTGGCTTGCGGATAATAAGGAGTAGAGCTATCGTGGCGCAAACCAAGCTGGCTTGTAAGCTCAGTCATCATGACGTTTCGAAAATGGCTCCCATGGTCAGTAATGATTGCTTGTGGGACACCAAACCTAGTTATGATATGATTGAATACGAAAACTGCAGCTGTCTTGCCGCTTGCGTCGAATGTAGGCATCGCCTCGGCCCATTTTGTAAAATAATCAACCGCGAGGATGATATACGCATGCCCCCCGGCCGAGTGAGGGTTACAAGTAATAAAGTCAATGCCCCATTTGGCGAATGGACCAGCGGCAATTATAGGGTGGAGAGGAGCAGGTGGAGCGCGCATCTTTCGATCAAACACTTGACAGTTGTGGCATGTTCTGACGGCAAGGATACAATCTTTAAACATAGACGGCCAGAAATAGCCAGCGCGCAACACCTTCTGAGCTGTGGCATACCCAGACATATGACCGCCACATGCTCCAGAGTGACAATCATTCAAAACTCTCTCAGCCTCTTCGTGAGTTAAACAACGTCGAAAAACTAAGTCTGCCCCCCGGCGATAAAGTGTATCTCCAATAATTCTGTATTGCTGGGATCGAAACCGAATTTTTCGACGGTCTTCCTTGGAAGCTTCAGGCCGAAAGGTTTGGGTTTGGAGATAGATGATTATATCCCCATACCACGGATCTAAAGTGCTAATAAGAAACAAAGATTCGTCCGCAATGGACTCCTCTGCCACAGTCTCTGTGTCAGCACTCGGGAAATCACACATCAATTCCGCAAAAACTAAAGATTTCTTAGACTTGGACTTCTCGAACTCCAAGTCGAACTCTTGCAGGATAACAATCCATTTAGAGTACTTGCCCCCTAGCAGTTGTTTTGTCAAAATATAAATCATAGGGTTGCAATCCGAAATAACTGTAGTCTTGCGGAGAAGAATGTAGTGACGAAAACGCTGGACAGCTTGAACGGCTGCCAGGGCCAATTTCTCCACATGCGAATATTTTAACTCAGTGGGATTTAAGGTTCTACTAAGATAATATATCACATGCTCTGCTTTGAATTCATCTTCTTGAACTAACACCATTCCAATGGTGGAATGCGAAGCTGCGAGGTATAAGAAGTAGTCCTGGTTGTAGTTGGGAGGATGCAATAACGGTGCATGGGTCAACGCGTGTTTTAATGCATCAAAAGATTGTTGGGCAATCTCGTCCCAAAAGAATTGTGCGTTCTGTTTCAACAACCGTGTAAAACCTTTAGTGACCTCGGCGTAGTTTGGGATGAATCGGCGTAAAAAGTTTGCTTTCCCTTGCAAACTTTGGAGTTGGCGCAAACTCGAAGGAGGAGGCAATTTGATGATAGCCTCGACTTTCGAGGGATCGACGCGAATGCCGGCTTTTGAAACAACAAATCCCAGCAATCGACCTGTTTCTATACAGAAAACACACTTGTGGGGATTCAACCGAATTCGATAATGCCTACACCTCATAAAGATTGCTCGTAGGTGGACAAGGTGATCAGCTCGTTGTAAAGAATGAGCAGGCAAATCATCGAGATAGGGTTGCACAATGTGCTTGATGTCATGAAATGCATAAGACATTGCCCGTTGAAAAGTGGCCCCGGCATTCTTAAGTCCAAAAGGTAATTTGCAATAAGCAAATGTCCCCCATGGACAAATGAATGCCGTTTTTGGTTGATCGGCAGGTAGAATATTGATTTGATTATAGCCTGAGAAACCATCCATGAAGGAAAACATCTCACTTCCGGCACAATCATCAATAATTTGATCGATATAAGGCGTAGGATAGTTGTCTTTTGGACAAGCTCGATTGATATCCCTATAGTCGATACAGATTCTTATTGTTCCTTGTTTTTTATTGACGGGAACAATATTCGATACCCAATCCGTTAACGGGATCGGATAAATGAAACCTGCTTTCAACAGCTTTTCGACTTCTGCTTTAATCGCAGCCGCTTTTCGAGGGTGAATCTGACGCAACCGTTGCCGAATGGGTTTAGCATCCGGGTAGGTTTTGATTTCATGAACAACAATGGCAGGATCAATTCCCGGCATTTCCTCGTAAGACCAGGCAAACACGTCGCGGAATTCTTGGAATAGGGCCTTGTAAGTTTGGATTTCTTCTTCAGTACATGCGGCACCTATATGAATGTTCTCCTCGATTCCGGGCTTCACTGAAATATCAATGGGAATAGTACGAGAAATATTCCCTAAATTCAGCTCTGAATCAGAATGTTTCGTTGGATCCTGAGCGTCTTTGACATATTCAGCGGTAAAGATAGATGAAAAATCATTTTCAAATGCATCATCCTTAGGTAAAAACGAAGATCTGTGATGGAGATCTTCCCATGGTAGATCATCTACACTTAGGATTTCGCGAAGTTGTTCGTCAGATGACACTTCTTCGGGAAACGTTATCCGTTCTAAGGGTGAGGTGAAAAGTGACTCTTCACTGACCACATTCATTTGGTCGGTTTCGGTTGAATGAAAGTCGGTAAAAGACATAAGAGCTTCATAAGCAATCTCATACGGACTCAACGGCATAACATCACCGAGTGAGTCTAGCTCAGAGTCAGAGGGAACATACCAAGGATCATCATAAATAATGTTTTCTGACGTGATCATATGAATCGTTGCAAACGAAGGGTCTGCATTGAGTGGAGGGAGAGGAAAAGTTCCCAGTAAACCGGAATCCTTAACTAAACCTACACCAATGTCCCTATAAGGGATTGTCGTTTTACCAACATGCTGGATAGTTTCTGAAGAGGTTGGGTCGGATGAAAAGTATGTCAGCTGATCAATAGTCACGATCTTACCGTTATGTGGAAACTTAATGACTCTGAAGACCGATGAAACGACCGCTGTCATAGCATATGACCAACTTCGACCCAAAAGAAGGTTGTAGTCTAGAGGGGCATCAACCACTTCCACATCCAGACTAACGGTTTTACCTTCGACCCCTATAGGCAATTCTTGTAGAATACCAAACGGACGGAACCCACGGCCATCAAAGGCCTTAAGGATGGTGGGGGATTGGTTCAACGAAGGAGAACCAAGCGATCTCCAACATTGAATCGACATAATACACGTAGAAGCTCCCTCATCAATCACAGTCCGATGAATAGGCCTGTTTTTGACTATCACTGGGATTTGGAAAGCCATTTGATGGGGAAGACGCGGTGTACTACTTTCTAGATCAAAGATCATTAGGTTCGGGTCCTGAACATCGACAGCTCCAATAGCCGACAAAAGCAATTTCCGTTGTGCTGGACATGATTGCAGCACTTCGAGTGCCGACATTGCTGAAGGTGAAACAGCTAAGTCTTCAACAATGTTGTAATTCTGGGCTGCTCTCGCATGTGGATTGAAAGCAGACCTTCGAAGTACACCCTTGGCGGGCGGCTTAATCACTAAGTCTGGGTTAGGTTTTTCGATCTGTAGTGGATCGGAACCAGGAGCTGAGGTTGATGGGTTAGAGTGAGAAGATTCTGCTTCCTTACCATCAACAGGAGCCTTACTACCATAATCTTGCGATCGAGTCGCAATCCTGACATGAGACATCATCAAAATGGGTTCTTCACTGGCATTCGAAGAAGAACCTATCATCTTATTCTCCTGCTCTGGAAATGGATTTTTTAACACAGCAGGAGTGGGAGAACCTTTGACTATTTTCACTACCTCGGCCCGATGAGGGCAGTCTCTCGTAAAATGATCTTCTTCACAAATAAGACAAGGATATCGAGGTTTGCGTTTTTCGTCATTGGTTTCCGACTTTTCCGTTTTCTCCTTTGGAGCCTTGTCTGCTTTAGCCTTCTTCTTTCCTTTCTTCTTTCCACCGTTTTTTGATTTGGCCGTAGATGACTCTACAGCGTGAATGTCGGCGGTAAGTTCAGGAGGAGAAGACTCTCCTGTCGGAGAATCAGGCAAAGTGATAATTGGAGTATTGGAGGTCTTGGAAGACTTCTTCTTACTCTTCGTAGTCACGATACCAATCATACCATCAGCGGCATGAGATCCCGAAGGAGCAGCAGCGATTTGGTTTGACTTTGGAAGATCCGGAATTTTCTCGTGTAACGTACCCGACTGAGTGTAAACTAAGTCAAGGTATTGTGCCTGAGCAATGACTTGCTCCTCAGTAACTACTCCGGCCTTAGCTACATCTTCAGTAATTCTTGGTAATAATGATTTGACAAACCATTCAGCTAAGATTTGGTCCGGGATAAAAACTTTCACTAATCTTCTTCGACGTCTCCACTCATGAATGTGATCAGAAATGTACGTGGATGTCGATTGTTTTAGCGAAGTTAATAATTCTGTACCATTATCGTATCTGACTGGTAACTGAAAATGAGTTAAGAACGAGGTAGCTAACTGGCTAAAGTTGTAAAAAGAGGCCCGTGGTAACTCAATGTACCACTTGGCTGCGAGACCAATGAGTGTACGCTGGAAAAGACGTAAGCGGATGGAATCATCTGAGATGGAATTTGATGCACACCAGAGGTGGTAAGTCATCACGTGATTAGACGGATCCTCTCCAGACTTACCTTCGAACTTGGGTATATCGCTGGGCAACTTATTTGGCATTGGCGGCCAGAACTGAAGATATTGAATTGGATCGTTCGTTAGGCGCGTCAAGTCGGGTAAATCTAAAGTCGCAATAAACGGTAACTGCCGGTTAGGATCTCTAAAACTCTGAGTCACAATACCAGCCCCAGGAGGAGGATATCCAGGATAACTAGGAACAGGAGTCGCATTTGGGATATTATATCCTCCTGGAAAACCAGGATTAACCGGACCGTACTGGGGTTGCTGAGGTGGTTGATAAGTGTACCCAGGATACGGTTGATACTGGTAAACCGGTTGTTGGGCAGCTTGCCCAGGTTGATACTGTCCCTGGTACGGAGGTTGAACAAATTGAGGTTGAGTAGTAACAACCGTACTTGTACCAGGTTGGCCTGCAGGCATCTGGACTGTGGTTTGAACCGTGGGTCCAGACAACGGTACAGATGTCTGAGGAGTGGTGACAGGGACAGTAGAAACCGGAGCTGCCGATACTCCAGAAGTAAGCATGGTAGATGAAGCGGTAGTTGCTGCAGCCGTGTGAGGTGGAGTACCAGGTGCAATTGGCGGCTGAGTAACTACGGAAGTTACAGGGGTCTGAACACTTGACTGGACAGGTTGCGGTTGCTGGGGTGGACCAGGAACTGCAGGTTGTCCTGCTTGAGGTACCGACTGTATACTTGGTTGCGACATCTGTTGACCCTGTGACGGATCCCATGTTAACATTCCAGGGTATTGACTCGTAACAGGTTGAGGATACTGAGATCCATAGCCGTATTGAGGATAGGGTTGATAATTGTAAGGTGCAGTCCCATATGATTGCCCTTGAGGTGGTTGATAACCTTGACCAGGGTATTGACCCGTAGGTTGATAACCTTGAGGTAAATACGAATACTGGGGTTGACCTTGACCTTGAGGTTGGTATCCTTGAGGTTGATACCCTTGGGGTTGATACCCTTGGGGTTGCCATCCTTGAGGTTGCCATCCTTGAGGTTGATATTGATACTGAGGTTGACTTTGGGGTACATATTGAGGTTGGGGTTGATACCCTTGAGGTTGCCCCCCAGTCACGAATGAAGTACCTTGAGGTTGCCCCCCAGGCATTAACGAAGGTTGCCCCCCAGGCGGTAATTGGCCACCTTGAGGTTGGTTAATGGGAGTTGAACCTGACATCATATAAACGTCACCTATACTCAATGGTACATTACCACTGTTTCCAACTAATAACCCATGATCAACGGGTTGAGGAGATGCTCCCGCAAAGGTACCAGAAAGTGATTGATACCCAGTAGGAACAGAAGGACCGCCATGTAAAAATGATTCAGGACTTTGTGAAAACACAGATGACTGACCAGACATATTTACAGGAGAATGAATTCCTCTAGGTGGAACCGGAGTACGAGGTGTAGAAAAACCTACTGAGTTGTCTAAAAAATTGGTTAATGCAAGGTACCAAGATTCACTTCTAGGAGGACTGTAAAAGATGGATTCACGCTCCCTTAGATCAAGGGTAATTAGATCTTCAGAATCAGAAACGCCTATTTCTTCCTCTGGAACAAGTTCTTCTATAGCAATTAATCCAACAGGAAGATTTTCGGTGATAATTCTTTCTATTCTTGGTGAATCAGGAACACTAGGAGTTGGAGTAACAGGTTCGGAAATTTCAGGTTCTTCGCCTGTTTCACTGGCAGATGAAAAACTACCAGCAAGCTCGGAAACTGTAACTGCTTCGGGATTGTAACCTGTTTCTAAACTTTGGTAATCTGGATGGACTACCAAGGAAAACTCTCCTTCTTCAGGTGATCCTACTCTACTGCCACTAGGAGGAGTTACAAGGACCTTTAACCCTTCTAAATGACCCGGAATGTCTTCAGGAGATTCACCCCGCGATTTACGGAGTTTTCTTAACAAATCTATTCCGGTAACAATCTCAGGAGACTTGCCCCGAAGTCTACGGGACTGTCTCGGTAATTCCGCCACAATTAAAGATTTTAACTACAACACACGAAAACAAAGTAAAAAATTTCAAATCAAACCACCTAAAGTCTTCTAAAGAACCAAACAAATTTGAAGCACACGCCTAAACAATCTAGAGCGTCAAACCACACACAAACAGTAGTCTTCCGGACCAAAAGCGCTAGTTGGTGATTAGGCCCAACCTCGCAGGATTCAGTACAGAAATGGTGGGTGGAACAGTTACCCCGGAAACCTGCTTAATGAATAGACTGGACCAAGTTCCTCCACTTTAACCGTCTCGAAGTGAAGCGAACCCCCCAGAAAATCCAAGTGAGTATAACCGACGTCTGCTCCAGGTACAGTGGGACCTTCCCTCCACCGTCACCTTGGGTAGAATCCTAGATATTATGGCCACTAAGGTTACCAATCACAACAATTACACCTGGGGGAACAGTCTAAACTCCGACAGCACGCAAGGGCAGAGTAGCAAGCTCCAATCCCCTTACCGGCTCCTTGACAACAATCCAAGGTTTACCGATAAGTGACCCCTGGCTCCTCGACAATGGTTAATCCGAGGTTTACCGTTTGTAATACGTACTGCCTGGCGTCGTTCCCAACGAGGGAGGAATGATCCCCTCACTGGTTCGGACACGAGCTCGTGCTTCTCCTTTAAGAGGAGCTTTCCCAGAATGTAACTGAAACAATTGGATTTGTTCTACTCAAGATAGACTATCTGTTTGGTTTTGTAGTCTTGGAGAGTTAAGTACTCACCTACTCCAAGACCCTAGCCTAAGCTATGTTGGTGTTTCAGAGCCCTAGAAAAATAAAGATTACTAGATTGATTTTAATTTAAGCGTTACTTTTAAGGTTGTTTCTTAAGTCAAAAGGTGATGGAAGTGAAACCAGTGGTGTGTTGACTCGACTCGAAACCACTACAAAATGCACCTAGAATGATTTATCCACTACTTTACTTTTTCGATGAATTGCTTAACTAAAAAGTTGAGAGAATGCAATCTTTATAAAAGCAACTTCTTAATTGAAGACAATCAAAGAAACAATTCGTTTGTCTTTTCCAAGCATAAAAACATAACCTCTCTTTACATGCACGAAAAAACTCTTTTCTTCTTTCGAAAACAAAAAGCTACTTGAAACAAGACTTTTTAAGAAGATGTTTTTGTATTTTTCTTTTAATAAAGCAAATAAATCTAATATAACCAAAAATCAATCTTAACAACTCTTAAAATCTATGAAAATGCACTCATAAGCAAACTAAGGGAAAATTTACTCTAAGCAATCTTAACGAGGCCAAAACTAACAATGATTATTTCTAAGGTGTTTTACTTGATCACAATCAAATCAAGGACTAGCTTATTGCAGAACCAAAAACTAGTCAAAACAAAATTCTAATCTTTTTGTTCTTTTTGTAAAATGGAAATCAATACTTTATAAACAAGCAAATCGAAATTTGACCCAACACAACTCAAATGGCAAGTTGCTCACAAAAGGAGACTTTACGATAGGCCCGACTTCTAAGAAGGTTGACTAACCAGAGAGATCTAAGGCTGGACAACTTTCTACTATCAAAGTCACTACAAAGCCTTTCCAAAAATCAAACCCTAGGTCTAAACTTCGTTGAAAACCACTAAAACACTCAAAGCTCACAAAACTAGTTCAGGTGAAAATTCTTGACAGGGTACTAAAGGATCTGGGCAGAAAACACTAAGGAAAAACAAAATCTAAAAGCAATTTAAAGCAAAAATGGAATTTTCTTAAGTTTTACAGGAAGACGCAGGCAACCCGTTGTCACAGGTGCGGCCCTGCTCTGTGCAGATGGCAACAGCGCATCCAAAGACGCACTGTGCAGTACTCAGAGGGTGCGTCCTTCTGGAAAAATGAAGAAAAACCAAATCTAACTAAATCTAAAGCTAAGCCACCCAAATACTAATTCTCACAGTCAAAAACCAGAAAATAAAAATGATTTTCTCAAAGCAAAGTTCATATAAAGGAAAAGACTCTCTCATTAATGGATTCCCCAGTGGAGTCGCCAATTTGTCACACGGAATTGGTCAAGGGTGCGGACACGACTGACCTTCCTAGAAGTCTAAGACGTTCTAATGACAAACAAGACAAAATGGAGTGATCTTTCTCTAAATACACTTTTTACAACATGAAAACTACAAGTGTTTAGGCTTACCTTATTCCAAAACGCTGTTGTTGAAGTCCGTTCTTGACGATCCGGATGAGCTCCTCCTTCAAGTCAATTCCTGCAACCACAAACAATCAAACAATTACCAAGCACTTGCATTTCATATAATAAAACATATATTCAACATGCAGACCAAGGAACACATGAAATAACTCATTAACACAAGCTATTGAGAAAAATAAACCAGTTTGTATTAATAACGAAACAAAGAAACTCTTACAACCTGGCCTTGGTGTTGTGCAAGTTCCTCCCAGGGTCCATCAAGGGTTTTCCTCTACTTTGACAAAGCTCACCCTCTCCCAAGTAGAATCAAGTGAAGACAATCTCTCCTCACAAAGGCTCTAATGGAAGACCTAAATCCTGCAGCATTTACCCAAAGAAAATGTATAGCTCCAACCTCCTCTCCTTCTGGCTCAATGCCTTTATTTATAGTGCTGTAAAGAGGTTATTCAGGTCCACTATCAATGGGATCATCCCCCTCTTTGGGTGGGATAGCTCCCTTATTGATGGGATAAGTTCCCCCTTAATAGAGATACATGAACCAACTGGAGGCGCATCCATTTCATCAAACCGACCTCTAGAATGTTCTAGAAGTAACCACAAGTAACTTTTTCAAGATAAAACTCGCGCATTTTGCCTTTTACAGAGGGACGCACCTGTCCCTTAACATACAGAGCGTCCATGGACGCAGATTTTGTGAACATGGTCAGCGTCCCCGCAGGTAAGGCTAGAGAGAACCTGCGACCCCAGAGATAAACATAGTTTTTACAAGACTTTCTCTCTTCTTTGAGTTTGAGATGGATAACAGAGGCATGAGACTTGCCTAAGAGGGTAGCATGACTGTTGATTTGAGCCATACTAACTGTAAGTAGTCAAGGTGACATTTTTTAGTGTAACAATCCCTGATCATCCTTTTGTCATAAAACTACAACTATGGTGTGTTCTGATGCAAAAGAAAAATGATGAAGTCTCTATCAAATTGAGGATTTGTGAGGACTGATATTCTGCTTAAGGCCATTTTGATTTCTTCAAATGATTGCTTGGCCTCTACTATCCATTTGATACTTTAATCCTTTTTTAGCATGTCATTTAACAATCTAATGAGTTCAGCTAAATTAGAAATGAATCTTCTTAAAAAAATTATCTTCCCTAGGAAAGCTTAAAGTTATTTAATACTTCTTGGATGAGGTATCTGTAGAATAGCTTCGATCTTGGAAGGGTCAATTCAAATGCCATCCTTGGAAATGATGTGACCTAGAAGTTTGCCCTCTTCCATACTGAACAAGGACTTCTTTGGATTCAAAGAAATGCCATATTTTCTGCATTTTAAAAAGACTTGCCTGAGATGGTCCAAGTGTTGTTGATCTGATTTTGGAAAAACAGTTAGATCATCCATATATATAACAAGAAAATCATGAATTTATTTGGCAAAGGCAATGTCCATTACTCTCTAGAAGGTTGCTCTTGTGTTTTTTAGCCCAAATGGCATTTTGATGTACATGAAAGTGCCCCATGGTGTTGTAAAAGAAGTTTTTTCTTGGTCATCAGGATGAACCAAGATTTGGTTATATCCTGAAAACCCATCTAAAAATGAAATTCTAGAAGAACCCACTACCCTTTGCAAAATATGATCCATTTTGGGTAGAGGGTAGTTATCTTTAAGAAAGACCTTATTTACATTTCTCAGATCAACACATAACCTTATTTCCCCAGTCTTCTTCCTAGTAGGTACTAAGTTAGACACCCACTCTGAAAATCTAATAGGGGTAATAATCCCTGCTTCATACATGCGTTTGATTTCTTTTTCAATTAATGGTAATAACACACGGTTAATTCTTCTGATTTTTTGTTTAAAGGGCTTTTGATTTTCTTTCAGGGGTATAGTGTGCTGAATAATAGAGGTGTCATAGGATTTCAAATCTTCATAACTCCAGGCAAAGACATCCTGGAATTCCCTCATAAGTTCAACATACTTTAGCTTTTGATAAGGAGGTAAAGATTTTGACAATTTTATCATTTTTGGATTATCCTGTGTTCCTAAGTTGTATTATTCAATATCTGCTTTTAACGGCTCCATTTTAGGTTTCTTGGGGATATCATTGGAGTCAAACAGATCTTCTAGAGGAGTCAATCCTTAGGTAAATGATTGTCCTTTAATTTAATAACCTCTGTTTCTTCTTCAATTATTTCATCTAGGTCCATTTGTTTCAAGTCTTGAACTTCTTTTTGTGTGAATTTTGTGGGATGAAGCATATTTATTGAATTTTCTTCTGAAATGTTAATTTCTACCTCATCTATTTGACTAGAACTAATACATGTATCTACATCTATGTTAATATTAGAAAACTCTTCATCTAAAGTTAAAATATTATTGATCTGCTCATCACTATCAAAAACCTGCCAGTTCTTCAGATTATCAGGTATGGCTGGTTTGTGCCTAATTTCAGCAGTAAACTAATGATTAGGTTGAAAAGGTAATTTGCAGGTGCTGGAAAACATGGCCAGGTTGTGGGCATGAGGGTTGTGTTTTCTAGGGATTGTAGCAAGCTGAATTTCCAGAAAAGTGTTGAGAATTTCTATGACTGTTCCTCTATAATATCCTAATCTAGGATCCCTAGTTAAGTATTTTCCTTTAATCTGTTTAATTATTAATTCTGAATCCCCAATGAGAGACACCCTGATTTCTCCTAATATTTTAACAAGTTTAAGACCCAACAAGAGAGCCTCATATTCCGCCATATTATTGGTGCATCTGAAATTTAATCTATAGGTGTGGCCTTCAGCATGATCATTTTCTAAATTGTACACCCAAACTCCTGCTCCTGCTCCTAGTTTATTGACTGAGCCATCAAATTCTAGATGCCAAAGAATTGCATGCTCATAATTGGTGTTTGGGGTAGTAGGGACTTGTTTAACCGGGGGATCTGTGTTTTCATTCTCATCTGACTTTTGTTTGTTGTCTGATATTTCCTGAATATGAACACTTGATTTTTCTTTTTCAATTTCTTTTGGTTCTACTGCTAAAACCTCTAAATTATTTGAAGGACTGGTTTCTACATTGTAAAGAATGAACGAATCCATATCAGAGTGTACTGAGTAGATGGGGAAATTTTGGGGTCTTTCCTGACTACTTACTACATATTTCATCAATGTTTCTTTGTATAGTTTCTTTGGTTGTCCAAAAACCGATATAGTAGCATATGACATATCCAATTGAAGAGATCCCTGAAGCTTAGCACCCCAGGATCTAGACAATAACATGCCATATTTTGGTGGTATATCTGCTACCACTATGTCCATTAAAATTGTTTTTGAAAGATATTGAACCAATGAAACACACAAGTCTTTTATCAGTCCTAAACATCTCACCTGACTAGAATCAAAAGAAAAAAAATCTTTGTATGGTCTAGTGATGTCTAGGTCTAGCTTTTCCATTACAGACTTGCGCATAAGATTATGAGATGCCCAAGAGTCAAACATAGCATTGTGAATAATCTTATCATGTATGTTTAAGCTCACATAGAAGGGAGGAATTCCTCCTTCAAGTGGTTTTCCATTCACTTCCAGGCCAAAGATTAATTCGGGTTGGTCATCAAAAAGATTAACTGAGTCTTCAGTTCCAGTAATTTTCAGTGATCTATTAATTTGAGTTCGGTAGGCATCATCTTTAGCTAATTCAAATAATGGGACCGCAATTTTTCTCTTACCTACTTCAGTTTCTAGATTAAAGGGTTTTTCTGTTTGGGCTTTTGGATTTTGAACAACAGTATTCTCTCTGTTTTTAGTGTTTTCTATGTTTTTTTCCTTTTGACGAGTAGAATCATGATTTGCTAATTCTCCTAGGTCAACCTATGGATGTTCTTCCACAGTTCCCTTGAAAGGAAGGGAAGTGGAGGGTTGTTTATTGTTTGGTTGATTGACAGAGACATCTTCAATTATGGGGTTAGAGGGATTGGTGTTTGATCTAGAAAAGATATGTACAGGTGTGGTTACTGTCTTACCTTTTTTGGGCTGATTTGGAACCTTTTGCTTATTCATTTCAGGGACATCAATTCTCCTACTTCTTAGATTGTATTGCTTGTGCACCTCAAAGATGGTTGTGTCATATCCTTCTCTAAAGTAGAATGATTCCCCTGATTGGGTTTGGAACTATTTAAGTATATGGGCCTCTTGATCCTCTTGGCTTAAGAACACTTCTCCTTCATTACTAAGTCCCATCAAGTTGATTTGAGTATCCTCTTCTGGACCTTCAGAGTGGGAAGCTTCTGCATAGTTCTCCTAGAAATGGGTTCTAATGTTTTGGTCATGACCATTCTTTCCAGTGTTCGGGTTTTGATTTTTCCTGAAATTAGGATTTCTCCCTGTATTGGTTTGTTGGTTATCCCAAGGAGATTTCCTATCAAACATTTCCACTTTGTCTCCTAGTCTGTCCATTCCTTTAATTATGGCATCTACCTTTTGTTCAAAGGGTGAGCTTTATTCCTTTAATGGTATCCTCCTTTCACTCCTAGCCTTGGCTCTTTTAGATAGCAGGTTGGCGTCAACACTGACTTCTATGCTTTGCATATCTTACAAAGTAGGAGGGGCTCATTCTCTTAGTTGGAAAGCCATATCAGAATCAAATCCATCTGGGAATTTGATTAAGGCTAAACCAAGTGGGGGTCTTAGATCTAGAGGGATGGCATTATACACACTATTGAATCTAGTGCAATAATCCTGCATAGTTTCTTGTGTTCCTCTCTTTAGGTTTTCGTATTCAGATAGAATCTAAAGGGGGTCTTTTCTTTTCTCCCATCTGTTCAAGAATTGTTGATAGAGAGTCCTTAGGCTGTCTATACTATTTTTTGCTAAACCTCTGAACCAGGTTCTAACTTCCTCAGATAAACTCTGAACGAATATTCTCATTTGCACATCAGCAGTATCTACTTCATAAATTTCAAAATAATCAGTCATCTTCTTGGTGTGTTGTTGGGTTGTATAGGTACCAGTGCCATCAAAAGTAGTGATCTTACTTTGGTATTTCTGGGGCATGGAACCTAGGTTTTTTGGTAGTACCAGGGGGGCATATCTGTTGGCCATTGTTGTAGGTAATGGTGAAACAAAAGCTGGGATTGGAATAACATTGGATGCTTGAGTTGTGGATGGAGAGCTAAAGGTGATGGTCTGATGTGCAGTGGTTTGAGGTTGAGATATATGAGGAAATGATGATGAGATTATAGAAACAGTAGTGATTACAGAGGGATTAGGTGTTCCTTCAGTGGTAAGATCAGATTGTGGTGAGTTCTGCAAATATCTATCAATTGACAAATTGGCTGCTTGGAGCTCTAATTCTCAGATGAACTCTGGGTCTTGGACTAGGTCAACTAATTCAAAATCGGATGAAGTCCTAAACAAAGAGGTTTCAAAGTATTCGTCAAAGGGTTGGTCTTCGAGGTAAATCCACCTAACAGGACAGGATGAGGATCTGAAGGTGGGTCGAGGACTAACAGAACTTTCTTGTCTCCTAAGAATTCTGGGGATCAGATTGGGGTTCTCAAACACTTGTGGTGGATTGGGATCAGGATTAGCTCTAGTGTAACGAGTCCTTTCTGAAGCCAGATTTTTAGGTTTTGTTTTTGGTTTTCTTAACTGATATCAAAACAACTTCTATGATTTTTTTAAGATGCTTTTAGATTTAGGGTTTAAATTTTCTTAAAGATTTGTTTTGACTGAGGAATTGTTCTTCCCCAGCGGAGTCGCCACTATGTTATCACTCAGATTTTCCTTGAAGTTGTTAGAAGAAGGAAAGGGGTCCGAGGTAACCACAAACAAACCTTTTAAGTACAAAATCTAGCCAATCTGTACTCATAGAGGGCTCTCTCTTTATGATTTAGCTTTGTTTATGGGATATTAGGCTAGTTATGAAAGTTTGGGGGGGTTTGATTTTGTTTAGTGGTGGAATTCAGGAGTAGATGGATAGAACAAGGTATTTCAGGCCATTGGGCTATGGAGTCAACTGAAGATGGCTTAACTGGATCAGGTTGATTCAACAAAGGAGGGTTTCATGGGGCAAGATAGCTAAACAGGAGACAAATGATAGCTTAAAAGGTGAAATGGTCTTGAAAATGAGGAAGGGAAATTAAGAATCCTTCAACAAAGTTCAAGATGAGGGAAAGTGAGTGATCATTAACAAAAAGCAATTAAGAATTTTTTGTTAAAGGGCCACAATGATAAACTAAAAAGCAGGGAGCAATTAAGAATTCCCTACCTATGATAGCTTGGAAGAAAACATTAATAATATAAACGATTTTAAAGACAGAATGCAGTAAAGCTCTTTCTGAAATATACTTTTTCGTTTATCATTCAGATATGGGACACATATGAATATTTAAACAAGAAAACTGTAAAATCATGAGATATATAATACTTATTTGTTTCTCATTTGACACAGGAATCCTATAAAAGTACTTTGCTTTATTACTTTGTCCAGCCAGCCATACAATAGTTGTTCAACAGCACTTTATTCCAAAATAAAGAGTCTACAGAAATGTCTAAGAATCCACCCTCAGTACTTCTAATGAGGAAGTACTTATACAAAATTTACAACAAAATATCTCCTAACAAAGAGAGATATATTCTAGGAAAACTAAATATATGTTACATGAATGTAGAGACAGATGGTCTTGAAAGTAGAAACTGAATGTGAACTGCTTGGTTGTTGTCCCTGTTTTTGTTGAAGGAGCTGGAAGCAGGTCCTATGATTAAGCATCTTGTTGTCTTACTTGTAGTTCTGTACTGGCTGATTGCTTTTAGCTTTTCACTGATACTCTTTTACCTATGACTGATACTCTTTACCTGCTTTACCATCATTCATCTTCTTTTACCAAAATTGACTATGGTAAATACTTCAATTTACTTTTTACCAAGGTAAATCATAAAATATCTGTCATGTTGGTCCACCAATCATCTCTTGGTATTCTGGTCCTTGTCAGTTTTCTGAAGATTTCATCTGCTTCTGTGTATTTTACAAAATTTGGTTGTACTGGAAACAAGTGTTTTAATTCATGCTCAACATAAAAAAGGTTCTCCAAACTATCATAGAGAACTCTTCCTGTGGGTAATGCCTTGGGTGCAGATGAACTAGCAGAGGAACTGGCTTGGCTATTTGCATACTGATGTAATTTGTTGACATAATCATCCTGCCTCATTAGTTTATCATTGATGACTAAAGGACTTGGAAGTCCTTTACTCTGTAAGATGCCAAATTTTTCCATAAATTCATCTATGTCTTCCTGCATATTTTGACATTTTTGTTCTAAGCTTTGCATTAGACCCCTCTTGGTCAATACTTTCCTTATTTCAAGGACAGTTCCAGTCCTATCCTCAATGTTTAGCTGTTCTAACTGATACCTGTTTCTGCTGTTCAGAAAGTTTATTAATCTGATGGCCTCTTCAGGCTTCCCTCTTAGTTCTTCCTTGGTTTTTTCTATCTCTTGAAGAGCAACTTTCACTAAGTCAATCTGTTCAAAAATGATTTGAATTGATGACCAAACATCATTGATTGATTGAGTGATGTTGGTCCATAATATTTTTCTGATATCTGTTAAAGGCTTTTCAAATGTAAGATCTTTTTCCAGTGTTTTGACCTGTTGATTCAAGTCTTTTTTTTTTCCTCACTTCTTCAGCAAAATTGAATTTTGACACATCATACTTCTGCTCTAAAGTAATGAATTTCTCCTTTACCTTTTGCAATTCAGAAACTTGGAGTTTCATTTCCTCCATGGACTTGATCAATTCTTCAGTGCTCTGACATGAGGTTCCTACCTATGTTGTACCTGTACCTGTACTTGACACTCCAATAGTTTCAGTTGTTGCCAAAGGGACATTTGGAGCTAGAGCAGTTGCCAACGTAGAAGGGACTGCTGTAGAAACCACTTGCACTACATTTTGAGGCTGAGAGGTCGACTCACTCTACCTACTTTACATTGTTTTCTCTAATTCTTGTTTTGTCTCTTTCAGTTGTTCATTTAGCTTGAGGACCAAGTCCATAAGCTCTTCTTCATTCTTCTTTTGAATTACTTGAGCAGTCTGTGGATGCATGAGTGGTGGAAATTTCAACTGCTTTCTCAAGCCAGCTATATCTTCATTCTTTTTCTTTATCAGGGCCTTTGCAGCTTTGATATCATTTGGGTTGTGGCCCAAATCAATAATCAAATCCTCCAATGATTTGAATTTTTTGTCCTTTGCCTGCGAGGAGGCTCCTTCTAGTTGCAATTGAGCAGTGGTGTTATTCAGTGAATTCTCCAACCTATGTGCCATCATGGCCTTGTTTGTCAGTGTAGAATAGACCTTTTCCCCTGTTTGCTTATTTAGTTCTATCTGATCTATGGGGTGAATATATTTGGCTAAGACCTCAAAATCAATTTTGAGGTAGTCTACAATTTATTTTGGATGTTGTACTGTAGGCTTTAGAAAGCTCATCTGCATTTTTCCTTCTTTGATGTCATAAGCTGACATCAACCTGGTTTGATTAGTAGGGGCCATCTTCAAGTATTGAGTGTAGGCTTGGGCCTTTAGCTGTTCATTTTTGGCCTTTATCTCTTTTAATTTTCCTTTTATATCTATGGTCTTATCAAATGAAGACCTGAAAGAAGAAACTTCAGTACTTTGCTATCTTTCAAGGTCCTATCTTTGTGAACTGGAAGGCGTCTCACCTATTGGAGATGTATGTAGACTCTGTCCACCTTCTTTCCTTAAACTCACTGTTATTTCTTCGAAGAATTCTTCCTCTGATATGGATTTAGCCTATGCCTCTTAGCACCAAGCTAGTCTGAAGGACCACTGATAGGGGTAGCTACTTCCCTTTCTCTTTTCAAGTTCTTTTCCTCATTCAGAGGAGTTTGCAAAACTAGGGGATTTCCCATATTTACCTGAGCTGAATGGGGCGGTGGGGGGGCCTGTTCTTCAGAGATTTCAGGCTGCTCTAAGATCTCTGGTTGTTCTGATGCTGGAGTACTTGTTTCTTGACCTTTTTCCTGCGGTGGTTCTGCAAGGGGTGCACCAGTTTCCTATGAGTGCTTTCGAGAAGTCTCTGCCGTAGAGGCACTAGGCTCTGGTGTTGGCTTTTGGGTGGACTCAACTGGAACCTGTTCACAAGAGTCTAGGTCAAGCCTCTTTTCTAAATCTTCCATCACGTGTTCTACATCAACCTGATCACTATCCACCTCAACTAGAGTTCCTTCCCTCCATTCATCCATATTTGCATACTGTTCTATTTCAGGGATTTTGTGATGGAAATATGGTTGCATCTTGTTTTTCATTCTCGTATCACAAATGAAACCTTGTGGATCATACCTCCAAGTAAAAATTTTCTTTAGTCTGATTCTTTCTAGGATTTCTTCTGCTCTTTTTCCTGCTTCTCTATTGTTGCAGACAAATGGGCCTAGGTGGTCTTTAATTCTCAATTGTGCTTTCTTCTTGGCCTTGGTGAAATGAGTTTCATCAGAGTCTAACATTTGCCTATAATATTCCAAGGCAAACAACCTCATAGGAACATACCTTGGTAGTTTGAACGGAGGAATTTCACAACCATAGATTCTAATCTCTGTGTGATTCTAGTACAAGTACCAGTCACCTATCTTGTACTGCTTAGAGAGCTGGAGAATTCTTTTAATTTCATCACTAATCCTACGAGGAGGGCTTCCTGTCAGCATGGTGGTCACTAGGTGGACAAACTGGTCGATGAATTCAGTATATGAATATGGACCAGGTGAATCATGGAAGATGGAAGTCCAAAAAATAACTGATCTGGGATTGCCCTTTGTTCAAGTTTATTGACAGAAAATGGGAACTTGTCAGATTGATAGTAGAGGAAAAGGTGATATATGGATGTGGAATACTTGAATACCTTTTCATTCTCTAGTCTCATGAATTGGTCATGGATCTTCTCAGCAATAAAAGTAGCATAATTGTATTTGACAGCAGGAGGCTGACCAGGGATAAAAATGGACATTAAAACTAGGGTCAATTCATCCACATACTCACTAGTATTGAAACCCATGACTGCAACTATCTTATTGACTATGTTTTTACCTGTCTGTGTGAAGAAAGATGACATATAGGGAGGAGGATCCTTGGGTTGATGTTGTTTATCCATGAAAGTTTGGCAAAGGCGACTGACTTCAAAGTGGGACAATTTGGATGATTTCTCTAGTAATTCACCAAGGGAAATGGGGGAAAGGTCTTGACTGGGCTGAAACTAAAGCATCTCATTGATTGAATTTGTAGTAACTATGAAGAGAACTATTTGGTTAGGGGACATTATTGTTCTGAGGGCGGGATTGTAATTGGCGTGACATTGATGGATAATGTTAGGGAAAATACACACAGAGGGGAGCATGTACCTTGGGAGATTTGATTCCCAAAGTCCTATGGGATCGGAGTTATTTAGGTAATTGTCCCAGCATTGACAAAATATTTTCAGGGGATTTTCTTCAGTTACAAGGTCTTTCATTTGAAAATATTTATCTGCTAAGGGCAGATAATCCAAGTCTCTGTGAGGAGTAGTGATAGGGGCTATACTGAGGGCCACGGGGGTTTCCATTCTAGTTCTTGTGGATTCAGAAAGGAAAATGGGGTTTTTTAAGTGGAGTTGATGAAAACAGAGGGTCTTGGGAATCTTGAATTCTAAATTCAGCAACTGAATTATGATGAAATTTGGGTTTTTTCAAATTAATTATAGAGGAAAGCAATTATTTACAGGGTTTCAGGACGGAAACTGGTAAATACTTGTTTTTTGTGACGAGCAATGGAATGCAGGTTCACTGGATGTGAATGGCGGACTTGGAGCGGCGTCGAACAACAAGTTTGAGGGTGGCTGACGGTTGGGTGTACAAGCTAGTCGAATTCAATGTTCAGGTTGCATGCATGCGCTTATAGAATAAAGGACGAAAAACTCTTTAACTTTGTTTTTATGCAAAGTCAAAGCTTTTGGCGAGTTCGTGTTTTGGACAGATGACGTCAGTAGGGAAGTGATTTGATGTTTTATTGGTAGCGGGAGGCGGTAAATGGTTTTCATCGCACCGCTAGTGGAGGGTATGTGGTATTTGGGCAATACCGCGCGATTCCATACAACGTTTGACACGTAGCACATGTATTGTTTACAAAACGGCTCGCCATCGCACGCTAAAGGTCGACCGTGGAGCTCGTGCGATATGCGTGATGACCGTCGGATCTGTAGGATTTGATCGGATAGTTGTCGGGGGGGTGAAGTGGCGGAAAGTTAACGGAGGGCGGGCCCAATATTAATTAAAATTTTAATCATATCAGGGGTAAAGCGATTGGTTCAAAAAGTTATTAATTAACTGTGGGGATTAATTAATCCTTGCTTTGGCATGGCGGGGATCAGGTTCTTAATTAATTACAGATTAGTTAATTAATCTAGTTTATTGACTTTATTATGGTTATATTTAACCGAGGGGTGGGATATATAGAAATTTGGGATATTTGCATAGTTATAATAATACGAGAGTGGGTAACCTTTATATAGGGGAATTATATAATAACATGAATTAGTGGTTAATATGACTTTGTGAAATGCACGCTAAGTTTAAAACATTTTAATATATATATTTAAAACTTAGGCTAAGTGAACATAAGGGTTTATATGGAAAATGTTTTATTTTCCCTAAGTAAAATAGGATTTTACTTAGGAAAATATTTATTAGGGAAATGAATAACTTATGAAGGGGTGTGATTATTGGTGAAGAGGCTTAAGTGCTTAAGGTATTATAAATTATTGGGCCAAGGGTCCGGTCACTCCAAAAGTCAGAGAAATGCTCTGAGCCCCTCTAACTTTGGTAATTACCTTTAGTACTTAGGGAATTAGTGAGGACTTAGGGGAAATGAGTAGGGAAGTTAATTATTTTTTACTTTGCTTGCTTGATGTGCCTTCCAAATGATACATGCCTTTGCCTTGTGATGAAAGTAAAAGATTTACACATTTAAACTTATCATTCACCCCACATTTATTCTACAACCATCATCTACTTACCCTACCGACTTAACCTAGAATTTTTACTTCTTTATTAGGGTGCACTTAAACTGGCAAACCCTTATCAAACTTTCTTTTCTTTTACATAGTGATGCCTATCTAAGTCTACACTTATTACATCCAAGGGCTCAGATTAAAGTGTTGAGCTCCTTTTATTCACTCTACCTATCTACTTATTTGCTAAGATTAAACTGTTTGGTCAGATATTTATTCTCTATTTCTAAAACATGAAATTGAAAATATGAGCTAGTCAAGCTTAAACTATTTGACTACTCATGAATTGTGGCACAGGTGACAAGCTGCACACAATCTTTTATTATACAAAAGTAAAAAGTAGTGGCATTTAGACTTGCACACATTCCTGGTCTTTTCTTTTGTTGGGGTTCATTTTCTTTCATTTTTTGACCTCTTTTTATTCTTTTCACCCTTTGATTTTTCTTTTAGCATATACCCCCTTTACATTTTTTAATTTTTTTGATTTTTTACAAATATGGAAAACCTTTGCAACAAGTAAAGGTATGAACATAGCCCCAAGGGATAGCTCAAATGGTCGAGTCCCCATTGCTAAGCACTTTCCCAGTTGGGAGGTCACGGGGTCAACTCTCCTCGACGCCCTCGGGGTTAGGCCTGATATGGCCGACCGGCAGATCCCTTCGGGTGGAACTGCCCCGCTTCTCTACGTGGACGTAGCGGCCACTCATTGAGAGCCCGTGAACCACATTGAAAAAAAAAAAAAAAGTAAAGGTATGAACATATCCCAAAGCTAAGCCAAGTCAATCATGATATATGACACCTATTGGTATAGGGGCATAACACTTTCCACCAACCATGTTCCTCCACATCATCCACCACCTCCATGTCACCTCCCGCCTCCATGTCATATGTTTGTTTCATCCTCAATTAAATTATGTTTTTCTCCCTATACAACACAGTAATTTGAAACATGGTTTACAAACAAATGAGAATGAATTTTCAAAATAGAAAAGAGAATTTTTGTTTCTAACATAATAATGCACAAAAACCTCTCTCAACTTTGTAACAACTGTTATGGTTTGGGAGCTTCGGATGAATCTTTACAAGTATATTTTCCCGAATTTCCCTGTTTTCAGCCATTGTTTTCAAATGTTGTTTCCGAGTAGGTGGAAATGAATTTTCAAATAGTGAAAGCGGTTTTTGTTACCAACATGATCATTTACAAAAACCTCTCTCCATTTTCTAACAGATATCATGGTTTAGGATATACAAATGTATTACAGGACCCTATGTTTTATAATTTTGGGAGGACAAAGTTCAAAGACAGTTAGTGACTTGGATGCCACCTCATCAAATAAGAGTTGCTAGCAGATTCTAATTTCTCTTCTTTGTAACCAAAAATCCAAAAAGATAGTGCCAAGTAGATTCATTAGTTTTGAATGTCCTATATTTTAGTTCTATTTGTGTAATATAGTTGGAGATATTTCTAATAAATCTTGATATTTTTTCAAGATATTTTAGTTTAGAATTTGTATAAATACTTCATAGTTTGAAGTAATAGAGGTTGATTGTTGAATATAATTTCCTCCGCATATTGTAATTTTTTGAAGTTTCTGGAAGCATCAATAATATAGGGACATTTTCACAGGATTCATGTGGTGTACAAATGGTGATGTTTTTCTTTAGTTTATGTGTTTAAATAATTGTCTTTTCCCTTGTTATTTATGGAAATCTCAATTACATAACAAAAACTATGATGAATAGGATATGTTATTTAGAGAACCTTATTCTGGCCGTTAGTAATTTATATGTTTTCTTTTGAGGTCAAATCAAGGAATTCCTCATTACTCTTTGATTTTTGTTGAATCTTACATTTTTGTTATTTCACAATCCATTTAATATTTTGAAAGATCCAAATAGTACAACCTTGCTTGCCTTGTGAAACTCCTTCAAAGTTTGATGCAGATCTGGTTAATATTTAGACTCCATAGACCAATAGAATTATAAAAATTAAATCAAACAAACAATCCAATCAAAGCAATCAATACAGTAATAACTAGCTTAAAGTTTACACCAAACATAGCTAAATTTTACAGAGAGATCCCTCTCTGAAGCTGGCAAGGCTAGATCCCAGCTTCCAAAGTGGTTTTGATGATGTCCTATGTGTTTACTCCCTCAACGTCAAACATACAAAACCACAACATAACCATCTTATAGATTAAAGTTAAAGTAGTCTATAAAATTTCCCCCATATCCAATTTACCATGGATCTAAAAAAAGATAAATTTAACCCTATTTTGGATATCCTCATATCTCAACTTCATGATGGCTATCTTACCCACCAAGTTTAGGAAGAAAACACATACATACCACAACCTTCATACCCATTCATATCATCACTCTGCTAAAAAAACTTTTATTTTAAAAAACATGTTTGCTTGGGTCACTCCAATTTTAACCCCTCAATTCCTAGAGAAATAGAGAGCTAATTAAACAAAATCCCTAATGGGAAATGAATAATCCATCTCCCAAATTAAGAAATCTTTTCATGGGGCTAAGAAACTCAGTTCCAAAACTCCCACCTCCTTTCAACCTCATGATCATGTTTAAACCCTACAAGACTATATATCAATTATGTTGGTGTAACGTAGATAAATAAATCCCATGGTGAGATCAGGGGTTTACCAAATTCCCTACTTGTGTGGAAAATCATATATTAGATAAACATGTCAACCTTTCAAAGCTTGTATGAGGGAACATTTCACTAAGACCACCAACATTCGCATCTCCAAATTTTCCATTGTTGAATACTATTTTAATTCTAAGAATTTAATTTACAACTAGAAACCGAAACCATAGCCTCAACTCCCCATTAAATCTCTCACATCGTAAGTGAAGCTCTAGAAATTTAATACCATAAGAAAAAATTTAATGGAAAATATGGTTATAGACTTAACTAATCTTGGTAGTCCCTCATTCCTTAGTGTAGCCCCTTATTGTTATTAGTGCAACCCCCTTATTGTATTGTTGTACCCATGTAGTATTGTGCCCCATAAAAGCCCACTATTGTTATTGTTGTGCTCCTACAATATTATTGTTATGTAAGCTCTGATTATATTGGGACCAATTAGACTCCTATATATAGAAAGGAGGTATTGTCATTTGTATCATCCAAGAATTATTTATTTGTGTAATGTAAAGGAGGTTTCCCCCTCAAAGTGGCTAATTTTGAAGGCGTTGATCTATATTTTCTTCTATTTGTGAGTTGGTTTCATAACATTTGGTATCATAGCTTTTGATTCTAGGGTTTCTCTTCTTCAAACAGGTCATCGTGGAATTTTCGCTATAACTTTTTCTCTCCCATCACCAACTCTGGCCTTTGGATTTTTGTTGTTTGGAATCAATTTGCAAAGAGTCCCACCTGTGTTCTACGAAGTTAGGGTTTTTGCAAGCTCCAGAATTCGATCTCAAACAGGTCTTCATGGAATTTTTGCTATAATATTTTTTCTACGAAGGTTCAGACTATAAAATAAAAACCCATTTGAGCCGAAATCTTGGTGAAGCTCGAGCCCAAATTTAAGATCTTTTTGCTCTATATTTTCATAGATAAGGTCCAAGAAATTTAGGGTTTTGGAAGACTCCTCAATTACATTCCAAACAGGTGACCTTGGGAAAATTGTCATAACGTTCTCTTTGAGCATAAGATTGAAATTTTGTAACAAGTTACAAAAATAGGACGGAATTTACTTTTTAGTGTATTATTTTCAGTTCTAAAGGTCGAAACAGTGACACGTGGAAGGTCGTACAAGTTCGTTCTCTGGAACCAGTCTATAATCAATTCATCGTAGGATATTTGGCATAACTCTTTATTGAAGAATCCAATATTGATCAGACTGGTGGAATTGGAAATAAGACACAGAGGGCTACTGCAGGTCGTAATTTCAGACCTTGGAGATCCAAAATTTCATAGACACAACAGATTCAAGATCGAGATCCTAAAAGCAAGAAAAATAATGACTCGAATCAAGAAAATAGAAACACCTAGTAAGCAAAATTGGATGGATGATTTGAAGAATGCAATCGAAGCTAAGATAAATAGTTTTATATGTGCCATGGAAGAAGATTTGAAGAAAGGCATTGAAGATTTGAAGAAAGACATGGAAGGATTGAAGGAAAGTGGGACAAAGATGCCACAAGAAAGGCCTCCTAATGACGAAAAGGTAGTAGAGGAAACTCATGATGAGAAAAAAATAAATGTTAACCATGATTTCCTAGAATATAACATTCAATTGAAGACCCACCATATTCCAAAGATCGATATGAGGAAGTTTGATGGCAAGGATCCCATAACATGGATATTACATATGGAGAAATATTTTGATCTACATGATGTGCAACTGTTACAAAAGGTACGTATTGCATCTTTATATTTAGAACCGAATCAATTTTTATGATACAAAGGGCTTTGTTCTCATAAACCACTTGTCACCTGGTCAATTTTCATAGAGGAAATGATAGAACATTATGAGGATACAAAAAGCAACACCTTCTTTAGCCAATTGATAAATCTCAAACAAAAGGGTTCAATGACAGAGTATATTGAGGACTTCCAAAAATTGAATATAAGGGTAAATTATATTCTAGAGAGGCAGAGAATTGATGTCTTCATAGGGACTTTAAAGGATAACATTCAACATGAGGTTCATCTTTGGGAACCTGATTCTGGAGAAGGCAATCGAGTTGGCAATAAAAATTGAAAGCAAAATTATGGCAACAATAAATCCTACCACTCACAATTATAAAGATGGAAGTGTTGTTGCTCCTAGCCTTCCACAACCTAAAAGATTGTCACCACAACAATTGGAAGAAAAATAAGAAAAGAAACTTTGTTATAGTTGTGATAAAAAATGCACTACAGGTCATAAGTGTGTTGAGAAGAAATTATTATACATTGATTGTGAAGAGGAGGAAGAAAATGATCCAGAAACATCAAAAGAAGAGGATATACACCAGGAACCAACCCCAGAGAAAGAAGAAATGAATCTTACCATATCTTGTAATGCATTGGAAGGAATTACCACTCCTCAAACTCTTAAGATAGAAGGACATATCAATAAGGAAAAGGATAACCTCACTTTCACACTGAATCAAATGAAACAATAGGCGGATCAACATCGCAGCGAAAGAACTTTTGATATATGTGACTAGCTATTTTTACGACTACAACCATACAAACAAATCTCCCTCAAGCAAGCTAAGAAGGATAATAAATTATCACCAAAGTACTATGGTCCTTACAAAGTGTTGCAAAAGATTGGTACTATGGAATACAAATTGGAGCTTCCTGCATTTTCCTGAGTGCCCCCAGTTTTCCATGTTTCATGATTAAAGAAGGTTATAGATGACAAGCTCCTAGTTCAAACAATATTTTCGAAACTTGATGAGGAAGGAAAAATCATACTGGAACTTGAAGCAGTCATGGAAACAAGGACCTGACAACTACGAAATTGATCATTTCAGAGTATCTCATCAAGTGGAAGAACTTACCCGCTAAAGATTCCACATGGAAGGATGAGAATTTTATATAGAAGCATCCAGAATTACTCAAGCGTTGAGGACAATTCTTTTCGAAGGAGAGGGGCATGTTAGGTCCCTATACTACTAGTGTAGTGCCTTATTGCTATTAGTGCAACCCCCTTATTGTATTGTTGTGCCCATGTAGTCCCCATGTTGTTATTATTGTGCCCCATAAAATCCCACTATTGTTATTATTGTGCCCCTACAACATTATTTTTATGTAGGCTCTGATTATGTCGAGACCACTTAAACTCCTATATATAGAAAGGAGGTATTGTCATTTGTATGATCCAAGAATTTTTCATTTGTGTAATGTAAAGGAGGTTGCCCCCTCGAAGAGGCTGATTTTGAAGGTGTTGATCTATCTTTTCTTCTATTTATTAGCTAATTTCATAACAATTTCTCATCTTGAACACTAATCCTAGCCTTCTCCACCTCTTTTTCTCTAATCTCAAATCTTTAATTGTTATCTCTCTTTTAATTTTTATCAATCCTCCCCTTTAATCCCTCTCTCTCTTCCCATTTGTTTTAAATAATATATTCTCCATAGTTATAAGACTTATCGAGTTAATAATTTTCTATTCCCTAATTATGATCCACCTCCCCCTTTTTATTCTTAGTTTTTATTAATCATTTATTATGATCCATAGTTCAATTAATATTCCTATTTTGTTTGCTTATATTTCGAATTCTTTCATTATTATCAACTACAAATCTTTATATCATATTCTTCACATTCTATAATAATTATAACATTACTTTCCTTTTTCCTAATAAATAATTTATTATTACTTTGTATTTTTTTATTATAATCCTTATATCATATTATTATATTCTACAAAAATTATTACATTATTTATTTCTATTCTAATGGCATTCTTTTTATTCTTTTAATCAAAACCATTTTTAGTCTTTCAACCTTATTTCCATGGAATAGTTAATCCCTCACTACTTTTTATACCTACCAAAGGCAATCAATTTGGGTCAAAATGTTTTGACTCTTAATTAATTTGCAAAGAAACTATTTCCAAATTTATTAAAGTTTTTGTAAATTAAATATTAAACTTATTTTTTTTTTAATATTTAAAAATAAAATAAAATTTGAATGTCTAATTTTTGATTGGTGGATGATTAATTTTATGTGGTTTACATCAAATTTTTAGACTTAAAAATTGTTTAATAAAAAAAAAACGTCTAATTGTCAAGTGTCATCATAAATTAATTATCATTTTTTTCCAAATGTATAGATTTTTCCATATTTAATACTTTCTTTTCCAAACAAAAAATAATTATTATGTTTTAGGTTCTTACAACTATGGAAACTAGGCGATTTAAAAAACAAAAGCAAGGATGCTGCATATTACATTGATTTTTCCCTTGTTGATTTTCGTCATATTTTTCCTTCGCTGATTTTTATTATTATTTTTTTTGTAAACTTGGCAGATCTATATGTATTTCTATTTTAAAAAGAACTTTTCACAACCATTTGCTACTATAGGTGGCTTTCTTGCCCGTGGGAAACCAGGTATCCACCTGTCAGCTTTAAATCCTGTCCAAAATTTAAATAAGTTCATTGCTATCCATCTAGCAGTATTGTATTGGTTGTCTATTCTACTGTCTCTACTTATTAAAATAAAAATAAACATAATTATGTTGTTCATAGTTGTAGGTTTCAACCCTGTACAGAAATTACCTGCATACGAATTCTAAAACACAGAAAATAAACAATGCGAGAGCATAACACATAAAACACATATACACAGAGATCTTCCCCTGGATCCCAAAACCAGGACTACCAGCTTGATTTCTCATTATGTTCCTTTCAATTTTACAATACATATTTATACATGCTGAAGCATACAATACCATGGACCGAAAACCATCACATCCAAAACCATAGGTAGGTTTGCCCAACCTAATTTAGGGTCCAAAAAAAAATTTCCTGGGGCACTGCCTCGGACCCCGTGGAGGAGGGCTACCCACCCCCCTCAAACCCCCCGGACAAGGGGGGCTGCCGCCCCCCCCTGTGACCCCCCCACTGTGCAATCAGCACAATGAAGGGGGGTCTCCGCCCCCCCTCTAAACCCCCAGTTCACTACGTAGGTTAGTCGTGGAAAGAATATAACACAACCCAACATTCTCCCACTTGTTGTTTTCTTTCCACAGGGGGCCATAGGAGAGCTTAGTAATTTTTCCAGCCCTGAAATGCCCATTGTTTCTCTACACCAAGAGAACTTCTCAGAGCTCACAATTTTTGTCAATGCATCTTTCGTATTCTTCAAAGTGTCCACCTTTACCAGCAACACTTTTTTGTCTTCTATCATATCCCTCACAATGTGATACTGAACATCAATGTGCTTTGTCTTTGAATGGTAAGTAGGGTTCTTTGCCATGAAAATTGCACTTTGGCTGTCAGAGTCTATCCTTATAGCTCCCTGTATTAACCCCATACTTGAACACAATCTCTACAACCAAACTGCTTCCTTTCTTGCATAAGTGGCTGCCATGTATTCTGCCTCTGTAGTTGATAGTGCCACTATAGATTGTTTCTTACTCATCCAACTGACTGCACCTCCAAATAGGTTAAACACATACCCACTTGTTGATCTTCTCTGATCCAAATCTCCAGCCCAGTTTGCATCACCAAAGCCATGGATATCCAAAACTCTTTCCAATCCTGGTATTCCTTGGTAGCACAAACCATAATCACTAGTGCCATGCAAATACCTGAAAACCCGCTTCACTGCTGTCCAATGCTCCTTCCCTAGTTTTGACATAAACTTGCTCAATACTCCCACTGCATGTGCAATGTCTGGTATAGTATAGACAATTGCATACATCAAGCTACCAACTACACTTGCATATGGAACATGGGACATGTCCTCTTCCTCTTCTTGTGTCTTGGGACACTGTTCAGCAGATAACTTTACACCTACAAGAATAGGAACCTTCACCAGTTTACTGTCCTGCATATTAAACCTCTGCAGTATTGTATCGACATACCTCCTCTGGGTTAACCATAGCTTCCTCTTTGCCTGTTCTCTTTTAATTTCCATGCCCAAAATATAGTTTGCAGCACCAAGATCTTTCATGTTGAATTTGGAGAAAAATTAGGTCTTCAAATCCTAGATAATTTCTTTGTAATTTCCAACCAGCAACATATCATCCACATACAAGGCCAGATAAACAACACGGTCACCAATTAATTTAGAATACACACAGTGATCTGCTTTGCTTCTATTGAAGCCAAGTCCCCGTATAAATGTATCAAATTTCTGATACCACATCCTTGGTGACTATTTTAACCCATACAGAGACTTCTTTAACTTGCATACCAGTTCTTTCTTACCCTTCACCATAAAGGCTTCAGGTTTATTCATGTAGATCTCCTCTTCCAGATCCCCGTGAAGAAATGTTGTCCTCACATCCATCTATTCTACCTAAAAATCAAAAGCAACAACAACAGATAAAAGTAATCTAATAGAAGTTACCTTGGAAATAGGAGAAAAAATATCACCAAAATCAATTCCCGACACCTGGGAATAACCTTTTGCTACCAACCGAGCTTTGTATTTTTCCACCTTTCCTTCTACATTTGTCTTCTTCTTGAACACCCATTTGATGCCAATGGGTTTCCTTCCAGCTGGCAACTCCACTAGATCCCAAGCCTCATTTTTGTGCAAAGATGCCATTTCATCAACCATGGCCTCTTTCTAGAGTTTTCCATCCTCTGAATCTACTGCTTCCTTCACAGTTCTGGGATCATCATCAGTAATAGATAAAGCAAAATTTGAACAGAAAGTAGATGGACTATACCTTTCTGGCTACCTTCTTTCTCGAAATGATCTTCTCACACTCAGAGTTTGTGGCTCTTCATCTTCTGATTCCTCCTCTGCTATAGAGTATGATTCTTCCTCCTTTAGCTCAAACTCTATCTTCTCAGGTTCCTTTGGTTGGACTTCATGTTTAATAACATCTTTCACCTCTCTGAACACCACATCTCGGTTGTACACAACCTTCCTTGTTACTGGGTTCCAAAGCTTATAACCCTTTAAACCATCCTTATACCCAATAAAGATGCACTTTTCAGATTTACTATCCAACTTGGTTTGTTTCTCCTTTGGAACATGTACATATGCATCACATCCAAATACCCTTAGATGTGAAAGAGAGGGTTTCTTACTAGTCCATACTTCTTATGGAGTTTTATCCTCCAACGCTGATGAAGGTGATCTGTTGACCAAGTAACATGTTGTCTCCACCGCCTCTGCCCAGAATTCTTGTCCTAACCTAGCACCACTGAGCATGCTTCTTGCCCTTTCCATCAACGTCTTATTCATTCTTTCTGCAACTCCATTTTGCTGAGGTGTATATGGAGTAGTCTTCTGTTATGCTATACCACACTTCTTACAGAATTCTTCAAATTCCTTACTGCAAAACTCTCCACCGTTATCTGTCCTCGGCACCTTTATCTTCTTCTCTTTTTGGTTTTCCACCGGAGCCTTGAATTCTTTAAACCTGTCAAAGACTTTAGATTTCTTCTTAAGGAAATATATCCATGTATTCCTTGAGAAGTCATCTATAAATGATACATAGTACACAGACATACCCAGTGATGGAACCTTAACAGGTCCAAACACGTCACTGTGGACAAGCTCTAATATCTGTTTCGCCCTCTTACCACCAGAGGGGAACCTCACTCGATTCTGCTTCCCATATACACAATTTTCATAGAAATCAAAATCCGGAGAGTTATTACTCATACCTTCTACCATACCTTTACTATGAAGTATTTGAAGGCCCTTCTCTCCAATATGTCCAAGCCTTTGATGCCACAACATGGTCTTCTCTCCAGAGAACACTAGATTTTCTGCTCCACTTTTAGGAACCACAGAACTGTTGCACCCATCAACAACAGTGCTACCTTGCAGCTTGTACAGAGTTCTAGTCCAAACGCTCCACATCAATACCAGTGCTCCTCAAACCATCTTGTAGGTATCCTTATCAAACACTGTTTTTACACCTGCATCATCCAGCTTGGTTACAGAAATCAGATTTCTAGCTAATGCAAGAATATGCAGAACACCTGAAAGTGTTCTAACCCTTCCACCTTGCAACTTCAACTTTACTTTTCTACGACCAACGATTCTAGCCTTCCTATCATCCCCTAAGAAGACATCACCACCATCGTATTTATCATACTCATAGAACCACTCTCTATGGGCAGTGAAGTGAAAGGATGCACCTGAGTCAATCAACCATGCCTCATGATCTACATGTGTACTTGAAGAATCCAAGTACACATCCCCACCTTCATCTGAGGTGGTTTTCGCCTCTGCAGAAGAAGCATCATCAGATCTCTTTCCTTTGTCAAGAGCTTTAAATTTACAATCCCTTTTGTAGTGCCCTTCCTTTCCACAATTTCTAGCACACCACCTTTACAGGTTTTCCTGGAGATTTAGATCTCCCTCTAGATTTATATATCCCACTAGATGAATTGTTTTTCTTTCTGTTCTGGGACCGTCCTCGTACAGACAAGACATCACCATTCTGGCTCTCCATAGTTTTCCGTATCATCTCCTCTGTCAGCAAGGATGAGACTATTTCATCAAACTGCAAGGCAGTTGCATTGCTACCTATTGCAATAACCAGAATATCCCACGAATTTGGTAGAGAACACAACAAACTGATGCATTTATCTTCATATGAAATTTTAATATCAACAAACGCTAACTAACTTACCATAGTATTAAATGCGTTCAGATGATATTTCACCGAGTCTCCATCTTTCATCCTCAGGTTATACAGCTTTTTCTGCAGGAACAATTTATTCACCAGAGACATAGATTGGTACAAAGTCCCTAACTTGTCCCACAAAGCCTTCGATGTAGCTTCCTCTGATACATTCAGCAATACTGAATCTGAGACACATAATTGTATTGTGCTCTTTGCCTTCCAATCCAACTTCTTCCATTCCTCATCGGACACTCCCGTTGGTTTAGTACATGGATCTACCGTGATCCACTGATCTTTATCCACCAACAGATCCTCCATCTTGAGTTTCCACAACTCAAAACTCTAACCATTAAATTTATCGATCTCTATATTTCCACTGCTCGCCATTTTCTTTCACCACCAGAATCGATCTCGTAGATCTCCCACTGAATAGGGTCTACCACAGGCCCGAGCAAAACCCCTCAGCAACAAAGGCGTCCCCTTGAAGCCAAAATGGCTCTGATACCAAATGTAGGTTTTAATCCTGTACCGAAATTACCTGCATACAAATTCTAAAACACAGAAAATAAACAATGCGAGAGCATAACACATAAATCACATATACACAGAGATTTCCCCTGGATCCCAAAACCGGGACTACCAGCTTGATTTTTCATTATGTTCCTTTCAATGTTACAATACATATTTATACATGTTGAAGCATCCAATACCATGGACTGAAAACCATCACGTCCAAAACCATGGATCGAAAACCATAGGCAAGTTCGCCCAACCTAATATAGGGTCTAAAAAAAAAATTCCTGGGGCACTGCCCTATACCCCGTAAAGGGGGACTACCCACCCCCCTCAAACACCCCAGACAGACCCCCCCACAACGCAATCAATGTAATGAAGGGGGAGCTCCGACCCCCCTCTAACCCCCTAGTTCACTACGTAGGTTAGTCGTGGAAAGAATATAACACAACCCAACAATAGTCATAACCATTTTTGAATCCACCTAGTTCACTATGTCACTCCTCATCAGAGGATATTATTGATGCAGGTGCCTTTGCACTAGATCCTGACATCTCGCTTTGCTGGTCAATTCTCCATTTCAGTTCTGTTAGAGTCTGTTCAATTCTACCCAGTGCTAGGTTGTTCCTATATGTATGGATCTGGATAGTCGATATCTCCTGTAATAGCTCTGCACGGACTGGGTCCTTTTCTTTGTTCTAATTCTCTGCCTCTGTTTCTTCTCTCGCTGCATGCTCATGCTCTTGATGTAGGGTCATGGCTCGAGCCACCACATTCTTCATTGTTATATACCTAGGGGGGATAATATGGGGTACAAAGGGAGGTACCCAAGGGAATAATGTAATAATGGGATGGGCCATAGTAATAAAGAAGGTGGTTAACCCGTATCATGTAAGGGACCACAAGTAGTTAGTAATAATGTGATAGGCCCATGATATTAGATAGATGGTATTGAGGGAACCATGGTAATGACCCATGGTATTTTATGTATGAGGCCTATATAGAGGCTAGAGACTCCACATTGAGAGGTGTCAAGGAATATTGTATGAACAGGCATATGGCTTGTGGAGTGCTCTCCTTCCTTAAGGAGTGAATTTATGGTGTAACAAAGAGTCCTAGATGTGATGTGAGATGTCAGAGCTCAAAGATCGATGTGAATGAATGAGCTTTGAGGCATCGAATAAATAATTTTTGTCTCATGGCACGCATGCCACATATCTAGGAAAAAACGACACTTGGAGGGAAGTTTCTAAAACAACTTTTCATGTAACCCCTAGCTGCTAAAAATAGCTCCCTGAATCATGGGATGCCTTTTGCATGTTGCCTCTTGCTATTCTGGGAAGATCAAGTTATGCATGCATGGAAATCAAGTTTCCTTGGTCCCGGGTGGAACTGGTCAACCGGATTGCTCATGCCTGTAGTTGCTCAACTGCTTGGGAAAAATGCGCATTTCTGGTTGGGATTTGGGCTGACTGCCTAGGATGTTTGCGCAATTTCTGGGCAGAGCAGCTGACTGCTGCACAAATTTGCACAAATTCTAGGCTGAGCAGCCCTACCGGGGAAATTTGCTCAAATCCTGCTGGGAGTGTTGACTGGTAAAATGTAGGATTACACAATCTTGGAGCCCAACAGGCTGCCAGACAGGATTGTGCAATTTCTGGAGGGAAGGATTGTTTCCCTCTAGAAATGCACAAGTTTCAAGGTGAAGCTGCTCAGCCTACATCTGGACTAACTCAGGGTGTACAACCTGTGAGGGGAATGGATCAACTATGATCGATAGGCTGCCTTTGTGCGAGGAAAACACTAAATCTTGAGTAGTTGACAAAGCAAGACAAAGTGCTATGAAAGGTTGGTAGGGAGGCTCCAAAATAGGCTAAGGTAAAATTTTGGAGGGTGGTTGTAGCTGCTACAACACCAAGGGCATTGCCCCCGACCCTGTGTAGGGGATCTACCACCCCCTTGAAAAACCTTGATGGGGGGGGCGTGCCCCCCCTGCGATGCCTAGCACAAGAAAAAGAAATTAGATGCACTATACCTTTCTTCCTTCCTTCTTTCTCGAACTAATCTTCTAACAGTTGGAGTTTGTGGCTCTTCATATTTTGATTCATGTTCTGTTGTAGAGTCTGATTCTTCCTCCTTTAGCTCAAACTCCATCTTCTTATGTTCCTTTGGTAGGACTTCATGTTTAATAACATCCTTCACCTCTCTAAATAGCATATCTCGACTCTACACAACCTTCATTTTTTTGGGGTTCCAAAGCTTATAACCTTTTAAACCATCTGTATACCCAATAAATATTCACCTTCCAGATTTACAATCTAACTTTGTTCTTTTCTTGTTTGGAACATGTACATATGCATCACAACCAAATACCCTCAGATGTGAAAGAGAGGGTTTCTTATGAGTCCATACCTCATGTGGATACTTATCCTCCAATTTTAATGAAGATGATCTATTAACCAGGTAACATGCAGTCTCCACTGCCTCTCCCCAGAATTCTTGTCCTAGCCCAACACCACTGAGCATGCTTATTGCCTTTTCCATCAACGTCATGTTCATTCTTTATGAAAATCCATTTTGTTGAGGTGTGTGTGGAGTAGTATTATACCGTGCTATACCACACTTCTTACACAACTCTTCAAATTCCTTCTTGGAGAACTCTCCACCATTATCTGTCCTCAACACCTTTATATTCTTCTATGTTTGGTTTTACACTAGAGCCTTAAATTCTTTAAGCCTGTCAAAGACTTTAGATTTATTCCCAGGGAAATATACCCATGTATTCCTTGAGAAGTCATCTATAAATGATACATAGTACATAGACTTACCCTATGATGGAACCGACAAAAGTCAAAACACATCAATGTGCACAAGCTCTAATATCCCTTTTGCCCTCTTAGCACCAGAGGGGAAACTCACCCGATTCTACTTCCCATATACATAATGTTCACAAAAATGATAATCCAAAGAGAAATAAAACGTACCTTCTACCATACCATTACCATGAAGTATTCGAAGGCTCTTCTCTCCAATATATCCAAGCCTTTGATGCCATAACATGGTATTTTCTCCATGTAGGTTTTAACCCCATACAGAAATTACCTGCATACGAATTCTAAAACACAAAAATTAAACAATGCGAGAGCATAACACATAAAACACATATACACAGAGATTTTCCCCTGGATCCCAAAACCAGGACTACCATCTTGATTTTTCATTATGTTCCTTTCAATGTTACAATACATAGTTATACATGTCGAAGAATCCAATACCATGGACCGAAAACCATCGCGTCCAAAACCATGGAACGAAAACCATCGTGTCCAAAACCATGTGCGAAAAACCATGCACAAAACCATAGGTAGGTCCGCCCAACCTAATATAGGGTCCAAAAAAAATTTCCCCAGGGCGCTGCCCCGGACCCTGTAGAGGGGGCTACCCAGCCCCCTCAAACCCCTTGTGACTCCCCACTGTGTAATCAATGCAATGAAGGGGGGGCTCCTCCACCCCTATAACCCCCTAGTTAACGACGTAGGTTAGTCATGGAAAGAATATAACACAACCCAACGTTTTCCCACTTGTTGCTTTCTTTCCACAGGGGTCCACAGGAGAGCTTGGTTGTTTATCCAACCCTACAATGCCCATTGTTTCTCTACACCAAGAGAACTTCTCAGAGCTCACAGATTTCTTCAATGCATCTGCAGTATTCTTCAAAGTTTCCACCTTTACTAGCAATACCTTTTTGTCTTCTATCATATCCCTCACAAAGTGATACTGAACATCAATGTGCTTTGTCTTTGAATGATAAGCAGGGTTCTTTGCCAAGAAAATTACACTTTGGCTGTCACAGTCTATCCTTATAGCTCCCTATACTAACCCCATACTTGAACACAATCTCTGCAACCAAACTGCTTCCTTGCTTGCATGAGTGGCTGCCATGTATTCTGCCTCTGTAGTTGATAGTGCCACTACAGATTGTTTCTTACTCATCCAACTGGTTGCACCTCCAAATAGGTTAAACACATACCCACTTGTAGATCTTCTCTGATCCAGATCTCCGGCCCATTCTGTATCAACAAAGCCACGAATATCCAACACTCTGTCCAATCCTGGTATTCCTTGGTAGCACAAACCATAATCACTAGTGCCATGCAAATACCTGAAAACCCACTTCACTGCTGTCCAATGCTCCTTCCCTGGTTTTGACATAAACCTGCTCAATACTCCCACTGCATGTGCAATGTCCGATCTAGTATAGACCATTGCATACATCAAGCTACCAACTGCACTTGCATATGGAACACGGGACATGTCCTCTTCCTCTTCTTGTGTCTTTGGACACTGTTCAGCAAATAAATTTACACCTACAAGAATAGGAACCTTCACCAGTTTATTGTCCTGCATATTAAACCTCTGTAGTATTGTCTCGACATACCTCCTTTGGTTTAACCATAGCTTCCTCTTTGCCCATTCTCTTTTAATTTCCATGCCCAAAATATAGTTTGCAGCACCAAGATCTTTCATGTCGAATTTGGAGGACAATTGGGTCTTCAAATCCTGGATAATTTCTTTGTCATTTCCAACCAGCAACATATCATCCACATACAAGACCAGATAAATAACACGGTCACCAATTAATTTAAAATACACACAGTGATCTTCTTTTCTTCTGGTGAAGCCAAGTCCCCGTATAAATGTATCAAATTTCTGATACCACATCCTTGGTGATGTTTTAACCCATACAGAGAATTCGTTAACTGGCATACCAGTTCTTTCTTACCCTTCACCGCAAAGCCTTCAAGTTGCTTCATGTAGATATCCTCTTCCAGATCCCTATGAAGAAATGTTGTCTTCACATCCATCTATTCTACCTCAAAATCAAAAGCATCAGCAACAAATAAAAGTAATCTAATAGAAGCTACCTTGGAAGCAGGGGAAAAAATATCACCAAAATCAATTCTCGGCACCTGGGAATAACCTTTTGCTACCAATGGAGCTTTGTATTTCTCGAGCTTTCCTTCTGCATTTGTCTTCTTCTTGAACACCCATTTGCTACCAATGGGTTTCCTTCCAGCCGGCAACTCCACCAGATCCCATGCCTCATTTTTGTGCAAAGATGCCATTTTATCAACCATGGACTCTTTCCATAGTTTTCCATCATCTGAATCTACTGCTTCCTTCATAGTTCTGGGATCATCATCAGTAATAGATAAAGAAAAATTTGAACAGAAAGCATATGGGCTATACCTTTCTGGCTGCCTTCTTTCTCGAACTGATCTTCTCACACCCGGAGTCTGTGCCTTTGTTGTAAAGTTTGATTCTTTCTCTTTAAGCTCAAACTCTATCTTCTCAAGTTCCTTTGGTTGGACTTCATGTTTAATAACATCTTTCACCTCTCTGAACACCACATCTCGGTTGTACACAACCTTCCTTTTTACTGGGTTCCAAAGCTTATAACCCTTTAGACCATCCTTATACCCAATAAAGATGAACTTTTCAGATTTACTATCCAACTTGGTTCTTTTCTCCTTTGGAACATGTACATATGCATTAGACCCAAATACCCTCAGATGTGAAAGAGAGGGTTTCTTACTAGTCCATACCTCTTGTGGAGTATTATCCTCCAACGCTAATGAAGGTGACCTATTGACCAGGTAACATGCAGTCTCCACTGCCTCTACCCAGAATTCTTGTCCTAACTGGGCACCACTAACCATTCGTCTTGCCCTTTCCATCAACATCTTGTTCATTCTTTCTGCAACTCCATTTTTCTCAGGTGTGTATGGAGTATTCTTTTGCCATGCTATACCACACTTCTTACAAAATTCTTCAAATTCCTTGCTGCAAAACTCTCCATCGTTATCTGACCTCAACACCTTTATCTTCTTCTCTGTCTGGTTTTCCACTAGAGCCTTAAATTCTTTAAACATGTCAAAGACTTCAGATTTATTCTTAAGGAAATATATCCATGTATTCCTTGAGAAGTCATCTATAAGCCTTAAATTCTTTAAACATGTCAAAGACTTCAGATTTATTCTTAAGGAAATATATCCATGTATTCCTTGAGAAGTCATCTATAAATGATACATAGTACTTAGACTTACCCAGTGATGGAACCTTCACAGGTCAAAACACATCACTGTGCACAAACTCTAATATATGTTTTTCCCTCCTACCACCAGAGGAGAAACTCACCCAATTCTGCTTCCCATATACACAATTTTCATAGAAATCAAAATCCAGGGAGTTATTACTCATACCTTCTACCATGAAGTATTCAAAGGCCCTTCTCTCCAATATGCCCAAGCCTTTGATGCCACAACATGATCTTCTCTCCAGAGACCACTAGATTTTCTGCTCCACTTTCAGGAACCACAAAACTGTTGCACCCATAAACAACAGTGCTACCTTGTAGCTTGTACAGATTTCCAATTCGAACTCCCCACATCAATACCAGTGCTCCCCAAACCATCTTACAGGTATCCTTCTCAAAAACTATTTTTACACCTACATCATCCAACATGCTTACAAAAATCAGATTTCTGGCTAATGGAGGAATATGCAGAACACCCGGAAGTGTTCTAACCCTTCCACCTTGCAACTTCAACTTTACTTTTCTGTGAACAACGATTCTAGCCTTCCTGTCATCTCCCAAGAAGACATCACCACCATCAAATTTCTCATACTCGCAGAACCACTCTATATGGGGAGTGAAGTGAAAGGATGCACCTGAGTCAATCAACCATGCCTCATGATCTACATGTGTACTTGAAGAAGCCAAGTACACATCCCCACCTTTATCTAAGGTGGTTTTCACCTCTACAGAAGGAGCATCATTAGATCCCTTTCCTTTGTCAGGAGCTTTAGAGTTACAGTCCCTGTTATAGTGCCCTTCCTTTCCACATTTCCAGCAAACCACCAAGGAAAATTTTAAGGATGGAAAATTTTCTTGAAGTTTAAAACATTGGCGAATCTCACTAATCCCTAATATGAAAATTATAAATGTTTATTGATATATTTGTAAAATTATTCAAATTTATAATTATTCTATATATAGTCTCTATATAATGTTGGCGATTTTTAAGGTAAAATAATTTTATATTCTAAAATTTGGGCGAATCGTCTTTTATAAAATTGGAAATTGGCGAATCTTTTTTGTGGAAAAATCATGGAAAATTAGCCCATTGGGCGAACATTAGCCCCTAAAATTTTCCATGCAAACCACCTTTACAATTTTTCCTGGAGATTTAGATCTCCCTCTAGATTTAGATCTCCCACTCAATGACTTATTTTTGTTTCTATTCTGGGACCTTCCTCATACAAACAAGGCATCACCATTCTGGCTCTGCATATTTTTCTATCTCATCTCCTCTGTTAGCAAGGAGGAGATTATTTCATCAAACTGCAAGGCAGTTGCATTACTACCTATTCCAATAACCAGACTATCCCACGAATCTAGTAGAGAACACAACAAACTGATGCACTGATCTTCATCCGAAATTTTAATATCAACAGACAATAACTGACTTACCACATTATTAAATGTGTTCAGATGCTCTGTCAACGAGACTCCATCTTTCATCCTCAAGTTATACAACTTTTTCCATAGGAACATTTTATTCACAGGAGACTTAGATTGGTACAAAGTCCCTAACTTGTCCCACAAAGCGTTCATCGTAGCTTCCCCTGATAGATTCAGCAATACTGAATCTGATACACACAATCGTATTGTGCTCTTTGGCTTCCAATCCAACTTCTTCCATTCTTCATCGGACACTCTCGTTGGTTTAGTACCCAGATCTACGATGATCCACTGATCTTTATCCATCAACAAATCCTCCATCTTGAATTTCCACAACTCAAAACTCTGACCATTAAATTTCTCGATCTCTATCTTTCCACTCCTTTCCATCTTCTTTCACCACTAGAATCGATCTCGCAGATCTCCCACTGAACAAGGTCTAACACAAGCCCGAGCGAAACCCCTTAGCAACAAAGGCATCCCCTTGAAGCCAAAACAACTCTGATACCAAATGTAGGTTTTAACCCCGTACAAAAATTACCTGCATACGAATTCTAAAACACAGAAAGTAAACAATTCGAGAGCATAACACATAAAACACATATACACAGAGATTTTCCCCTGGATTCCAACAAAGGGACTACCAGCTTGATTTTTCATTATGTTCCTTTTAATGTTACAATACATATTTATACATGTCGAAGCATCCAATACCATGGACTAAAAACCATCGCGCCCAAAACCATGGACCAAAAACCATCGCATCCAAAACCATGTGCGAAAAACCATGCATAAAACCATAGGTAGGTCTGCCCAACCTAATATCGGATCCAAAAAAATTTCCTCGGGGCACTACCCCGGACCTCATAGAGGGGGGCTACCCGCCCCCCTCAAACCCCCTGTGACCCCCCCGTTGCACAATCGGCGCAACAAAGGGGGGGCTCCGCCCCCCCCTCTAACCCCCGAGTTAACTACGTAGGTTAGTCGTGGAAAGAATATAACACAGCCCAACACTCCAAAGACCACTAGGTTTTCTGCTCCACTTTCAGGAACCACGAAAATATTGCACCCATCATTAACAATACTACTCAGAAGCATGTAAAAATTTCCAGTCTGACTCTCCCTGCATCAATACCAGTTCTCCCCGAACCATCTTGCAGGTATCTTTCTCTAACACTTTTTTTACACTTGCATCATCATCTTCCTTACAGAAAACAAATTTTATGGTCAATGCAAGAATATGCAAAACACCTGGAAGTGTTCTAACCCTTCTACCTTGCAACTTCAACTCGACTTTTCTATGTCTGAGGATTCTAGCATTCCTGTCATCCCCTAAGAAGACATCACCACCATCATATTTCTCATACTCCCACAACCACTCCATATGGGGAGTGAAGTGAAAGGATGCACCTGACTTATTCAACCATGCCTCATGATCTAAATGTGTACTTAAAGAAGAAGCCAAGTACACATCCCCAACTTTGTCTAAGGTGGTTTCCACCTCTACAAAAGGAGCATCATCAGATCCATTTACTTTTTGTAGTGCCCTTCCTTTCTACATTTCCAACATACCTTTAGAGGTTTTCCTATAGATTTATATCTCCCTCTAGATTTAGATCTCCCACTTGAGGACTTGTTTTTGTTTCTGTTCTAGTACCATCGTAGTACATACAAAGCATATCCATTCTGGATCTCCATAGTTTTCCTTCTCATATCCTCTGATGAAAAAGATGAGACTATTTAATCAAACTTGAAGGTATTTGTATTCCTACCTATAGCAACAACTAGACTATCCCATGAATCTGGTAGAGAACACAACAAACTGATGCACTTATCTTCATCTAAAAATTTTATATCAATGGATAAAAAATGGCCTACTATAGTATTAAACGCATTTAGATGATCTGTCACTGAGTATCCATCCTTTATCCTTAGGTTATACAACTTTCTCCACAAGAACAATTTGTTCGCCAGAGACTTAGATTGGTACAAAGTCCCTAACTTGCTCCCCAAATCCTTCGTCGTAGCTTCCCCTTATACATTCAACAATAGTGAATCTAAGATACACAACCGTATTGTGATTTTTGCCTTCCGATTCAACTTCGCCTTGTCTTTTGCTAACATTGTCGCTATTTTAGTACCCAGATCTATTGTGGTACACTAATCTTTATCCACCCGCAAATTCTCCATATTGAGCTTCCACAACTCAAAAATATGACCATTAAATTTCTTGATCTCTATCTTTCCACTACTCGCCATCTTCTTTCACCACAAGAATTTATCCCACATATCTCCCACTGAGCAAGGTCTACCACAGACCCAATAAAAACCGCTCAGCAGCAAAGGCGTTCCCTTGAATCCAAAACAACTCTGATACCAAATGTAGGTTTTAATCATGTACAGATAATACCTGCATACAGATTATAAAAACAGAAAAATAACAATGGCGAAAATATAAAACAAATGCCCAAAGATTTTCTCCTGGACCCCAAAACTGGGACTACTAGATTGATTTTTCATTATATTCCTTTCAATGTTATAATAAATATGTATACATGTTGAAGCATTCATAAATCCCAATCCATTAACCCTAGATTATAACATAACCATAGTTCCCTTAACCGGATCTACAAAATACCATGGGAAGAAAACCATCATGCCCAAAACCATGTGCAAAACACATCCACAAAACCATAAATAGGTTTTCACACCTAATATAGGGTCCAAGAAAAAAAATTTGTCTGCTTCCCCAAACCTCATGTAGGGGGGTTACCAACCCTCTAAAACCCCCCGACAGAGGGGGTTGTTTCCCCATTGTTGCACTCAACGCAACGAATAGGGGGAAACTATCACCCCCCCCCTCTGCGCATGCGACTAGTCGTGGAAAGAATATAACACAAACCCAACATTTATTTCTTGGGTAGCACTAGTTCATCTTCAAGAGAGACTAAGATGTCTTGCACACTAAACTCTCCTCAACACGGGGGTCTTCTCTAGGAGTTACAACATCTTCTGGTGTCGTGGGTGGGGGTTGAATCAAAAGATTTTTCCTAGGTATGACACTTGTACACCCCTTGGTTGGGTTATAAAAAGGGGGTGTGGGTTGATTATCTATCACCTTGGAAACTCCACTGTTTAAATCTTCTTTTGATCACTGTGGATTTCAAAAGGCCTCTTACTCACTCTAACACTTCTTAGTAGAAAACTCCCCCTGTAATAAATCTTGAAAACATTATATCCATAGGGGTTTGGAAAGAGAGGACCCCTATGACTCCAAATCATAAACTACTCTAAGTTCTAAGAAGAATGTTGCCAAGTGTTTAACTCATTTTCCTTGAAAGTTAAGTCTGAAGAATATTTTTTTAGTTCACCTCCTCTCACATTACCTACCTTCCCAGAACCTGAAGAAGTCAAATATATCCTCATAAGTATTCCAACTCAGAGCACTTATAGCACTCCATCTCAACTCCATATAGCCATAATCCATACTACTCCTCAACCAGGTCCTATGATAAATATTTGACCACTTCCATTGCAAAACATGGTTGTCCCTGGTTTTCTACTTAATAAATATTCTCCAAAACCTCTGAATGGGATACCTCTATAGTCCTTTTTGTAGTGACTTTCCTTTCCGCACTTCCAACATACCTAGAGAGAGGTTTTTCTAGATATTTATATCTCCCTCTAGATTTAGATCTCCCACTTGAGGACTTGTTTTTGTTTCTATTCTAGTATCATTGTAGTACATACAAAGCATCTCCATTCTGGCTCTCCATAGTTTTCCTTATCATATCCTTGGACGACAAGGATGAGACTATTTAATTCTGTTCCTTTCATTATGTTCCCTTCAATGTTATAATACATATATATACATGTTAAATAATTCATAAACCCCAATCCATTAACACTAGATTAGAACATAACCATAGTTCCCTTAACTGGATCTACAAAATACCATGGGAAGAAAACCATCATGCCCAAAACCATGTGCAAAGCCCATCCACAAAACCATAGATAGGTTTTCCCACCTGAAATAAGGTCCAAAAAAAAAAATTCTGCTTCCCCGAACCTCGTGTAGGGGGCTAACCACCCCCCCGAAACCCACCAATAAAGGGGGTTGTTCCCCCCTGTTGCAATCGATGTAATGAAAAGGGCGAAACTATCACCCCCCATGTGACCGCATGTGACTAGTCGTGGAAAGAATATAACACAAACCCAACATTTATTTCTTGAGTAGCACTAGTTCATCTTCAAGAGAGACTAAGATGTCCTGCACACTGAACTCTCCTCAACGCAGGGATTGTCTCTGGGAGTTGAAACATCTTCTGGTGTCATGGGTGGGGATTGAATCAAAATATTTTCCCTAGGTATGACACTTGTACACCCCTTGGTTAGGTTATAAAAAGGGGGGTGTGGGTTGATAATCTATCAGCTTGGCAACTCCATTTTTTAAATCTTCTTTTGATCACCATGGATTTCAAAAGGCCTCATACTCGCTCCGACACTTCTTAGTAGAAAACTCCCCCTGTATTCGATCTTGAAAATATTATATCCATAAGGGTTTGGAAAGAGAGGACACCTATGACTCCAAATCTTGAAATCTCATTTCCTGAAGTATCAACTTCTAACTCTCAGAAGGCTGAGATAAACCACTCTGAGCTCTCTTTCAAAGCCTTAGAATATTAAGAAGAATGTTTCCGACTGTTTAACTCATTTTCCTTGAAAGTTAAGTCTGGAGAATCTTTTGTTAGTTCACCTCCTCTCACATTCCCTACCTTCCCAGAACCTAAAGAAGTCAAATATATCCTCATAAGTATTCTAACTCAGAGCACTTCTAACACTCCATCTCAACTCCATATAGCCATAATCCGTACTACTCCTCAACCAGGTCCTATGATAGATATTCGACCACTTCCATTGCAAAAAATTGTTATCCCTAGTTTTCTACTTAATAAATATGCTCCAAAACCTCTGAATGGGATACCTCTACTGATGAGCCCCAAAAATGGGTAACTTTATGGGCTCATTTTGCCTATTATTCTCGATTAATCCACCATTCTTCATAGTTTTATGCATGCTTTTGAATATATTTATGTTAATTGAATGAATGAGAATAGTCACTTGACCACAAAGTCTAATACGTGCTTATTGCAGATTTTTGGACAACTTTTGGACCAAGGTTAGGAATTTATGAGCAAATTGGCAACCAAATACGAAGGAACAAGGCTGAGGATTTGTAGGAGGGGTGTATCTTGCACTAAATGACCCCTTCCTCGAGTTCTCCACCATCAGCTCAGAGTTCAACAGCCCACCAAAGATGATTTCAAGGGGCAGCCGAGCAGGTTTAGTGAAGTGGTTGATTAACTGCAGTTTTGGGCAGCGAAGCTCCTAAAGTTAAGGAGGACTGTTGGGAGTCCTCGTGTTGCATAATTAGGAAGGCTTTAAGCCTTGGTAGTTTAGCTATTGAATAGTTGATTTTCGCACTTTAGTGCAGCTCTGCATTTCAACTCATTTTTGAGCTCTTGCTGTAAACAGTTTTATGACATGACTATTATTTTTTGAGTAATGGAGATGAATTTCACTTTGCACCAGCTCTGAGCTTTCTTAGGAGACTGTAGCTCTTGGGGTTGTGCCCAACTCAAGTGCCAGTACCTCCTTTGTGTACTTTTATGTGTTTTTCTTGCATTCATAGAATAGTTTCTGTTATTTAGGTTAAAATCTTGCCTTGTTACTTAGGTTGTTTTTGGTGATTAAGATAGCTTTCCATGCTTCAGGTTGATTTGATAGTTTGGTAATAGAAAATATCTACAAAAAGGCCATCAAGCAGTCCTTGATCTCATCTCTCCCTCCTTGGGACCATGAGCTGAGACTAAGGCATACTTGCTACCACAAAAACATTGTTTTTTCCTTCCAATGCAATTGCTAGTGTTAGATTTTAAGTTGGAAAAATTGATATCAGTTGTGTTTTCATGTTTAGATCTGTTCTTGCTAAGTTTCCATAGCTCTTTTGCATGATTTCCTATGTATAAACTTTTGTTCATAATGTTTCTGGTTTTTAGGTCAGATTAGGTCAAAATAGATAAATCTCTGTTTTTTTAGCCTTTGTTTGATCAGTTTTGGAAAATAGTGTGCAGAGCACCTGTGATACATTCCTACCTACCCTTCCTCCATCATACAACCTGTTCCATCCCTTAATTCAATCTTCCTTCCCTTCATTTGCCACACTTTCCCAATTTTCCCTAATCTCTACATTTTTATGCAACATTTCTCTCTCCATCCTTGAATAGATCCAACCACCTTCACCACTCCTTAGCTTCATTTACCAGGTCCTAGACCCCTTAACATCCTTATCCATCCTTCATTTCCACTTTCCCACCGTTTTTCCACCATCAACCCCCTAAAGTCCACTTTCGGCCTGTTCATGTAGAACTTCCTGTAGAACCCCTGCAGACTTCTTGTAGAAGTTCACGCGAGCATTTTTTCGAGATCTAATCACTGTGCAACTCTCTAGAAGGGTGCTAGGGACCCCTTAGGTCCTCTTCTCACCTTTCCAACCTCCTGCAAATTCCCACACCATTTCCTTTCGCCAATAAACCTCTACACAGTCAAAAATAGTTAAAATACATGCATAATAATTCTACATCAAATTAATCAAAAACACAAAAAAGATGATTTTTCCATATTTTCCTTTAGAAGTAGCTTAAACACATGCATCTTACCTTTTCAAGAGTCAATGGCATCCATTTCAACAGCTTTCATCTCTTTTCTTGCACAAGTAGGGTTAGTCGGTAAAACTAGGGTTTTCTAGGGTTTGTGTTTCCTTTCAGCTTTCATCTTCTTTCTACAAGTAGACTAGCCTCTCTTGAGTTAGCTTTCATCCATCAGAGTTAAAAGCTTCTTATAAGAGCTCATAGAAGTTGGCTTAAGCTCCTAGCGAACTTGTGCCAGCTGATCAAGTGACAGCCTGCAGTAAGAGCTAGTACTTGTGCATATAGCACCGTCGCTTCCAAGTTTGTTACGAACTATCGGGTTGATAAAAGTAAAGAAGTGAGTCCGAGGAGTTGTAGCATCATTTCTGCAATACTGGAGCCCACCATCTTTTTGGTGCCACTACCGGGGAAGCGTCAGAGTATTTGTGATTGTTTCTTTTCTTCTATTTTCTACTGAAACCTTCTGCTAAGTACTTTGTTTCAGCAAGAGTAGAGTAGTTGTTTCATCTCCATTCTGCAATTTCATTTCCGCAAAAGTAGATTAAACATTTCCTGCTTTCATAGATTAGCATTTCAATTGCACAATTTCAATTCTGCAAGCGTAGCTTAGCATTTCAATTCTGCAATTCCAATTATGCAAGCGTAGCTTAACATTTTAATTCTGCAATTTCATTTCAGCAACATAGATTAGTCATTTCCCGCTTTCATTTCAATTATGCAATTTTCATTCTAGCAAGGTTTATTTTAGTTAGTTGCAATTTGTTGTTCAATCAATTTCAGTTTTGCAGGTACAAGCAGATAAAAACACAAAAAAAAAACCAAAAAGATTTCCTTTCATGCCTCGTAGGAACAGAGACAATTCAGGAAAATTCCTACGCAACACCCCCACCACATCACTAAGTCACTCTTCTCTCTTTTTCGATGGCAGTGATCCAGAAGAACCTATAGGTGAACCTCCAGAGATATACAAAGATCCTATAATAGAAGAAGAGCAAGAAAACATTCCTCCTGAGACCATGGCTGAACACAGAAACGGTATACGAAATGAGGAGAGAATAGAGGGTGCCTTTCACATCCAAGAGACCAATGGGGACACAAAAATGAAAAAACATAAGTCCCTCAGCCTTACCTCACTTCCATGGATTGACCACTGAAGACCCTGATACCTTCTTGTTTGAGTTTGTTGTCCTTTTTGGAACTTATGACTATGGAGAAGACGAGCAAAAGTTGAAACTCTTTCCCTCTACCCTTAAGCATGCAGCACTACGCTGGTTCATGGGGTTACCTGGAAACAGTATCACAACTTAGGCTCAGATGCAGCAAGCCTTTAACAAGAAATATCGGGATTACTGTAGGTCAAAGGAAACAAAGGGAGAAAACTTTCGGATGACCATGGGAAGTGATGAATCTTTAGAAGGCTATGAAGAAAGGTTCCAACTCAATTATAAAAGGTCCAGGTGAACACTTGATCCCAGAAAAGAGGTACGGGGGGTCAACTTTCAGCCAGTGCCACCTTCTCCAGACATCAGTTTGCAAATCAGATGGAAGACCTTAAAAGTGAGGTGAGACAGACCATTTCCATGCAAATGGATACCTTACGAATCCAACAGAAGCAAGAGGAAGCTGAGAGGGATTTGGCCATCTTTTGTCTCAGATGCACAAGGAAGCATCCTAAGAACGAGTGTCCATTGCACTCCGTAGAGGTATGTTTCGTTTGTGAGGTAAACCACCTTACAAACCAGTGCCCAACCTTACCCGGATTTAAAGCTATGTACCAAGGGGCTGAAGGAGCCATTGAACCACTCTACTTCATGAACTAGAGCAGGCCACATGTACCCAGACCTTACTAGTAGGGGATGCAAGGGACATCCCAGACTTATTACAACCCCAACCAATCCACTCACATACCTTCTTGGAGTCCCCCTGCTCATCCCTCCTGGTCCGCACCCCCTCCTTGGTCATATCCATCTCAATACCATACTCAACCTGCTGCTCATTCGTTTCATTCTCATGTTCAGCCACAACCTTAGTGGAATGTACCTCAACAGGGGTGGAGGCCCCAGTACAACTCTCCTCCCGTTATTTTACCTCCACCACCTGCCCAACCACAACCATTACTTCCTGCTCCTCCAAGACAACCGCAGATGCCTTCTAAACCGAACCCAAACCCCAATAATAGACAGGCCCAAAAGGTATATACTGGGGAGAAAACATGCCCTACCTATGCTGTGGATATTCAGGAGATCAACCTACGATCTGGGAAGGTCCTACCAGGTAGCCAACCTCCTCCTAAGGAGGATGAGGAAGAAAAACAAGAAAGTGAACCCAAAGCCATTCCACCCTTTCCTGAGAGACTAACTGGAACCACGCAACCAAACCCACAAGAGACTGAACTTTTGGGAGAACTTGAACAGTTATGTGTAAAAATACCACTTCTCCGGGCCATAAAAGACGTACCAATCTACAACAAGTTGATCAAAGAGAAGTGTTTCAGGCACCCAAGCATACGTAAGAGAGATGCCCCAACTATCAATTTAAAAGGACCACTGTCCGACCTGATGTTGGGACAAGTAATCTGTCCAAAATATCTAGACCCTGGGAGTCCTGTAGTCGATGTCCACATCAATGGCACCATAATCCCCTACACCCTGATTGATCTAGGGGTTGCCATTAATGTGATGACTAGGGACACTATGCTCAAAGTCAACCTTCAGAGTTCCCTAAGAAAGACCTCGACAGTACTGCAGTTAGCAGACCGCTCCACCGTGACCCCAGAGGGGATTGTGGAAATCTTCAGAAATATGTCCAGGGATGATGACATTAGAACTTTGGCTGAGAACATCACCCCATCCAACAGTGATGAGGGGGAGAAAACTGAAGAAATTGAGAAGAACAAAGATGAGGGAGCACAGGACATTCAAGAAGAGGGCAAAACAGAGGAAGAACAGAAAGAAAAAGAATTTGACAAGACTGCTGAGCCTAAAACAGAGAAACGGACAACAGAAAAAACAACGAAGGAAAGGAGGACACATATTAGAAAGGAAAAGGCCAAGAAAACCCAAAAGAAGGTTGCCACAGCCAAAGCAGGGACCCAGCAAGAGAAGGTAAAGACACAACCTGAGATATCAGTAACACAGACAGAAATAGTGGACACAAAGATTTCTACAGGAAGCGAAGGAAAAGAATAGTAGAAAGAGAAACCCCCTGAGACGTTGGCAAGGGAAGTAGCAGTTGTGCTTGTTGCATTATGCACACCTACAAAACAAAAAGGAAAAAGAAAGAGGCAAACCTCCATGTACTTTAAAGCCAGAAGAAGCACAAGGATCAAAGTGGGCAAACCCCAGCCACAATCAAAGGAACCAATTGTCATTGAGGACACAACCACTAAACAAAAGGAAGAGTCTCCTTCCAAGATATCTATCACCTATGAAAGAGGAAGCCCAAAAACCTCCACATGGAAAGAGAGAATTAGGATGATGGACTCAAAGGTAGCTCTACAGGAAGCTGAAACATCTCTACAGGAAACTCTAGCCAAGTTAAAAGAGACTGAGAAACTGGAGGAGAAGGCAGCCAAACAATCACAAGGAGAAGACAAGACCGAGGAGATACTGGAACCAAGCCCTCAACCTAGTTTCGGCTCATATTACAACTTGTTAGAAAATGGGAGATCATCCCACAGAATTTTGTTGTACAAATTTTCTTTGCATTGGAACAAGAACGGGTTAGGACTCACAGTTGGATGAGAATTGCCAAATCCAAGGGTGTTGCAGACATAGGCCACCTGGAAGAATAGCTAAAAGAATCAAGAAGAGAGTTGGCCATGGTGAGGCACATAGAAAGCAGTAAAAGAGCCAAATTACAGGAGGAGAATGAGTTGCTGAAAAAGCAGTTGCAGCTACAGGAAGGTCATAAGGAAGATAGGCCGTCCATTTTGGGAGGGCAACAGCAGCAAGAAGGACCTCCAGCAAACAAGGAAACAACCAAGAAACAAAAAAAAAAGAGGACAAGCTGCAAGCTGATGTTGAGATGCTGACAAAACTGCTGCAGGAAAAGGAGTCTCAAGCAGCAGAAGAAATACAGGGTTTAAAACAACAGTTGCAAGAAAAAGAAGCCCAAATGGCCTGCATGGCCAGTTGGGCAGTAGAAGCCTCACAATGTAAGCAACCTGCTAAGTCCTATGCATTATATATTAAAAACCAATGGTTGCAATTTCAAATTAACACATTGGCCCAAAGGGGCATCATTCCATTCCAGAACTACAATCAGTTTATGTATTTGTGTGACAATAGCTCAGCTGAAGATAAGTCCAAGTTAGCAGAATTCTATTTACACAACTTGGCACTTCCAAACATGAATCTATGGGACCCCAATTCTGCATTGGGAGATGTACAACTCATGGCTATGGTTTCTTGGTTAAGCCATGAGGAAACGAGGGCAGTAGAAATTCGGAAGGTTATGGACAAGGAGTTAAGTGAGCCACTCATGATCAGGGCAGAAACAGAAGATCCCTCAGCTCTAGTATATGCGCATCAACACCTTGCCAACAACCCTCAATTTCTCCCAGACTACGTTGAAAGGCAAGCTCAGGCCATTGCTCACTTTGAAGACATGGGAATATTGTTTGGTGATAATTGCATTCATGCTTGCACAAGGAGATGGAACACATTGCCCCATAGTCTGAAAATAAGAGAGTAACACTCCCCAACCAGAATGAGGGAGGTTTTGGCAAGAATGCCACTTTATAAACAATCAATGAAAAATCTGAAGGCCAACTGAATTGGCCTAAATTTCAGTCCTCATTTACTTTTAGGACTACTGGAAGGGGTCAAGGAAGAATAAAAACACAGGAAATGGGAGGAAGAGAGAAAGGCAGGGTTTCATGACCGAGAAGAGGACATCACCTCGGAAGCCTAGGATGTTAGAGAGGTAGTCAAAGTAATCAAAGATGATGAACTGGATTAGTTTCTCAGAGGATGAGCAACACATTCAGCAGGGGGGTGATGATGAGCCCCAAAAATGGGTAACTTTATGGGCTCATTTTTCCTATTATTCTCGATTAATCCACCATTCTTCATAGTTTTATGCATGCTTTTGAATATATTTATGTTAATTGAATGAATGAGAATAGTAGCTTGACCACAAAGTCTAATACATGCTTATTGCAGATTTTTGGACATCTTTTGGACCAAGGTCAGGCATTTATGAGCAAATTGGCAGCGAAATATGAAGGAACAAGGCTAAGGATTTGTAGGAGGGGTGTCTCCTACACTAAATGACCCCTTCCTCGAGTTCTCAACCATCATCTTGGAGTTCAACAGCCCACCAAAGATGATTTTAAGGGGCAACCGAGCAGGTTTAGTGAAGTGGCTGATTACCTGCAGTTTTGGGCAGCGAAGCTCCTAAAGTTAAGGAGGAATGTTGGGAGTCCTCATGTTGCATAAGTAGGAAGGCTTCAAGCCTTGGTAGTTTGGCTATTGAACAGTTGATTTTCACACTTTAGTGCAGCTCTGCATTTCAGCTCATTTTCGAGCTCTTGCTGTAAATAGTTTTGTGACATGACTATTATTTTTTGAGTAATGGAGATGAATTTCGCTTTGCACTAGCTCTGAACTTTCTTAGGAGGCTGTATCTCTTGGGGTTGGGCCAAACCCAAGTGCCAGTACCTCCTTTGTGTACTTTTATGTGTTTTTCTTGCATTCATAGAATAGTTTCTGTTATTTAGGTTAAAATCTTGCCTTGTTACTTAGGTTGTTTTTTATGATTGAGATAGTTTTCCATGCTTTAGGTTGATTTGACAATTTGGTAGTAGAAAATATCTGCAAAAAGGCCATCAAGCAATCCTTGATCTCATCTCTCCCTCCTTGGGACCATGAGCTGAGACCAAGACATACTTGTTGCCACAAAAACACTGCTTTGCCTTCCAATGCAATTGCTAGTGTTAGATTTTAAGTTGGAAAATTTGATATCAGTTGTGTTTTCATGTTTAGATATATTATTGCTTAGTTTCCATAGCTCTCTTGCATTATTGCCTGTCTATAAACTTCTATTCATCATGTTTCTGGCTTTTAGGTCAGATTAGGTCAAAATAGATAGATCTATGTTTTTTTTAGCCTTTGTTCGATTAGTTTTGGAAAATAGTGTGCAGAGAACCTGTGATACATTCCTACCTACCCTTCCTCCATCATACAACTTGTTCCAGCCCTTAATTCAAGATTCCTTCCCTTCATTTGCCACACTTTCCCAATTTTCCCTAATCTCTACATTTTTGTGCAACGTTGCTCTCTCCATCCTTGAACAGATCCAACCACCTTCATCACTCCTTAGCTTCATTTACCAGGTCCTAGACCCCTTAACATCCTTATCCATCCTTCATTTCCACTTTCCCACCATTTTTCCACCATCAACCCTCTAAAATCCACTTTCAGCCTGTTCCTGTAGAACTTCGTGTAGAACCCCTGTAGACTTCCTGTAAAAGTTCACGCGAGCAGTTTTTCGAGATCTAATCACTGTGGAACTCTCTAGAAGGGTGCTAGGGACCCCTTAGGTCCTCTTATCACCTTCCCAACCTCCTACAAATACTCACTCCATTTCCTTTCGCCAATAAACCTCTGCGCAGTCAAAAATAGTTAAAATACATGCATAATAATTCTGCATCAAATTAATCAAAAATACAAAAAGATGATTTTTCCATATTTTCCTTCATAAGTGGCTTAACCACATTCATCTTAACTTTTCAAGAGTCAATGGAATCCATTTCAGCAGCTTTCATCTCTTTTCTTGCACAAGTAGGGTTAGTCGGTAAAACTAGGGTTTTCTAGGGTGTGCGTTTCCTTCGAAGTTTGTTACGAACTACCGGGTTGATAAAATTAAAGAAGGGAGTCCCAGGAGTTGTGGCATCATTGCTGCAATACTGGAGCCCACCATCTACAGTCCTTTTTGTAGTGCCCTTCCTTTCTGTATTTCCAACATACCTACAAAGGTTTTCCTAGATATTTATATCTCCCTCTAGATTTAGATCTCCCACTTGAGGACTTTTTTCTGTGTATGTTATAGTATCGTCGTAGTACATACAAGGCATCTCCATAGTTATCCTTCTCATATCCTCGGACGACAAGGATGAGACTATTTAATCAAACTTGAAGGTAGTTGTATTGCTACCTATAGCAGCAACTAGACTATCCCATGAATCTGGTAGAGAACACAACAAACTGATGCACTTATCTTCATCTAAAATTTTTATATCAACAGATAAAAACTGGCCTACTATAGTAATAAAGGCATTTAGATGATCTCTCACCGAGTATCCCTCCTTTATCCTTAGGTTATACAACTTTTTCCACAAGAACAATTTGTTCGCCAGAGACTTAGATTGGTACAAAGTCCCTAACTTGATCCACAAATCCTTCGTCATAGCTTCCCCTTATACATTCAACAATAGTGAATCTAAGATACACAACCATATTGTGATATTTGCCTTCCAATCCAACTTCGCCCTGTCTTCTGCTAACATTGTCGCTATTTTAGTACCCAGATCTATTGTGATCCACTGTTCTTTATCCACCAACAGATCCTCCATCTTGAGCTTCCACAACTCAAAATTTTGACCATTAAATTTCTCGATCTCTATCTTTCCACTGCTCACCATCTTCTTTCACTGCAAGAATTGATCCCGCATATCTCCCACTGAGCAAGGTCTACCACAGGCCTGAGAAAAACCCCTTAGCAGCAAAGGCATCCCCTTGAATCTGAAACAACTTTGATACCAAATGTAGGTTTTAATCATGTACAAAAAATACCTACATACAAATTCTAAAAATGGAAAATAAATAATGGCAAGAATATAAAACAAATGCACAAAGATTTTCTCCTGGATCCCAACGTTTATTTCTTGGGTAGCACTAGTTCATCTTCAAGAGAGACTAAGATATCATGCACACTGAACTCTCCTCAACCTAGGGGTCGTCTCTAGGAGTTGCAACATCTTTTGGTGTCGTGGGTGGGGATTGAATCAAAATATTTTCCCTAGGTATGACACTTGTCCACCTCTTGGTTAGGTTATAAAAATGGGGTGTGGGTTGATGATGTATCACCTTGACGACTCCACTGTTTAAATCTTCTTTTGATCACCATGGATTTCAAAAGGCCTCATACTCGCTCCAAAACTACTTAGTAGAAAACTCCCCCTGTATTCGATCTTGAATACATTATATCCATAAGGGTTAGGAAAGAGAGGACCCCTATGACTCCAAATCCTGAAATCTCATTTCCTGAAGTATCAACTTCTAGCTCTCAGAAGGCTGAGATAAACTACTCTGAGTTCTCTTTCAAAGCCTTGGAATATTAAGAAGAATGTTGCCAACTGTTTTACTCATTTTCCTTGAAATTTAAGTCTAGAGAATATTTTGTTAGTTCACCTCCTTTCACATTCCCTTCCTTCCCAAAACCTGAAGAAGTCAAATATATCCTGATAAGTATTCCAACTCAGAGCACTTCTAACACTCCATCTCAACTCCATATAGCCATAATCCACACTACTCCTCAACCAAGTCCTATGATAAATATTCGACCACTTCCATTGCAAAACATGGTTGTCCCTGGTTTTCTACTTAATAAATATGCTCCAAAACCTTTTAATGGGATACTACAAGATTACCTTAAAAATATGCTAAGGTTCACTGGAGAGGATGATATTTCAGCCCAAAAACATATAGATACTTTCTGTGCATTTGCTGAAAATTCGAATGTGGAACATTTGGACGTAGTCCTAAGACTCTTTTTTCAGCCTCTATATGGGGAGGCCATGAAATGGTTCAAGATTATACCAAATGCTTCAATTAATACCTGGGAAGAGATGGAGAAATATTTCATGCAGAAATGGGGGGAGAAAAGCGACCATGTGTATATTCTTACAAAATTTAATGCAATGAAAAAAAAACATAAAGAATATGTTTCATAATTTATAAAGAGGTTTAATAAATTATATAATAGTCTTCCTGCTAAAATTAAACCTCCACAAGCTACTACCAAAGTGGTTTTTGCTCGAGCCTTTGAACTAAAATTTTGGTTTACCCTCAAAGAAAGAAAGTCTCGTACTCTGGACCAAATCCAAACAGATGCCTTGGAAGTTCAATAAAATTTCACCTCCATTGGAAAATGGAAAGGGAAATTTGAATATGGTGATAGGAGGACAGGAAAGGAAGAAGCCAATTCTTCAGGACATGTAAAGGATACTCAAGAAGAAAAGTTAGAAGAGATGAACAAGCTGATAAAAAATTTGTCTAACAAACTTGTAAAACTAGAGTTGGAGTACAAAAACCCTCTTCAACAAATTCAACCAACTCCCAACAGAAATTTTAACCCGCAATATAGGAGGCCACCCTTGCAACTCTTGCAAAGGGAGAGAAAATATCAACAGGATCATGTTCAACATCCTTTTTATTTAGAAGATGATCCTGAGGAGATGGTTGAAGAAATTATAGAAGTTAAATAAAATCAGTTATCTTCTCTCTCGGATGGAGATAATGAAATAAAAGAACATGAAAGAGAAGAGGATGATTTGTATGCCCCACTGGATGATGTTGATATAGACAGTTATTGTAAGAAGTTTGTTGATTTAATGCAATCCTAGTTACATAGGAAAAATGATCTTAGGTCGTCTAGGCAAAGGTCTAGGTGGCAAGTTCAGAATGAAGAAACACTTGATCCAAGTTCCCTAAGCCAGTAGATAAGGGGAAGAAACCACTCAACCCTATTTCACCAACCAAGAAAGAATCCTCCAATCATATTCCCAATGAGTCTGGAGCCTCCTAATGAGCCCCATAAATGGGTAATTATATGGGCTCATTTTGCCTCCTAACATAGTTTAATCAACCATTCTCTTAGCCTATTGCATGATTTTTTTATTATATTTATGATTATAGAGTGATTTGGGTTGGTTATTATGCCATGGAGTCTAATATGTGTTTAATGTAGATTTTTATTGAATTTTGGAGATAAAGTCAAATATTTAATGGACAATTGGCAGCAAGATTCGAAGTAGACAAGGGAGAGGATTTATAGGAGGGTATCCCCCTCATTTATGACTCCCCACTTCGAATTCTCCCTCATGCAGCTCGGAGCACAAACAACCACATCAATGCACTAGGAGGCAACCGAGCAAGTGAAGGATAACTTCTGTTTATCTCAAGTTTTGGGAGCCAAGCCTCCCTGATTTTAAGAAAGTTGTTTGGAGCTTCAGTTGTATAAGTAGAGAGGCCTAGGGCCTCATTAGGAAGTTAGTCAAATTTTCGAATTTTTGTTGCAGCTTTGCTCTGCTCAACTTCGAGCTTACTTTTGTTGACAGTTTCATGTAATCCTATTATTATTTTGATAATGAAGATGAGATCCTTTTTGAGCTAGCACTGAGTTACCTTAGAGGGTTGAAGCTCTTGGGTTAGGGCCCAATCCAAGCAGCCAAGCTCATCTTGTTTGTATTTATATGCTTTGTTTTAGTTTATGAATTAGTTGATGTTAGATAAATCTCTTTCTTGGTTAAGAATAGGTTGCTTTTGGTGATTTCGAAGGTTGTTTCCATTTGAGTTTTCTATAGTAGGTTGAACAGTGATAGAAAGAATATCAACAAAGCTTTGGCCTCCTTTCCTCCCTTTGGACCATGATCTGAGGCCATCAACAAAGCCTTGGCCTCCTTTCCTCCCTTTGGGACCATGAACTGAGGCCAAGACCCTCTTGCTGCCACAAAAAACACAGATTTTCCTTCTCCATAGGATCTTTAGTGTTGCAGTTTGTTAGAAGGTTAACGCTTTGCTTTAGATTTATTTCATTTCTATCTTGCAATAAGTTTCTTTCCATGCTTTCTTTCATTATAGTATTTTTCAGCATTTCTTTCCATAGCTCATAGTCTAGATTAGCTTGATGCAAAATTCTATTTTTTTGATGTACTTAGTTTCCTTGCTTGCTTGATCTCCTTGTTTGATTTTTAGGTCCTTTTGCAAAAAATATCTTCTCACAGCAAGTCAGCCTACCAGCCATCACATTCTCTCCTTGATCTATGCCCTACAGGTTGCCCAAAGTTCACCTCAAATCTGCCTTAGTTTCCTGCGTTTTTCCATTGGATTTCTTCCTCTCTCCCGACCATCTTTTCCTCTCCTAGCAATCCTTGGTAACCCCTAGGTGCCTTAACACATTATCCCAGCCTTCAGCTACCCTTCCCACCCACTCTCACACCTTCAAAACCTCCAAAACTGCTCTTGGCATCCTCCTGTAAACCTCTTGTAGACCTCCTGTAGATCCCCTGTAACCTCCTGTAGATTTTCATGTAGGCTTCTTTTTGAAGTCCAATTGTGGGAAAAGCCTCCAGAAGGCCACCTGAGACCTCCTAGGACCCATCCACACCATCCTTCACCTCTAAAAATCCCAAAGTTGCCCTCCATCGCCACCTAATCGCTGCCACATTCACAATCAAATAAATTACATGCATGACAATTTCACATAAAAATCCAAAAAGATGTTTTTTGCTCATTTACTTCTAGAAATAGCTTGAGTAGATATCGTTTACTTCCTAAGTAGGTAATGGCATTCATTTCATGGTTTTTCATCTCTCTTTCTGCAAAAGTAGGATTAGTTGGTTAAGTAAGGTTTGCTAGGTTTACTTTACATTTCAATCTACTTCTCCTTTCTGCAAGTAGAGTAGCCTCTATAGATTAAGCTTTCCTTTATTTCATCACATATAGTGCTTCTTCTGGAATCTATAGAACTTGGCTTGAGATCCTAGTGATCTTGCGCCAGCTGACCAAGTGACAACCTGTAGTAAGAACTAGTACTTGTCATACAGCACCGTCGCTTCCAAGGGTGTTACAAACTATCGAGTTGATAAAAGTAAAGTTGGAAGCCCAGGAGTTGTAGCATTATTGCTGCAATACTGGCGCTCACCACTTTTGGTGCCGTTTCCGGGAAAGCGTCAGAGTATTTTGTGATTACTGCTTTCTTCTATTTTCTATCACAACCTTCTGCTAAGTAGTTTATTTCAGCAAAAGTAGAGTAGTTGTTTCTTTCAGTTTCTACATTTCCCTACTTTCATTTTCAATTCTGCAAATTTTATTTCACCAAATTCATTTCAGCAAAAGTAGAGTAGTTGTTTCTTTTAGCAATTTCCATTTCAGCAAAATTAGATTAGTCATTTCCTTGCTTTCAGTTCTGCATTTCATTTGCTTTCCTCTTCAGTTCTGCAATTTCATTTCTGCAACTTCATTTCACCAGAAGTAGATTAGTCATTTCCTTGCTTTCAGTTCTGCATTTCATTTGCTTTCCTTTTCAATTCTGCAATTTCATTTCAGCAATTTCATTTCAGTTAGTTGCTATTTGTTTGTTCAATCAGTTTCAATTTTGCAGGTACAAGTAGTGAAAAAACAAAAACCAACCAAAAATATTTCCTTTCATGCCTTGTAGGAATAGAGATAATTCAGGAAAATTCTTGCCCAACACCCCTACTACATCACATAGCCACCCTTCTCTCTTCTTCAGTGGCAATGATCAAGAAGAACCTTTAGGTGAACAACCAGATATATTTGAAGAACCTATAGGGGAAGAAGAAGAAGAAAACTTCCCTCCTGATACAATGGCTGAAAACGGAAATGATAGGGGGAATGGAGAAAGAGTAGAGGGTGCCTTTCCCATCCGGGAGACCAATGGGGACACCAAAATGAAGAACATAAGCCCTTCAGCCCTACCTCACTTCCATGGTTTGACTACAGAAGATCCTGACACCTTTTTGTTTGAGTTTTCTATTATCTGTCGAACCTATGACTATGCAAAAGATGAGAAAAGATTGAAACTATTTCCTTCTACTCTCAAGGATGCAGCATTATGTTGGTTCATGGGGTTACCTAGCAATAGCATCACAACTTGGGCTCAGATGCAGTAGGCCTTTAATAACAAATACTGAGACTACTGTAGGTCAAAAGATACCAAGGAAGAAATCTTCTGAATGACCATGGGAAGTGATGAATCCTTGGAAGATTATGAAGAGAGGTTCTAGCTCAGTTACAAAAGGGCCAAGTGCACACTTGACCCTGAATCTCTAAAGTTGGTCCTGCTCAGGGGAATTCCAGAAGACCTTCTAGACACCCTCCATCTACTGGCCGAGGGAGACATCCACCAACTACCTTATGAAGACATAAAGATTGTTTTTAGAAACTATTCTAGAGCAACCAGAAAGAGAGGTAGGGGGAGTCAACCCATAGCCAATACCTCCTCATCCAATTCATCCATCAAAGGTGAACTTGGAAACATGCTGGAAGACTTTAAGAGTGAGATGTTGCAGACTCTTGCCATGCAAATGGATACCTTGCATATCAAAAGGAAACAAGAGGAAGCAGAGAAGGCTTTGGCCATTTTTTGTCCTAGGTGCACTAGGAGGCATCCTAGGAATGAATTCACATTGAACTCTATAGAGGTTTGTTCAGTCTGTGAAGAAGATCATTCTACAGATAAGTGCCCCTCTTTGCCCAAACTTAAAGCTGTAAACCAGGGGGCTGAAGGAGCCACTGAACCACTCTATTTCATGAACCAGAGGAGACCACATGGACCTAGACCATACCAGCAGGGGATGCAAGGGACATACCAGACATACTACAACCCCAACCAAGTCACTCCCATACCTTCTTGGGGCCCTCCTTCTCATCCTTCCTGGTCCACACCTCCTCCTTAATCCTATCCATCTCAATATAATGCCCAACCAGCCGCTCATTCATTTCAATCCTATGCTTAGCCACAACCTCAGTGGAATGCATCTCATCAGGGGTGGAGGCACCAGTACAACTCTCCTCCTGCTCTTTTTCCTCCACCACTTGCTCAACCACAACCATTGCCTCCTTCTCCACCAAGGCAACCCCAAATGCCTGCCCAGCCGAACCCGAACCCGAACAACAGACAGGCTCAACAAGTATATAGTGGGGAACCATCATGCCCAACTTATGTTGTGGAGATTCAGGAGATTAACCTGCGATCTGGGAAGGTTCTCCTAGATAGCTAGCCTCCCCCTAAGGAGGTTGAGGAAGATAAAGAGGAAAGTTAACCTAAAGCAATTCCACCCTTTCTTGAGAGACTATCTGGGACAACACAACCCACCCCAGAAGAAACTGAACTTTTGAGAGAATTGAAACAGTTATGTGTAAAGATACAACTTCTCCAAGCCATAAAGGATGTGCCTATCTACAATAGGTTGATCAAAGAGAAGTGCTTTAGGTATCCACGAAGGCGCAAGAGAGATGCCCCAAGCTTTAATGTCATAGGACAACTGTCCGACCTGATGTTGGGGTAGGTAATCTGTCTGAAATATCTAGACCCTGGAATCCCAGTAGTTGATGTCCACATCAATGGCACCATGATCCCACATACCCTGATTGATCTAGGAGCTACCATTAATGTGATGACAAAGGACACCATGCTCAAACTTAACCTCCAAGGCTCCTTGAGGAAGACCACGACAATACTGCAGCTAGTAGACCGCTCCACCGTGACCCTTGAGGGGATTGTGGAAGATGTGATGGTATCCATTGATTCTTGGGAGTACCCTGCTGATTTCTTGGTTCTCCAGCCAAAGACAAAGCTCATTGGGTATCCTTTCATCCTGGGAAGACCCTAGTTGGCTACTGTCGATGCCTATATCAGCGGTCGGGCTGGGAACATGACCATCAAGAACGGGCATATGTCCAAGCAGTTAATCCTATACCCTCATACCCAACCCTTGCTAGAACATGATCTACCTCTCTGGTTGGACGAGGAGGATCAGGATGAAGTCTATTATGCACCACTTTGTGCATTAGAAACCGCCATGGGGGGAAAACCGCAAGATGAGGATGATATCATTGAAAATTTAATTCAGAATCCACCCCCCAGTACCTTGCCATTAGAGGACATAGTGAAAGAAACCCAAAACAATCCCTTAACTGATCTCTGTGTGGCCGACCCGACCTCTCTCCGTGTTAAGAATATAGAGTTCGGCCCAGAAAGAACCTTGAAAATCAATCCATCCCTATCCACTTCCCAGGAGAAGGAGTTGTGCAACTTATTGAGAAAACATTTAGATGTCTTCCCCTGGAGTTATAAGGAGATGAATGGAGTGCACCCTTCAGTATGTACTCATCATATATACATTAAGGAAGATTGTAAACTATTCAGGCAACCTCAAAGGAGGACGAATCCAGCCCTTAAAGACATTGTTAAGGAAGAATTGTAAAAATCACTTGAAGCAGGATTCATCTACCCCATCTCTGACAATGAATGGGTCTCTCCTTTGGTACTAGTGCCAAAGAAAAATGGTAAGTGGAGAATTTGTGTCGATTATCGGGAACTGAACAAAGCCACTAAAAAGGACCATTTTCCTTTGCCTTTCATAGATCAAGTGTTACATGGTGTGGCGGGGAAAACGTTTTTCTCCTTCCTAGATGGGTTTAGTGGGTACAATCAAATTCAAATCAGCCCGGAAGACCAAGATAAGACCACTTTCACTTGTCCTTGGGGTACCTTTTCATATCAGGTCCTTCCTTTTGGTTTATGCAATGCTCCAACCACTTTCCAGAGAGCAGTAATGAGTATATTTCTGACTTGGTTCATGATGTAGTGGAAATATATATGGATGATTTTACTCCTTATGGTTATAACTTTTAGGAAGCTTTATCTAACCTAGGAAAAGTCTTGGACAAGTGTATTGAAATGAACCTGTCCCTCAATCCAGAAAAATGTGAATTTTTGATGACTGAAGGGACCGTGCTAGGTCATGCAATCTCTCAACAAGGATTGCAGGTGGACCCCAACAAAATTTCCATCATCCAAAGGGTCCCACCTCCTCAAAAGGTGAGAGATGTTCAAAGTTTCCTAGGATTAGCTAGATATTACAGAAGATTCATTAAAGATTTCAGTAAGTTAGCCTCTCCATTGTTTGGTCTTTTAGGAAAAGATGTCAAGTTCACATGGACTGAAAACTGTTAAGAGGCCCTAGATACCTTGAAAAGCAAACTTGTGACTGCTCCAATTTTTAGAGGCCGAAACTGGCCCCTGCCTTTCCACATTCACACATATGCCTCAAACAAAGCAATAGGATCTGCCTTAGGACAAATTGATGAAAAGTTACCTTATGCCATATACTTTATAAGTAAAAATTTGTCAAAGGCAGAGTTAAACTACACGGTAACTGAGAAGGAACTCCTAGCTGTAGTGCATTCCTTAAACAAATTCAGACATTACATCACAGGCTATCAAACCTTTGTACACACTGATCATGTTGCAATTAGATATTTAATGAACAAACCAGATGTAAATGCTCGCATTATTAGATGGTTGCTTTTACTGCAGCAGTTTGATTTGACCATTGTTGATAAGCCTGGTAAAGAAAATGTTGTTGCTAACTTTTTGTCTAGAGTAAATTTGCCTGTAGATGAAGAAGGAATGGTGGATGATCAAATGCCAGATGAACACCTATTTTCTATCTCAGTACTCTCCCCATGGTTTGCTGATATAGAAAACTACTTGGTTTCAGCACAGTTTCCACCACACCTGTCCTCAAAGGAGAAGAGCAAGATCATGAGAAAAAGTGCTCCTTTCATCTGGATTGGGGGCAATCTCTTCAAACTTGGCCCAGATCAGATTTTGAGAAGATGTGTCAGGGAGGAGGAATTTTTTGACATTCTCCTGCCCTGTCATGACGGGCCTTGTGGAGGCCATTTTGCAGCAAAGAGGACTCCCTTCAAAATATTGCAAGTAGGGTACTATTGGCCCACTCTTCATCAAGATGTGAGGAGGTATACCAGCCAATGTGATCGGTGTCAAAGTATGGGGAAACCTACTCCAAAGGATGAGATTCCCATGCAACCTCAAGTGATCTTTGAGCCATTTGAGAAGTGGGGCATGGACTTTGTGGGTCCTATCAACCCTTCTTCAAAATAGAAGCAATACATCATTGTGTGCACTGATTATCTGACAAAATGGGCATAAACAAAAGATATCAAAGCAGCAATAGAGGAAAAAGTAGCTGAGTTTTTGAGAGAAAACATATTCTATAAGTTCGGGTATCCAAGAGAAATGGTCACAGACCAAGGCAGTCACTTCACTTCCAAGTTGATTGAAGACCTGCTCACACATCAAAAAAGCACAAGAATTCCACCCCTTACCATCCACAAGCCAATGGGCAGGTGGAAGTCACTAACAGAGCTTTGGAAGGAATTCTGACCAAGGTAGTGAGCAACAGTAGAAAAGATTAGGCGAATAGACTAGTTGAGGCCACTTGGGCCTACAACACAACATGGATGACCACCACAGGGTTCACACCCTATGAATTGGTCTATGGGAATAAGGCTTTGATGTTAATAGAATTTGAATACAATACACTAAGGATGGAAGCTCAGCTGGACCTAGACCTCAGCCATGCATAGAGGGAAAGACTACTCTAGCTCAATGGATTGGATGAACAAATATTACAGGCCCTTCTCCACACAGAGGTAGTTCAGCTTCAGAGGAAGATATGGCATGACAAAAATATCAAGGAGAAGCAATTCCAAGAGGGAGATTGGGCACTACTCTATGACTCAAGATATAAAGACTTCAAAGACAAGCTGAGGACAAGATGGTTGGGACCTTACACTATGGAAAAATGCAATGACAATGGTTCAGTTCTGATTAGAACCATTGATGAGGAAGCCATCCCCATGCTTGTCAATGGACATAGGTTGAAAATTTACAAGAAGCCCCTCTCCAAGCGAGAGTTCATTGAAGATCTGAATAAGACAGTGATGGTAGTGGAGCAAGTCTTAGCCTCCACTTCACCCACTCACTAAAGAAGCAGAAAATAAATAAATAAATAAATAATAATAAGGACTCAAGTGAAAACCCCCATGAGGCACTTGAGTCCCATCATTGGCTTGAAAACCTCTTTTGAGGTGGCCCAGTGATGAAAAAAACAAAAAAAAAAGAGAGAATAAGATCCCTGAGTGAAAACCTCCCTTGGAGGCGCCTAGGGCAGGCAATTAGGGTGAAAAACTCCTTGAGGCGCCCTAGTTGTCTTTCAAACAAAAAAACAAAGAAAAGAAGGAAAAAATTTGACTTTTAATGTGCATTGCAGGTTACAGGTGGACCACAGGGAGAAAGAGAAGATGCCACAAAGCCTATTTCATCTCCCCCACACTCTTCTCCATCATTTCTAACCTTTCTTCCACCCCATTGTGTTTTTTTCCGAAAACTGTGTGTTCTATAGGAGGCCTTGTGTGTTCTACAAAAGGCTCCTGTAGAAATCACAGAGAGCCAGAAATGGTTCCAAAAAGCAGTTTGAGGGGCTAGGAAGTTTTATGAAGAGCATGTAGACCCTCCTACAACTATCCACCCTCCTTGCCATCCATCCCACACCTGCACCACCTCATCATCATCATATTTTTTCCTTCCTATCGAAAAAACACAGAAGCCAGTTTTTAGAAAAACAAAAAAAACAAAAAATAAAGGGAGCAGCACCTCAAATCTCACTTGCAGCTTACCAAGTACCTCTCCATCTTCATCAGCATCTCTGGCATCATCCTCATAGCTCCTAGCACAAAAATTAGCTAAATTTTTTTAAGGGGAGAAGCAGCTACAGGAGCTCCTGTAGGAATTCCTGTAGCCACTGATCCCATTAAAATCAAGCCACAACAGCAAAAGAAGTACAACCATGGGATTGAAGGGGACATCTAAAGCTATATCTAGCCAGAGGATACCTGCACAAAGCAAACCAGCCACACAACAAGAAGCAGAGAGCATGCAGCAAAGGAGATACAGGCATGCAGCAATTGAAATACAAGCATGCAGCAACAAAAGGAACCAAAATGCCTCACAGCACATACGTTCGACTCGCAGGTAAGTGACTAATCCTCTCCTCTGTTGCACCTGTGTAATTGGAAAATATTCATAATCAAATGAGATGGTTAGGGTTGAATGAGAAAAGGTGGCCAGTTAACTGGCCACCCTCATCTAGTTGACTGCGCTCATCCAGAGATGCCACCACACGTGTGCCTAGTCAACTCAGAGAAAAATCTAAAGGACAGGTAGTGGAAGGTATGCAAACTCCGATGCAATGATGGGAAGTGATTGCAGGAAAGAGCCATGATGACAAGGTAGTGGGGACCAATGGTCCAAATATGGCAACGTACATTTTTTTTCCAGCTCACCCCATCACCGGAAATATCTAAAAGAAGAAATAAGTACTCCTCCTTGAAACTCCTTCACCACCTTTTCTTTCATTCCATCCTCGTCCACTTAGCTGCAACAAGCTCTTTGTCACCCCCATCGCCTCAAAACCATCATTCTCCATCATTTTCACCCATCCTCCTGCTATCGGCATTCTACAGGAGCACCCACAGACAGTTCTACAGGAGGGGCAGTAAGTTGTTTTTAAGGGAAAAACACAGGGTTTTTGCTTGATTTCTAGCTTGAGGAGGTAGGTTCTGTGCATACCCACCTTGATTATCAATATGTGAAAGCAATGATATAATTTTAAGGAGGAATTAAGTCCATAGAAGAAGAGGAATTACATAAAAAAATTCTGTCTGTTTTCTTAAAAAAAAACACACACACACACACAGTTTTCTCTGTTTTCCTATTTTCTTCAAAATTCTTATCTCCATCTCTACCTTGGCTGTTCAAAAGGGGTATAAGCACAATGACAAGGGGATTCATGAGGGATGAGCCCACAAATCCGACCAGGCTCCATGAACATCCCAAATTAGTAGCCATTTTTACCAGAGCAAATTGGATGCCATTTTTTTGGAAATTTCGAGGGTTTGATGAAGAAGTGGCCCAGGAGTTTGCCTTTCATTAGTCCCTCACTCGAGGACCCATGCCACTATTAATTTTAGAGATCTCTCCATGGAAATGACCCCAGAATTTATCATTAGGGTTACTGCCCTTCCTCTTGGATTATCCTAGAGCAAAGATGAAAAGCCAATTGGACAGTCTGCCAAGAAAAACTTCTTCCAAAACAATGAACATCCTGTAGAAGACAAAAATGGCATTAGAAGGACAAGCATACCTTACCCTTGGGATGAGGTTAGTTACCAAATTATCAAATATATTTCCTGTGAAGGGAGGTATAGCATAGTTTATGGCTACCATTTTAGACTTCTCCATGAGCTGAGATATGACATGGACACTCCAACACCCCAGAAACTCAGCATCCCCTACTTTCTTCTGCAGTCCCTCATAGATTCCAGCATTAAGTTGAAGGCAGGAGGTCTAGATCAGTTGGCTCACCATGGGTTAATTAAATTTTTAGTGGAAGAAGCCCTCCATACCTTCACAATCACCATAGCATGGGAAATATTCTAAAACATGACAACAAAAGATGATATAAAAGCCATTACATATGATCTTAGCCCTTTTGATAGTGAGGAGGAAGAGAAGAAAGGGGGAGAAGGGGAGGAAACTGAGGAACAAGAAGGGAAGAAGGAAAACACCAAAGCAAAGAAGGAGGAAACCAAAACATAGGAAGAAGAAACCAAAACAAAACAAAAGGAAACAAAACTAGCAGAGACATAGAAAAAAAGGAAGGAGAGGAGAAACGGGCAAAAAAGACAGAAGTGTCTCCTGAGACCCTAGAAAGAGAGGTAGTAGTTGCCCTCACTGCCCTCAGCACCCTAATTAAACCAAAAAAAAGAGGAAGAGGCAGACATCAATGTATTTCAGGGCTAGGAAAAGCACAAGGATCAAACAAGGGAAGCCCCATCCTTCTTCTAAAGTGCCCATTGTTATTGAAGATTCACCCTCTGCTCAAGGGAAGGAATCCCCTTCCAAGGCACCTATCACTTATGAAAGGGGGACTCCTAGGTATCCCACATGGAAGGAAAAAGTGGAACTACAGGACTCAAAAACAGTCCTACATGAGGCACAAATTGTTCTACAGGAGACCTTTTCAAGACTATAGGAGACCAAAAAACTTGAAAAAAGACTAGAAGGATAGTCACAGGAGAAGGAGGAAGAAACAAAGACTCAAGAACCTGATCCCTAGCCTAGTTTGGGCTCTTACTACAATCTTCTTGAGGGGGGAAGAATCATTCCACAAAAAATTGCAATCCCACTTTTCTTTGAGTTGGAGAAAGAAAGAATAAGGAGCCATAGATGGATGAAAATCGCCAAATCCAAGGGATAAGAGGATATTGGCCATATGGAGAATCAACTCAAAGAAATGGGCAGAGAACTAAGTGGATTCAAACATAGAGAGGCAATCACAAGAACTCACTTTGAAACAGAAAATGAGTTGCTAAGAAGACAACTGCAAGAAAAAGAGACACAATTGGCATGCATGGCTAGCTAGTCTATGGAGGCACTGCAATGAAAAACACCAGCAAAATCATATGGATTATACCTCAAGGACCAATGGTTGCAGTTTCAGATAAAGACTTTGGCACAGAGAGGCACAATGCCTTTCCAAGATTATAAATAGTTTATGGACCTATGTGACCAAAGTTCATCAGAAGACAAGGCAAAAATAGCAGAGTCCTATTTTCATAACATGGCCCTCACTAATATGAACGTGTGGGACCCCAATGCTAGGCTAGGGGACCTACAACTAATGGCCATGGCATCATGGATGAATCATGAGGAATTAAGGGCAGAAGAGATAAGGAAGTTGATGATAAAGGAGCAGATTGTGCCCTTAATGATTAAAGTTGAGCCATCAGACCCCATGGCTCTCATCAGCACACACCAGCTTCTTGCAAATAATCCCCAAATTGCCCCTAAGTATATCAATGATCAGGCTCAGGCCATTTCACATTTTGAGGATATGAAAAGATTACTTGGGGATGATTGTATTCATGCTTGTATGAGGAGGTGGAACACACTACCACATAGTTTTCAGATCAGGGAGTATCACTCCCCAACAAGGATTAAAGAAGCATTAAGGAGAGTGCCACTATACAAGCGCTCTATGCAGAATTTGAAGGTCATTTGGATTCGCCTCAAATTGAGTCTCCCACTACTGCTAGGCCTGCTAGAAGGCAGAAAAGACGAAGAAGAGAAATAGCAGTGGGAAGAGGTGGACAGAAAGGCAGGATTTCATGACAGAGAAGAGGAGCTCACGTCAGAAGCATGGGATGTCAGGGAGGCCATCAGGGCCATCAAAGATGAGGAGATGGACTAAGTTTCTCAGAGGATGAGCAACACCTTCAGTAGGAGGGTGATGGTGAGCCCCAAAAATGGGTAATTATATGGGCTCATTTTGCCTCCTAACATAGTTTAATCAACCATTCTCTTATCCTATTGCATGTTTTTTTATTATATTTATGCTTATAGAGTGAGTTGGGGTGGTTATTATGCCATGGAGTCTATATCTGTTTAATGCAGATTTTTGTTGAATTTTGGAGATAAATTCAAATATTTAATGGACAATTGGCAGCAATAATTAGAAGTAGACAAGGAAGAGGATTTATAGGAGGGTATCCCCCTCATTTATGACTCCCCATTTCGAATTCTCCCTCATGCAGCTCGGAGCACAAACAACCACATTAATGCATTGGGAGGTAGCCAAGCAAGTGAAGGATAACTTCGATTTATCTCAAGTTTTGGGAGCCAAGTCTCCCTGATTTTAAGGAAGCTATTGGGAGCTTCAGTTGTATAAGTAGAGAGGCCTAGGGCCTCATTAGGAAGTTAGTCAAAATTTTCGATTTTTTGTTGCAGCTTTGCTCTGCTCAACTTCAAGCTTACTTTTGCTGACAGTTTCATGTAATCCTATTATTATTTTGATAATGAAGATGAGATCCTTTTTGAGCTAGCACTGAGTTACCTCAGAGGGCTGAAGCTCTTGGGTTAGGGCCCAATCCAACCAGCCAAGCTCCTGTTGTTTGTATTTATATGCTTTGTTTCAATTTATGAATTAGTTGTTGTTAGATAAATCTCTTTCTTGGTTAAGAATAGGTTGTTTTTTGGTGATTTAGAAGGTTGTTTCCATTTGAGTTTTCTATAGAAGGTTGAACAGTGATAGAAATAAGATACAAAAATGCCATCAACAGAGCCTTGGCCTCCTTTCCTCCCTTTGGGACCATGAACTGAGGCCAAGACCCTCTTGTTGCCACAAAAAACACAGATTTTCCTTCTCCATATGATCTCTAGTGTTGTAGTTTGTTAGAAGGTTAATGCTTTGCTTTAGATCTATTTCACCATGCTCATTTCTATCTTGCAATAAGTTTCCTTCCATGCTTTCTCTCATTATATCATTTTTCAGCATTTCTTTCCATAGCTCATAATCTAGATTAGCTTGACGCAAAATTCTGTCTTTTTTTATGTACTTAGTTTCCTTGCTTGCTTGATCTCCTTATTTGATTTTCAGGTCCTTTTGTAGTAAATCTATTCTCACAGCAACTTAGCCTACTAGCCATCACATTCTCTCCCTGATCTATGCCTTACAAGTCGCCTAAACTTCACCTAAAATCTGCCTTAGTTTTCTGCATTTTTCCATATGATTTATTCCTCTCTCCCGACCATCTTTTCCTCTCATAGAAATCCTTGGTGACCCCTAGGCACCTTAACACATCATCCCAGCCTTTATACCCTTTCCACCCACTCTCACACCTTCAAAACCTCCAAAATTTATCTTAGCATCCTCTTGTAGACCTCCTGTAGATCCCCTGCAGCCTCCTCTAGATTTTCCTGTAGCCTTCTTTTTGAAGTCTGATTGTAGGAAAAGCCTCCAGAAGGCCACCTGAGACCTCCTAGGACCCATCCACACCATCCTACACCTCTACAAATCCAAAAGTCACCCTCCATCGCCACCTAATCACTGCCACATTCACAATCAAATAAATTACATGCGTGACAATTTCACATAAAAATCCAAAAAGATGTTTTTTGCTCATTTACTTCTAGAAATAGCTTTAGTAGATGGTTTTTACTTCCTAAGTAGGTAATGGCATTCATTTCATGGTTTTTCATCTCTCTTTCTGCAAAATTAGGATTAGTTGGTTAAGTAGGTTTGCTAGGTTTACTTTACATTCCAGTCTTCTTCTCCTTTCTGCAAGTAGAGTAGCCTCTGTAGAGTAAGCCTTCCTTTCTTTCATCACATATAGAGCTTCTTCTAGAATCCATAGAAGTTGGCTTGAGCTCCTAGTGATCTTGCGCCAGCTGACCAAGTGACAACCTGCAATAAGAACTAGTACTTGAGCATACAACACCGTCGCTTCCAAGTTTGTTACGAACTACCGGGTTGATAAAATTAAAGTAAGAAGCTAGGAGTTGCAGCATTATTGTTGAAATACTGGTGCTCACCACCTCCAAAATAGAGCAATTTCCCCCACTAATAAGGCCAATCTGCAATTGGAACAAAGAACCTATTGATTCTGCTAAAATTGATAAGAATCCCTCTGCCTTCAATCTTCAAAAACAGTTGGAGAAAGTCAAGATAATTGTTCCTTTTAGTGAATTATTCAAACAACTCAGTTATAAAGTTCAAGTGTCTCAGTTTATGAGTTCATCCACCACTATCCCTACAAGATAGTCTTAACCTACAGGAAGAGAGGCCCATGGTTTTGTTTGGACCCCATGTGGAGGAGAAGGACTCTTCTGTAGCCCCATTCTATGTCACGTTAGTGATTCATGACCTGCTAGTACATAATTGTATGCTTGACTTGGGAGTATATCATAACTTAATGCCATTATCTATGATGGAATAGATGGGACTACAGATAACAAAACCATACAAAGATTGATACTCTTTTGATTCCAAAAGAGTAAAGTGCCTGGGTATGATCAAGGATCTAATGGTCAATTTGGCTCAAAACCCATTAAAAAGTGTGGTAATGCATATTGTAGTTGCTGACATACCTACACAATTTGGTATGCTTTTTTCCAGGTCATGGGGAATGAAAATTGGGGGGTCCATTAAATTGGATTAAACATATGCTACCATTCATGTGTTTGGTGGAGAGGAGCATCAACCATACATGGAATCTAGATTCGTGAAGACAATTACAAAACTAGATTGTTAAAACAATGCTCCTGTGTATGGTAAAGAGAAATATTCCTCTTGTTTGCTACTAGAAGAAGATGATCAAATCACAGGAGAAAACCAAGTGGAATGTTTAGCTCAACTGAGTATACATTCATTACAACATGACAAGGTATGGAAATTATATTTTGATGGTGCCTATTCTAGGGAAGGAAATGGGACGAATGTGTTGTTGATGTCTCCAGAGGGTAGCTTGATCCCTCTCTCTTTCAAGCTAGAGTTTGAGGCCACTAACAATGTTGTTGAATATGAAGCTTTGTTGTTATGGATACAAGCCGCTAAAACCCTTAATATTATGTGCTTGATTGTGATTGGGGATTTAGAGCCAGTGGTGAAGCAAATAAAAAATCAATGTCAAACCAAACATCCAAGATTGAAGTCCTATTGGAACGAACTATGGGATTTGATCGAAAATATATTTTTAGGCTTTAACATGAAGTTTCTGCCCAATGAGCATAATAGGATGAATGACTCCTTGGAAATCTCTATTAGCAATTTTAAGCCTCCTCAAACCCCCTTGCTCAAATATGAAGCCGAGGTGTTTGATAATGAAGAACATATCAAGCGCTTAATGGAGGTTATTGGGGGATTATCAAACTTAGTGATTGATTAGGAGGATGATAATATGACATGTGAACAACAGACTATTTGGGAGGAATCCATTGTTGGTCATAAAATCTTGCAACTAAAGGGAAATACCATTCCCAGAGAGTTGGTGATGTGGATCTCTTCAGCTACGTGAATTAAGAAATATCTTTTACTTCTATGATGTTAACATAATTTCATTTAAAATGGTATGAAAATCCACATGTGCATACTGTAAAGAAGATGAAACATAATGACAATCATGAAATAAAAGTACATAAAACACATTGACAACAAAGTTCACCTAGTGTGGGTTACTTCTTCAGGCCCGGTGTCAAGAGAGTGGAGGCTTCTCCATTAAGTGCCACAAATGATGATGATGTACATGGTGTGTTATTTTTCATTACAAGGAAAAGTACCCTCAACCTGAGTGGCGTGTCTCTCCATGAGACGTTCTCCCTATAGGAACTCTCACTCAAATGAGTCCTCCTTCACCATGACAAGCTAAACAAATCTCACATTATGTGGCAACAAGTATCCCTCAACATAATGGTAATTAGGGATCTCAACAAAAAAGACATCATCTCAAAAAATCAAGAAGAAAGACATGGCATAACAGCATCATAAGCCTCCACTTTCGAAGATGTCCAAAAAACACAAAACTCGACTGCTGAAATGGACTACACCACTGAATTCCTAGCGATGTGTGGTGCAAAATTAACTATAAACTTGTCCAATTTTGACACCATCAAATTTTGGACCCTCAGAAATATTGAATATTCCCCCAATGATTCCTACCTAAATATGCTCAATAAATCCGTTGGTCAGATGAAGATTCTAAACATGCCACTGTACTCCTTGTGAAATTCTGAGAAAAATGAATATAAAGTTGACATCATTCAAACACTATCAAAATTAGCATCCAAGGGAATCTAAAGATTGCACAAGATTCTCCAAAGATTCTTAGTTGTTGGACACCTGCAATTCCACTGCTCTAATGGAGATTCTGACTACAGGGTTGGACTCCTAGCGAGAAAACATGCAAAAGTGACTATCCACTTGTTAAATTGGATCACTGGCATCTCTGGCCCTCAAGGGAATCTTTTTAGCATCTTAAGATTCTTCACATTCAACATTCCACACCCTCTGCAAATCATGGTTCTCCTAGATCATGGTTCTATTGTGCAGGGTTCCTCTGCACTCTCCTGGTCGAATGGCACATATGATTCCTTAAATATTAACCTAAGCGAACTTTACAACATGTGGTTGTTTGCCCTGTTGGCAACGTTGGGCGATTATTGTGGAGGTGGGCCGGGATCAAAACCAGCCCACTCCATTTTTAAACTCGGTGTTGTATTAACTTTGGAAAATGGTTAGCACATTGTTTAACATTGGGCGGTCACAGTTATGTAGCGGTTTACATGATATGGTTTTGGTTTATGCGGTTAAGTGTTGTTGCGCTGGCATTGGAGTGATAGTTATGTTTTGTGGAGGGGCCCGGGAGGCGGGTTGGTCAGGCTGGCTAGGCGGGTTCAAGCCCTGTTGCCTCCAGTTTTTCATATGGTATGTTCCATCGAACATATATTAATATATAATCTAGCATGCGGTGAGCGGGTCGGATGTACCGGCGCCATCCCATTTCTTCCTTTTTTTATATAATACAGTGGTTAGGGGTGGCGAGGTTTGACCACCTGCCACCCCTTGTACAATATATTTAATATATTTTTGTTGGGGTGGGTGGGTACAGTGGGCTTGGATTGGCCCTTTTATATTTTTTTTGTTTTTTCAATATCGCAAATATTGGCCCTTTTCAACTTTGTCAAAAATAAGGGTTATTAGACAAATTAAACATTCGACAATTTTTCCCATCTAGTGGCTGGATTTCGTTCATCGGGTCTCGGCCAATTTGTTGCCTCCTTAAGCCTGCCACTTGTCTAAATTTGATCAAAACGTTGACCAGTCATAACTCGACCATATGAAGGATTTGAGTGTTGTTTGCACCATTAGAATCAGGGCGACGAGAGCTATGATCTAGTCCTAGTTTCACTTCCATATGACAACTTTGATTTTTGAGCTATTTTGAAGACCACTTGTATTTCTAAGTGCGTCTGGAGCCACCTGGATCATTCGTCCCCACTGAGGATATTTTGGTCCTCCAAAAACATGAACATGATCTCCAACTAATGTGTACATTGTCTCCACCACAAGTGTCCCAATAGGTCACACTTCCTTCTCCTTCACCTTTGCCCTTTGGAGCCATAAGTGATGAATTGACACCTACATCATTTCCAAACCCATAGCAAATGTTTTCAAATTACATGCTCAATGACCAAACATGACCCAAGAATCCCCATACTTTCCAACAATTTATAATTCACACTCTACGGTCAAGCTTACATCATAATGGAAATCAATACCTCCAACTATCAATAGAGTCCAAGATATCATTGTTTCTTTAATAAACGAGGGAAAACCCATCATCACTTTTAATTTTATATTGCAACACATGATTTAAAAAATGTGGCCATGACAAGATACCAAATCTAGTAAAACCATCTCTTACTCAAAAAAGTGAACCACGAGGAATGTGGCGTAGTTGCTTGTTGAACATCTTTGCTAATAGGTTTTGGCACATGTGCTTTCTCCTTAAGAGATTGCTCTAGATGAAGCCTCCAACAAGTGGATCTTTGATGACCACCTCTGTTGCAATGACTGCAAAAAATATTCTTCCTCCATACCTGCTTTACCTTCTTCCCCTGATGTGGAGAAGGCCTTTCATGCCTCCTTCTTGTTTCCATTCTCTTCCAACACTCAGCAAACACATGGTTATGTAAACCAAAAAAACTCCATATTTTTTTGTGCTCACGATTAACATGCTTGTAATCAAAATGAACTCTATAATACTGAGACTTTTTATACCTCTCTTGACTATCTTTGGTGCAACTATGGCAATGAGAGCTTGTCTTAGCTCTTCCTTTGCAATGGGAACTGTCATGGGAGGATGGTGAGGTGTTCCTATCATTATCTTTCCTCGACTGTTTCAACAATTTCTTGGAAGCTTCTGACACCTTCGAGAACTCTCCTTTAGTGTATCCCAAACCTATAAACGAGGTATCTATGCAACCTCCAATGGCTGAGTCATCCCTTGGCCATTAACACCAAGTCCTTATCCTTTATACCTCATCTTGGTAAGGAGTCTCATGGCAGTTCCTGAAATGGGTACCTCCACATTTCCAACATAAATAACATCATGTGAATATGAAAATGAAGAACGATCAAAATTGTTTACCTCAACTGTCGATTCTGAAACAAGTGATGATGGCTTCCCTAAGCCTTTTCTATGCTTCAACTTTTCCAAGGCCTCTTTTACGGCTCGTAACTGAAGTTGCAATCTCTGATTCTCCTCTTTCTCTTCTCATATAAGTCTCCTCAATTCAAAATTCTTTGCTTGAAGGATCTCATTGATCTCCTCATTTGAATGACGAGAATATGATGAAGAAGATGAATGTACGCTCAAGGGGGTAGATGGAGCATCGTCCTATGCTATTTCTTTCTCTCATTCCTCTCTTGCCATCTTCTCCTCATAAGTTGAATACATTATGTCTACCATTTTTGACATCTTGAGGAAGGCCTCGTTCATATCTTTGTCATCCCCCATTTTATTTTCTTATTGCATGTTCGTTCAATCATTCACACTTGTAATTCACATCAACAAGAAGACCACTTTGATACCAAACTTGATCCGGATATCTTCATCTATTTGAATTAACCAAGATCTTTTACTTCTGTGATGTTAGTAGAATTGCATTTAAACAAGTATGAAAAGCCACATGTTCATACTGTAAAGAAAATGAAATATAATGACAATCATCAAATCAAAGTACACAAAACACATTGATAATAGAGTTCACTCGGTGTGGGTTACGTCTTTGGGCATGGTGTCAAGAGAGTGAGGCCACTTCATTAGATCTTGCAAATGGTGATGATGTTCATGGTGTTTTCTTTATCATTACAAGGACAAATACCCTCAACCTGAGTGGCGTGTCTCTCCATGAGACGTTCTCCCTACAAGAACTCTCACTCAAATGGGTCATCCTTCAGCATGACAAGCTAAACAAATCTCACACGATGTCGCAACAAGTTTCTTTCAACATAATGGTAATTAGGGATGTCAACAATAAAGACATCATATCAACAAATAAAGAAGAAAGGCATGGCATAACTGCATCATATACCTCCACTTTCGAAGATGGTCGAAATTTGCAAATCTCAACTGTCAAAATGGATTGCACCACTAAATTCCTGGCGATGAGTGGTGCAAAATCGACTCCAAACTTGTCCAAGTTTGACATCGTCAAATTATGGACCCTTATTAATCTTGAAGATTCCCCCAAACATTCCTACCTGAAGATGCTAATAAAATACGCTGCTCAAATGAAGATTTTGAACATACCACTATGCTCCCTGTGAAATTCTGAGAAAAATGACTATAAAGTTGACATCATTTCGACACTAACAAAAATCAGCCTCCAAGGGAATCTAAAGATTCCATAAGATTCTCCAAATATTCTTAGTTGTTGAACCACTGCAATTCTGATGCTCAGATGGAGATTTTGACTACACGGTTGGACTCCTCACGAGAAAATGTGCAAAAATGACTACCCACTTGTCAAATTCCATCACTGGAATCTCTGGACCTCAAGGGAATATTTACAGCACCTTAAGATTCTTCACGTTTAGGGTTCCACACCCTCTACAAATCATGGTTCCGCCAAATCATGGTTCCACCCTATAGGGTTCCCCCTCTGGTCCTCTTCTCTCTCCCTTTCGAATGGAACATATGATTTTTTAAGTATTAACCTAGGCAGGCTTTACAACATGCAGTTGTTTGGCCTATTGGCAATGTTGGGCGATTATTGTGGACGCAGGCCAGGTTGAAAACCCATCCGCTCCATTTTTAAACTCGGTGTTGTATTAACTTTGGCAATTAGTTAGCACATTGTTTAACTTTAGGAGGTCACATTTATGCAACGATTTACATGATACAGTTTGGGCGTATGCGTTAAGTGTTGTTGTGTTGGCATTGGAGTGACAGTTATGATTTGTGGAGGCGCCCAGAAGGCGGGTCAGCCAGGCTAGCCGGGCAGGTTCAAGCCCCTTTGCCTCTTGTTTTTCATATGGTATGTTCCACCGAACATATATTAATATATAATGTTGCATGCGGTGAGCGGGGAAGGTCTACCGGCGACGGCCCACCAATTCTTTTTTATATATATAATACAACGGTCAGGGGTGGCGGGGTTTGACCGTCTGCCACCCCTTATACAATATATTTAATATATTTCAATTGGGATGGGTTGGTCCGGTGAGCCCGATCTAGCCCTTTTATACTTTTTTTGGTTTTTTAATATAACAAATATTGGCCCTTTTCAACTTCACTGAAAATAAGGGTTATTAGACAAATTAACCATTCAAACATTTCACCTGTTGGGTGGTCAGATTCTGTGAGATAGGTCTCAGCCGATTTGTTTCCTCTTTAAGCCTGCCACTTGTCCAACTTTGAAAAAATCTTTTACCAGCCATAACTCAAGCATGCGAACTTGGATTTAGTGTCTTTCACATCTTTGGAATAAGGGCTATGAGCACTACGATCTGGTCCTATTTTTGCTTCTATATGACAACTTTGATTTTTGATTTATTTTCAATGCCACTTATATTTCTAAGCGTGTCTGGAGCCACCTGGATCAGTGGGTTCCATTGGAAAGGATTTTTAAATCAAATTATGTGGTTGATAATCTAACTGAACAAGAGCTTGAGGAAGATGTGAAGGATTGTAATATTAACACAAAAGAAGACCCTAGAGTCAGCAAGCTAGCTAAAGGAGTCCCAAGGGAATACAAACAAAGATATCTTAATATTTTTTATGGAATATATGGATGTGTTTTCTTGGTCATATGATGATTTGAATACTTTTTACATGAGTTTCATATAACATAAAATTCCTTTAAAAATTGGAGTGAAGCCATATAAGAAGAAGCTCAGGCAGATTAATCCTCTGTTACTCCCATCAATTGAAAAGAAGGTGAAGAAATTGTTACAAGATAATATAATTGTGCCTTTGAGGTACTCAAACTGGGAAGAAAGTTTAGTCCCAATCAAGAAGAAGAACGGGGAAATAAGGATATGTGTATATTTAAGAAATTTGAATAAGGCCTCATTGAAATATAACTATCCTCTACCTAAAATGGATTATATTCTTCAGAAAGTGGTAGGGTCTTCCCAAATGTCCATGATGGATGGTTTTTATGGATGCAATCAATCACTGTACGCCCTGAGGATCAGAAGAAAATAAATTTTACTACACCATGGGGAACATTTATGTATACCATAACGCCTTTTGGAATCATAAATGTTGGAGCTACTTTCAAAAGAGCGACGGATATAGAATTTCTTGGATAGTGGGATAAATTCATAGTAATCTATATGGATGAAATAATTTTTCTCTATAAAACAGATGAAGAGCACCTCAAGCACTTGCAGCTCACTTTTGCAAAATGCACAAGGTATGGTATGTCCTTAAACCCCATGAAATCACAGTTTTGTTTAAGTGAAGGGAAGTTATTGGGCCACATTGTGGCAAAGGAAGAAGTAAAGATTGATCCCAAAAGGGTGGAGACTAAAATAAATTTAGGTTTTATTGGGAAGAATATTTTTTTTAAGAAGATTTATACAAAACTATGTTGATATTGTCAAAAAAATAACAGAAATGTTGAAGAAGGATAGGGAAGTCAAGTGGACTATAGAAGCCCAGGAGTCATTCTCTAGAGTAAAGTAAGATTTTGCAGAAGCCTAGATTTAGCTAGCCCAGATTATCATAGGCCATTCCTTTCTCTTTTTTCCTATCTTAACACAGTGATAGTTGTTTTATTGCAAAAAAATAATGAAGGTCGGGAACAACCAATTGCATTTTTCAACCAGGCGTTGCGAGATGTCAATATGAAGTATGATGTATTAGAGAAAAAATCTAATTCCTTGGTCAAATCTCGAAAGGCCTTTTGAATTTACGTCTTGCAGTCAAATATAATAAATAATGTTCCTACAGTTGTTGTGAAAGACATTCTCGTGCAGGGTGACAGTGAAGGTAAGAGAGGCAAGTGGATTGTGAAGATTCAAGAATATGATATGGATATAAAACCACTAAGTGGATTAAGGGACAGGGATTAGCTAAAATATTTTCTAAATCCAACTTCCAGGTTTTGGGTATAAAATTACTGGTAGATAGGGAAGGAGAAAGTGGACGAGAAGAGGAACAAAACAATATCAACACCACAACACAAAAAATCCAGATGAAATACCTAGTCTCATAGTGGTATAAGTATCTCGTCCATTATTTACTTTTCCTAAAATTCCCCTTGAATTTTGACAAATTTAAATACAAGGCCTTTAGGCTACAAGCTCATAACTTTGTTATCTCAAATGGCCAAATGTACTGGAAGGACTTGATGGGGATTTTGCTTTTATGTCTAGTAGAAGAGGATATTCCCAAGTTCATTAATGAATTCCATAACTATGGCTACGGGGGACATTACAATTGGAGAGGACAACCCATAAAATCCTCAAAGCTCATTTCTATTGGCCAAAATTATTCAATGAGGTTCATACATATGTTAGGTCCTGTGAGAAATGTTAGATTTTTGTTGAGAAGAAGAAGGTAGCACCCCTCCCCCCCATCCTTGTTTTTGTGGAGGATCCCTTCATGTAATGCAAGACATACTTCATAGGAGAAATGCATCCACCATCTAGAGTTCAACACAAATCGATACTTATAGCCACTGAATATTTCACGAAATGGGTGGAGGTCACCCCAACCACAAATGCAACCGATGCAATGGTCATTAAGTTTATGGAGGAGAATATCCTTGCTAGATTTGGCTGTCCAAGGAAGATTATCACTAAAAATGCTCAGGTATTTAAATCAGCGAAACAGTTTATTAGTTTCTTCCAAAAGTATGGCAATATCGTGGGATACTCCACCACCTACTATCCGTGGGGAAATTGATTGGATGAATCTTCAAATAAAACTCTATTGAGGATTCTAAAAAATGCCATATCAGAAAATTAGAAAAATTAGGGCACACAATTGAAATTTTCTTTATGGGCCAACAGAGTTACCACCAAGAGGTGAACTGGGAAGTCTTGTTTTGATTTGGCATATGGAAAGGTGATCGGAAATGATCATAAACTAAAAACTGATGTAGAATTGATCAACCATTAATGATTTGAATGTTAGTTGAAGAACGCAAACCGAGGAAAAACTGCTTGAAAAGAAACTTTATGAAAGGTGATTAAACATAAAATCGATGCATAACAAAAGTGCAAATAGTAAAAACACAACGATACCAGACAACAAATTGATGATGAAGTCCGTCCCTAATGGACTATGTCTCTGTGTCTGCTTTCAAGTTGGGCGACCGTTTTAATTAGGAATGAGAAGAAGGTGTTGATTACACAAAGAAAATACCAGAATGAATCTGCATGTAGGAACTTCTTATCATTGTCATCATATAGCCCTCTGAACTATATTTCCAACGCTACTTACGGTTTCCAAAACCGACCCCAGATGCTCTTAAAACTCTGAAAACAAAATTGCTTATGACCTCCAGAATCTACATACAAAAGTCAAAAACCACTCCTAATTTCCTCCATGGGAAAAACTGCCTCTTATAGGCCTGTGGATACATGATAACCTCCTTTGACTTCATTTGAGGTGAATTTTCTTAGGTTTAGCTCCAGTATAGTTGGAATTAGACACCTAGGTCTAGCACCATGGTGGTCGAATTAATTCCAACAATAAACTGTTTGAAAAAACCCATAAATAAACCATATGATATAACTGAACCCATTGGCGGTCAAGTTAACAGGGCGGAGGTTGGAAAGCTCAAGTGAGCAGTTACCAAACCCTTGGTTAACTCGCTGACATTTTTGCAAACGGTTCCCCGAGACCTGGAGGTTACACAACGGTTAACATACGTTGGTCATATGTTACCTGTCCGCGGTTTAGAACCCTGCACGGTTAGAGGTATGTTACATGGTTCTGAATACCTCGACAGTCAAAACAATGCTACGTTCACATGATAACCTTCTAACATTGTTTCCACCTGGCAGTTAAGCCCAAGCCTATCACATGTCTCTCCGTTGCGGTCAACCTCTGACGGTTAATGCTACCCGACAGTTTTTGCACACAACATTCACATGTGGCCTTCTCCGACGTGGTTAGGTTGTGGTTAGGGACTGTGTTTTTATTATTGCATTGTATTTGTATTTTTCTAACATGTGAATAGGCTAAGAGAATCAGGTTAGTGTCATGTTGTGTTAATGCAATAGGTTTGGGTTTGGAACTTAGGATTAACATAGGTTTTATGTATCTGTTTACATGGAAAATGTTTTAGACATTAGGTTTTTAATATTTCAATGCTTTAAGGTTTAGGGTTAGGTTGAGTCTTAGTCTTAGATGTATATTAGGGTTTACTACATAAAGCTCATCAACCCCTTTACAATCATTCTGTCACTAAGCGACATTTTGAGACGTTTTTCACATGACGATAATAAACCACATGCCTGTCGTCGAAAAACAACGATATCAATCCTTTGCTACGATGACACCCATGTCGACACTAATCCTACAAAGACGAACAAAAAAACACATGTCGTCGACCATTCTTGGCAGAACTGTCAATGAACTCAAGTCGAAAGCTAGGTACAACCCATATCAACTGAACGCCATGCCCAAACAATCTGATCCATAACCAAGATTGTCGAACTATCGACGCTGAATTGAAGTGACAACGACACTGAACACTTGTGCAATTGAATCAACAAAATCATCCTGGATTATTCCTCTCCACTTGAAAGCTTTTGGACCACAAAATTTTGACTAAACAAATAGTCGATTAAGGTAGAACTCCCTCTCTTTCCACCTTGACCTGACGATGTACCAATACATTCGATGAATCACCTGCAAGTGATGACCCTGATGATGTTGACCATGGAAATTTTCGAGTTGGTGACCTATTTCATCCATCTGCAGTATACACAACTTGCGACGACGGGCAAACAACCTGTTATCAACATGGCAATTGAATTCTTCCCACAAAGAATCATGAGTTAGTGATTCGCAATATTTGAAAATAGTCTCTATTGGATGTTGTTTAATACCATCAACCTGTATAAACAATATATTTTGTGGAATAAAAGAGAAAATAAAAGATACTTTGGACATCAAACCAGCTACTTGATTTAACATACTTTCCTGATTCCTGTTTACTAAGTGAACTTGCTGCACTGAACCTATCTAATTGTAAGGTGAAATTTGTTGCAACTTAGTTTGATTCTGAAAGTATTGATTTAGTTTTTGATTTGTTTGAATCACCTTTCCTTCATTTATTATATGATGTCTCCGTTGATTAACACTTTCCTCTTATGCATATGTTCCCATTAAACACTTTGACACTGCTTTAGAAAAGGCTTGGATATGAAAACAAATAGGTTTCCTCTCCACTTGAAAAGAGGTTTCCAAACTGTTCAAGACATGACATGGTGACACAATACAAGAGAAGGTGAACACTAACTTTCCCCAATACTGACCTGCACCCCTGAAAGTGAAAATAAACATACCATCTGAAACAAGTCTCTGATTAGACTCACATGTACCATTCCCTGCAATACACTGTTGATGATGACAGTGTATAGAATTCAGTTGAATGAATGAATTGAGAGTCATTCTGCTTTTTAATAATATGTTCATAGGACATTAAATGTATCTCATGTTGCTTATCCTGTTTATGAATAAGATTTATTGGAAAATAATTAACCACCTTGACCAATTGATCTTAAACTGAATCTCGCATTCCGAACAATCATCCCTATGTTGTTCCTTAATAAACATGAGTACATATTTACTTTAAATTATTAACTGCTTAACTTGATTTGTAATAATTAAATCCAACTTTGATTTGACTTTATGTGCCCTAACAATAAATTCAACCCCTTCTTTCTTTAGGTGATATTTATGTTCTCTTCTGTAAAACACTGCATCTCGATCATAAAGATAAGGACTTCCTAAGACAACTCCACGTATGTCTATTGGTACCACATCTAACTCCACTTCATGAATGTACTTATATGTAATTGCAAATTTTAACCGATACTGCTTTGTGACATGTATCTGAGATGATTTATTAATCCAACCTAATGGGTATGGTCTTGGATGATTCTGTGTCTCCAATTGGTTAACTATATGTTCATATGTTAAATTTTCTTGCGATCCACTGTCAATCATTGTGTCAATACTCATATGCTTAGAAGTTATCCTTATGTGGAAGACATCAACTCTTTTATCCTCATGTGGAGGATTTATGTTTGAAGAAGATGCAATAGTTTTCGAACTTGAACCAATTTTAGAAGGTTTTCCTGTCGTAACCATAGCGGTTATCCTCCTTTCAGCACCTGATCTGAACCTAGATCTTGCTGGACTGCTGCAATGGCCTTCTTTTCATCCTTCGCCTTAAGGAACTTTTTGGGCTTAAGTTCTGGATGAACTTTCTAGCGCTTTGATTCATCATGACCAATTCTCTGGTAATGAGAACAAGTAGGTTTTTCCCTCTGAACGATCGTTGATTGCTTTCTCGTTGAATTTTTATTCCCCTTACTGTCACTGGAATATTTGGTTTCCAACTCTTTGGATGACTGCGATGAAAACTTGAATGCTCTGCCACCTGATTCAATATGTATGGCCTGAACACACACCTCGTCAAAATAATCAGGATTAAACATTAATAAAGTATGTTGCAAATATGAATGTAAATTGTCGATGTATTTTAACAAAGTTTCACGTGTATCCAATGAAATAACAAGTGCTAATGCTTTCTTTCTGAACTCTTGAGTAAACTCCTGAACAATGTGCCCTTTACCTTGCCTTAGATGCTGCCACTCAATAACAGCTTGCTGCATGTATCCTAAAGGATAGAACTGTTTCCTAAGAGCTTTTAAAAACTTAGACCATGACGAGATTACTTTTCCCTTACGCTTTACATCTAGCTAAGTTTTAATTTCCCACCAGATTAAAGTTGTCCCCCCCATTCTAAGTGTAGCTAACTGAATTTTAGTTTTATCGCAAGAAATGTTCTGAATGAGACAATACACTTCTAACCGCTTTATCCAGTTATCTAGCTTTTTAGGATTCATTTCGCCATCATAAATAGGTAACTCAAATTTAACATCAAGTTTCAAAAGAGATGTTTTCTTAGGTTTATTTTCCATTTCAGATTCAGCACTAGAAGAAGAAGAGGATGATGGAGATGATGGAGGTGAAGGTGGTTTATCAACCTTCCCTTTACCTTTGTCCTTCTTCGATGGATTTGAAGAAGAAGCATCTCTCGCCTTCTTGTCTTCGTACAATTCTCCCAACATCTGTTGCATAGTTAAGAACGCCTGCTGAAACTGTTCCTCACTCATCTTAGTTTCAGTGTTTTCACCTGCATCTGATCCTGACATGGTCGATTTCCGAACGACTCGTCGCTTTCCAATCTCTAGATTGATCTGCTAAAGGATTCCTTCTCCTCGTTGCGACTTTGACCTGGTTAACATTCAATGGGACATTCTACAAACGCAACCTACTCTGATACCAAATTATATGATCTAAAATGATCATAAACTACAAATTGATGTAGAATTGATTAACCATTAATGATTTGAATGTTAGTTGAAGCATGCAAATCGAGGAAAAACCGCTTGGAAAGAACACTTTACGATAGCTGATTAAACATAAAAGTGATGCATAATAGAAGTGCAAACAGTAAAAACATAGTGATACCAGACAGCAAATTGATGATGGAGTTCATCCCTGATGGACTACGTCTCTGGGTCCGCTTTTAAGATGGGCGACTGTTTTTATTAGGAATGAGAAGAAGGTGTTGATTACACAGAGAAAAGTCCAGACTGAATGTGCATGCAAGCATTTCTGATCACTGTCATCAGATAGCCCTCTAAACCATCTTATCAACTCTACTTACGGTTTCCAAAACTGACCCCGGATGCTCTTGAAACTCTGAAAACAAAATTGCTTATGTCCTCCAGAATCTGCATACAAAAGTCAAAAACCACTCCTAATTTCCTCCATGGGCAAAACTGCCTCTTATAGGCCTGTGGATACATGATAACCTTTGCTGACTGCATTTGAGGTGAATTTGGTTAGGTTTAGCTTTGGTCTAGTTGGAATTAGACACCTAGGGCTAGCACCATGGTGGCCGAATTAATTCCAGCAATAAACTGTTTGAAAACACCCATAAATAAACCATATGATATAACTGAACCTGCTGGCAGCCAGGTTAACCGGGTGGAGGTTGGACATCTCATGTGAGTAGTGACTGAACCTAGGGTTAACTCACTGATGGTTTCGTAGATGGTTCCCTGAGACCTGGAGGTTACACAATGGTTAACATACACTGGTCATATGTTACCTGTCCGCAGTTTAGAACCCAGCGCGGTTAGAGGTAAGTTCCGCAGTTTTGAAGACCTCGAGAGTAAAAAAAATGCTACGTTCACATGCTAACCTTCCGACATGGTTTCCACCCGCTAGTTAAGCCCAAGCCTGTTACATGCCTCTCCACTGCGGTCAACCTATGAAGGTTAATGCTACTCGACGGTCTTTGCACATAGCATTCACATGTGGCCTTCTCCGATGTGGTTAGGCTATGGTTAGGGACTGTGTTTTGATTATTGCATTGTATTTCAATTGTTTTAACATGTGAATAGACCAAGAGCATTAGGTTAGGGTTATGTTGTGTTAATGCAATAGGTTTGGGTTTAGAACTTAGGATTAGCATAGGTTTTATGTATTTGTTTACATGGAAAAAGGTTTAGAAATTAGGTTTTTAATACATACTTCAATGCTTTAAGGTTTAGGGTTAGGTTGAGTCTTAGGCTTAGATGTAGATTAGGGTTTACTACATAAATCTCATCAACCCCTTTACAATCATTTCTTCACTAAGCGACATTTTGAGACGTTTCTCACATGACAAAAATAAACCACATTCCTATCGTCGACAAATGGCGATATCGATCCTTTGCTACGATGACACACATGTCGACACTTATCCTGCAAAGACGAACAACAAAACACATGTCGTCGACCATTCCTGGTAGAACTATCGATGAACTCAAGTCAACAGCCAGGTACAACCCATATCAACTGAACGCCATGAACACTATGAAAATTACTTGAACAACCTGATCCATAACCAAGACTGTCAAACTATCGAAGCTGAACTGAAGTGATGACGACACTGAACACTTGTGGAATTGAATCTACGGAATCCTCCAGGATCAAAAGGTTGCAATTTTCCTTGTGCAATTAGCCATGTCAGTGGCTAAAATTATACAAGATGCCGAGGAGGGGCCAAATTCTCTGACCAATATAATATATCAGCTGGTAGAACTGTAAGAAACCAAAGGGGAGGTAACTTTGAATCTGATTAAATATCAGGAAAAGATGAATCCTCTTTTTGAAAAAAAAGGCAAGGGACATATCCTTACAACCAGTATATTTGGTTCTTAGATAGGATGTTAGGAGAGAGGACAAGATAAGTCATGGGAAGTTTGATCCTTTATGGTTTGGACCTTTCAAGATATGTGAAGCGAAAGGAAGCAACACCTTCTCACTGGAAAACTTGGATGGTGAGGTGCTTGAATTGCCTGTGAATGGGCAGTTTCTAAGGCTCTATTTTTAACATTAAAGGCGCCCATTTTCACCCACTGTATATACTAGTCAGCCATTGTACATACCAATAATGTTTTAAGTTCCTACTGCTTCTTTTTTTTATTTTTATGAACTTGAATAAAATGACACCATGCCCAATAAATAGAGGCACTAATATGCAGGTTCTCAATGCATTGCTTGCAATATATTGTCCCCAATTGGAGACGATGGTGTCACCTATCATACCCTCTTGTAATTGTGTTGAATGGTCCTATTTTTATATCGAAAGGAGTAGGCCAACCATCAGGAGCCGATTCTCGTAATGATGGATATTAGAGAGGGATCATAACATCAGAACCCGATATCAGGAGGAATGGCAGGAAACATGTCGAAACCTAAAAAGGATCAGAACCACGGGGCCTCGAAACTTCATAACCTTAATTCCCTTTTAAATAAGTTCTAATATGATAACAGGGCAGCAGGTCCAACTTTATCGGAGGTTGGAGTCTCAGTATATCGAAACCTCAACATATTGGGACATCATAAGGATGAATATCAAAGTAGGTTGGACGTCAGAACTCGAATCTCGGAAGGTAGAAATAACTTATTAATAATCACAATTCTTTAGAAGCGTTGAGGTAGCAAGAAATAGGGATGTATAACGAAAATCATTCACAAGACTAGGGACCGAGGGACCCTTTCCCTCTCCTCCTGTAGGACACATGACAGTAGGTGATTGGTTCTCAGAAGATGAAGTCAGCATGACGTGGTAGTACTGAGGACATGTGGCAGTCAGTTTCGGTATTTTTGGGTGGCCTAATGGGGAAAATCTGTGTGACACATGTCACCACTAAGGACACACCATGTGGATATTATCACATCAACATGACATCATCTCGAAGTTCAATATATCAGAAGTTGAAGATCTCGTATCTCCTGTGCAATTTAATTTTGAATAAGTTCCGATGAAAGGGGCTCCGATGTTTGTTGGCGTTTGGTCATGAGGACTCAGATAACCAAGGGCACAAAGCAGGGTTGAGCACCCAAGTGTTATGGAGCATATCAAGGATGAAGAAATCGACACTGTAGTGTAAATAATTTTGACAAATTTACGATACCAAGGAGCTCTGATGTGTTAGTGGAACTTGGTTGTAGAAGTGCAAAGAACCAAGGGGGGAGAGAAAATACATAGGAAGATAGGCCCCCAGATGGATTTTGAAGGCCTTAGCACCTAAGTGATATGCCGCCAGTCATAGCTCCCAGCCACGTGGAGGAAATGCGACAAGAGGCTAAGCAAAAGGGGCCAAACAAAAATTAGGATTTCGTAATCTCGTAAGCTCATGTTAATAAAAAGTTACAATACACAAGGCTCTGGAATATCCAATGCAGTGGTGTATGAAGCCACTGGTGACAACACATCGTCCTATGGTGGATAAACAAAAATATGCTAAGAAAAAAGGAGCTAAAGGCAATCTGAATATTGTTATATCGTAACATGTTTTTAATAAAGTTACGAAATGTATTGAGATCCAATAGTGTAGCAAAATGGTAATAAAGGATGAATGGGTCAATAGTTATCGACTTTGTTCGACCATCAACCAGTGCAGAGAACCTTCAACACCACCACACCAAATCAAGACCAACTCCAAAAAGGGGAAATTTAAGCAGTTAGAAGGAGAAAACGATAGGTGAAATGGTAGGTAGCCGTGGGAGGAATATAACGGAAAAGGCGTGGCCATATCATCAACCCACCATGAATCTAAATAATGGAGCCCGATTCCACCTTAGGAAATCAGAGGAATTGGCAATGGAGATATTTTGTTGTGTCAATTATGACACCTCACGTTTTCATGTTTTGTTAATATTACATTTTCAAGAAAAGAATCAAGTTTGTTATGTAATCATTAGGAAAGTTAGGCTGGTCGAACGCTCAGACAGTTGTGTAGTTAAAACAGTTGTAGCATTCTAAGATATTTTGTAAGTTGTTCTTATTTTGGTTCTCCCTATAAAAGGGAGGAGGAACTCAGTAGTAAAGGTTCTGATTTTTTTTTTCAAAGAGAGGTTCCATGGTTCAATTTTCCTATCTGAGAGGTTGTAATTGTTTGCATATTTCTCATGTTTGGGCCTATGAAATGTATTCCATTCTCAGAGATTAATGAAGAATTTTTTGGTGATTGTAAGCATTGGAATATGTAGTATGTGTTCTTCCTCGCTGTGTCACATCATGTGTGTTTTTATTATTCATAATTTGTGTAACTGTAGCTGTTGGATTGACTCTTAAGTCACATATTTACTTATGTCATGTAACAATAGATGGTTCTTGTGAGATTGTAGATTTATCTATGTTATGTAATAGTAGAAAATACTTACGAGATATTGAGTTGGAAGCCTTAAAATGCGCTCCATAATTTCTACACTTTATTTCCTTTATCTTTTCATGATTCTACTAGGATTTATTGCATAGGATTATGTGCCTATCCAACCCTTTGCACTAAGTTACTTCCTTATATTTCTCCTTTCCATCTTTATTGCAATGACCAATCAAGCTGCATTTTTTGTGTGTGGGCCACCAAACTTGAACATTTGCTCTTGGGAATGATATATTGTTTAGGTGTATATTGAATCTTCCTCTAAGAATGGTAATTGAGCCAAATTTTAAATCATTTTACATGTATCTCTTGAGTAGAACTGCTTCATATTAAAGAGAGACTAATATGTCCTAGGCACTGACCTCTCAACCTTGGGTTTGTCTCTGGAGCTACAACAAAATGAACCATATCAACTTGGTTGTTACATACTGAAATGGATTTTCTAGAAATCGAATATGTATGAAATGTATATAGATATATAAAATTTCTTGTATGCTCAACATCAATACTATACGCATGACATTTAAAAAATTTAAGATGACAAATTTTAATTAAATATAAATCTAAATCCCTATTGATTCTAAAGCACCTCTTTAAAATTTGGTGTACTTTAGAAACTTAAGAACCTAAAGGAAACTAAAGCTTATATAGCATATATGTATACCATTATGAATCCATCCTAGATAAGAGGGAAACATTTCTCTATTCAAAATTACAAGAGTATTCAACTGTCACATTTATAGATTACAAAAATCATACATTTGAGATCTCTTATACTAGATTAGATTACACTTGACTGTTATAGACTCAGCTTTAGGGCTTGCCATTTGCATCATCTACTCATCTGGCCAATGGCTCATAGGAATGCAAGTCTCCATAATACATTCATGGTCTGATTCTATCATCTTCCATCTCCTTAGTTCACCTTTCTTTGATTTAATTTCTATGATATTTATTTGAGATGCTATGACTAGATGACTGTATTTACAAGATATATCTTTAGACATAAAATATCTATAAATGATGTGATCAATATTTTTTTTAACCTTTTTCAAAAAAATTACCCATCACAACCATGTCACCAATTTGGTATGTGAATTGTCCATCTTCATATGTTCTCACCAACCTAATTTTCACCTCTGTGCATCACATCAAATAGTCGGCCACATTCTCTTCATTTTATGTGGGGGCAGTGACAACAAAAACATCACCTACAACCAAAATAAAAAAATATGTAAGAGTTAAATATATTCAAGATTTCAATTTATAGATGAAACTTTTAATGATAGATGAGCCACATACCTTCCCTTACAAGATCAGAAACTCAATCATGATTAAGTGAAGTGATGGCCTCTTCATTGTGCATCTCTTATCACATTGGAATTGGATGAGGTCCCTTTGGATTAAGAGGGGCATATTTCCATCGTTTCACATACCTGTGTTTTTCACAATGATCAAGTCTACATCCATCAACACCAATGAAAAACTCACAAAATCATGTGAGTTTTCTTATCTAGATGGAAAATATTCCCCCATGTCTTTGCTTTGCATTGAGTGTAATTCTCTTGTTCCTTCTACAATATTACAATACCAAGGAATGGATCTATTCACATTACCAAGTTCAATATTCTAGAAGAATCTATGCACGTGCCTTATAGATTCGTGAACTACATGTCCTAAATGGGATTTGTACTAGTTGACCACCTCTAGTGATTATTTGAGTCGATCTACATCATGACTAATTTAGTACCTCCTAAGTGCTCGCTTCACACAAACACCTGGACCATTATACTCACCCTTTCCATTTCTTGTTTCAAAGTAGCTCCAAGTATGCTGAATTTTTGTCTTCTTGTGTAGTCGGCTCAACCAATAAAAAGTGTGTGTTGGCTTGAACTTCCCCGCACAACCATCTGACCATATCCAATTCTTCTTGAATGATATGCAATTTTTTTTAATGATTCATAAATCAGGTCAAAGAAATGTTACACGAACAATGTGTCATGCTCACGATAATCACTAATGTAAAAGTGATACTCCTTAATCACATCATGTGACTTATCAGTGATATCCCTACCATCAATATTCAATTTTTCATGCATGTATAGAACATGTACTAATATTGAAACTTTTTCTAAGTGATAATAATCACTCTACATCTATTTCTAAGGAGAAAATGTATAATTCTCAATAAATTCCACTACTGATAAGATTGTTCTTGGATTAAATACTTCACGAGAATGCTTAAATTTAGATGCTTTCGACCGGTACCCATGCGAGTGTTTGATATATTTATAGATATGGTTTTGAAACACCCCCATGAATTGTGAAATAGGAATCTCATCCTCAACATAGTTGATCCTCTTAGGCGCCAGAGTTGAAGAAGATGGTTGATTTCCCATGACATACTCATAATGCTTCCATGTGATGGTGACATATGACATCCCAAACTGGTTGGGATCAATAAGAAAGTTCCTATGGAGCAATTTCAAATCACCACATTCAGTGCATCTTCTCCCACCTATACATATTTTCTTGTAATACAACTCTTCTGGCTCCCTTCTACACAATATTGATGAAATAAAATCACATATTGTAGGAGGAGGAGGGTCACTATGACAATTCTTCTTGTAAAATTCCCAGAAAGTGTCATAATGAAGTTGAAATTAAACATGATATCGATAAAAACACATGTCACGGATTGTGTTAGGCCTAATAAACCATGGCTTCAATTTCTAAAGCATCCTTATGGATATCTTCACATGGTGATTTCTTTCCTAAAATTCCTCAAACAATGTTACTTTTTTCATTTCTACAATGTGCTTATAATGTTCCTGATACCCACCTTTAGCTATGCGATGTTGTACAACATGCTTTCTATCTAGAATAGCATGAGAATGACTCTCCCAAAACTCTACCACAAATGCTTTGATTCCTTTTGTAAGCTTGCCATGGTAGGGTTTCCTAGTGATAAGAGCTAAACAAGAATATTCATCATTTTCATTCACTCAAACCCTGAATTTGGTATGCTTGTGCAAGGTTTTTCGTGAGACATGAAGAAATTTTGACATTATTGATAACTTTTAGTTTCTTTATAACTCCCTCCTCCCACATCTACCCAAGCAACCGATCAACTAGAGTAAACATGCGATGAGAGGCTACTATGATATGATTCAACCCCCTAGGTAACCTTAAGGAAATGGAATCAATGGAAACACAATACACAGACCTCCCTTAGGTGCTTTTGGACCCCCGGGAGCTAATCCACCACTCCAGGTGCCCAACCCCTAAGTTAACCTATAATTTAGATGAATTAAACTCAAATTCACTCCCATGACAAGTTATGCATGCAACTGTAACCCCAAAGTCGCTCTCATAGTCTTCCCTGCCAACGACCAAAGAATTTTTCTGTTAGTTCTATAGCCATCGACTCTGGGATTTGAGCCACTTGTTTAGGCCCAGAGCCCAGATCACTGCCCAGAACTAAGCCATTTCTTCAAATCAGTAAACTAACATGGAAATGGCACTACTAAAGCAAATACTTGTTCAAGACCTTGACTGGACCCCTACTAGCCATGACAAACATTTTGTCAAACACTTCGTAAATATGCAACCTATAGGTGTAAATAACAGATCTGAGCATAAGGGTCTCATACTTATCTAAGATTTACTATGAAGCATTGTCTCTTTATCGCATTAGCTCCCATTTCATCCATTAGGTCATAGATACATTGATCATTCAATAACAAGTAATAACATTATGGGATCCATACATAACTGTTGTCATAAAATACATACATAATGAGAATAATAGGGACATAAATACCATTGAAATCACAACCATATAAACCACATATAATCCATCATAATACTCATATGGATACAAGGAGAAATTCCATTTCATTAATGATCAAAATGCAAACCCAGGATGGGACTGCCACATTCCACCCGACCGTAGAATGGCTGAGCCAGCTCTCTCTTCAGTCATTCACCCATGTGCCATATTCCAAGCATGAATGTGGGATATCATAGAACACATCAATCAAAACTCATCTAGGGCTTCCAAAGGCCATCCACCTCAACCCATAAAACAATGATTCCACCTCATGGTCACACATCATCAAACCATCACTAGATCGGTTTCTATTCTAGCCATCTAGGGCTCCAAAGCATTTGTTCCAACTGAGGCTCCAGGACTAGTAATTCAAGCCATAGTTGTCATCGGGCTCCAGAGAATTTGTCTGACCAAGGATCCAGGACTAGTAACTCAACCCACTAAGGGCTCCAGAGTGTTTGTCCAACCAAGGCTCCACGACTAGTAACTAAACCCAAGTCGTTACCAGGCTCCAAAGCGTTAGTCCAACCAAGGCTCCAAGAAATAATAACTCAACCCAAGCTAATGAAACATGAGAACCAACCCAAAAAAAGCGATGAACTTAAACCCACAATCACTATGGCTATCCAATAAATGGAAAGGCTAGGTAATCAATTGTCAATCCTAGGCATCCTCCATGCCAATGACATATCACAACCAACAAACCACATGCATGTGCCATGGATGCCAAAACTAGTGAGGAAAACATACACGCAACTCGGTACCTGCAAGAAAATATGATGTAGCTGTTGATCCTGATGCCCTCTTGCGCTTTCCTACTCTTCCTTTACCTTCTTTTTCCAAGAATCCAAGTATGCCACACCCACCAAGGGTGCTCCAAGAAAACCCTAAGTCTCCAATAGTACGAGAGAGAGAGAAAAATGAGAGAGCTCCAAAACTAAACTAACCAAGTCCTACCCACTGATCCTCATAAGCCTTTTTATGAATGAGGCCTCTATTTTCTTCATTTTCCATTATTTTACGTCAATTTCCTCCTCACATGCAACCTGTGACCTTTTACCTTACTTTTCTCCTAATTTCCTTTATTTTCGTAAATAAATGTGCCAAAAATGCATTTTTTCCTTTCCAAAACCTTAGCCATTTCCTTTGCCAATTTCCTTTAGCCATAATAAACTGAATCAACACCCACTAGGATGCTTCCCCCACCATTCATCTTGGAATACGTGTCCCATCACTGTGGCCTTATATATTTTTACTTGGAATTTCACTATGGCTTTTACATAACCCTCCCCCTTGGGGGAACACCGTCCTCGGTGTTCAACACCACCTACAACCAATAAGAATGCTAAAAAAAAGCATACTTCCCATGGAGCTTTATAACACAACTAGTTGCAGTATTTACAATGACCATATACTAAAACTTGACAAACATATTGTTTATTGGATCTTTATAACACAACTGATTACGGTATTTACAATCCACATATACACATACACATTTTCTTCAACCAACAAATAACCATACTTTCTATGGAGCTTTATAAATCTAGCTCAATACAGTATTTACAATAATACCCACGTATACACATATGCACATTTTCTCAAGCAATAAATAAAAAGATATGTTGTCTACATCAGCAACAAGGGAATCCAAAGGCTCACACTCCAACCTCAAAGTAATACTAGGATTCACCTCCTTCCCAGGAAGTCTAGAATCCACTGGAAAGTCAAATCTGCATCAAATTTCCAGTGCAACAATCCTACGCCACTTATATTCTGAGTGAAAAGTTACCAACTCATTGTTCCAGGGCATACTCCCAATTTGCATCTTCTTCCATCTGAAATGGTCATGACCAAAAAAAATCCGTTTGTGACCTTCATATTGGGACGGGGTTCCCTAGGTCCAATTTTGACTAAGTTTTGTAAAATCCTTCGCATTTTAAGGAGCGGAGCGCACAACGCACAAGTCACTAGGAGTCAAGGGGTTTTAGGAAGGTCAAATCCCCTTAGTTTTTGTATTGTTTTGAGCTTCGCCCATGGTTTGTGAACCATGGTATTGTAATAGGAAAAATTATATAAAGGGGTGTGCTAGAAATTCTAAGGAAACCAATCAGATTTGATGAGATGATATGTTTCTAAGTCTGTAAGTGTAAGATCTTTCTGTATTTGGGTGAAGGGGAAGGCTCCTACTACTATGTGCATGGACACCTTGATAAGTTAGCAGTTGAGTGTGCGGGCCCCTACAGCTGTGTGCGGAGGGTCTAAAATGTATATGTATTAAAGATCTGGAATAATAAAAAGTATTTGAAGAAAATTTGTGTTTGAACTATATAATTATATGTATTATGTATTTATGCTCAGTTGAATGACATTTATCCATAAGATTTTCTTAATTACTCTGTAAAGATCTGGGTCTGTTGTTATAGGTTATTTTATGCATGATTAGACACTTATGCAAAGTTCATAACTCTGATAAATTGAAAATCGATTTAAGTTTGGGGATTCCGAGGATAAGGGTTCGCAAAGGTCAGGTCAGACCTGAAGCTGAAGAAATTCCTTACTCCCACATCACATAGCCTTCTAGATGCAGAAAGCTGGTTTTGGCATCCCCCAATATTGCCTCAGGTGAGACTGTAACCTGCGCTAAGAAAGTTGTTTCCGAAAGGGTCGTTAGTATAGGGTTTTCTTGGTTAGAGCCGACAACTCTAAACCTGGGTCTAAGCCCCCTCAATCCAACAAATGGTTCTGTTGCCAGGCCCGGGATCTATCTGAGGGATGTGTGATGTGGCGTAATTGGATACCAACTAAGAAAGAAATCTAGAAGTGGATAGATCAGAAGTTGCACAAGTTCAGAAGAATCACAATTCGCGCTTATCAAAAGAAAAGTGGTTACAAAGGTATCTCTACGTAGAAGTACATGATGTTTTCTTTTTGACACGAGTGACTATCCAAATTAGCATATAGATAACTTACTTGGAAGCACGACGATCCTATTCTATGGACTCGAAAGTTAGTCAAACATCTTGAGGGATCTGATTATAAGGTTGCAAGGGTTGTTGATTACTGGATTGATAGTATCTTGGGTGGTTTCATCACTCAATTTTCAATCGATACATCAGTCTCTTATAGCGAAGTTGAATGCCTATTATTCAAAGGTTCGAGAGGTAAGTACCTGAAATCGCTAAAACCCTGGATTAAAATGATGTTGTACGAAAAAGGGATTATGCCTTTACATTAATGTTTAAGAGAGGTCAGACTCTAAGTGAATTGGAAAGCGATTCAGAGTAGATCTAGACAAATTCATTGAGAATGAATACAGTCCTTTATTGGGAGAGACTGAAAGTGAAGAAGAAAGAAGTAGCCCTAGTACGCCTAGAGGTGCGATGCAATTAGTAGATTCGGGTACTTCTGGAATTCCACATCCATCCACTCCACCTATGCCTCATACACCTATGACTACGCCTCCACCTCCACCTCCACCTCTGTTGTTGAGTATGGCGAATACAGTGAAAATGCTTGTATTCATGGGTCAAGGATCAGAGGTTCCCGATCAATTTTGGTTCATCACAGAAGCTGTGTGGAAAACGCAGCAAGTCAATGACTATGATATGAAGAAAGTGCAACTAGTTACAGCACTGCAAGACAGAGTGCATACTTGGTACATCAGATATAGTATGACTCATCTGGCTGCTTCGTTAGCTAACACAAAGGATGTGTTGAATGCAAAATTTATTAAGCCGAAGTTGTAAGCTGAGTGTGTGACCGAAATAAAGGAGATCAAGCAGAGGGCTAATGAGTCTATTGTTTACTAAGCCAAGCTAATCTTCATATTTCAGATGAACAACATAGGGACTGGTACATAGCTTCTTTATTACCTCACTTAAGATTGTTGTTATCCTAGCATAAGATTGGGTCTTAGGGCGAAGCATTGGATATCACAATGAATCTAGGAGCTTTGTCGATCCAAGACGTAGGAGTTCAACAAATCAAGTCGCAGTTAGAAAGCCTGGATATGGAGTTGCAGGATCCGAAGAATGGAAAGGAGGTTAAATTGGAAATAAATTATGAAGTTTGGTGCATGAAGTGCAAGACTGAAGGTCATCATAAATATCAATGCCTTGTATTTCGTGATTTTATATCTATGGGGGATCCCAACCTACTAAAGCTAGAATCTTCCATTGGATCAAGCACCGGTGCAAGTGCCTGGTGTAGCATCTGCCAAGTGTTAGGGAATCATTCGACAGATAATTGTTATCTATTACAGAAGTTTGTACAACCTCCTAAGAAACTCTTTTGTAACTTTTATAAATCGGTTGGTCATGATGAAAGGAATTGTCAAAGTTATGAATTAATCATGGACATGACTCCACTGTATAGAATGCAGGATGAAAAGCGTGCGCAGAACGAGCAAGGCTCACCTACGACTTGTGGAGGATTCAAAAGACAGAGAAGAGGATGAGGAGGAGGGGCTAAAAAAGGTCGAGGTCAAATCATTTGCTACAACTGTGGAGAATCAAGACACTTTTCTCGTGACTATTAGAATCCATCTCACCCTTCTTGTCAATATTATCTTCAATTTGATCATGTTCTAGAATATTTCCTAGTATTAATAACGAAGATGCAGGAGAAGAAGAACCAACAGCCAACGCAGAATATTCAGATGGTGAGATCCAAGCCATGCAAAGATGATCCTAGTATCAACATAGTCACACGAAGCAGTAGATCCACTGGTGAAGAGAATGTCGAAGGCAAACAACTAGTATCGGATCTATAGTTTCGAAAAGTCAGTGAGAAGAATGTTGGGTTTGATTTACATAGATAAAAAAAGACGATCGTGGAGGCAAGAAAAATTTTTATGGATCTAGGTGCTTCTATGTCTAAGAATCAGATACCACTAGTCCCACGAAAGGAGAAACCTGAAGAAGTTACTGCAACAAAGAATTCAGATCCCACAATGTTAAAATCATTTCTGCAGACCTGGATGAAGTTATTACGAGATCAGGAGGTAGTGGAAGGACTGCAAGAGTTGATAGATAACTGCACCAGCAAGGGTAAGCCGTTACCAGAACAATGCGCAGTCAATAAGGTGAACCGAAGTAAGAAGAGAACTAGTAGGGAGATGTGGTTGACAGCACAAATTGGTGATTTCGAAATTGACCAGGTAATCCTAGACTTGGGCTCTGATGCGAACGTACTACCAAAGAAAAATTGGGAACGTATGGGGAAACCTAAGTTACAGCGGTCGCCAATTCACCTACGCATGGCAAATCAACAAAAGATAATTCCAATGGGTCACCTGCATGTAGTATCTGTAGATATTGAAGACGAAGCAGTGGCAGATTTTGAAGTTTTTGAGATGGTTGATGACAGTAATCCATACTCAGCATTGCTTAGGATTGATTGGGCCTTTGACATGAATGAAATCGTTAATTTAAAGAAGCAAAGCATGGTATTTGAAAAGAATGAAGGTGATACATAGAAATGAACCGTGATTATTATGAAGAAGAAAACATTGAGCACATATATAAGCTAACTTCACAAAATGAATATTGGACCAATCCCACTACAGATGGAAGGATTAGCTGGGAGAAGGACAATTCCTACCAATCATATTTAGATGAAGAATTAGAAATCCGGTAGAATCAGTTGCATGAGGTCTCTACGTTGCGATGTAATCATCTTACCAAGTAGCTACGTTGTATATATACTAAGTTACATAAGTTACTTTATTATGATGTCTTGGATGATATTAATATGTTTCTTGACCATTTTAAAAGGGGTGTACTAGAGGAACATCGGTTCCAGGCCTTAGATCTAACTTTGAGAGATACACCTGCAAGATGGTGGGGTATGCACAAGGATAATTTTGCTGACTGGAAGTAATATCGTAGAATAATGTGATTAAGATTTGGCTATGCAAACACCTGACTCACTGAAAAGTACATAGGAAAGGATGATCCATGTAAACAATTAGAACGATGGACTAAGGAGTTTGGTGAGGTACCTCAACCAGAGTGGGTGCACATATTTATTCATACCCTAGATGTTATCCCAAGGAACTGGTATTTAGAGACGAAGCTGCGACAAGGGACTGAGGTTTGGGATGAAATGAAGAAGAGTGTAGAATTTTCTCTACAAATTAGCTAGCTCATTGATATCATGTAGAAATTTCACCTGCAGATCAAACTGATATATGCAATGTACTAAAGCATAATACTAGATCTACATCTACCATAAACTTTGTGGAAGCTTAATTGAACATGATCAACATCAAGAATGAATAGATATAACTAAGAATGAGAAGTAATCAACCATAACACAGAAGATATAACCTGGGGAAAGCACCAGCCTAAAACCCCATCTCTGTATTATCAATCAAGTGGAAATCCTCAACAACGTACAAAAAGAATCAGCTCAAAAGCTATCCTGCTCTCTCTGTACTCTGATGATCAAGCTCATGGACTACCTAGGCCTGAATATATAGGCTACACAAGTCCTCCAAGCTCCTATTTCCTTGCGCAGTTTTGATTGGGGTCAGATGTCATAACATGTGTGAATTGGCCACATCATACCTGTTGTAACCTCAGGTCCAACTACACAATCCATAAGGAATAATATTCCTTCTGCATGCAAGGAATATTCGCAAGGAATATCCTAGCAACTAATAGTACACTATCCCTCCATCTGATCTCAATTGGGTCTACGTCTTAATTGAAATGCATGAGCTATCCATGAGTGAATCTTCAGTTATCTGAAAATACGAGTTGTTACATGCATGCAAGCATTAACAAACTGAATCTCATTAATTTAACAACTTGTTAAATTAATCTAACTGGACTTGACTCAGTTAACTGAGCCAACTAATTACAACTCATAATTACAACTCATCCTCATCCTTTAACTGATGGTTAAATCCCTCAATCAAAGGAGAAACTGTTGCATGTCCTCACATAGACTTCAAGTTCATAATTCCTTAACTAATTAACTCAAACTGAATTAATTAATTAATTTACAAATTGTTGTTAATATCAAATTCGAATTTTACTTCCTATTTTAGTCCAGGGACTGACTAAAAATAGGAATCCATCCTGAACTGCTAAAAATAGAACTTCTATTTTTAGCACTTCCATTTTTCATTCCCTGTTGCCCAATCCAGCACTGGTACCCAAACTGCTATTTTTAGCAGTGCTATTTTTAGCACTTCTATTTTTAGCAATTTCTTGTTGCCATTTTCAACACTCCCTCTCAACAAGAAAGGCTTCCTCTCGAACCTGATCCTGTACCTTCGGAATGTTCTGCATGCAACACCTCTACCATGTGTGGTTGCTCCAGCAACTCTTGGAACAAAAAAACTCCCAACTGACCTCTCTGTTGGGCTAGAAACATACTCTGATGCTGAAACTCTACCTGCTGTTGAAAAGTGATTCCTCTCTAATGTCTACGCTACTGCAACATCTCCATGCATCTCACACCGTTGCACACCTCTCTGTACTACCCTGCACTGGTGCAACACACTTGTACCACTCGCATTGCTGCAGCCTGCTAGTTCTGCGATGTCCTGGGATTCCCTGCACTGTAGCTCTCTTTGTCACTCCATCTACATCTGTCTCTACCCAATCAGTCAGTTCTGTTACTCCTCATCGAGGCTCCTCAAGGATCCTGCCCCTCCTCCTTGGGATGATCACTCCACATCACCCCACCTCCTACCTGGAGGTATGGCTGCATGTGATCCCTCTGCCCACCTGGCTCAAAGCTTCCCCCTACTGGAGGTCTTTGCTTGAGTAGATGTCTCTACTCGATCTCCTCTCAGCTTCCCCTGTTGTGGCTTCTCCGCAACCTCCTGAAGCTACTACACCAATCATGGCTCCTCCACAATCGTCTCAGACTTCTTCTAGCGCTGCATGTTGAAAGGTAATACACTCTCCTTCTCAACCACCAAGTCTCCATCAGTGGCCTTGCTACTCAAGGCTTTTCATGCATCTTGAACCTCAAGAGCATATAGGTTCTTGACCCGTGAACCAATCTGCTTCACCTGTCTAGTGATGATGTGTCTAAGGAAAACATTTCCCTTACTAAATACTACATCATAGCCTCTCTTTTCTAGCATTGCGATCAACACCAAGTTTCTCTTCAGTCCTGGTACATACTTGACATTGGTCAAGGTAAGGCAAGCTCCATGCTCCCTCTGAAAAATAACTGTGCCTACACCTGAGACACTATATTTTTCATCATTACCCATTGCTATGAGTATCTGGAGATCTTTATCCTCCAAAGTACTGAACAAACTCTTGTCGCCGATCAAGTGGAAAGAAGCTCCACTGTCAAGAAACCAACCACTTCCCACCATTGATGAAACCATGCATGCGAAGAGTGTGAAATCCAACTCAAACTATGAAGCAAGTGCCTCACCTTCAGATCCTTCCCCGGATCCCTTCTTAGATTTCCTCAGTGGACAATTTGTAACAAAATGGCCCACCTCATGACAACAAAGGCATCGCACTTTCGATTTGTCAAACTTCTTCCCACCATGGGAAGAACTAGACTCGGAAGGAGAAACCTTCTCCTTCCCCTTCTTCGCCTTACTTGCTAAGGCAAAATTTTCTTCATTGTCCATGGATGAAGAACCATCTCTAGTGCTTCTTCGTATCTCCTCCTGCATCAAATTCGACCAAAGTCGTTCCCAATTTGGTAGCTTCTCTCTTCCATTAACCGAGTCCTGGTAGCTATGCCAGCTCTTAGGAATACTGAGGAGTGCAAGACTCACCATGTCATCATCAGCTGTCACGATCCCTACACTTCCAAGACCATCCCTACATGTGGTGAGCTTGTTCAGATACATAGAGATCGTAGCATCCTTTTCACACTTGATCTTTCGAAGTTTGTCCTTCAGTGCCAGCTTCCTCTGATTACTGCTGTTCTGATAAAGATCTTTCAATGTTTTCCACATCGAAAATGAAGTCTCCTTCCCATGGAGGCTCGAGACAATGTGATATCGAACTCCCTTTAGAAGGATTCTCCTTGCTTTAGCCACACACTTCTTCCATTCTGCCAGTTGAGTAGCATCAGTCAGCTTCGGGACTTCTTGATCAATGAAGTCCTTAAGGCCATTATCTTCTAACATTGCCTCCATGCGATCCTTCCAGGCTATATAATTCGAACTGCCATCAAGGGCATATTCGAGTCTCAAACCATAGAACGCCATCAGTGAAATAGATGTGATAAGAACTCAATTCAATATTCAAAAACCACAAACTTCAACTTCTCCCTTCTTGTATATTGTTCTTCCTTGATCACTTGTGCTCTGATACCATGTATAATTTTCTCTACAAATCAGCTAGCTCACTGATATCATGTAGAAATTTCACCTGCAGGTCAAACTGATATATGCAATGTACTAAAGCATAATATTTGATCTACATCTACCATAAACTTTTCGGAAACTTAATTGAACATGAGCAACATCAAGCATGAACAGATATAACTGATAATGAGAAGTAATCAACCATAACATAGAATATATAACCTAGGGAAAGCACCAGCCTAAAACCCCATCTCTGTATTATCAATCAAGTGGAAATCCTCAACAACATACAGAAAGAATCAACTCAAAAGCTATTCTGCTCTCTCTGTACTCTGAAGATCAAGCTCATGGACTACCTAGGCCTAAATATATAGGCTACACAAGTCCTCCAAGCTCCTATTTCCTTTCGCAGTTTTTATTGGGGTCCAACGTCATAACATGTGTGAATTTGCCACATCATACCTGTTGTAACCTCAGGTCCAACTACGCAATCCATAAGGAATAATATTCCTTCTGCATGCAAGGAATATTCACAAGGAATATCCTAGCAACTGATAATACACTGTCCCTCCATCTGATCTCAACTGGGTCTTTGTCTGAACTAACATGCATGAGTTATCCATGAGTGAATCTTTAGTTATCTGAAAATACTAGTTGTTACATGCATGCAAGCATTAATAAACTGAATCTCATTAATTTAACAACTTGTTAAATTAATCTAACTGGACTTGACTCAGTTCACTGAGCCAACTAATTACAACTCATATTTACAACTCATCCTCATCCTTTAACTGATGGTTATGTTATCACTTAGAACCATAGTTCATGTATGTAATGTTGTCCACAAGTTTCATATAAAAGTTTTCAGTTTTGTGAATAGGTTTATATGTGTGTGTGTCACTTTGAAATTTGAATTTCAAAAGGTATTGATGTAAGTTCGTGTAAGAAAAAAATCGTTAGATACCCTCCATCATTGTCAGTTAAGGCATGTCATGTCATTAGTACTTTGCGGAGTTTCGTAGCGCATGTCTGTTTGGTCAATTTAGCTGCGCAATGATGTTTCTGTCTTTTCGCAGCGTACTGTTTATCAGCCATTTCGTAGCGCGTCTTGTTAAATTTGAACTATCCGCGCTACGAAATCGGGGTTTCGGGGTTTTTGTAGCGCTTTTTCTTGGAATGTCAAATCCGGGAGGGGTGAGTCATAGGTCTGTTCATGTTTGTCAATTGATGTCCTCTCCAGGTCATGATAAATCATCATTCCGCCATAAGGTCCAAAGTCACGCATATGAATATCATCTTAAGGGATTTTATGAGGTATGGTTATGTCATAATGTGTTTTCATAATGTATAAACATGTCTGCTGTATGAGAAGCCCGAGTTCTCATTTAAAGGGATCATTGCAAGCGAGCCTGCACTCCAAAGTCGAGATTGTTTTCGCGCTGTAGCTGCCATTAGTTCCCTATGTGAAAATATTCGAAGCAAGATGGAAAAGAGGGAACATCGATCTGGTAAGTGCCTGAGGACAGAGCCGGAGGGGCTTGATGTTACACTCAGGGATGAAGGTGTAGCAAGAGCCTTTCGAAATGCTGGTTGCTGGAGGTTCTGCGAGAAGTTGAAGGGAGGACATGCAGAGGTAACGAAGGCTTCCGCATTGAATTTTACTGGATTGAATTCAAAGGTGTCAATGTTAGAATTTCCTGTGTCTTTTGAAGCCATTTCCACTGTCACTGAAATCCCGAGGGGAGGTCAAGAATGGTTCAAAAACTTTAAATTCGACATGAGTCCCTGTAAAGAGTTTTTGAAGGAACCTTATGTAAATGAGGACCTCACCAAAGCGGTGCCAAGGAGTTACATAAAAGAACATTATGCTATGCTCCTCACATGCATCCAGAAATACCTAACATGCGAGGGAAGGTACAATAAAGTTTATTCCTACCACTTCAAACTTTTGTTGCATTTCACAGGTAAGGCTTCAATTGATATACCTTTCTATTTGTTCAGAAGCATTAGTAAAATGTGTGATAAAATCCAGTTAAAGAAAGATGGTTGTGAAACATCCTTGTTTCATCATGGTTTAGTAAAGTTGCTGGTGTTGGATGGTTTACAAAAGATTGGCAGAGATTGGGATTCATTTGTTTTTATGGCCGGCTTTCCAAGCAAAACAGGCCTCACTCCATTGCCTGTGAGGGAAAGGGAAGAAAGGAATGAAGAACCTACTCTGGCTCAGCTCAGAAAAGAGGTGACAGACCAAAAGAAGCCTAAAACCAAGTTAAAGAAATCAGAGAAGTCTGTGGCAGCAAAAGAGACACCTAAATCATCAGCAAAGGAAACACCTAAGTCATCATCTAAGGAGACACCTCAGTCATCAAAGCAGAAGATCCAGAAAAAGAAGGATGAAGCTAAACCAAGTGAAGTTGAAAAGATTTCAAGGGTGAAAACCAGAGGTCAACTAAACAAGGAGAAGGGTAAGTCAATTACTGTGGAAGAAAGCCCTATTTCAAAAGGCAGTTTAAATGACTTACTTGAAGCCATTGAACTCGAGCAAGATCAGCCAATACAGATTGAACCAATAGAGTTTGAGCAAGATCACCCAGTGCAGCCAATGCATATTGACCTCACTCAATCTTCACCCGAAAGTACTAAAAAACCAAGAGCTTCAAAAAGGTTGAAATTTGAGGAGCCTAGTAAAGAATATGCTTTCAAGCCACGTAGACCAGTCACAAGAAGACAAATGAAAGAAGTGGAGAAAGCGCAGAAAGAGAAGGCACCTTTAGAAGTGCCTAGTACAGATGTACTTGAGGTTTTGACCAGAACAGTTCAAGCAGCCAGAAGTAAAAACAAGGGTAAAAGGGTTATCATCAGTCAAGGTGGAAATGTCATTGCTATCAAGCAACAAGCAGGAACAACACAAGAAGAAATGCCTCAGATTAAAAATGTTTCTAAGGAAAGGGCAATGAGATATGCAAATTATAAAAAGGCTGTAATAAAAGGCAGAACAAGTCTAATGAGCCAAACTGACTCAGTGTCTGATGCATATTTGTGGACGGTGCCAGCTCTGAAGCAGGCAAAAATCATGAAACAGATGAACACAAGCTTAAGAGCAGAAAACAAGGCTTTAAAGGAAGAAGTTAGCAGTTTAAAGAGGAAGCTAGGCAAACTAGCTGATTAATCCAAGGGGAAATTTGCTTTTCAAGTTTTGATAAATTTTGGCTGTCATCATTTTGAAACTTTTTGGAGCCCTTACACCTGTACAAAATAGCTGAAGAAATCACGGAGTTAAGTCATCAGTGCTTTAAGATTCATATGCTTTGTTTTGATTACCTACAGCAGTTTCGTAGCCCGCTACGAAACTGCTGTAGATGACTGTTTATGTGAAAAAATGAAATTGATGCTGAGGTCAGCAAATCTTAAAAGGGATGACTCGAGGCCAGCATGGAGATTATACAAAGCTATTCATATATTCAAAAGGTGACAGGTGTGAGTATTTAAGGAAAAGGTGAAATTTTTGTTTTTTGTTAAAGTCTTCCTAAAGTTACTTTATAGCCGAGTTGTTAGGGTTCTGGTAGGGTTACCGAAATTTTGAGTGGTACACCTGTTCAGTTCACAAAGTGTCCAGATCATAAGGCATATTGAATTATGCGTGGTTATTAGAAGAATTAAATGGCTTGGAGCATAGTCTTTTAATGCATGAAGACTAATGGGAGGCAGAGACCGTGAAAATAGGGCACAGATCCTTATCAATTGATGAGTCATCCACATATCAAGTATCCGAAGCTGCTCATTCAGTGAATGTTCCTCCAGCATGTCTTGGCTATTACTGAAGTGGTACAGGTGTCAAAGTTCAAGAAAGCATCAATGCACACGAGGAGATAGACTTAGAGTTTCAATGGGAATGGGACTCTATGTTTTCACAGCGCAATACCTTTGTAATTAATTAGTTTGTTTAGATATGGATAAGGCAATTAATGATAGGATTTCGAGCTCCCTTCATGCTGGTTGAGGAGTCTCAAGTAGTTGTATTTTGGTTTTCCTATATATAGAAATGACTCTGATGTAAAAAAGGTTGGAGATTTTATACAAAAACAGAGTTTATTTGGGCCAATGTAAAGACTTATTACAGTAATAGTAAAACAGTGGTTGTTTCTTCTCAAGATTCTCAATGGATTATTTTGTTCAAATATGATGGTGGTTTATTCTCTTAATTTTCTTTTACAGCCTTGTTATAGCATAATCACTCAGAATTCATTTTTAATGCTCTGACTTCCTGTATGTTTGGCAAGCTGTGGTTTATGTGAAGTATGTTTGAACATCTAATGCAAAGAGCCTTGACTTCCATGAAATGACTGTGCTTTTGTTTACTGAATATGTGAGACTCCATAGCCCAATGAAGACCAATTTGATATGTGTCCAACCAGCTTTGTTTTCATGAATGTGTGAAGAGTTAGCCATCTGTTGTTGTGAATGATTTTTATCAAAAGTTTGTGAGAGAGCCCTCTCTGACTAAGGAGGCTAATCCTTAGTCTAAAGTCTGGTTGAAAGAGTTACATGAAATCTTGCTTGGCTGCAGCCCTTAGTACTGATTTTGTGATAACAGGTTAAATCCCTCAATCAAAGGAGAAACTATTGCATGTCCTTACATAAACTTCAAGTTCATAATTCCTTAACTAATTAACTCAAACTGAATTAATTAATTAATTTAAAAACTGTTGTGAATATCAAATTCGAATTTTACTTCCTATTTTAGTCCAAGTACTGAACAAAAATAGGAATCCATCCTGAACTGCTAAAAATAGAACTTCTATTTTTAGCACTTCCATTTTTCATTCCCTATTGCCCAATCCAGCGCTGGTACCCAAACTGCTATTTTTAGCAGTTCTATTTTTAGCACTTCTATTTTTAGCAATTTCTTGTTGCCATTTTCAACAGAGAGTTTCTTGTTAACATTCAGTTTTGAAGATGGGTTTGAATGCATTGATGAAACACTTTAGGAGATTAAAGCAGCAATTTTCAGAACACCCGTAGAACCTATCACTTGGATACAGCCTGACTGGAGTACACAGCTACAACATGCTTTGGAATGTTACAATGTTAATATGGAAGAAAGAGATGAGGATCCACGGAATATTAATATACCTAAGTCAGAGGGGAAACGTGAATTCGTTGGACCTGATGCGAAGATCCCTGATATCTCACAACTGGCGTGCACAAAACAGGTAAATATTGGCTCAAAAGCAAAACCAAAATTTGCGAACATCGACGACTTTTGGGATGAAGACACAGTTGATAATGCCATTGAATTATTACACAAATATCAGGATTTATTTCCAACTAAGTTCTCTGACTTGAAGGGGATAGTAGGAGATTTGGGTATGATGAAGATCAATCTAAAACCAGATGTGAAGTTCGTTAAGCAACACTCATATCGGTTGAATAAAAAATACAAGGAAAAGGTAATTTGAGGAACTCGATAAGATGCTCGCGACAAGAATAATTGAGCCCATAGGAGAATCATAATGGGTCAGTCCTATGGTGGTCCAGGAGAAGAAAACAAAGGGTGATATCAGGATCTGCGTAGATCTGTGGAAGTTAAGTGATGCATGTGTACATGATCCATTTCCTATGCCTTTTACAGATGATGTTATAGAAAATTTTGGTGTATAGGAATCTTATTCATTCACAGTTGGATTTTCGAGATATCACCAAATTAAGATTTCCCCGGAGGATAGAAGCAAGACTACCTTCGCTACAGAATGGGGATCTTCTCAAGGGTGGTAGTCACAACATTCAAGGAATTCATTCATAAATTTTTGGAATTCTACATCGATGATTGGACAGTGTTTGGTCTAGTCAAGAAGCATGTCTCCAGTCTGCGCCTAATGCTGGATACATGTACAAAGTATAAGATTTCCTTGAATCTGAAGAAATGCATTCTTTGTATACCTTATAGAATACTTTTGGGACATGTTGTCTGTAAGCATGGATTGATGTTCGACCCTACTAATATTGTCATTATTATCAATTTGGAGCCCCCTAGGAACATAAAGTAGCTACCCATGACTTTGGGTCATACTAGGTACTACAGGAAGTTTATTAAGGCATACACGCAGATCACTGCACCCATGGAGAAGTTGTTAAAGAAGGACACTACATTCTTATAGGACGATGACTGTCATAAGAGCTTGGATACTCTGAAGGAAAAGATGGTTATGACTCCAATCCTGGTATTCCCGGATTGGACGAAGGAATTTCATGTGCATGTGGATGTGTCTTGTATAGCGTTGTGAGTTGTCTTAACTAAACGAGGGGTAGGAGATATTTATCACTCAATTTCCTTCACTAGTAGAAAACTATATAAGGTAGAGAAGAACTATTCAACCACAGAGCGAGAAGGATTTTCCATTATTTATGCACTACAAAAATTTAGGCATTATCTACTAGATGCGCACTTTCAAATGTACACGGACCATTCTTCTTTGAAGTACCTAGTCAACAAGCCTATGTTGGGGGCGAAAATCTCTAGATGGTGGGTTCTTTTCCAGGAGTACAATTTTGAAGTGATATTTAAGCTCGAGAGATTGAATGTTGGACCTGATCACCTCTCTCGAATCGAGAATGGCGAAGGGCCCACTAATACTGATGAAGGTTTACCTGACGTGCAACTCTTTTTTGTCAAAGTTGCGGATGAGCATTTTGCAGACATTATTCATTTTTTATCTACTAGCGCAGCTCCTGAATGTTATACGACACAACAAAAGAAGAAATTAGTTGTCCAAGCTATATATTTTTCCGTGATTGCAAGATAATTATATAAGATGGGGTTGGATGAATTTCTACACCGATATGTACCTGAATATGAAAGACATGGTATTATAGTTGAAGCACATAGTGGTGTCACTGGAGGACACTATGCAGGAAAGGAAACTGCACAAAAGATCCTACAAATAGGATTATGGTGGCCTATGGTACATAAATATTTTGAGGAGTAATGCAATGCATGCGATGTGTGTCAATGAACCGAGAGGCCATTGCGAAGGGATGAACTACCATTAAATCCACAAGTCACACTACAAGAATTTGATAAATGGGAAATTGACTTCGTTGGACCTATTCATCCACCAGGGAAGAAGACAGGAGCACGTTATATTATCACTGCGACAGAGTACTTAACCAGGTGGGTCGAGGCATAGCCTGTGAAGGATTGCAGCGTGGACACTGCTGTGAAGTTTATATTCCAATTTATTCAGTCAAGGTTTGGATGCCCAAATATTTTGATGAGTGGCAGAGGTTCACACTTCCTCAATGAGACACTTACAGCTTTAAAAGAAGAGTTCCAATTGCACCACTAGAATAGTACACCATATCACCCCCAAGCGAATGGCATTGTCAAAGCTTTCAACAAGATCTTGGAGAATGCCCTAACAAAGTTTTGCAATGCTAATTGGAATGATTAGGATGTGTGCATACCAGCAGTTCTATGGGCGTATAAGACGACCTCTAAGAAATTGACCGGGAAAACACCATTTCTACTAGTTTATGGACAAGAAGCAGTGCTGCAAATGGAATATATAGTGCCCAGCCTCAAGATTGCAATAGTAATTGAGATGGTGGATCGCGATGTAATGGAGGAATGCCTAGTGCAACTTCTTGCATTAGAGGAAGACCAATTTTTGGTTGGCTTTCATCAGTAGATGCATAAAACTAGAGAAAAGGCGTGGCATTATCGTCAAATTAAGAAATGTACTTTGTATGGAAGGAGATTTGGTCTTTATGTATGAAAGCAAGTTTACCAAATTTCCATGAAAGTTTCAGATGCAATGGCTAGGACTATATGTGATTAAGGATATTTCAGATGGTGGTGCAGTTCAACTCGCGATGCTAAATGGAGAAGTGTTTCTTGGCAGAATTAATGGGAGTAGATTGAAATTTTATAGGGTCGATCGTGACCCTACGTAATGACTACATGACAGCAGGAAATTGTTAGTGTTTATGTTAGTTGAAAGAGAGCGCATGATTATAAACTACTCTGTCAAGGAAATATTCTATTGAAGGAGGGTTGCACAATGTTTAGGAAGATGGCGTAGGTGGAAGCTGCGACGAGGTAGATGCGCCATAAGGAGGGATCTCGTGCAACCTGTGTAGAAAGTGACCGTTGAAACAACTATAGTTGATTTGACAATGATTCTGTTGTTAAAAGGAGTGGGGGAAATGCATTTAAGGCAAAAATCCGAGAAAATATGCTGCCAAATTCACATTTATGAGGAAGATCTGAGGGGGAATAAAAAGTTTAAATTTGAAAAGGGTTATAAATATTGCACCTTTTTCCACATTTGGGCACCTTGCTTCTTGGGAATTCGTTGTGTGCTTTTGTGCTTAAAGAGCCGAGTGTGTTTATGCATGTCTGGTTACCTGAGTTGGGAGAAAGTTAAGCAAGATTTTTTGAAGAGAGGAGTAGGGAACATCATGACTACAACATCGTCAGTCCATGCTATAAAACCCAGGCTGTTGAGGCCAAAGCCTACTGCCTCCAGGTAGGAGAGAAAAATCAGAAAAATCCGCAGCAGACCCTGGTTCGGTAATCGTCGCAGAAAATTCTAACCGAGCAAAAACAAAAGGGAAAAATGGATAAAACCAAGCAGCCAATGGAGTCGTAGGACTTGGATGAAGAAGAGTTGAATGAAGGGTTTGAGGATATCAATGTAGAAGCAATGGAGCCAATTTTTTAGTTACCACAATATTTGCCACCACAGAATCGAACCTCAAAATTGACTAAGGATCCCGACTCTATCAAATTTAAGGTATTCACACCATTGTAGCCGGAGGAAGTGCCTATTGAAGCTGAATGTTTTGGCAAAGATACCCCAAATCCGCATGGAAGACTAGGATTTGGGTGACCATGAGAAATTTCCACAACTGGAACCTAGTAAGTGTTAGCTACCTATACCAATAGGTTTCATATTTCATGATTGGCATTGAAAAGGTCCAAATATGCTCTGCTTTGATGATGCAAAGATCACATATTTCCAAGAGAATATAATCTGTGCTTATAGCTTGATGTGGACTCAAATTTTGATGGATGGTCCAACAGCCTAATCTGGATCATGCCATGTTTTGAATTTTCGGTTGTAGAATAGAGAAAGAAGTCTGTCCAAACTGTTTAATCTTGGCAGACAAGTAGTTTAGATAGAGAAGAAAGGCTCCCAACATTTTAATCTGGGACCTTGGAAGAAATAAGGGTAGAAGTAGATAGAAAAACAAAAGAAAAAGCCAAAGAAAAGAAAAGGCAAATAAGGGTCTGCAAGCCTAAGTGCACCCTCCAAGAAGAAACAAAAAATGCTAGGCAAGTAGATGGGTAGGCAGTTGGGGTTGCAGAAGTATCATTCTTTACAATTGAAGGTATGCTAACCTATCTCACAAAGCAAAGTCAATGGATGGAGAAGTCTTCTTCTCTATCGGGTTGCAGCAAGCAAAGAAGCATGTCTAACTTCCCACTTATTCCCTTTCCCATTCATTACTAATATCCCCTCATCAGTTGTGATTCATGAAACAATTCATGGTTCTATGGTGGTTCTTAGTCCTATTAGAAGCCACATTTCTTGTCTAAAACTCTTTTCATTTTAATCTACTCCTTAAGCTAAGTTATTTTCAAAAAAAAAAAACTTAGTGTTATCTCCCCTCATCCACTCCTTTCATCCATATTAACCCTAACTCTATTATATAACTCCCCTATATTACCCTTTCCCTAGTATTATAACACCATGGTGTATAAACCCCAAACATTGTATAAATATCCCTCCCCTTGGCATTATAGCCATATGCCTTCTGTCAGGGATCAAAATGACATCTGGTCACTTTGATAAACCTAAACCTAACCCCCCCCTCTTCTGAATTCATTTTGCCCTTTAAAACCTTCATTTACCAAGAAAAACTTATAAAAAGACCCATTTTACCCATACCCGCTCTGAATTGCAAAATAATATCAAAACCCACTTTTGCCAATTATCCAAAGTGTTGGGGCCGCATTATTTTTCATTGGAAAACATTACAAACACTATATTCCAAAAGTTTCCGCTGAGCGCGCGCCCCAAAAATATATTATTTTAATCCTCATCCCCGTCCGTATCATCCGATCAACTCAGCGACCCGTCAACCGTCTGATCGAGCGCTTTTGATCGGACGGCCTCAATCCATATCAGACCAGCCCTGACGTCCGACAGATACCTTCCAATATCTGTCAGAAGGTGACGTCAGGACTCTGCCACGCGTCATCCCCACAGTTTATCGGAGGTACGCCTGACAAATCACTCTTCCGTATCATAAGCGGTGCGATGAGAAACCGCTAACCGCTCCCGGTTTTCGGTCGATCCGCCCAGCCAACATCACCACCACGTCATACCCACGTCAGTGCCACCCCACCATCGCGTCAGCCCCTGCGTCCGCCCCCATACTGATCTGTCTTGCCACTTCATCATCCCGGTGGACCAATCAGAGCCTGCCACCTCACCCGATGATGTCATCCTGACGTCATCCGACCTTGACCCCACCTGATGACGTCATGCTGAAGTCATCCAAAAAACGCGCCAATATGCCAAAAATCCATATTTAGGCCAATTTTCGCTTTTTTTCATACTTTTTGCTGCAAGAGCTGTTGTTTTCTCTGCATGATTTTACGTCCAAATTATACCACCTTTGCTGAAATCGACTCGGAGACGTCCAACGCACTATTTCCACAGTCATCCGTGACCATTGCTCGCTCTTTACCAGGTGTTGTCACTGCCAAGCACACAAGTGGGAGCAGTTGCATCCTCCTCGACTGTAAATCAGCAAGCACCCAAAGCCACTGAAGATATATCTAGCAAGGGCAAGGAAAAAGAGATGGATACTGAACAGCCACCGCATGAGAAGGTGCAGCAACAGCAACAACAGGTACAACAACAACAACAGGAATTGTAGCAAGAAGAAGGGCAGCATAATAAAGAGCAGCCCCCACAACAAGAAGGGGCAGTTGAGGCCCCAATTTCCACAGAACAGCAGGCACAAAATACGGTGCCTCCTAGGCAAGAAACATCAGTTGATGTATCAATCCTCCAAACTCCACAAAAGGAGGATACTAGCAGAAAAAGGGACAGAGAGACTCCCTTGACCACATCAGAAAGTCATGGTGAGAAAAGACAGAGAATGAACCCTTTCTCTGATGAGGAAATGCCAACAGGGCAGTCTCTGGGCATGGGCCCACCTAGCAGGGAAGCATCTGCAAGTTCCTTCCAAGAGGAACAGAACAGAACTGTGGGAGGAGAAGTCAGCTCCTCTAGCCAGCAGAGGGAGGGTGAACTGAGCATCAAACAGCAGTTCATAGACATAAAGAAAAGAAATGAGCCCATAAAAATACAGCTCTATAATCATTTGCTGAAGATGGCTCCCACTAACCAGCAAAGACTGATGTCTGCTTTTGATGTTAGTGAAGGCAAAATGATCATGAGTCATTTTTTGCCAGCTGTAGCACAGCCCCAGTCTCATGCAGATTATATAAGGACCAATCTTGAGGTCCTTGCCAAAGACATCCACCCAATGGATAAAATTGAGTTGCATAAGCAAACAGGTGAGATGGTCTATGCCTCCTTGGCTGACAAAACATTGGACAATTATAGGCTGGAAAATAGCCTTAATAATACAGCTGCCCAACTTGAGTTGGAAAGGGCATCATCACAGGCTAAGGACAACAGAATTAGGTCCTTAGAAGATATAATTATTGAGATTGGGCATGATCCCAAAGATATCAAGGGCATCCAGGAGATATTGAAGTTAAGGGATGCAGACATGGCTGCTTTGAAGAAAAAGATCAAAATGCAAGCCACAATCCACCCTCAAACAGATGAGGTTGCCCAGCAGAGGCATGATCAAGAGGCCTCAACCTTGCTGGTGTCTCTATATAAGCAGTTAATCCAGACACAAGAAAAGCTGGGAGAATCAGAGGGTGCACAGGTAGCATTACAGGCAGCTTTGAAGCAAAGAGAAGAAGGTCAGACCTCCCAGCCTCCTCCCGAAGTGATAAATCTTGAGGAAACTGCTCCACCTACTGTTCCTCCTCCTCAACAGACAGAACAAGCAGCAACATCCACCTCAGCAGCACCACTAACAGCAGAGCAGGCCCCAAGCCTGGACATGCAAAAGTTGAGGAATGAGATCTAGGCCTTGGAAGCACAAATGACAGAATTGAATGAGGCCAAGGAGAAACTAGCCAAGGTCAATGAAATATATGATAAATCCAAGCAGTCTTTGGTAGAAAAGGGCAGGGAGATAAAAGCCCTTAAAGACAGGATCAAAGAGCTAGAAAATGAGCTCAAATTAGATAAAGTTGTGGCTGAGCTTAAAATAGTGCTGTGGGCTAACATTGGCCAATCTATAAATGAGAAATGGCAATATATTGAAACAATCCATGAGCAGTTGGACCTCATTCCAAAAGCACAGACTGAAATTCAGAGATCAAGAGCTGCTCTAAGCAACATGCCTGAGATAGCCACCAGGATGATCAATGTGCTTAACAATAGGACAAGCACTCAGTTGGCTGCCATGGGAATTTCAAACAGAACTGAGCACATTCAGTTAATCAAGAGGGTTCTCACACTGAGAAACTTAGTGCAGACATTGGAAAGAAGAACCCAAGACATGCAGACTGAGGTGAACATGTTTATGGAGAAGTTTCAGGTGTTAGAAAATAGAGGGCTCCCTAGCTTACTGAACAGCACAGGGAGATTGTTCACACATGACCAGTATGCCAAAAGGGTTAACACATTTTCCACAAGTCAGATCAATGAGAAGCCCAGCACCTCAGAGGAAACAGGGCCAGCCACAGGACAGACTCTCTACAACAGAGTAGAAAATTTATTTTTTATAATGAATGAAATCAAACACCTGTTTGAGGCGCCTCCCAATTTTTATAAGTATACAGAGGCAGAGGAGACTATGGATGCAATTCTCAGGCATCAACTACCTACACTAGAATGGTGGACCAAGGCCATACAGACGATTTTATAAACAGGATGCCATTCAACAAATTTTGATCATCAAAAATGCAAAATTGTCATACACAGGACAGTTTAAAAAGAATCAGCATGCATTAAAGATTAAAGTTGAGCCAACTCAGCAGAAATTTCGGCCAACAAAGCAAAGTAGGAAGCTACAGGTGTCTAGGCCGAGAAGCTACAGCAGAGCAGCTCCAAAAGCGCATTTCTCAGTATTAATGCAGATCACTCCAACCGACTCAGTGGCTTCCAAAGGCCAAAATATCTTCTGACAAACATAAAGATGCATTTACGTTGTATTCAATGATGTAATAACTTTCTTATCTAAATATCTTGAAAAGTTGGTGAAGATATTTCATTTCTCAGATGACTCAACGCCTGAGATATTTTGTAATACTGTTTGTATATATTCGCCCCTCGCACAAGCTTGGAGGGTTGTTGTTGATTTCTCCTGAAGAAGTTCTTATGCTGTAATCCTTTCAGAGTTTAATAAATAAAGTGATGGAAGTTCTCGGATTTTTGAAGTGTTGAATGCGTTCTGGTGTCTGTTGAAAATTGTTGGATTCCTGTGTATTTCACAATACAATAAGTTTCTGTAACTCTCTTCGTTATGTATTTTCGATCTATTAAAATCCATATATGTTTCGAATTTCTAAGTGTTTGACAACAAAGAAAAAGAATAACCTTCAGGACTTATTCATGCAATACCCTGAGTTCAATCTGTGTTGTTAATGAATGTTTTTCTTCAGCTATAATCTTGATAAGTGTAATTCTTAATTGCTGCACTTTCAGAATATATCTTTCACAGTGACCTTTGTTTCAGGAATTCAAGTTTTCTCCTGTGCAACATGTTTCACTTTCACATCACCAGCCTAATAGAGAATTCTTAATTGCTTTCCGTTGGCTGACCATGCCTCACCACTTAATTTTAAATTTGTTTGTTTGAAATACACAATAGGCCCTGCAGTTTAAACATCATTGCTCCAGCATTTTAAAGCATTTCACACCTCTAGACTCCATTGCCCAATGTTATACTACTCTCTGAACACTACATCTTAAGCCCTGAAAGAAGTCCTTCAACCAAAACATAAACCAAATTCTGAGCATAATAGCTAGCCTAAAACACCATCAAAACAGAGACAAATCATAAAGAGAGAGCCCTCTCTGATTACAGTTTGGCTAGGAACTGTGATCCAAAGATTGGTTAGTGGTTACCCCGGCCGTATTCCCTTGGGAGTCATAGGGAACAACCTGGGTGTTAACATAATTGGCGACTCCACTGGGGACTTCTTAGGATTTTCCAATTTCTATACATCTCTCAAAGCTGCAAATCAAGCCTGAAATCAGTCAGGAGGCCTTCAAAATTGTTTCTGTATCACATGGACAGCTTTAGGGAAGAGCTTTTTCAGTGAGTCTTCATCTCAGCTTTGGAATATATATAGCCATTCCAAAATCTTTATCCAGTCCTTGAAAATATAAAAAAACTTCCAATAAAATCCTAAAAAACAGTTAGAAGCTGGCTCCCAAGAAAAATCCACGGCATACTAGGGCAAATCCCGACCCTAATCCACCCATCATTGTTGATAACCAAAATACTATCCCTAGAAACATTAGGAGGCAGCAAAGGCAAGAGCAGCCTGCTGATCTAACCTCAGATTCAGATTATCCCAGCCTTATCTCTACTCCATGCAAAGTCCTTTTCCGGTCTACCCCTAGTTCCCCTAGTTCACCATCCACATCTCAAAGTCCTCCTCTCACATCTTCATCCACTGCACATATCCCCTTGACCAACACTCTAGGTTCACCCTTACCTATTACCCCTGTGGTACCCACTGTTCCTATTATCCCAGCTGCCCCTGTTAATCCTCTAAACCCTGTAAATATGGCTAACGGATATGCACCCTTGCAGATACCAGCTAATGCTGCAGCTCTACCCCAAGATTACCAAACCAAAATCTCATATTTTGACTCCAATGGCCCTCTGACAGCTGTCCAGCATGCCAAAAGGATGCAAGACCATTTTGAGACCTATGAAATAGATGATGACAGTGTGAGAATGAGGATGTTTGTTCAAAGCCTAACTGGGGATGTAAGAACTTTTTTTAGATCCCTGAATGCAAATTCCATCACTACTCCTGATGAGCTTTATCAAGCCTTTACTAGCAGATGGGAGAAGAAGAAGGATCCTCTGCACATACTTGGTGAATATGACACTATCAAAAGAGGTCCCCAAGAGACTGTTTTGGAGTACTGTGCAAGATTTAACAATGTATATAACGCAATCCCACAAAATTTAAGACCCCCTCCTGATTTAGCTTTGTACAAATTCCCTGATGGTTTTGACCCTGACATGGCCTATCAGTTGAAGGAAAGAGATCCTCAATCCCTTGCAGAGGCCCAAAGGGTTGCTGTTACAGTGGAGGCCAACCTAATTGCCAAAAGAAACAGAGCAAGGTTGGAAAAGAGGATTGTTTTCAAAGAGGAACCCTCTGCTTTTGATCAAAAGCTCGATGCATTACTCACTGGAATGAAAAGATTGGGTGATAGAGTGGAATCGGTTGAGAGAAAATCATCATGGGAAGCACCACAAAACAACCCTCCTAGGAATCCAAATTTTAGGAGAACTCAAAACCCAAACGTTAGCAAGGCCAGTGCTGACCAAGACATAAGGCCCCCTTTCCAAGAAAATTATGCAGAAAATTCCACATCAACAGAGCCCAATGAAGATCCTGAGATTAATTTAATGGGTCTAGATGGTGAAAGTCAAGTTTTCTTAACACAAGAAGATCATGAGGATGATGAAATCAAACTGTTCCAAACTAAATCAGGTGAATCCTTTGACTTTAAACAAGGCTATGACACTGCTGTCTATGAAGTCCATAAACAATACAAGCTAAGGAGCAGAACTGTGAACGTAAATCAGCGTGAAAATATAAAGGATAATCAGCAGCCTAAAAGAGTCATAGTCACAGAGCCTAATGACAAAACAAATTCACCTGCAGAAGAAGTGGTTATTGAAGAGATCACTGAACCACTATCCTTAAAACAGCAGCCTATGGCCACTTCACCCTCTCAACCTAATTTAAATGTTACTCCCCAAGAGATGAGTAAAAGAGACAAGTCCCAAAGTCAAGATAAAAATGAAGAAGAAGATTTAATGAACAAGGAAAGGATTGTTATCCATAACCCTAAGACCCAATTTGAAAAACCCTTTGACCTAGAAACTGAAATTGGCAAACTAAAGATAGCAATTCCTCTCTCAGAACTAGCCAAGCATGACATCTATAAACTACAGATTAAGAAGTCCCTTCAACTCACTAGCAACAAAGATGATGTCAATGTGCAGGATGACACCCCAGAATTACTGTTCGGCCCAGAAGTGGATGGAAAAACGGTAGTCACATGGGTGTTACCTTTCTATGTCAGCTTACATATTCATGATAAAATATTACATAATGCAATGTTTGACTCAGGTGCCTCTCACAATCTCATGCCAAAAGCAGTCATGGAGAGATTGAATCTAGATATAACAAGACCATACAAGGACCTGTTTTCCTTTGACTCCAGCCAAGTCAAGTGTCTGGGTCTCATAAAAGATTTATGTGTGTCTCTGGTTCAATACCCAAACAAAACAATCCTAATGGATGTGGTAGTTGTTGATATCCCACCTAAGTATGGGATGTTGTTATCAAGATCATGGGGAGCTAAACTCCAAGGCTCCCTACAATTAGACATGTCATACGCCACCATCTCTATTTTTGGGCAACCAAAAAGACTATACAGAGAAACACTCATGAAATACATGGTCAGCAGTGAAGAAAAGCCTCAAAACTTTCCCATATATGTTGTCCATTCAGACATAGACTCATACATTCTCTTCAATAACAGCACAATTCTCTCAAAAAATGATGTTGAAACCAAAATACTCATACAGGAGGAAGACTCTAATGAAAGAATTACCACCCATGAAACAACAGTCAATCAAATGCTAGACACTGCTGCTGTTCTAAATATCAAGCATACCCAATCAAATGATGAAACTGTCCTAGAAGACAAGCCAGATGAAAAACCAAAACTTCTACTTACATTGCCAGCCCATGAACAGATCATTAAATCTCCTTCCCAACAGGATATTCTATGGTTCCTTGAATTTGATGGCTCAGTCAACAAGTTAGGGGCAGGAGCTGGAGTTTGGATACACAATAAAGAAAATAGTCATGTAGAAGGCAGAGCCTATAGATTAAACTTCAGATGTACTAATAATATGGCAGAATATGAAGCTCTTTTACTAGGCCTCAAGTTAGTAAAGTTCTTACAAGCTGCCAAGGTTTCAATCATGGGTGATTCAGATTTAGTTATCCAACAAGTGAAGGGAAATTTTGTCACCAATGACAAAAGACTAAGGACTTATAGGTCTGCTGTTGCTGAGGTACTAAACTTTTTCTCTGAATTCCAAATCGCTAAAATTCCTAGAACCCACAATCTGCATGTTCATAGTTTAGCCACATTTGCAAGTACCTGCAAGCTGCCTTTTGAGCCCCATCATTGTTTTACAGCTGAGGTAAAACACAAACCCTCCATTCCAAACAATGTTAATGATTGGCAAGTATTTGAGGATGACAAGCAAATAAACCATTTTTTAACTCTGCAACAAGAATTTGTAGGGATAAATATTGACACTGATATAGCAAGTCAATCACAAATACTTGATACAGCAAGTCAATCACAAATACTTGATACAGCAAGTCAATCACAAATACTTGATACAGCAAGTCAATCACAAATACTTGAAAGAGCAAGTCCATCACAAATACAGTTTCAACAGATTACTCACCCAATATCACCTAGAACAGCAAAACAAATGCTAAATCCAACTATTTTCAGCAAGGAAAACATTCAACAAATTCAACCAATCAGTTGTGAAGAAGTGGCCAATGCTGAAACTGACATCATAGAGCTGAAAGACAATTTTCTACCAACAGGCCTAACTCCACTAGAGGACATCTTTGATTCAAATGATATTCCCAGAAAACCAAAAATGCAGCCCTTAAATGCAGCCATTGAAGAATGCAACATTGGTACAATTGACAAACCCAAAACAATTAAATTGTCTGCATCTTTACCTCCTGATCAAAAGCCTAAATACATTGACCTCTTTAAAGAGTTCCAGGATGTCTTTGCATGGAGTTATGAGGACCTAAAATCCTATGATACCTCTGTTATTCAGCATACTATCCCTCTCAAGCCTGATCAAAAACCCTTTAAACAAAAACTGAGGAGAATCAATCCAATGCTCCTCCCAGCAATGGAACAAGAGGTATAGAAAATGTTCAAGGTAGGCATCATAGCACCAATCAGATTCTCTAAATGGATCTCCAACTTAGTCCCTACAAGAAATAAAACTGGTGAAATAAGGCTCTGTGTGGACCTAAGAAATTTGAACCAAGTATCCCTCAAAGACAACTATCCCTTACCCAAGATGGATCACATTCTCCAAAGAGTGGTAGGGCCCTCAAGGATCTCATTACTAGATGGATTTTCAGGCTTCAATCAAATCCTGGTACACCCTGATGATCAAGACAAAACAGCATTCACAACCCCATGGGGAACTTTCAAATATGTAAAGATGCCTTTTGGATTGAAAAATGCAGGGGCAACATTTCAAAGAGCAATGGATATTGCTTTTGCCAAGGAGATTCATGACTTTTTAGTCATTTACTTAGATGACCTTACACCTTTCTCAAAATCAGACCAAGAACATATAAAACATTTGAGACAGATCTTCCTAAAATGCAGAAAATATGGAATTTCCTTGAATCCCAAGAAATCCCTGTTTGGTTTAGAGGAAGGTAAGCTATTGGGCCACATCATTTCTAAAGATGGCATTAGAATTGACCCAGATAGGATACAGGCTATCTTACAAATTCCCCACCCAAGAAATATCAAAGAGTTGCAAGGATTCTTGGGAAAAATCAATTTTTTGAGAAGTTTTATCCCAAACTTAGCAGAACTAATCAGATTATTAAATAACATGCTAAAGAAAGATTCAAAAGTAAAATGGACTGTTGAATCCAATCAAGCCTTTGAAGGTATAAAATTGGCCCTTACCCAAACCCCAGTCTTGACCAATCCTCAATTTGACAGAGAATTTATCATTTTCTCTTTTGCCTCCCAGCATACTATTGCTGTTGTTTTGTTACAGAAAGATGACCAAGGAAATGAGAAGCCAATTGCTTTCTTTAGCAGAGCTCTTAGGGATGCACCCTTAAAATATCAAATCATGGAAAAGCAGGCTTATGCTTTGGTTAAGGCCATTAAGGACTTTAGGATTTACATCCTTTATTCACATGTTATAGCTTATGTACCAAGTCCTATTGTCAAAGGCATTCTCACCCAAGAAAATTTAGAGGGCAGAAGAGGAAAGTGGATTGCAAACATCTTGGAATTTGATATTGAAATAAAACCTACAAAACTAATAAAAGGGCAAGGTTTGGCCAAACTAATGACAGAAGAAAATTTCCAAGCCTTAGACATCAACCAGCTGGACAGTGAACCGGAGCTGGCGACTCCAAAGATCAATGTAGCCTTTGAGCAATCCCCTTGGTACTCTGATATATGTTATGTATTGCAAAACCTGTGTGCTCCCCCAGGATTGTCCAGAACTAAATGTAGGTTCTTAAAAATGAAAGCTGCTAAATTCTGTGTTATGGATGGAAATTTATTGTGGAAAAACCATGAAGGAATATTGCTAAACTGCCTAATTGAGAATGAAACTGACAATATCATAAAGGAATTTCATGCAGGTGACTGTGGTGGACACTTGTACTGGAAGTCCACTGTGGATAAAATACTAAGGGTTGGTTACTACTGGCCCACCATGTTCTCTAATGTCAAGAAATTCACCACCTCATGTCATAAATGTCAAGTGTTTGAGGGAAAGAGACAGTTGCTGCCACTTCCCTTGAGGCCTATTGCAACTAAGAGACCTTTTCAACAATGGGGCTTGGATTTCATTGGGGAAATTCATCCCTCATCTTCAGGCCAACATAGATGGATCTTAACAGCCACAGACTACTTCACCAAGTGGATTGAAGTTGTTCCATGCAGACAAGCAAATGATTCCACTATCATTCAGTTCTTGGAGAACAACATATTGGCTAGATTTGGCTATCCTGATAAAATAATAACAGACAATGTTGCTGCTTTCAGATCCAAGAAAATGGTGAATTTCTGCCACAAATTTCACATTACCTTAGGCCATTCTACTGCATACTATCCCCAAGGAAATGGCCTTGCTGAGTCATCAAATATAATTCTGGTAAACATCATAAAGAAAGTGCTAGAAGAGAACAAAAAGAATTGGCATAAGAAGCTTGTGAATGCTCTATGGGCAGATAGACTAACAACCAAGAGATCAATTGGAACCAGCCCATATGAGTTGGTTTATGGATTGGAAGCCAAATTTCCCTCATCACTAGGGGTACCTGTTATGAAACTTCTTCAAGAAATCCAAGCTGAACCAAATGATATGCAAAGAAGAATCAATCAAATCATATGTTTACAGCAAACTAGAGACCAAGTTTTCAGCAGAGTTCAAGTTCTACAAGAAAAATTAAAGAAGGCCTTTGATAGGAGAACTAAGGCAGAAGATTTCAACATTGGTGACAAAGTCCTCAAGTGGGATTCAAGAAGAGAGGATAAGGGAAAACATGGAAAATTTGATTCCCTTTGGAGAGGACCATTTGCTGTCCAAGTTGTACAAGGAAACAACACTTATTTCCTTAAAGGTCTTAATGAAACTGATTTGGATGAAGGTCCTGTGAATGGCAGGATGCTGAAGCGCTATTTTGAATATCACCCATAAGTGCAGCCTGAGTTTTCCCTTGTACATATCCAGATGTATATATTATTTTCTGTCAACATGTAAAAATGCAATTTCTCAAAGTTTTCTTAAACTGCCAGCAAAAGGTAAATAGAATCAGAGGTCTACCAAGGAGAGAAGCACACAATTTGGCATTTCAAAGCAGCAAACTTCAAGATGGGCAAGAGCAGTCAAGGGGCAAGGCAATCTGACCTGCTTTTCTTGGTCTTTAAAATGAAAAACCATCCCCATGTGGAGCCACTGTTAGCTACCTATACCAATAGGTTTCATATTTCATGATTGGCATTGAAAAGGTCCAAATATGCTCTGCTTTGATGATGCAAAGATCACATATTTCCAAGAGAATATAATATGTGCTTATAGCTTGATGTGGACTCAAATTTTGATGGATGGTCCAACAGCCTAATCTGGATCATGCCATGTTTTGAATTTTCGGTTGTAGAATAGAGAAAGAAGTCTGTCCAAACTGTTTAATCTTGGCAGACAAGTAGTTTAGATAGAGAAGAAAGGCTCCCGACAGCTTAATCTAGGACCTTGGAAGAAATAAGGGTAGAAGTAGATAGAAAAACAAAAGAAAAATCCAAAGAAAAGAAAAGGCAAATAAGGGTCTGCAAGCCTAAGTGCACCCTCCAAGAAGAAACAAAAAATGCTAGGCAAGTAGATGGGTAGGTAGTTGGGGTTGCAGAAGTATCATTCTTTACAATTGAAGGTATGCTAACCTATCTCACAAAGCAAAGTCAATGGATGGAGAAGTCTTCTTCTCTATCGGGTTGCAGCAAGCAAAGAAGCATGTCTAACTTCCCACTTATTCCCTTTCCCATTCATTACTAATATCCCCTCATCAGTTGTGATTCATGAAACAATTCATGGTTCTATGGTGGTTCTTAGTCCTATTAGAAGCCACATTTCTTGTCTAAAACTCTTTTCATTTTAATCTACTCCTTAAGCTAAGTTATTTTCAAAAAAAAAAAACTTAGTGTTATCTCCCCTCATCCACTCCTTTCATCCATATTAACCCTAACTCTATTATATAACTCCCCTATATTACCCTTTCCCTAGTATTATAACACCATGGTGTATAAACCCCAAACATTGTATAAATATCCCTCCCCTTGGCATTATAGCCATATGCCTTCTGTCAGGGATCAAAATGACATCTGGTCACTTTGATAAACCTAAACCTAACCCCCCCCTCTTCTGAATTCATTTTGCCCTTTAAAACCTTCATTTACCAAGAAAAACTTATAAAAAGACCCATTTTACCCATACCCGCTCTGAATTGCAAAATAATATCAAAACCCACTTTTGCCAATTATCCAAAGTGTTGGGGCCGCATTATTTTTCATTGGAAAACATTACAAACACTATATTCCAAAATTTTCCGCTGAGCGCGCGCCCCAAAAATATATTATTTTAATCCTCATCCCCATCCGTATCATCCGATCAACTCAGCGACCCGTCAACCGTCCGATCGAGCGCTTTTGATCGGACGGCCTCAATCCATATCGGACCGGCCCCGACGTCCGACAGATACCTTCCGATATCTGTCAGAAGGTGACGTCAGGCCTCTGCCATGCGTCATCCCCACAGTTTATCGGAAGTACGCCTTACAAATCCCTCTTCCGTATCATAAGCGGTGCGATGAGAAACCGCTAACCGCTCCTGATTTTCGGTCGATCCGCCCAGCCAACGTCATACCCACGTCAGTGCCACCCCGCCATCGCGTCAGCCCCTGCGTCCGCCCCCATGCTGATCTGTCTTGCCACTTCATCATCCCCGTGGACCAATCAGAGCCTACCACCTCACCCGATGACGTCATCCGACCTTGACCCCACCTGATGATGTCATGCTGACGTCATCCAAAAAACGCGCCAATATGCCAAAAATCCATATTTAGGCCAATTTTCGCGTTTTTTCATACTTTTTTCCGCAAGAGCTGTTGTTTTCTCTGCATGATTTTACGTCCAAATTATACCACCTTTGCTGAAATCGACTCGGAGACGTCCAGCGCGCTATTTCCACAGTCATCCATGACCATTGCTTGCTCTTTACTAGGTGTTGTCACTGCCAAGCACACAAGTGGGAGCAGTTGCATCCTCCTCGACTGTAAATCAGCAAGCACCCAAAGCCACTGAAGATATATCTAGCAAGGGCAAGGAAAAAGAGATGGATACTGAACAGCCACCGCATGAGAAGGTGCAGCAACAGCAACAACAGGTACAACAACAACAACAACAGGAATTGCAGCAAGAAGAAGGGCAGCATAATAAAGAGCAGCCCCCACAGCAAGAAGGGGCAGTTGAGGCCCCAATTTCCACAGAACAGCAGGCACAAAATACGGTACCTCCTAGGCAAGAAACATCAGTTGATGCATCAATCCTCCAAACTCCACAAAAGGAGGATACTAGCAGAAAAGGGGACAGAGAGACTCCCTTGACCACATCAGAAAGTCATGGTGAGAAAAGACAGAGAATGAACCCTTTCTCTGATGAGGAAATGCCAACAGGGCAGTCTCTGGGCATGGGCCCACCTAGCAGGGAAGCATCTGCAAGTTCCTTCCAAGAGGAACAGAACAGAACTGTGGGAGGAGAAGTCAGCTCCTCTAGCCAGCAGAGGGAGGGTGAACTGAGCATCAAACAGCAGTTCATAGACATAAAGAAAAGAAATGAGCCCATAAAAATACAGCTCTATAATCATTTGCTGAAGATGGCTCCCACTAACCAGCAAAGACTGATGTCTGCTTTTGATGTTAGTGAAGGAAAAATGATCATGAGTCATTTTTTGTCAGCTGTAGCACAGCCCCAGTCTCATGCAGATTATATAAGGACCAATCTTGAGGTCCTTGCCAAAGACATCCACCCAATGGATAAAATTGAGTTGCATAAGCAAACAGGTGAGATGGTCTATGCCTCCTTGGCTGACAAAACATTGGACAATTATAGGCTGGAAAATAGCCTTAATAATACAGCTGCCCAACTTGAGTTGGAAAGGGCATCATCACAGGCTAAGGACAACAAAATTAGGTCCTTAGAAGATATAATTATTGAGATTGGGCATGATCCCAAAGATATCAAGGGCATCCAGGAGATATTGAAGTTAAGGGATGCAGACATGGCTGCTTTGAAGAAAAATATCAAAATGCAGCCACAATCCACCCTCAAACAGATGAGGTTGCCCAGCAGAGGCATGATCAAGAGGCCTCAACCTTGCTGGTGTCTCTATATAAGCAGTTAATCCAGACACAAGAAAAGCTGGGAGAATCAGAGGGTGCACAGGCAGCATTACAGGCAGCTTTGAAGCAAAGAGAAGAAGGTCAGACCTCCTAGCCTCCTCCCGAAGTGATAAATCTTGGGGAAACTGCTCCACCTACTGTTCCTCCTCCTCAACAGACAAAACAAGCAGCAACATCCACCTCAACAGCACCACTAACAGCAGAGCAGGCCCCAAGCCTGGACATGCAAAAGCTGAGGAATGAGATCCAGGCCTTGGAAGCACAAATGACAGAATTGAATGAGGCCAAGGAGAAACTAGCCAAGGTCAATGAAAGATATGATAAATCCAAGCAGTCTGTGGCAGAAAAGGGCAGGGAGATAAAATCCCTTAAATACAGGATCAAAGAGCTAGAAAATGAGCTCAAATTAGATAAAGTTGTGGCTGAGCTTAAAATAGTGTTGTGGGCTAACATTGGCCAATCTATAAATGAGAAATGGCAATATATTGAAACAATCCATGAGCAGTTGGACCTCATTCCAAAAGCACAGACTGAAATTCAGAGATCAAGAGCTGCTCTAAGCAACATGCCTGAGATAGCCACCAGGATGATCAATGTGCTTAACAATAGGACAAGCACTCAGTTGGCTGCCATGGGAATTTCAAACAGAACTAATCACATTCAGTTAATCAAGAGGGTTCTCACACTGAGAAACTTAGTGCAGACATTGGAAAGAAGAACCCAGGACATGCAGACTGAGGTGAACAGGTTTATGGAGAAGTTTCAGGTGTTAGAAAACAGAGGGCTCCCTATCTTACTGAACAGCGCAGGGAGATTGTTCACACGTGACCAGTATGCAAAAAGGGTTAACACATTTGCCACAAGTCAGATCAATGAGAAGCCCAGCACCTCAGAGGAAACAGGGCCAGCCACAGGACAGACTCTCTACAACAGAGTAGAAAATTTATTTTTTATAATGAATGAAATCAAACACATGTTTGAGGCGCCTCCCAATTTTTATAAGTATACAGAGGCAGAGGAGACTATGGATGCAATTCTCAGGCATCAACTACCTACACTAGAATGGTGGACCAAGGCCATACAGACGATTTTATAAACAGGATGCCATTCAACAAATTTTGATCATCAAAAATGAAAAATTGTCATACACAGGATAGTTTAAAAAGAATCAGCATGCATTAAAGATTAAAGCTGAGCCAACTCAGTAGAAATTTCGGCCAACAAAGCAAAGTAGGAAGCTACAGGTGTCCAGGCCGAGAAGCTACAGCAGAGCAGCTCCAAAAGCGCATTTCTCAGTATTAATGCAGATCACTCCAACCGACTCAGTGACTTCCAAAGGCCAAAATATCTTCTGACAAACATAAAGATGCATTTACGTTGTATTCAATGATGTAATAACTTTCTTATCTAAATATCTTGAAAAGTTGGTGAAGATATTTCATTTCTTAGATGACTCAACGCCTGAGATATTTTGTAATACTGTTTGTATATGTTCGCCCCTCGCACAAGCTTGGAGGGTTGTTGTTGATTTCTCCTGAAGAAGTTCTTATGTTGTAATCCTTTCAGAGTTTAATAAAGAAAGTGATGGAATTTCTCGGATTTCTGAAGTGTTGAATGCGTTCTAGTGTCTGTTGAAAACTGTTGGATTCCTGTGTATTTCACAATACCATAAGTTTCTGTAACTCTCTTCGTTATGTATTTTCGATCTATTAAAATCCATATATGTTTCGAATTTCTAAGTGTTTGACAACAAAGAAAAAGAATAACCTTCAGGACTTATTCATGCAATACCCTGAGTTCAATCTGTGTTGTTAATGAATGTTTTTCTTCAGCTATAATCTTGATAAGTGTAATTCTTAATTGCTGCACTTTCAGAATATATCTTTCACAGTGGCCTTTGTTTCAGGAATTCAAGTTTGCTCCTGTGCAACATGTTTCACTTTCACATCACCAGCCTAATAGAGAATTCTTAATTGCTTTCTGTTGGCTGACCATGCCTCACCACTTAATTTTAAATTTGTTTGTTTGAAATACACAATAGGCCCTGCAGTTTAAACATCATCGCTCCAGCATTTTAAAGCATTTCACACCTCTATACTCCATTGCCCAATGTTATACTACTCTTTGAACACTACATCTTAAGCCCCGAAAGAAGTCCTTCAACCAAAACATAAACCAAAACCTGAGCATAATAGCTAGCCTAAAATACCATCAAAACAGAGACAAATCATAAAGAGAGAGCCCTCTCTGATTACAGTTTGGCTAGGAACTGTGATCCAAAGATTGGTTAGTGGTTACCCCGGCCGTATTCCCTTGGGAGTCATAGGGAACAACCTGGGTGTTAACAGTAAGTATCTGAAGACAATGTACTATGAGGAGGTAGGCCTCGGCGACTAGAACCAATGAAATGGGCTGCTGATATTGAGCATGCAGGATTACTCAACATGTTGTACATCCTACACTTTAGCCGAAGCAACATCAACATTATTTATGTGCGCCGGTTTTTGGAATTGGTCCATGATGGGTGCATATGTCTAGGAGATCCCATCCCAATTGACGACATGTTGATACAGAGAATCACAATGTTTCCCTATCAAGGCGTGAACCTCGACGATGCTTTTGTGAGGATGTCACTTGAGAAAAAACTGGTAGACTAGTGAAAAGTGACTTTGGGTTGGTTAAGAAGTCTAGGGGATATTTCATCAGTTCCATCACAGACGAAGTTGTGCAGTTTGTTGCACAGATCTTGGCAGGAAAGCTCATGAGGAAGTGTTATGCAGATGAAGTGCCAACACCAGTGGTATCTATTAGGTCCCTATAATATTAGTGTATTCCCTTATTATTATTGTCATTGTAGCCCCTTATTGTTATTTTTGTGCCCATGCTGTCCCCATATTGTTATTATTGTGCCCCATAGAAGCCCACTATTATTATTGTTGTGCCCTTACATTATTGTTGTTATGTCGGCTCTTATTATGTTGTCACCCCTTAGACTCCTATATATAGAAACGAGGCCTTGTCATTTGTATCATCAAAGAATTATTTATTTGTGTAATGTAAAGGAGGTTTCCCCCTTGAAGAGGCTAATTTTGAAGTCGTTGATCTATCTCTTTCTTCTATTTTGTGAGCTGGTTGCATACCAATTGGTATCAGAACTTTGGATTCTAGGGTTTCGCTACTTCAAACAGTTCATCATGGAATTTTTATTATGACTTTTTTTCTATGAAGCATCGGAAGCTGAAATTAAATACCATTTGAACTGAAATCGTGATGAACCTTGTGACCAAATTTCAGATCTTGGATCACTATATTTTTGGAGATATCAACTAAGGAATTTATGGTTTTTGCAGGTCGATCGCAAACTGGTCACCTTGGGAAAATCATCGTAAATTTTTCTCTGAACATCGGATTCAAATTTCGTAAAAAGTGAAAGAAATAGAGCAAACTATAATTTGTTGGGTATTGTTTTCAGATCTGAAGATCAAAACAAATACACGTGGCATTTTGTACAAGTTCGCTCAACTGAACCAGTCGATAATTTGGGCATCACGAGATATTGGGCATAACTATTTCTTTGAGAATCCAATCACGATCAGACTTGTGGGGTTGGAAAGAGGACATAGAGGGCTATCATATTCCAAAATTTCCAAACTCAGAGATTAGAAATTACAAAGTTACAGTCATTTCAAGATCTAGCTCATACAAAGCGGAAAAACAGAAAAGGTGTATAGTGTTTTTTTTTAATTTGCATAAGTTTTGTTTGAGAAATTAGTTTGAAGTGATTCAAAGGTAATTTTGAAGCATAATTATCATTGATTTATTACCTGAAGAAAGAAAATGGAAACACCTAGTAGGCAACCTGAAATCTCTACTATGACACATGAAGAAGAGGAAGAAATGCAATGTGATACATCAAAATTACGAGACCAAGTTCAACAAATTTCGCTCTCACAAAAAGTAACTGAAGCTAAGATGGATGGTTTAAAGGATGGAATGGAAGATAAGATGGATGGTATAGAAGTAAGACTTAAAGGAAACATGGAAGATTTGAATATATTTTTGACAAAGTTCCTACAAGAAATGCTTACTAATGGCGAAAGGGTAGTAAGGGAAACTCATGATGAGAACAAAAGAAATGTTAGTGTTGGCATTATGACACAGATTTGGCACTATGACACAGGTGTTTTCCTTGATGGCAACTCACTCAAATGACAGATCACATTTCAGACTCACAGAATGAAGAAAGAGAGGTATACGCAGGTTCTTCATTGACCAAGCCGCGTGTACACGCGGGTTAGCAGACCAAAATGAGCATATAACGTACACATTCACTTTCACAGAAGGAAAGGCATGTACATGTTGGAAAATTACGTTTTGGTCTATGGTATTTGGTCCATGGTATTTTGATCCATGGTATTGGTCCAAGGTGTTGACCCCAGGTATTTGGTCAAAGGTATTGGTCCTAAGTGGTTTTGGACCATGGTATTGAGTAAGGCCTAAGACTATAAAAGGAGGAGGAGATCATTAGGCAAAGGCACTCAAGAATTGAATATCTGATGAACAGCCAGATCTAGTATACAGGTTATTGGGTTATGGTGCATAGCTGGATCTGAACCAAGGATGAACCTTAGCGCTTGATGAAGGATAAGATCTAATGATGGGTCAAGATCTTAAGGCTTGAAGTGAAGTATCTTTATGTGGTTTTGATCATTTATCTGAATAACTGGTGCACGTTGTAGTCTATAAATATGATGATCTGGGTATAATTGAAGTCTGAAATTGTTATAAAGTTTAAATCATCATTTACAGATCTGTATGCAGGTTCACTTCAGAAAAGGCATGTATACATGCTGGTTTTTCATATCAAAACAGTGTATACATCTTAAATTTGATTTGCAGATCTGTACACAGGTTTGCCTTGAGAAAAGAGCGTATGCACGCAGGTTCGACACATTCAAGTAGCATATACCTCATAAAATATGTTTTAGCTACTTTTTTTTGTTGTTGCAGTGTTCTGAGTTTTGGCTTGGGTTCTGGTTACGATATTCTGGTTACAACATTCTGAAAGATCATATTGAAGGGTTGTCAAAGTGATTGGTTGATTCAGTTATGGTTGGTGCAAAGGTGATTGGTTGATGCAGATATATTTGATGATTGAGTGATGCTATTGATGGATCTAGTCTGAAAATTTATGAAACGTGGTCCCTGGAAGAAAAGAGAAGGTTGTATCCTTCTGTAGGCCAGCACCTACGTACTAGTAAACATATCAGCAAAGTACAAGAGCTAGGGGGTTGTTGCTCCCTTCCAGGAGAAGCTAGAGAATGAGAGAAGGTTGTAGTCTTCTGCAGGTAGAAGCTTGCATACTGGTATAAGTTTGCACCAGTACAAAAATTGTAAAAGGAAGTTTCTTATTATTAAAAAGAAGATGGAGAAGATTGCAGCAGGTGGTTTTCACTCACATTGGGTTTCCACCTTATATCTTGTGTTCATGTGTGTGATTGTCTGTTCTGTTTTACTACATCTGGTTACTATTTATATGGTTATGATTCACTGATTAAAGATCAACATGTGATGAATTAACTGAATCTTAAGTTTGCAGTATATATGCTAGTTGCTTTAGTCACAGTTGCGTATACACTTGAGTTCCTCTAACTAAAGTAGTGTATAAAATCTGATTATGGAAATGAAAAATTATTGACTTGCTAATACTGATTCACCCCCCCTCTCAGTATTATTTCCAACAATTGGTATCAGAGCAGGTACTTCAGAAGAAGCTTGATCGCTTGAAGGAGGATCCATCATCATGAGTAATCAAGAAAGAGAGGGATCCATCAGACCTCTAATCTTTTATGGAAGCAACTTCGTTTATTGGAAGGTAAGAACCACAACCTATCTTCAATCTCTTGGAACATATGTCTGGGAAATCATGGAAGGAGGATATACATTTCCATCAGCAATTCCTACAGATACGGCAGGTAAAAAGCAATATGAAACCAATGCCAAGCCCGTCAATACATTATTGGGAAGTCTATCACAATCAGAATTTGTCAAAGTTATGCAGCTCAAATCCGCCAAAGAAATATGGGACAAAATCGTTCTAAGCTATGAAGGAGATACTCAGGTAAAATGTGCAAAACTGCAAACTCTCGAAATTCAATATGAAACTCTCAAAATGCACAATGATGAAAGTATAGCTAGTTACTTCTTACATATATATGAGATTGTTAATTACATGAAGAATTTGGGTGAAGAGATAAAAGAAGTTACTTTAGTTGAAAAGGTTTTAAGATCCTTGTCTGCTAAGTTTGAATCAAAAGCATCTGCCATAGAAGAAAAGCAAGATCTTCATACTATTACTATGACACAGCTGCATGGGATCTTAACTGCTTTCGAGATGACAAAAGAAGGTCCATCAGATATGAGAGAAGCCGCATTTAAAGCTTCAAGAAAAGAAGAACTTAATCAATCAGGACATATTTCAGAAGGAGAAGAAGAAGCAAACTTTTTCAATAACCTCCAACGGGGTTCCGGAAGATTCAGAGGTAAACTACCTTTCAAATGTTTTTCTTGTGGAAGAGTCGGTCATTATGCTACCAAATGTCCTCATAAAGATAAGGTTGATAAAGGTAAGGAATCTACAAAATGGAAAAGAAAACAAAACGTAAGTAAAAAGAGCTACTATACTCATGAAGATAGCGATGGTTTATCAAATAGTGATGAAGATGAAAATAGCAGTGAAGAAGATGGCTTATGAAGATGATGATTTTTTAGATGCTTTAGATGAAGATGACCTTTATGAAGAAATATCTAAACTCAAAATCTGTTTAGAAGAAAAGAGTATGATTATAGATGCCTTGACATTCCAACTTGCTGAAAGAGAAAAACACAATGAAAAGCTAGAATGTGAAATTGTGGGTCTAAGAAAGGATCTTGAGAAAACAAAAGCTCTCAATCTCAGATTTGCTAAAGGATTAGATACCTTAAATGAAATTATCAAAGTGCAACGCTCTCCTCTAATAAAGACATGTCTTGGATACTATGAAGAAACATCTCAGTCACAGAAGTCATCAACCTCCACTAAAAGCTATCATGATGCAGCAAAGAGCAACGAACAGTTCGACAATCATTAGCAAAGGCATAAAGCAGATCACCAGGTGAATCAGGCTCAATTCACTTCAAGAATGAATAGAGGCCACAATCAACCTCAGGTAAACCACACTCAATTTGCTTCAAGGAATAACAATCAACATATCAGTAGAAGGAACTTCAAACTACAATCATCGGGTCAGTAGATTCAATAATAGCAGGAATTTCTTTAATGGTCAATGTTTCTCATGTCATAATTTTGGACACAAAGCTGCTCATTGTGTTGCTTACAAAACTATAATGACTAGAGAAGCACGAAATCAAAGAAATGTGACAGGGATCAAGAAAAGTTCCTATAATAGCTTTTCTCTTCTTGAAAATGAAATGGAATGCTCAATCTGTAACAACTTTGGCAATGAAGAATCTGAATGCAGGAGTAAATTTCGGAAAATAGCTCAAAAGGAGCAAACTCCATTAAATCCCAAAATATGGAGAAAGAAAGAAGGGCAAATAGAAAGATGTTGTATATCCCTTTATGCAAAAGGACAAGAAAACTAGTGGTACATCGACAGTGGATGCTCAAAACACATGACAGGTGACAAAGAAAAACTACACTCATATAATGCCTTAGAAAAGGAAAAGAGTGTCTCATTTGGAAACGACACTCCTATTGTCATAAAAGGTAAAGGCTTTGTTTTCTTAAAAGAAAAAGTTAAAGCTGGGAATGTTATGTATGTTGATGGCTTAAAGCACAATCTATTGAGTGTGAGTCAAATGTGTGATCAAGGAAATGAAGTAGTATTTCGATCAAATGGATGTGTTGTTCGTGAGCTTGATACAGGAGAAACCGTGATTAAAGGGACAAGAACTCCAAACAACCTATACATACTCAAGGGAGGACAAAAATAGTGCTATCTAAGAAAAAATGATGAACACTGGCTATGGCACAGAATATTGGGGCATCTAATATTCTCTCAAATAAGAAAAGCATGTAGATTCCAGGTTGTTCATGATCTTCCTGATATCAACATTCCAGAAAATACAACATGCAAATCATGTCAATTTGGTAAGCAAACCAAAGCACATTTCCTTGAAAAGGAAGGATCAGCTAGTAAGCCTCTTGAACTTGTTCATACTGATTTATGTGGACCATCAAGGAAAAAGTCACCTCGTGGAGAAGAATACTTTATATTGTTCATTGACGATTTTTCCAGAATGTGTTGGATAGGACTTCTAAAGCATAAAGATGAAGCATTTGAAAAATTCAAAGCCTTCAAAGCTTTGGTTGAAAATGAATCAGATCACAAAATCAAATGCCTCAGATTTGATTGAGGAGTGGAATTTACCTCGTATGAATTCTTCGACTTTTGTGAAGAACATGGAATAAAAAGGCAATTCTCCACTGCAAGGACTCCTCAGCAAAATGGAGTGGTATAAAGGATGAACAGAACTGTTCAACAAATGGCTCATGCTATGCTAGATGAGTCTGGAACTCCTGCAACCTTCTGGGGTGAAGCTGCATTCGCTGTCGTCACTATTCTCAACAAAGCAAATGTTCGGGTAAACAGCGCTCAAACTCCACATGAACTCTGGTATGGTAAGACTCCTACTGTAAAATACTTCAAAGTTTTTGGAAGCAAATGTTACATCAAAAGGACTGATGAAAAACTTGGTAAGTTTGAACCCAGAGCAGATGAAGGTATTCTCCTTGGTTATTCTTCCCAAAGTAAAGGATATAAATGCTATGATAAAATACTTGGGAAAATCATTGAAAGTATTGATGTTATGGTTGATGAAGCATGCAAAAATCCAAAACAAATAAAAATCGAAGATTATGAAGAAGATGATGATTATCCTCCCACATCAAATCAGACTAATTTTGAAGAAGAAACCAATGAAGCACCAGAAGAAAATATAACGGTAGAAGAAAAGACTCCATCCAGGTATGTTCAGAAAAATCATCTATAAGATCAAATCTTAGGAGAAAAAGGGGCAGGTGTGCAGACTAGAAGAACCATTGCAGAAGCTTCAAGCTATCTAGCATGACTATCTTCCACTGAACCTCAAAATGTAAATGAAGCATGCAAAGATGAATGTTGGGTCAAGGCGATGAATGAAGAACTTGAGAAAATTGAAAAGAATAATACTTGGGAATTAGTTCCTAGACCTCATGATAAGAATATCATAGGAACTAAATGGATATTCAAAAACAAGCTGAACGAAAATGGAGAAGTTATTAGAAACAAGGCCAGAATTGTTTGTAAAGTATATGCTCAACAAGAAGGTATAGACTTAGAAGAAACTTTTGCACCTATTTCTAGACTTGAAGCCGTCAGAATGTTCCTTGCTCTTTCTAGCTTTCAGAAATTCAAAGTATACCAAATGGATGTAAAATCTGCCTTTCTTAATGGAGACTTAGAAGAAGAAGTCTATATTGAGAAACCAGACGGATTCATTCTTGGAAATGATGCAAAACTTGTATGCAGACTCGGAAAGGCTCTCTATGGTCTAAAACAAGCTCCAAGGGCCTGGTATTATCGTCTTGACAAATATCTCCATCAACAAGGTTTTTCAAAGGGATCAGCTAATAGAAATTTATACACAAAGATTGACAATAATAAATTGCTCATACTTGTTGTGTATGTTGATGATATCATTTTTGGTAGCAATGAAGAAACCATGAGTCAAAAATTTTCTTCGATAATGCAGCAAAAATTTGAAATGTCCCTATTTGGTGAGCTTACATATTTTCTTGGTCTACAAGTTCAACAAAACAAAGATGGTATTTTTCTGTCACAAACCAAATATCTCAAACAGATCCTAAAAAAGTACGGCATGGAAGATTCTAAACCAGTATGTACTCCAATGGTAATAGGATGCAGTCTCAGCTCAAATGATGAATTAGTAGCGGTGCATCAACCAACTTATAGATCCATGATTGACAACTTGCTTTATCTAACAGGTACCCAACCAGACATCATGCATGCAGTGGGAATAGTTGGAAGATTCCAAGAAAATCCAAAGGAATCACACCTTCAGGAAATCAAAAGGATTTTCAAATATCTTCAAGGAACACAGAATTTTGGTTTATGGTATCCTCGAGATACAGATCTTACACTTCATGCAAATACAGATGCAGATTGGGCAGGAAGTGTTGATGACAGAAAAAGCACTAGTGGTGGTGCATTCTATATGGGTTCCAGATTAGTGTCTTGGTTCAAGAAAGAAACAAAGTTAAATTGCATTATCTACAGCTGAAGTAGAATATGTGGCTGCTGCATCTTGTTGCACACAACTCCTTTGGATGATGCAAACATTGCAAGACATTTAGATCACATGTACTCCACTCATCTCCATTCTATGTGATAATAAAAGTGCCATCAGTATTTCATAGGATCCAATCATGCATTCCAAGCCCAAGCACATACCCATCAAATATCATTTTCTACGTGAGCAAGTGCTTGAACAAAAGGTCAAATTGGAGTTTGTTCCCTCCAAAGAACAAATTGCTGATATATTCACCAAACCACTGCCCAAAGAGACATTTGAATATCTTAGACAGAAGCTGGGAGTATTTGATGCATCATCCTATTGTTAAAACTTATCTGGTTCAGAGAAAAGTGGTTATACGCAAGTTTCATGAAACGTAGTCGTGTACATACGCAGGTTTCTGTGGATACAGTTGCGTATATGTTGGTTTGAAGAAAATAAGTGGGCCAGACTCAGGATGAAAGGAGTCTGATATGGGCCTGATAGTGATCATCCGGCATAGGTTCAGGGGGAGCTTATACTTCTAATAATGCATTGTTGGCATTATCTTAGAAGATCTTGGTAAAACTTCACACAATTGTTTTTTTTTATTCAGGTGGAACACGTTCAGAGGGAGAATATGGTTGTTGGTCTAGATGCTGATTGACAGATGCTGCTGATGACTATCATGGCCTTGTTTTAGATATTTGGTATCTATTATATATATCATGTATATCTTTTAATGTAAAAGTCATGAACGACCTATTTTGTTACCCCACTATGCATGGGATGGATGATGTAATGTTCTTGTTTTGACATGTATAAACAATTGGTATATCCCCACTTTGTTGGGAGATGGATGTATGTATGAGTCATTGGTGATAGGAAGGTCATTTATGATGTGTAGAGTCATGTTCCTCTTTTAGAACATCTTTTTGCAGACCTTGCTTATATTCAAGGGGAGCATGGAGCTCAATCCACACACTTCAACATATCAGAGAATTCAACATGAACTCAGGGGGAGCATAACCCTTTTCCCTTGATGAAAAAAGGGGAGAGTGACTTGGGGTTGCGATCAAGTCCAAAGGGGGAGATTGTTGGCACTATGACTAATTGGCACTATGACACAGGTGTTGTCCTTGATGGTAACTCACTCAGATGACAGATCACAGTTCAGACTCACAGAATGAAGAAAGAGAGGTATACGCAGGTTCCCCATTGACCAAGCCACGTGTACACAGGGGTTAGCAGACCAAAAGGAGCGTATAACGTACACACGCACTTTCATAGAAGGAAAGGCGCGTACATGTTGGAAAACTAAGTTTTTGTCCATGGTATTTGGTCCATGGTATTGGTCCAAAATATCTAGTCCAAAGTGTTGACCCCAGGTATTTGGTCCAAGGTATTGGTCTAAGTGGTTTTGCTCCATGGTATTGAGTAAGGCCTAAGACTATAAAAGGAGGAGGAGATCATTAGGCAAAGGCACTCAAGAATTGCATATCTGATGAAGAGCCAGATCTAGTATACAGGTTATTGGGTTATGGTGCATAGCTGGATCTGAACCAAGGATGAACCTTAGTGCTTGATGAAGGATAAGATATAATGATGGGTCAAGATCTTAAGGCTTGAAGTGAAGTATCTTTATGTGGTTTTGATCATTTATCTGAATAAGTGGTGCATGTTGTAGTCTGTAAATATGATGATCTGGGTATAACTGAAGTCTGAAATTGTTATAAAGTTTAAATCACCATTTACAGATTTGTACGCAGGTTCACTTTAGAAAAGGTGCCTATACACGCTGGTTATGCATATCAAAATAGCGTATACATCTTAAATTTGATTTACAGATTTGTACGCAGGTTCGCCTTGAGAAAAGAGCATATGCACATAGGTTCGACACATTCAAGTAGCGTATACCTCATAAAATACGTTTTAGCTGCTTCTGTTTGCTATTGCAGTGTTCTAGGTTCTGGCTTGGGTTCTGGTTACCGTATTCTGGTTACAACATTTTGAAAGATCAGATTGAAGGGTTGTCAAAGTGATTGGTTGATCCAATTGTGGTTGGTGCAAAGGTGATTGGTTGATGTAGATATATTTGATGATTGAGTGATGCTATTGATGGATCCAGTCTGAAAATTTATGAAACATGGTCCTTGAAAGAAAAGAGAAGGTTGTAGCCTTATGTAGGCTAGCACCTACATACTAGTAAACATATCAGCTAAGTACAAGAGCTAGGGGGTCGTAGCTCCCTTCCAGGGGAAGCTGGAGAACGAGAGAAGGTTGTAGCCTTCTGCAGGTAGAAGCATGCGTACTGGTATAAGTCTGCACCAATAAAAAAAAAAAAAAAAAGTTTCTTATTATTAAAAAGAAGATAGAGACGATTTCAGCAAGTGGTTTTCGCCCACATTGGGTTTCCACCTTATATCTTGTTTTCATGTGTGTGATTGTTTCTTCTATTTTACTACATTTGGTTACTGTTTATATGGTTCTGATTCACTAATTAAAGATCAACATATGATGAATTAATTGAATCTTAAGTTTTCAGTATATAAGCTAGTTGCTTTAATCACAGTTGCGTATACACGCGAGTTCCTCTAACTTAAATAGCATATATAAATCTAATTATGGAAATGAAAAATTATTGACATGCTAATACTGATTCACCCCCCCTCTCAGTATTATTTCCAACAAGTCATGATTTCATAGACTCTAAAATTGGATTGAAGACCCACCATTTTCTAAAGATAGATATGAGGAAGTTTGATGGCAAGGATCTTGTAACATGGATACTACAGATGGAGCAATATTTCGATCTCCATAATGTGAAAAACACACAAAAGGTACACATTGCAACTTTATATTTGGAACCCAATTAGTTTGTATGGTATCGATGGCTTTTCTCTCATAAGCAAAGTGTCACTTGGGCAATTTTTAAATGATAGCACATTATGAGGATACAAAAAGCAACACCTTTTTTAGTTAATTGATAAATCTCAAACAAAAGGGTTCAATGGTGCAGCGCATTGAGGACTTCCAAAAATTGAATATAAGGGTAAAAGATATTCCATAGTAGCATAGGATCAATGTGTTCATATGGAATTTAAAGGATAACATACAAATTGAGGTTTGCCTTTGGGAACCTGATTCATTGGAGAAGGAATTCAGGTTGGTAAGAAAAATTGAAAGCAAAATTATGGCAATAAGGAATCCTAGCACTCACAACTATAAATATGGAAGTGTTGTTGCTCCTAGCCTTCCTCAACCTACAAGGTTTACACCACAACAATTGGAAGAAGAAAGAAAAAAAGAGCTTTGTTATAGTTGTGATAGAAAATACACTAAAGGTCATAAGTGTGTTGAGAATAAATTATTTTACATAGATTGTCAAGAGGAGGAAGAAAAGGAACAAGAAACATCAAAAGAAGAGGATACACACCAGGAACAAACCCTAGAGAAAGAAGAAATGAATCCGAACATATCTTGTAATGCATTGGCTGAAATTACCACTCCTCAAACTATCAAGATAGAAGGACATAACAAGAAGAAAAAGGTAGTAGTGTTGACTGATTTGGGAAATACCCATCATTTTATTCAATGTAAGATAGCCATGCCATGGAATTGCTTCCTATATCTAGCACCAGAGTGTCAAGTGATGGTTGAAAATGGAGGAAAGTGTCCTAATATCAAGCTATCCATGGGAGAATATGTGTTGAATAGTCCAATGCTTTCCATTCCAATGGGTGGTGCAGATGTTGTACTAGGAGTCCAATGGCTACAATCTTTGGGTACGATAGCTTTTGATTTTCCAGCACTTTTCTTGAAAACAATTTTGAAAGGAAAGGGAATTGAATTAAGGGGTATCATAGGGAAACCATGAGAGATAATCAACTCTAACAGCATGACAAAGCTTCTATAGAAAGAACAATGAGGCGTAATTGCACAATTATGTTCACTAGAGGTTCCCACATCACATTCATCTATTTCTCCAGATCTCCAAAAACTCTTAGACAATAATTCCAAGGTATTTCAGACTCCCAAAGGCCTCCCACCTATTCGTGATCATGATCATGTTATTCATTTGATTGCAGGAAGTGTTCCTCCAAACATTCGGCCTTAAAAATATCCCTATGCCTAAAAGAGTGAAATTGAACGTGTGGTTGCAGAAATGTTAGAGGCTGGTATAATTCAACTTAGTCAAACTTCTTCCTCTGCCCCAGAAGTATTAGTACATAAGAAGGATGGATCATGGCGCATGTGTCCGAATTATAGGGAGCTCAACAAGCTCACTATTAAAGATAGATTCCCCATTATTTTCATTGATGAATTATTGGATGAATTGCATGGAGCAATTTACTTCACCAAGTTGGCCCTTCGTTCAGGATATCATCAAATCATAATGAAGACTGTAGACATTATGAAAACAACATTTAGAACTCATGAGGGTCATTATGAATTTTTTCTCATGCCTTTTGGCCTTACCAATGCATGATCCGAATTGGACCCATAAAGAATAATTAACAGAGCCATGGTCGTACCAGGTTAGGACAGACTTCAAAGAATTTACAACAGCGATCAAAAACACCTCTAAACCAATGGCAATGGCAGCCAGCGTGGAACGACGAGGACCTCGGTCAAAGTGCGCTGACCAAGGCCCATGGAGACTGCGCGGGAGGTGAATTTAGCCCCTGGGAAGCCCGGATCGGGAAATGGAGGAGGTTTTTGATGCACGATTAGCGCATCGCTGGGCGAAAACCCTCAAAATGGGGAAGCCCCGAGCACTCGGTCATGTGGGAGCCGAGAAAACCATGGCATAAAAGGCTAAACGCTAAAGGCGGGACCCGCTCCAAAACTGGCGGTATTGATCGGGGGCATCCATGGGCGATAAACAGTTTTGATGGAAAAGGAGCGATTCCACTCAGCGCCCAATGCGTGACAAGCAGAGGAGAGAGAAAAAATCGTCGCTCATCGCACGCTGATGGTCGAGCTAGTCAACCACGCGGGACAAGTGAATGGCATCGAATCTGGGGGGGCTCCATATCTAACGGCTGAGATTGTGCGCGATGGAGAAGACATAATTTATGGGGGATTAAGCCGCAATACGAAAGAATTTGAAGTCCGGATTGACCACCACGATGGCAAAAGACTCATTCCACGACGTAACCGAATAAATGAACCGATGATGCAGGTTAGCGTAGTTCACAGGAGGACAAGTGGCCATCCTTGTGAGCCTGATGATGATGCCAAGAACAGGGAACTCCAAGCGCAGCTGCAAGCAGGCAAATCGACGGAGGTGGAAGAGGAAGTGAACCACCATGAGCCCGAATGGCTTTAAAGCCATGAACAGAGAACAGAAAAAAGGACAGGAAGAGTCAGGAACCCAGAGAGGAACACTGAAGACAGAAGACAGAGAAGAGAAAGAATCAGTGAAGCAAAAAGCAGAAAGAAGACAGAGGGTCGAGCTGACCAAAGGCAGCGTCAAGCACCAGAGAGCTTGAGAGATTCAAGCCATCCTTGAGAGGATCTGTCAGACCAGAGAGGTCAAAGAGCTGGTAGAGAAGAGAGTCTGTGTACTCCAGTGGTTTGGGGAATCCAAGAACCACCCTGCCAAGCCAATCTGTTTCAGGAGACTCATATTGAGCTCCTTCATTGTAATTCTCTGCTTCAAGACACAATAAAAGAAGGCCACCACTAAGAGCTGGATTGGAGACGTAGCCTTGGAGGATAGGGTGAAATCCTTATTAATTTCTTGTGTTCTTATATTTTCTTACTGTATTTCTCTATTGTTTTCCATTTCAAGTGTCTGTGTATTTGCAATCTGATCGATCCGTTGCTTAAATAACATAGACACACACACCAACATATTGTTGTTGGGAAAAGTATCCAATACGGAATGACCCTATCCCACTCTAAGGGTGATAGTACCTCAGCAACAACTGAATGCAAAGCTATTCAAGATTACTTCTTTATGGTATGAGAGAGGGAAGAAAAGGATGATCTACTAACCGTTATCTTGCGCTTAATAGTCGATCCAGTCTTCACTCCTTGCTGCTTGCTCCTAGCTCCTTGCTCTTTCACCGGCCCAGCTACACAAAGATCCTATAAAAGCACAAGAAAAGGAAACTACAAGAAGCATACATCCATAATCGATTCAGGGATTAGCATAAATCAAATATACAAGCATTTATTCACCATAAAGACACATGCATATAGAAGAACCTCAAATACTTTATTGATAGAAGAAGCAAAGTTCTGAGAGAGTTACAACCATAATAGGCCCAATCCAGCAACACCTCCCAGCAGAAAGAAATCTCCTCTTCACCTCCTTCAAGCAATCACCCAATAGTTCTATACACAAACCAACAGCACTTCCTTGCTTGCTCAAAATTCCAGCCTCCCTAGACCTCATGAGAGAGCTCTATATATAGGGTTTTGGAGAAAGGATGAGTCATCTTGAGACTGGCATGAAGCTGACTAGTGTCCTCTCCCACTTTAGTTAATCTTCAGTTCTTGAGTCCACTTGGAGATTCTTGCTTCCACTTGGAGATCAAGACCCTCTTACTCATCACAAGGCGAATTCCTTGACCCAAGTGTCAGTTTGGAAGCTTCCTGGGCAGTTGACACCTTGCAGAATGACTGTGCCACTTGGCCAATCTCGCCCAGTGCAGGTAGCCTTCATTAATTTTGACATTCAGCGCAGGTACAGAGTGGAGCAATTGACATTCAGCGCAGATGCTCAGTGGAGTAGCTGACATGATCCAGAAACTGCTTGTTTTTTAGTGTTTTCAGGTGGAGAACTGATTTTCAGTGCTGTGGTTTGCTGACCTTGTTCCTCTAGGGGTAAGAACAACATGTTTAGGGACTTTGGATCCCTCAGATTATTGACATTATGCTTCATGCTGCTAGGCACAAAAATGTCTATAACAGTTGCCCCCTAAAGTATGAGGTCGTTTATTGGGTGAAATGCTTTATCAGGAGGATCCGAAGTTCATTCAATAGCTGAGAGGTGCCCTGTAATAAAATACAATACAATACATTATTTTTCATTCTGCTTTCATGATCTAGCTGAGGCGGGCATTCCCATGCTCAGCTTTATAAATTCATTTCGGTACATAGAACAGACGATCGTCTGATGGTAGACTGATAATTCTCTGCTGAAATTATCATCCTTTGAGTAGGATGATCATCTGCTGCAATGATGTACATATCAAATGTCTTTATATCCTGAATATATATCGCAGCCCGGATGGATGAAACTAGATCCGGGGTCTTCAAAACTCGTTCGATCTTCACTCTAAGTACAAGTCGATCCATGTGAGAATTGCGCTGAAGTCGAACATGGAAAGACATCGCTTGATTACCGGTCAATAATGTAAACCGTTAACAAGCGCGAGAGGAATCACCAATAATGACAATGACCCTCAAGGTACTGCAGTACAATTCATGTGGTGTGAATAAAGGACTTGGCGTCGAACACCACGCAAAATCTTCTGGTCGAAGGTCATTGATGTATACCTGTCGCCGGAAGTGAGAAACTTGCCATTGAGGCATGCAAGCTTCAAAGTACTGGGGGGGTTGTTCCTAGATCAACTTCTTGGATAATGAGCTGAAGTCGACAAGAAGTGATCCGTCAAAGGAGGGCCTTAATGAATCCCACATCAATGACACGGAACGGAGCTAATGATTTTAGTGGAGGTGAAAACAATCTGTGAAATATGACTCAGGGTGGCGATCATGGGTGGATGAAAGATGATGTATGGTAGTGGATGGGACACGGTTGACTCTTTCTGAACACATCTCTTGAACATATAACGACACTGATGTGATGGATCGGTAGCATTACCCCAAATGCGGATGGTTTGGCGAGGACCATGGTGATGAGACCGGTGAATGAAACAACCCAACCCGATGTGATACGGAGGACAAAGTGTCATGTTCAAGAGCGACTTGCTACCATTAAAGCTTTGAGGTTCTCCCAATTTTTCCCCAGTCATTTCTTACCAGTACCTCTTTATTTTTGTCAAGCTTGAGGAGGATAACATATGCTTGTTCTATAACCTGCCCTTCGGGCAAGCCCATCGCTATGTTTTAACGAGCCTAGCGATAGGGAAACTCGTTCTCGTCTAAAGACAAGTTTGTCGCTATTTAATCATTTTAACGAGTCTAACGACAAGGAAAACTCGGTCCTTTTCATTTTTAGAGAGTCTGAAAAGGTACATAAAGTTAACTCCAAAATTCCTTTTTCGTCATCTAATCCCTTAAGTCTGAAAAAGTATAAAACAATACAGAAGGGATGAGTTTTCGATAGTTTTAACGAGCCGAACAAAACAAGCGCTCGATCTTTTTGTGTAATAATCCCTCGGGTCCAAAAAGATTAAAATCTAGAGGAGGGATAGCTCTTCCGGTCCTTTTAACGAGCTGGAAGGCCAAAACTCGGCAAACTTTTCATGTTTTACGAGTCAGGAGAAAAGAGCTCAAAGAAGACTCGTCTTTTGAGGAACGAGTGATAAACAGGGATAGCAACAGATTCCAGGTACAGGTTGGAATTTTCCAATCACGGCAGTGTCACAAGGATGGCTAAGTGAAATCACTCTTCGCAGTTGTTCCTCAAAATGGGTAAACAATCATATGGAGGTGAACGATAGGCCAAATGGAATGGAGGTGGCAGGTGCAAAACACGACCAAGGCTTTTATGGCTAATAAATTTACGATCACAATGGTTATTTACCGGTACTGGGTTCATTTTTTAAAGAGCTTGAATGCGCAAAACACTGCTCAAAAGCTTATGTTTATCTTTTAACGAGCATGAACTATGACGCTAAAACTGCTCGGATCTCGCTTTTCTATTTTTTAACGAGCATAAATTCTGCGGTAAAACTGCTCGATACACCAGTCATAAGATAAGAAATGTCTCTTATGAGATAGCTATTTTTTATGGAGCTTTATCTCACGAAGCTATGCTCCTAATTTGGCAAATTTTGACCTTTGCCCCCCATCCTTTCTTTATGTAAGTTAGGAAACGATCAATGACCGCTCTTTGCTTACACTCCAAAAGGTTAGCATGCCCCCAGGTATAAGGTACAATTTCAAGGCTGCCCCTACTTATCCTTCAAAACATTTGTTTTGATGGGTGAGGCTTGCCTCTTTCTGGTTACCCAAAGAATGGTTTTATTTGCTGCCGCAAATGAAACTCTTTCTTCGGCGATGTCTATCATTAGGTTACTCAAAGATGGTTACTATTTGTTGCAGCAAAAGAATCTCTTTCTTTGGAGGCTGCCCCTACTTATCCTCTAAAACATTAGTTTTAATGGGTGAGGCTTGCCTTTTACCCAAAGAGGGTTACAATTTGCTGCCGCAAAAGAATCCCTTTCTTTGGTAGCCTACCTGTTTAGACAAAGTTGAATGACCTTTGTCAGACAAGTAACCTTATCAAAAGAATCTTGTTCCAGAACAACCCCTCTTCCTTTTCGGACGGGGTACGAACTAGTCATATTCTTCCGCGGAAATTCTACCTTATACCCAAGGTTTTCTCTGCCCGAAGTAGACCAGGATGCATGCCCCCTGGGTTCCAATCCCATCTTTCCGAATCACTCGCACTCATCGGGAAGGAGGACTGGGGGTGGAGACATTTCTTGAGTAAATAGACCATTGAGGGTTGGTATTTGACTATTTGCGATGCGTGATCCCGGAAATGAAAGTTGGTCTACGAGCTTGACCATTCTTCCTTCGTGTGGAAAACACATTACTCTAAAGAGTGAGGAGACTATAGCTCCCATGCAATATATATACTCTCGTCCAAGGAGTAGGTTATAATCCAAGGGTCCTTGAACGACCATCACGTTCATTTGAACGGTCTTCTCTTTCAATGTAACAGGCACATTGGGGAGAATCCCTAATGGTCGACTGGTTCCTTTATCGAAACCCGAGAGATTTCTTATCTCAGGTAAAAGCTCCGGGGAACCCAATGCTTTCCAAGCAATAGAGGAAAGGATACTCACAGATGCCCCTTCATCAATGATAGTTCCAGCCATTATCATTCTATAAATTTGGACGATGATTCTGAATGGTATACTGGCTGGTAACCGGGGTCTGCCTAGTTGGTTCCAATCAAAGGACACAACCAGGTTGCTTGGTGGTGGGACCGAATACACGGCCGGATACGATCCTGACGATGTTCCTTCCTGCGATAAAGGAATGGGCGCATTGCCCTGATGCTCATCAGAATCTGTGTCGATGAAAAGAATCTGGATGGTGTCATCCTTATTCTCTTCAGTGAGGGTGTCATTTGAAGATGAATCTTCAGTGACGGTGTCATTTGAGGATGAAACCTCTGAAGGAAGAACCGGGTCAACCGCCGTATCGACCTTTAGACTTTCGTCTGGTCTAGATTCAGTAGGTTCATTTTCAATGACTGACGCTTCAGCTGACCACTTGAGCGGGCCAGCTGTATTTTCAACCAACGAAGGACTTAGCACGATTTTTTTGTATCCAGGAGGAAGTATTACCGGTGAAACCGGGCGATCTTCCAAAACTCTCTTCGCTTCGTCTAAGAAGGGACAACGGTGGATGGCGTGACCGCCTTTGCACAGTCTGCAGGGGGATCTTGCTCCCCCTCTTCGTCTTGAACCTTCACTTTCGCTGGTTGATGGTAAGCAATCAACATGGCTATCAGAGGTTGATGCTCCCGAATTGTGAAAACGAGGTGACCAGTCCCTTAGTATCCAGGGAATACAGGGACAATCTCTATGGAAGTGGTCTCCTCTACATATGACACATGGCGATTTAGGCCCGGTCTGTGCTGTGTGTGGGTTTTTGTCAGATGTCTTTTGCTTGCCCCCAGTCGCCTTAGGCTCCTTCTTCTTCTTTTCTTTCTTCTTTTTTTCCTTCTTCTCCATGGGAGCTTGGCTTTTGCCAGCCCCACCTTGCGAAGATGGAGGATTAGAGGAAGAGTTATAAGAAGTGGAAGGCTGGTGGGAAGTTGTAGACTGATCTAACAGTTGACTTGATTGTTCAGGAACCATGGTGGTCTGAACTACATTAGTTGAGAACAGCCAAATAGGCAGGCCAATTGTCAGTCCTGGAAGCGACAATGTGGCCATGTGGGGTGCACCAACTTCTCCCCAAGAGGAGAATGGACTAGGACTTCCATCATGTGGAGTTCTTTGGTTGGGGCGTTCCATGTTCTCAACTTAAGATCAACACGGGAATAGGAGGTGATTATGTTCCGTTTAAAATAAATTTTATAACGACGCTTAGACACAACTTGCTTTTTCACTTTTTAAGAGTCGAGAAAAAGCTAAAGATGACTCTAGTCTCCTTCGATGTTTTAACGAGCCTGAAGTGACAAATGCTCGGATGGACTTTTTCAGTTATAGAGTTTGAAAAAGGCCAAAAGAAACTGCTCTGGAGTTCTAGGCAGAGGGTGTGCCAAACTTTTCGCAAAACCACAGAATACGTCTTACGGTACGGGTGGTCGATCTTCGTGAATGCTGTGTTCACTGCATTGCGATCAGTAGGGCGGCCAACATGGTTTCCTATGGATAAAGGCTTTGATCCTATAGGGGTCTCCCAATATATACGCGACGGTACGTGGGAGCACAAGTCTGTATTGATACTTATCGCTTCACCGTGGAGGAATCACCCAACCACTCAACGCTAAGATATCACGTTTAACGACGCCGAAACACGTCTCTAGCTTAGACCTCTAGATGTTTGCGTTATATTTCAATGCGTTGTTATGTAAATTCAATTTATTTTAAGGTTGATCTTGTTTAGCAGTTTGCCTTTATGGATCACCACGAGATGTATAGTAACACTCCTAAATGCAGTCTAAGATGATAAGCAAGCTTTTCAATCTTTCAACTTTGAAAACCTTAACTACTGAGGGAAAAGAAAGATAACACCTTTTCGCACAGATCATAGAGCACACACTAATGCACTTTTCCTAAATCATCATGCAAACTGTCATAATGTACATGCACAATGCAAGTATTTCTTTTCTCTTTCTTAATGTTGGTGAAATGCAAACAGAAAGCTGTTGTATAAATTTGAATTCAATTTCAAGTGAAAGCAAACAAGCTTGTCCAAAATCAAAAGACACCTTAAGATTTACTTGTTTCGACACTAGAAATATATAAATTCAAACCATATGACGAAAGCAAAAGCTCAATCAGCTATGAACAGCAAATAAACTAACTCTTAAGATCAAAACGACACTTTATCACAGGTCTAGATCTAAGAGGCCACAGCAAGACTAGTTCACTTTCGTTATGGGAAACTGTAAATGTACAAGAAATACACAAAGAACAAACACAGTTTCTTTATACAACCGAGGCGGAATAGTGACAAGGAAAGTTGGTTTCAGATAGGCCTACTGACTGGTAACAAACAGCAAAAACAAGAGTGAAAACAAGGCAAGACACAGCATGAAACCCCAGCAGCACAAGGCAGAACTAGTCCAACGCAGGTGGAACACTGCCTGTTTGACCTTCAGCGCAGGTAGCCCCTTCGGGAACTGCGCTGAAATGCAAACAAACTTTGTACAGCCTGCACTGAAGAACGAGACTTTCGTCCCTCTTGGTTTCCGGGTCACAGATTGCTCAAAAATTCACAGTTTTTGCTCAAATCAGAAGCTATCAGTCAAGGACACACTAAGGAATGACAAGGAGGATGAAAAGCTATCACTAAGAGCTTATTAGAGTCCTTGTGGATCAGCTCTTCAAATTATAAACTTGCCCAGAAACTAAGCTAGAGTAGCTGCCCTCTACTTTGTATTCGAAAGATTCGAACACAGTTCGATTCGGTACTCCCTTTGTTTATAAAATGAATAGCAAAAAACACAAGTAACCAACAAGATACAATCCCCAGCGGAGTCGCCAATTTGTTGTTGGGAAAAGTATCCAATACGGAATGACCCTATCCCACTCTAAGGGTGATAGTACCTCAGCAACAACTGAATGCAAAGCTATTCAAGATTACTTCTTTATGGTATGAGAGAGGGAAGAAAAGGATGATCTACTAACCGTTATCTTGCGCTTAATAGTCGATCCAGTCTTCACTCCTTGCTGCTTGCTCCTAGCTCCTTGCTCTTTCACCGGCCCAGCTACACAAAGATCCTGTAAAAGCACAAGAAAAGGAAACTACAAGAAGCATACATCCATAATCGATTCAGGGATTAGCATAAATCAAATATACAAGCATCTATTCAGCATAAAGACACATGCATATAGAAGAACCTCAAATACTTTATTGATAGAAGAAGCAAAGTTCTGAGAGAGTTACAACCATAATAGGCCCAATCCAGCAACACCTCCCAGCAGAAAGAAATCTCCTCTTCACCTCCTTCAAGCAATCACCCAATAGTTCTATACACAAACCAACAACACTTCCTTGCTTGCACAGAATTCCAGCCTCCCTAGACCTCATGAGAGAGCTCTATATATAGGGTTTTGGAGAAAGGATGAGTCATCTTGAGACTGGCATGAAGCTGACTAGTTCCCTCTCCCACTTTAGTTAATCTTCAGTTCTTGAGTCCACTTGGAGATTCTTGCTTCCACTTGGAGATCAAGACCCTCTTACTCATCACAAGGCGAATTCCTTGACCCAAGTGTCAGTTTGGAAGCTTCCTGGGCAGTTGACACCTTGCAGAATGACTGTGCCACTTGGCCAATCTCGCCCAGCACAGGTAGCCTTCATTAATTTTGACATTCAGCGCAAGTACAGAGTGGAGCAGTTGACATTCAGCGCAGATGCTCAGTGGAGCAGCTGACATGATCCATAAACTGCTTGTTTTTTAGTGTTTTCAGGTGGAGAACTGATTTTCAGTGTTGTGGTTTGCTGACCTTGTTCCTCTAGGGGTAAGAACAACATGTTTAGGGACTTTGGATCCCTCAGATTATTGACATTTCATGCTTCATGCTGCTAGGCACAAAAATGTCTATAACACATATGAGTCTTGAATACCTTCATTTAATAAATCTTTAACTGATGTCACTTATTGGGTGATTATCATATCAAGTGGTATCAGAGCTCTAGGTTGTAAGGTTAGACAAGCTTATGTTGGTTTAGTTGTTGAATGCTCACTAGATCAAATCTCAAATTAGGAGAAGGAGAGTTGGTTGAAACTAATCCTGAAATTGGGAGAGTCTATCCTCGGAAGACAATGTCAGAGGAAGGTTCTGTGGGACCAGATCCTCAATTCATAAAGAGTTCCCTAGCTATAAATTCTATGGTAGAAAAAATGTATAGGGACTTTAGAAAGCATAAGGATGAAGATTCATCAAGTTCTAAACAAGATAAAGAAGAAGATGAGTCTCATTCCCATGACCACTCAAAAGGAAAAGGGAAAGAGGAAACTTTCTCACACCTCCTAATAGACCTATGCATAATAAGAAAGCATCTTTGATTAAGCTATATTTTAAATTTGACTTGTCTATATATGATGGAGAGCTAAATGCTGAAAAGTTGGACAATTGGATTAGATAAATTGATGTGTATTGTAGAGTACAGAACATCGATTCATACAAGAGCAAAATTCAGCTGGCAAGCCTACACCTAGGAGGCACTGCCTTGGTTTGGTGGGAAGGCAAAACCAAAGCTGACATGAAAAGACATGGTAAGACCATCTCTGTTTGGAGTGACTTTGTTTCTGCAATTAAGAAGCAGTTCTATCCATTGTCCTACATGCAACAAGCCATGATGAGTTGGCAAACTCTTCGGCAGTTGAAAGGGCAAAGTGTGCAAGGGTACACTCAAGAATTTAGAAAGAGAGCATTGATTCTAGGGATCTCATTAGACTCACCAGAGACTCTTTTGAAGTACATTGGTGGTCTACACAACTACATGGGGCATACCATCCTCATGTTTAATCCCACTAGTATAGATGAGGTGTCTGTACAAGCTACTCATCTAGAGGCTAGAGGAAAGAATGGAAATCCAGAAGTTGGGGGACCATCCCAACCCACTGCAAGCAAGAGCAAGGAGAAGAGAAAGCAGAAGTGGAAAGCAAGGAAGGCTAACACTGCACAAAAAGGCAAAGCTTCATGCCCTCACTGTAAAAAGGAGGGGCATGATGATGAGCACTGTTGGATTCTGCATCCAGAACTGAGACCTAAGAAGTCCGAGGGAAAGAAGAAGAAGACTGCTGCAGCTATTTAGGAAGATTTGGGGTCAGACTCAGGAGATGAAACAATCATTGCAGCCATGGGTATAAAAGGTAAGAATTCTGAAGCATCTACTAGTAATGCTTCTCAATCTGTTATTGATGAAGAACATGAGAGAAAAACACATGAGCTTTTCCATATTCGAGTTATTTCCAAACATCAAAAGATTGATACTTTGCTTGATAGTGGCTCACAAGTAAATTTGATTTCTGAAGCAATTGTAAAGAAATTGGGATTAGCAACTACACCTCATAAGAAACCATACCCATTAGGATGGTTGAATGATAAAGCACAACTACAAGTGACTAGACAGTGCAAACTCAAGTTTTCTTTTGGGTCAGCATTTGTAGATGAGGTTGAGTTAGACATAATTCCTTTGGATATATGTGGAATTTGTTTTGCAAGTCCTTACTTGTATGATAGAAAAGTTATTTTCTATAGAGCTGAGAACAAGTATTTACTTGTTAAAGATGGAATCGAATACTTTGTAAGAGCTCATAAGCTCAAGAATAATTATACTCTCATAAACTCGGGGCAGATGAAAAGAATGATACATTCATGCAAACATTTCTTGCTAATAGTTGTAAAGGAAAAGAAACCTGATAAAACCAATGTATTCGAGGGTTGTAATGCTAAGAAGCAATCTAATATAGAAAAGATTGTTTCAGAGTATGATGTCCTGTTTCAAGAACCTAAAGGTCTGCCACCCAAAAAGGAAATAGTACATGATATTATTTTGCAGCAAGATGTTCCATTGCCTAACATTGGAATGTACAGGTTGTCTGCTTTAGAGAATGCTGAAATCAAGAAGCAGGTGCAGGAGTTGCTCGAGAAGGGGTTCATCAGGTCTAGCACATCACCATGTGGGTCACCAATAATTTTGGTGAGAAAGAAAGATGGCTCGTGGAGAATGTGCACTGACTACCGAGCACTGAATAAGATAACAATCAAAAATCGTTATCCCCTTCCTCGCATAATGATCTTTTAGATCAATTAAAGGAAGTTGTTTATTTCACCAATTTGGATTTTCACAATGGATACCATCAGGTCAGAGTAGCAGAGCAAGATGCATGGAAGACTGCTTTCAAAACAAAGCAGGGATTGTATGAGTGGCTGGTTATGCCTTTTGGCTTGACCAATGTCCCTGCTACTTTCATGAGATTAATGAATGATGTACTCAAACCTTTTCTTGATGATTTCGTTATTGTGTATCTGGATGACATTCTGATTTTTAGTAAAACATGGGAGGAACACTTAAAGCATGTTAAGTAGACATTAGATGTTTTGAAAAGAGAAAAACTTTATGTTAAACTCTCAAAATGTGAATTTGGAAAAACATATCTAAATTATTTAGGTCATATAGTAGGGGGTGGTGAATTGAAAATAGATCCCTTTAAAGTGGCAGTCATTGTAAACTGGCCTAAACCCAAATCTGCTACAAAAGTGAGAAGCTTCTTAGGAGTAGCACAATATTGGAGGAAGTTCATCTCTAACTTTACCTCAATTGCAGCTCCCTTATATGCTTTGACAGGATTGATCAAGGTGTTTCAGTGAGGAGGCAAAAATCAGAAAGCCTTCGACACCTTGAAATAAAAGATTAGTACAATACCTGTACTAGCACTGCCTGATCTACAAAGACCATTTGAGATCCAAACAAATGCCAGTGACTATGCCATGGGAGCAGTGTTGACACAGCACGGTAAACCCATATGTTATCATTCTAAGACTTTTAATCCTGCAGTAGTTAACTATCCTACATATGATAAAGAATTGTATGCATTAGTTTAGAGTGTGAAAAAGTGGAAACATTATTTAATGGGCAAAGAGACAGTAATACATACTGATCATCAACCACTTCAATATCTACACTCCCAAACTAAGTTGCAGCAATCAAGACATTACAGGTGGATGGGTTTTCTACAACAGTTTCATTTGGTCATCAGATATAAAAAGGGCATACACAACAAAGTTGCAGACATGTTGTCTAGACCCATTATAAATGCATCTACTATACTTAAGCATAATTCTGTACTACATGAAAGCTACATTGAACAATATGCTCAAGATATAGACTTTAAAGATGTATATGCAACTTTGAGTCAAGGCAAAAAGGTAGAAGAATTGGATTATCATGTGAAGGACCGACTCTTATATCATTGTGGGAAACTTTGCATTACACAAACTGAGAGAGTAAAGACAATTAGATAGGGTACACACTTCTCTGATATCAGGTCACTTTGGGGTAAGTAAAACAGTTGCATAGCTGCAAAGATTTTGTTATTGGCCGAAAATGAATGAGACAGTTTCTAGATATGTAAGAGGGTGTACTATGTGTGCTAAAAGCAAGCCCAACAATAGAAAACTAGGCTTGTACACTCCATTACCAATTCCTTCTCACCCTTGGGAAAGTGTTTCCATGGAATTTGTTGGAGGACTGCCTAAATCTAGGAAAGGTCATGATTATCTGTATGTGGTTGTGGACAAGTTCAACAAAATGTGTATTTTGATACCTTGTAATAAACAGATTATAGCTGAACAAACTGCAAAGCTATTCTTTGAACATGTATGGGTTCATTTTGGATTACCCACTTCTATTGTATTCGATTGAGACACCAGATTTGTGGGGAAGTTTTGGTCAAGTCCGTGGGCGCTGATGGACACCCAACTGAAGAAAAGGCCAGACAGAAGTAGTTAACAGGACAGTGATCCAGTTACTCAAAGGATATTGCAGCAAACATCCTAAGCTTTGGGATGAACACTTATGTTATGTGTAGCATGCTTACAACAGAGCAAAACACTCTTCTACATAGAGATCTCCTTTTGAAACCTGTTTTGGTTTCACACCAAGGTCTCCTTTGGATTTTGTCTTTGGTAAAGATACCACAGTTGATGGACACAGTGATCTGGACAAGGCAACTAGGTTCATTGAACAGGTCCAAGAGATCCACCAGGCAGTACAGGAACAGCTGGAAAAGAGCCAAGCCAGATACAAGGCTAGGCATGACAAGCATCGGATGGAGCATAGTTTTCAAGTTGGAGACTAGGTCTGGTTGTATATCAACAAGGACAGGATGCAAGGTGAAGGTAAAAAGCTAAAGCTTATCAGGTATGGACCTTTTAGGATACTTGAGAAGATTGGTGAAAATGCTTTTCGCCTTGATCTACCAGCTTACATGCACATCTACTCAATCGTAAATGCAGATTGCTTGAGATTGTTTGAACCTTCAATGATTGAGGCTCCTGAAGAGCAAAGTCAATTGCCTTCTATTGATGACCTGCTACCTAAATATCTGAATGAATTACAGCAAGACACAGTCTTTGACAGGAAGGTGAGGACAATGCGCAGAGGAGATGTTGAGTACCTTAGAATTGGACTCAAAGGTTCAAAGCCAAGCAGTGCAAAGTGGATTGAGATTGGGCAAGTGAGACAACAATGCCCTCACTTAGTCGATGCTTAAAAGAAAACAAACTTTTGGTGGTCCATAATCTTTTCAGTGGGAAGGTCGTGATCTGAATTGGATCCATAAAGAATAATTAACAGAGCCATGGTTGTACCAGGTCGGGACAGACTTCAAAGAATTTACAACAGCAATAAAAAACACCTCTAAACCAGTGGCAATGGCAGCCAGCGTGGAACGATGAGGACCTCGATCAAAGCGCATTGACCGAGGCCCATGGAGACTGTGCAGGAGGTGAATTTAGCCCCTGGGAGTCTTGGATCAGGAAACGAAGGAGGTTTTTGATGCGCGATTAATGCATCGTTGGGCGAAAACCCTCAAAATGGGGAAGCCCCGAGCACTCGGTCACGTGGGAGCCGAGAAAACCATGGGATAAAAGGCTAAGCACTAAAGGTGGGACCCACTCCAAAACCAGCGATATTGATCGGGGGATATTGATCGGGGGCATCCATAGGCGGTAAGTAGTTTTGATGGAAAAGGAGCGATTCCACTCAACGCCCGACGCGTGGCAACCGTAGGAGAGAGAAAACCGCCACTCATCACACGCTAACAGTCGAGCTAGTCAACCGCACGGGATGAGAGAACGGCGTCGAATCTAGGGGGCTCCAGATCTAATGGCTCAGATCACGCCCGATGGAGAAGACGGAATTGATGGGGGATTAAGCCACGATATGAAAGAATTTGAAGTCCGTATTGACCGCCACGATGGAAAAATGCTCATTCCACGATGTAACCGAAGAAATGAACCGACGACGCAGGCTGGCGCAGTTCGCAAGAGGACAAGTGGCCATCCCTGTGAGCCTGATGATGACGCCGAGAATAGGGAACTCCAAGTGCAACTGCAATCAGGAAAATCGATGGAGGTGGAAGAGGAAGTGAACTGCCATGAGCCCGAATGGGTTTAAGGCCATGAACAGAGAGCAGAAAGAAGGATGGGAAGAATCGGGAACCTAGAGAGTAACACCGAAGACAGAAGACTGAGAAGAGAAAGAATCAGTGAAGCAAAAATCAGAAAGAAGACAGAGGGCCGAGCTAACCAAAGGTAGTGTCGAGCACCAAAGAGCTTGAGAGATTCAAGCCATCCCTAAGAGGATCTATCAGACTAGAGAGGTCAAAGAGCTGGTAGAGAAGAGAGTCTATGTACTCCAGTGGTTTGGGGAATCCAAGAACCACCCTACCAAGCCAATCTGTTTCAGGAGACTCATATTGAGCTCCTTCATTGTAATTCTATGCTTCAAGACACAATAAAAGAAGGCCACCACTGAGAGCTGGATCGGAGACGTAGCCCTGGAGGATAGGGTGAACTCCTTATTAATTTCTTGTGTTCTTGTCTTTGCTTACTATATTTCTCTGTTGTTTTCCATTTCAAGTGTCTGTGTATTTGCAATCTGATCAATCCGTTGCTTAAATAACATAGACACACACACCAACATATGAGTCTATAATACCTTCATTTAATAAATCTTTAACTGAGGTCACTCATTGGGTGACTATCAGATCAATGCACCTTCTACATTTCAAGGTTTGATGAATTCCATTTTCAAACCCTTCCTTAGAAAATTTGTGTTAGTATTTTTTGATGATATACTAATCTACAACAAGTCTTGGAAGGATCATGTTTAACATGTTGACAGAGTGCTCAAACTATTGGAGGAGAAACAATTATATACAAAAACCTCCAAATGTTTCTTTGGAGTACAAGAGGTGGAATATTTGGGTCATATTGTATCTCATGAAGGTGTTAAGGTAGACCCTAGCAAAACTAAAGCCATTAAGGAATGGAAAATCCCCACATCCATAAAGCATCTATGAGGATTTCTTGGGTTGACAAGGTATTATCGCAAGTTTGTTAAGAATTACTAGAGAATAGCAGCACCTCTAACAACATTACTGAAGAAAGATGCATTTTCATGGACTCCAGAAGCAACAAAGGCATTTGAACATCTTAAAGAGGCAATGTACCAAGAACCGGTCTTAGCTATGCCAGACTTCACAAAAACCTTTAATGTGGAATGTGATTCCTCAGGAAATTGAATTGGTGTTGTTTTAATGCAAGAAGAAAGATCCATTTCTTTCGAAAGCCATCCAATCAAAGGAAATTATTTACAGAAAGATATTTATGAGAAGGAAATATTGGAAATACTACATGCACTTAAGAAATGGCGACCTTACCTAATGGAAAGACACTTCAAGCTAAAAACGGGTCATGATAGTCTTAAATAATTTTTAGAACAAAGATTATCTTCAGAAGAGAAGAAAAAATAGGTCACAAAGATGTTGGGTTATGACTTTGAACTCATCTACAAAAAAGGGAAGAAAAATGTTGTTGCAGATGCACTCTCAAGAAAGGATGAGGATGTGGAAGCATTTCTTTGTGTCATTTCTACTATCAAACCAGATTGGGTAAATGAAGCAAGGGATGAATAGAAGAATGACGAAGAAGTGTGGGCACTCATTCAAAAGTTGCAGCAAGATCTGAGTACATCTGATACATTTAGATGGAAAAATGATTCATTATGGTACAAAGATTGCTTATACCTCTGTAAGAATTCCCAACTCAAACAAAAGATTCTTCTAGAATTGCACACCTCTCTATTAGGAAGGCATTCAGGATTTTTAAAAACTTACCAGAAGATTAAGAAGGAACTTTTTTGGGATGGCCTCAAATCTGATATTCAAAAGTTTGTGGTGGAATGTTTGGTTTGCCAACAAAATAAAGTTGAGACAATTAATACTCCATGTCTATTACAACATTTATCCACTCCACTTCAACGTTGGGAGGAGGTTTAAATGGCTTTTATCACAGGTTTACCCAATTCTGAAGGAAAGAGTGTCATCATGGTGGTAGTTGATAGACTTACAAAGTATGCACACTTTTGTGCATTATCTCATCCTTTTAAAGCCAGTACAGTTGCTACTACATTTATGCAAAAAATTCAAAAGATACATGGAACCCCAAAATTATTGTAAGCGACATAGATCCTATTTTCACTGGAAATTTTTGGACAAAAGTATTTTCTTGTTTGGGTACTCAATTAGCTCATAGCTTATCTTATCATCCTCAATCTGATGGGCAAACTGAGATAGTGAACAAATATTTGGAAGGATATCTACGTTGCTTTGTATCTGATAAATAGGCACAATGGATCAAATGGTTGCTTCTGGATGAATGGTGGTATAACACTTCCTTCTACACTGCAGCAAAAATGACCCCATTTATGGCACTTTATGGATATCATCCACCATCCATCACATCATATTTAAAACAAAAGTCTAAGGTTCAAACAGTGGAAGATCACATCGAGCATCAACAAAAAGTTCTCCAACTCTCAAAGGATAACCTCACTTTGGCGCAGAATAGAATGAAACAACAAGAAGATCAACATCGCAGTGAAAGAAGTTTTGGTGTAGGTGACTATGTATTTCTACGACTACAACCATACAAACAAATGTCCCTCAAGCAAGCTAGGAAGGATAATAAATTATCACCAAATTATTATGGTCCCTACAAGGTGTTGCAAAAGACTGTTACTATGGCATACAAATTGGAACTTCCTGCATCTTCCCGAGTGCACCTAGTCTTCCATGTTTCATGCTTAAAGAAGCTTATAGGTGATAAGCTCCCAGTTCAAACGGTATTTTCAAAACTTGACGAGGAAGGAAAAATTATATTGGAACCTAAAGCAGTCACAAAAACAAGAACTCAACAACTATGGAATCGATCAATTTTAGAGTATCTCATCAAGTGGAAGAACTTACCCGTTGAAGATTCCATATAGGAGGATGATAATTTTATACAAAAACATCCAAAACTACTCAAGCGTTGAGGACAACACTTTTTTGAAGGAGAAGGGCATGTTAGGTCCCTATAATACTAGTGTATTCCCTTATTATTATTGTCATTGTATCCCCTTATTGTTATTGTTCTGACCATTTTATCCCCATATTGTTATTATTGTGCCCCATAGAAGCCCATTATTATTATTGTTCTTCCCTTACATTATTATTGTTATGTCAGCTTTGATTATGTTGTGACCTCTTAGACTCATATATATAGAAAGGAGGCCTTGTCAATTGTATCATCCAAGAATTGTTCATTTATGTAATGTAAAGGAGGTTGCCCCTCAAAGAGCCTTCTTGTGAAGTCGTTGATCTATCTCTTTCTTCTATTTTGTGAGGTGGTTGCATAACAGTATCCTTGGCTGCGCAATGCAACAAGGGGGTTCAGTTCAATTGGGCACGTTATCTACGCCAAGGATTCCTCAAAGATTTTTGTGAAGCGAAGGAGGAGGGAAAAGGATTCCACTACGTGTGGCTCTTATTGTTGATCGTGTTGATCGCTTGGAGGACACTAGATGATTCACAATTCCCCACCATAGATCCAGAGTTGTGTGAGGATGCTAGATTTTCCTCACTGTGGGCAAAAAAGGACATTGCCCGCATGATAAAAAATAATATGTTCTGGGTATTATTCGAAATGTATATGCAGATGGCGATTAGATAGAAACAAAGGTTGTCACCAAGTCTATTCAAGTAATATCGACGCATCATTGACTTAAAGGCCAATTTCCACCATGTGTACATCTGCGCGAGGCGTTATTTGGTAAAGACTTGGACGATGTTGCCATTTTTTTTCACTAAGGAATATATCACCTAACTAGTCCTCCAGTGGCCAACTGACTAGCTCCTTCCGACAGAAATTGCATAGGGCACAACAGGGACTAGTAAAGATGCGCGAAGAAAAAGAAGAAGGTGACCATCGACCTAGACAAGAATATTGCGCAGGAACGAGAGCGCGAGCAAGAAGAAGAATAACATACAAAAGAACCTGATCAGGCATTAGAGGAAATTTTAGCCTAAAAGTGCCCATGAAAAATTCACGTAATTTCTATGTCATAATATGTAAATCAATCAAAATCCTTTAAATTTAAAAAGAGGTACATGTAAATATTTTGGAGGGAAAATAAGAAAAACTATTTTTTTAATTGTATTTTTGACTTATCTCTTTATAGGTTTACTCAAATTTCAAGTGTAGAAACTCGTTAGATGCAGAAGTAAATTCTGCATGCAATGAATACCCATTATGCATATTTTTTAGAAGACCTATGATAGGCCTCTAAATTAAACATAAATTAAGGCCCGTGCCTCTAAATTAAACATAAATTAAGGCCCATCTAACCATCCTTCAACACATTAAACCTCTCTTTTTGCATTAGATAATGAATTTTTAACTTTAATATGTTCATTATGAAGGTTTATGGATAATTGCATATGTGTGCCTAATATTATTTATTTTTGTGGAATATTATGAGAATATTGGGCAGATTATGAAGACTTGGAGGAAGAGATAATCAAGGGACCCACTCCCTACTACAGGAGGTTCAATATTAAATAATAAATCAACAAGATATTATGGAATTATGGCACAGATTGTGGAGCTCCAATGATTGAGAAAATCTAGGAATCTGTTCCCTTCCATTTAATGCAAATTCCTAGTATTGAGAATCAAATCCACTAATCAAGGGATTTTGGTGGGGAAAGCTTCCTTCTTTCATGGGGAATGATTCCTAATCATTTTGTATAAATACCAAGTCAAATTTTTCTTTAGAGGTGGACTTTTATTAGTTTTCTTGTGGAGAGAACTCATGTTTTCTAAGCTTTATTGTCATTTCTTGTAGGGATGTAATTGTATTGATGGAAATAATGAAGATTAGTGACATATTCAGCTTTAAAATCTTGATCTCCTTCATAGGACTTTGCTTTTCCTTGGGGTTGCCATCCTAGGAGCCTTAGATCCATTTTGTATCATTCACTTTTCTTCTTTTCACTTCTTATTCACGTGCATCTTTTGTTCTTATTTTTTTTCTATTTATGCATTTAGTGTTAATGATTTCTTGTTGTAGGATTGGGTTAAATGGTTAAATGAGTTATTTTGCAAAATCAAAAGCATCATTTAATCCTTGGAACAACTTTAGAAGGTCGTCGTAATCATTGATCTACTTGGATTAGTTTTCTTATTCCCAAATCTAGATTTCTGGAAGTCTTTGTGGCAAATAACAATAAATTTCTGCTATTTTTTAGAGCATGCTAATGAGATTTAATAGAATTGATTCCACTTGCATTATATCATAAAAAAATTCTAGTTAATAACAAATATTACCCCATTACATTTTCACTTTATTAGGGTAGGCATTTGACAGATTTACTACCTCACTAGTTCTCGAATGTCTAGATTCTAGACTAGTAATTTTCTGTCATTTTTTAGCATGGGTTAACAGAGGTCTTTTTGAGTGATTCGCTTGGAATTGAGACCTAAGACATTCTAGGCAATAAAAAAAAATTCCCATCCAATTTGGATTTTATTTGGTTGGTCATTTGGTGAATTATAACTCCCTATAACAAATATGTTTTTTCATGTAGTAGTAATACTACAGGAAACCTTGTAGCAGTCTTCCAACATGTGTATACTTGCCCAGATTCGCACAAGAAGTTTGCTTATTGTCCCTTAAGGTTGAATAAATACCCCTAGGTTGTAAATAAATTATTAGGGAAGACTAAAGACCACTTAGGACTTGTCTCTTTACGCATGCAAAACATTTCAACAATTTGGGCTAATGGACAAACTTATGAAATGGATAATACAATGATGATTTTATTGATTGCCACATCCAATGAACTTTGTTAATGGATCTAAAGTATTTGAAATGTAATGGTTGAAATTTAGTTCATGATCTTTACTTTATGCAATTAGAATATGTTTCTTTCCTTGTACTTTATTTCTTGCAATAGGTTGAAGTTTCCATTTCGAGCATTTCATTTTCTGCAATTAGTTTAGGATTTGATTTAGTACATGCCCTCCATTACATCATGACAGCAAAAGAAGGACACATTGTATGATGCACATATAGTGTCGATACCTCTTAAGTTTTTACAAACCCCGCGTTGATAATTAAAGTTGGTAACCTTGATAGTTGCAGCATTCATGTTGCAATATCGAGACTCATCACTTTTTGGCGTCGTTGCCGAGGAGGTGTCAAAGTATACGTTGTTTTCTTCCCTAAGTGATTCATTTCTTTTGACTTTATGCAAAAATAAATTGCATTAGGCATCTTGCATTGCATTACCATTCTAATTTAAATTTTTTTTATATAAAAGCAAAAAAATACTTCTCCAACATTTTAATTAATAATTATAATAATTAATTGTATTTTTTATTCTATTTTTTAATTTTTAATTTAATTGAATTGTATTTTTTTTCAATACTTTTACCAAGTAAAAATGCTTACAAAATGCGATAACATCTGCCCTAAAATAGAAAGTACTACACAATAAGTATAAAAATTGTAAAATATCTAAATTAAATAATAAAGTATATATTATTCCTATACAAAGGGATATAAAAGTCAACCTCTATGTTTTCTAAGTCTTCATATGAACCACAATCATGGGTATTCAGCCCATTCACTCTTAATCCGTAATTCTTTTTACAAAGTCAAGGAAAAGCTCCCCTTCCGAGGTTCAAGGTAATTTTTTTTGTCCATATTGAAAAAGGTTGTAAAATATTTTCCTATAATATTAAAAACAATGTAATGCCTTAGAACCTTTACCTTTACCATGTTTGATGCCAAAAAAACCACCATGTATACCAAATCTCTTAACTTGCATATACATTTCATAGTAGATTTGCATATATATTTCATAATATGCATTCTACTTTAATATGATACACGCATCTAAATCATATTACATTATTTTCAAACATTATATGTGTTTTACCTTAATATGATACACATATCTATATTATATTATTTATACAAGTTTGAAAATTTAAAATAATTTCTGCTTTCAAGTTTTATTTATCTATTTTGTTTTTGAGATTGTTTTTTTCATTAATTATATTAATGATTTTTGGTTTACATTTCTAATCGATTACTCTAATTTATCTTAACGATAAAGATAAAACAAAGTAGTTAGTTCGAAATATCAACTAAACAAGAATAATGTGATTACTTTGGTAAACAATCAAAAAAAACCCAATAAAAAATTAATTAACTATTTTAAACCTGAAACATGTATATAATTTAATTGAAAAATCAGTGAAAACCAAAAATATATGAATGAATGAATGAAAATTTAACATCCATGAAACTAGAAATAGTCTATGGGACCACTAGCCTACCTGTTTTTCATCATTTGCAATTCAACCATTTTATTACTCAAATTAATGATGAGTTTACCCAACCTCTCTCAAAATACAATGCCAAGGAACCGATGTTAACATACTATCATAATTGTCTATGTCTTTGAAAGCATCACATTCCAAAATGAAATGCTTTTCCTATTCCACTGTCCCAAAAGTGCAAAAAGTACAGACCTTTCTTCCCAAGCTTCTTTAGATCTTTTCCACCGACCCATTCCGCACCGAAATCGATGTGAGTTAGATCTTAATTGAATAATAAGAAAAATTTAATACTGTCCAATCCTCTTATAGAAGAGCGTGTACGGATTAGTGTCGAATCCTCTGGTAGAGGAGCACGTACGGATTTCCACGTGGTGAGTCGTAACCATCTTAAGTAAATGTTCGTTCATTGTTTTCATTTTCTATGTTGATTATTTGTCCCTTCAATTTTCTATCAGCAGGCCAGATATCCACATGGTTATTGATGCTCTGCATTGAAAGCTCTTAAATGTTGGTCCATTTTTTTGACCAAAAATGTGATGGTTCGCCGCCATGAAGTGGCGTGCTTGGAGTTTAAAATTTTTCGATTAAGTTTGGAAAAGTTTAAAGTTGATTGATGACGTGTTCGATCCCCTACATTGTATAGTTGTGCATTGAAAACTTTTAAGGGTCGGTACATTTATTTTTTACCCAGAGGGGCTTGGCATGGCAGATGCTTGGCCACCCAGAAAATTCATGTTCAGTCAAACAAATGAGTAACAGGGGTTTTATATGGATCATTATATATGGGTTTTTATGTGGATCGATATATGGTGTTTACTTTTTCAATTAATCATGATTAGCATCTTTTTCTGTCGAAATTTCTAACTTTTAACTCATTCAAGTTAACTCATTTTAAACTATCTTTAATTATGTAATTAAATAATAAATAATAAAATTTATATAATTATACATTTACAATAGATAAGACTAAAATATAAACTTGAAGTGGTTAAGACCTAATATAAACCACAATCATGGGTATTCAACCCATTACATCTCATGTGTCACGCCCCTACCCTGGCGGTAGTCTTCCAATTGCATGATGGCAAGGGTGCAGCACCACCACCCACTTTCTTTTTAACAATACTTGTAAGTATGGACTACGCCTACTTTCTATACTTAGTTTATTTTTCAACTTGCCAAGTATAATCTTTCTTTTAACACATCGGAAACATTCATACAACATTCATCATTACTATCATTTAACGTAAATGCACAGCGGATAATAAACCGGGAGGGGAAACTCCCTGAAATATGATTCTGCCCGATGATAATAACAATCTTTTACAAAATATACAAGTTTAGTCTTTGCAGGGAAACCCCAAGTTTAATTCCCGAAATTTCTGTCTCAACCGTGCAACCCCGTCATTTAGCCCATGTCCTTCGTTTGGCTGCCTTCGTGCAGTGTTGCCCTGTTGTGTCGCCCACCCGGCGCACACCTTCAACTCGTTCGCACTGTCGCACCCAACTCCGCGTTCACCATTCGACCGTCGCATCGTTTTACTATCGCACCGTGCAAATTTACCAACTCGTCGTGCCCGTCGTTCAGCTCGTGCACCGGCGCCCAGCTCATCATTTAACCTCCGCACGTGCCCACACTTGGAATTCATTCACTCGAGCATTTCACCACCCAACTCGTCCACCAAACTCATGTCGCCTGCGCCCGACTGACTCGACTCGCCCTCACTCCGTTCACATACACCCGGGCGCTCGTTCAACCCGACTCGCCCATCGGCCGAGTCCATCAACCACGCTCGTTTACACTTTTGAACATCGACCACCTATCGCATGTTCAACCGACCGCCCGAATTCTCCACCATTCAACCGCCCACCTGAACGACCCACCGTTCAACCGAACACCCCACCGTTCAACCAACTGCCCGAACGCCCCAAACGCCAACTTGTTCAGCGGTCCACCTGAACGATATCCCATTCATCTTGTCCACCCAAATGCCCAAATGATATCTCGTTCAACTGTCCAACCGTCATTTCAGTAATCACCTTCATGCGCCCGCCCAGCTCGCCCATTCACCGACCCGACTCGCCCATTCAGCCTCACCTGAACATTCGGCCTGTCTGCGGTTTTTTTGAGCCTATTGCTCTCCGATTGTCTTCTAGTTTTCTGCGGCTAAGTGCTTCGGCCTGTAATACCGCCTGCACCTCGCCCAATGTTTCAGAACCTAAGTAGCTTGCACCCCAACTCGCATAACACTTGGACACTTTTGCTTGATGAATTATTCCACCTCCCGACCACTAATATATATGGCCGCCCAACCTACGGTGGGGCTTCGAATTTTGTCAAGCTCACCCTCCATTTTTTCATTTCACCATTTCCATAACGTCGGCCCAAGGTGTGGGCACCCCCGTGCAGGACCACCCCCACATATAAACTTTCCACTGCCCAACACTTAGTCATTTTAACAAGATGACTTCGCGTGGCTGTTTCGCGTGTCTCCTTCGCTTAGCCGACTCGTCGCACCGTGTGGGCGTGCCCAACTCACTGATCACCTCCAGCTAGTCGCTCACCTGTCGCGCGCCCTTCGCCAACTCTCCGCATCGCAACACGACTCGGGGGGCCTTACATCCTCCCCCACCTCAACTCATTGTCATCCTCGACAATACCATCATACAACATCGCAAAATGTCGCTAGCTCCAACATCCAAAATGCTCATGTTACCTGCCTCTACTCTTCCATCGCATAAAACATAAAGGCTTATGTCTCCATGAATCGGAAAGTCTCCTCAATCAATGACCATCAACCACCTTCGTCGCAATCCCCACATGTTGCTCCACTGTAGAAGACTGGCCCCTCTAACTCAAGCTACATGCTCACCGCAACATATCGTGTCGACTCCATCATGTATCGTCATCGTGTGAATTGTTGCCATGATACTGCACCCAACTCTGCCACATCTCGGTACACTGATATCCCCCATGACTCGAACTAGTCGGGTGATCAGTCCAACTGTCATGCTCAAACCATGAGAATGCACCTCCTCATGCCATCGTCGATCGTTTCTCTCAGCATCCTGCCACAACATTAACTCAATCAAGAATCCATTTCCATCTCCATCAAAATGTAAGTCATGCCCAGGTCCATGAAGTAATCTCCATCTCATCTGCAACATGTTGTCCATGATGTTGGTGACAATATGCTGCAACTCAACCACATACATCCCAACATCATCATCCATATATGTGTAAAATCCATCTCCTCAAAATGAAGAGATCCTCCCATCAACCCGACTCTCGATGTGCCACATCCAGGTCCATGAAGAAACCTCCATCATATCTGCAAGGTGCTATCTCTCAATTCTTCCAAAGAAACAAGTATACACCTGTCCCAACATCCATGTGTTGCACATGATCGTAGATCAATCAACTTCCATGTGTCAAAAGTGGTTAAGTCTCAGCTCAACCCATGCCCAAGTGTTGCCACCAAGGCATCGTCATCACTGCAACTCCATCACTCTAAAGTATCTCATATCGATCCTCCACATCGAGTCACTCTCTCAAGCACACCCATACATGTACTCAAAATTATGCACTCCATTTTGCGTCAAAGTCGCTAACCTCAGCTCCTCAATGCATCAGATCCTCCAAGTCCACCATAATATGAAGTCCCCAAAAGTCACAACCTCATGTCATCATGAGCTCCATGAGTCACCTCCAACCAACATCCTAGCAAGCATACATGTCTCGGCCCAAAGGTATCTGCAAGATGCCTCAGCTCTCCATGTAGTAGGAATGCTCCATAGTCTGCTCACAAATCTAACCAAGTCCATGGCCTTGTTGTACAAGGGTGCACAACATCCCCTTCAGCTCATAAGTAAAAATTCTCCATGTCACACCAGCAAATCCACCTGCACAACATCCCTGCCTTGGCACTCCTCATTGGATGCCCATAAGTGACACCTCTACAAGTTCTCCTGCATAAAACTTCCATGCTCCATCTCTCCAACTCGATTTCCATGACTCAAGTTTCCCATGGTGTCCAACTAAGTAGACACATCACAACAATCAGTCATCCTCATCCAAGTCTGCAATCCGGTCTAGTGAACTCGGTCACCCAAACCATATCATCAAGTCACATGAGTCTCTTCCACCATGGCTACCCCATAAAAGGTTCCACCAAGACTTCCTCTTGGTCTAAGCCATGAGAAGTCCACCCAAGTATCATCAAGTGTGTGCCCTTCTTCAATATTTCCATGAGTCATGCTCGACACTTAGCCAATTTTCTCCATATGGCTAAAGCATGACCCATTCCTCCGTAATGATCATCATGTTCCTCCCTTGTCACAGGCATTTGTACCTTCTTCCATAAGGTCACAAACAACCCCAACAAGCTCTACAAAATTCAATGGTCCTTGCTTCTCCATACAAGGTCTCATCGTAGACATCCATGGTGAGATCTTCCATCGCATTGGGAAACTTATTCCCCTTTCCTGCATATGGCCCATCTACCAAAATTCTCACTGAAACACAAGTATGAGTAGTACTTACTTCATCATGAGGCTCCTCCATGTGAGTATCCTCATCCACTAATGTCTACAAACTGCATGATCCTGGTCCAACCTGAACAATTTCAAGTTCATCCTCCATCGTTGTCATATCTGTAACATCCTCAAACATCACGACTTCCTCTTCTTCTTCAACGCAATCTGCAGTTACACCCTGCTCCATTGCCCTGCAACCAAGTTGAAGAAGTTCATCTTCAACGTTCCTTTCCAAGACTTCAAGTTCATCTCGAATCTGTGGGCTCTCTCCTTTCATCTAATTCAACCTGTATAAGGTCAACAAGAGCCTCCCTTGACATTCTTCCAAACCCGCCATGTCTTGTCGTTCAACTTGGCCCAAGCACGAAACTTCACCTATGCTAAACCCATCACGAAGTGTAGCACTTCAATCTGAAAACCTGAATCACCAAAGCCCGTAGAATACGGACCTGTGATACCATCTGTCACGCCCCTATCCTGGCAGTACTCTTCCAACCGCATGATGGGGGGGTGCAGTGTTGAGCTATGGAAAAGGTATGAATTTGACATTTATTTCCTTATCTTTTTCTTTAATCATAACTCCTTTATATTCTAAGATGGTAATATATCAAAGAATTATAGCAAAAACTAGGGGGTTATTGATTATTGCAAATTAGTTAATTATTGTCTTTTTCCATGCAGGAAATAGAAGAAATGGAAAACTACCATTCTGGAGGAAAAGACAAAACAGAGTAACTGTTGTTCCTTCACCAGGAAGCTGTATCCAGACAAGCAGATCAAGATGGAGCGTGCAGTTAAGGATAAGAATGGAAAAGACCATAGCATCAACACAAAAATAAAATGAGTTGATGGGAGTTAGAAGATTGAGCGGATCCCTCAGGATCTCTTGATCCTGAGGGATTGTTGTTTCAAAGTCTATCTGTCATTTCTTATTTTATCCGCTTGGCCATTATAAAAGGGATAGCACTTGAGGAGAATCAGGAGGAAGGATCATTATTCAGAACTCTCTGTTGTATTTCCACTTTGATCATCGACTCTCGTTGATTAAAATAGAGTACGATTGCCTATAAACATTTTCGCATATGATTAATACATAAGTCGGTTGTTGTTCCATTCTTTGATATTGAAGTAGTTCGGCAGTGCTTCACTAGCGGCTAGGGGCCCGGCCCTAGTGGATCCACTTGCTATTCTATACCATTACTTTACAATCGCAGTTGTGTGATGGTTTTGTTTGATTTTCATTTATTTCAATCGCATTGCTTTAGTGTTCCTTGTTTCAAGAGTTTATGAATTGTTTTATTGTATATGTTGTAACTGAATCGCATTGCCGTTCCTCTTCATCATAATAAGATTATTATTCTCTGCAACTATATTGGTTATGTTGTTCATTTCAATCACAGAAGCTTCGTTGTTCATTCCAGTAAACGGACTTTGTTGTTCATTACAGTTTCATTACAGATTGTTGTTCATTTCTACTAAATAGCATTGTTGTTCATTTCTTTTTTGCAAGTATTTGGTTTTTCCTTTCTGCATTGTCACAGTTAGCATAATCATTTCATTTCTATTAGTAGCATTGTTGATTTAATTCCTTGTTATTTCCAATCAGTCATTTTAGTGTGGAGTGTGAGATCAACAACTGTAAAGAACATTGGCTATTACTATCAGAGTTCTCAGATTGAGGATCTTGTTTATGTTTGATTTCATTTATATCAGTTGACAGAGGAAAGAGATATTGTTACTGCATCCCTAACTGATAATTGTTGTTAATTTCCTGAGTGAATGATTTAGTTTCAGAGCATTGAGTTTCTTTTAATTGCAAGTAGGTTTTATTTCAAGCATCTGTTTACTCTTATATTTGGAAGCACTGTACTACAAATTGGAAACATTACTCTTGGATTAAATTGTTGCAACATACTGTGTACACTCTTGAAATAAAAAATATTACCTGGAATGATAATTAATGTAGGATAAATAGGAGTTAAAAAGACACCTTTTATACCTCAACATTTTGGCATCGTTGCCGGGGAGAGTGCAGCCATTTTTTTCTTTCAAAGAGTAGTGTGCATCTGATGAGTGCCTACTAGGAGAGAATTGGGTATTAAAAATAGAAGGTAAGAACCTGCATACGGAGCATGTAATAGCCCTACTCCCCCGCCTACTTTCCAGCAGATTTGTTCATTTTCTTTGGTTAGAAATAAACATTAAGTTGTGTGTATGACTAAGAAGAAAAAACTTGAAAATAATCCAAAACCGCTACCCAAACCTGATAAAGCTAAGGGACCAATGACCCTTGGTCGATCGACCTTCATAGACGATATCATTAAGCAAGCCGAATCTCAGCCATCAGTGAGCCCTAGAAAAGTTGCTTCTAGACAACCTACTAGCTCCCTTCGGGCCACAGGTTCACCATCTATAGCCTTTGCTTAGGTGCACAGCAAAACAGAAGAGACTGAGAAAGATTTTCAAGAAATTGAGAATTCTCGCCCAATTTCTTTACAAGAAGGGAATTCTAGCAATCTCCGTGAAGGAGGAGGAGAAACATGGGAAATAGAAGAGCCAAAATCCCCTCTTGAAATAGCTCAAACACTCAGCAACCCAGATAAGGGGAGTGTTGTCAAGATCATCCAAAACAAAGCAAAAGAACCTGAAGAGCCAAGATCCCCCCAGATAGTAGTGCAGCAAGGAACACTCATTATCCCAGACCAAGGAAGTGTTGTTAAGGTCATTCCTACTCCTTCTAGTCAGCCTAGGAATAACTCCCTAGAAATCCCAGAAGGGTATTGGCACATATTTGATCAAATGGCCCAGAACTAGCAAACACCTCAAACCTCCACACTACAATATCCCATTGTGGACATTGTAGTTAATGCACCTATGAAGGCCATTCCTCTCCACCATATTCCTATATTCCATGGCCTAACATCAAAAGATCCGGATGCATTTCTGTTTGAGTTCGATGTATTATGCCGGGGGTATGACTATACCACCGATCCCCAAGAACTAAAATTATTTCCCTCCACATTAAAAGGAGAAGCTTTATGATGGTTTATGGGGTTAGGTGGAGGTGTTATAAATGACTGGGATCAGATGAAAGCTGCTTTTCTAAAGAAATATCAAGATTATTGTAGGTCCAGGGAATTAAAGGATGAAATATTTCAAATGACAGCAAGACCTAATGAAACACTGGAGGAATATGTAGAACGCTTTCAATACAATCTCCAGAGATCTCCTTATGCATCTTTACTCTTGCCTGACAATGTGCTAAAAGCTACATTAATTAAAGGGATGAAAGAACAATGGGTTGAAACATTAAACATTATGGGCAAAGGTGACATATATCAGGAAAATTTTGTTGACATCATTGATTTGTGTATCAGGAGTTTGAGAGGCAGCACAAGACTAAAGCCAGCAGAACGTGACATGATCACAAGGGATAACAAGATCTCCGGTGGAGGTATAACCCGCGTAGAAATCGGCAATCTACTAGAAGATTTCAAAACTGATATTCTAGGGACTCTGACAATGCAGTTCAACATCATGCAAGCTAAACAAAAGCAAGCAGAAGTAGAGAAAAATTTGGCAATATTCTGCCCTAGATGCAGAAAGAAACACAGCCACAAAGAGTGCTCGCTGGATACAGTCCAAGTCTGCGCCATTTGCACGAAATATCACTCCATAGAAAGCTGCCCCTCACTCCTGGGATTGAAAGCAATCTACAAAGAGGCAGAAGAAGAAACAGAACCAGTTTACCTACTAAATCAGCGCCACCAGTGGCAGCCACGACAAACAGGTATGCCCATTGATCCATCCTCTTCTTTTCAGTCTCCTCAGTATAATGCTCAACAATATAATGGAATGTGGCAAAATCAACCACCTTTCCCCAGCTGGTCCTAGCAGCCTTTTCCCATATCAACATGGCCAAATCAAACAAATCAAACCAATTGACCGAACTTTCCTTACTGTCCACCATTTTGGAAAAATAATGCATATTCAACACAATGGTCACCCTCCACCTCGCATAGTCAAACCTAGCAGTCGAATTGGCAAAGACCTATGAACCAGCCAGCTGGAACGATTCCTCTCCCTCAACCTACACTGCTAGCACCTTATACATTGCAACAAAATCCCTAGACCAACTTAAGACCGCAACTCCCATCCCAACCCAACACGAACCCCAACAATAGACTGGTTCAATCTATTCAAGTAATCGAAGGACCGAAACTAGAAATTGAGTTAAGGGAGTGCAACAACATTCAATTAAGATCTGGGTGCATAATAGAATCAGAGGGAGACAAAAAAATTCAAGTTGAAAATTCATTACCTTTAGAAGAAACGCTACAAGAAGAGAATTTGGTTAGACAACAAACTCATGAACAAGCAACCACCTCTTCTCCACCATTCCCAGAATGACTAATCATACCTCGCCCAATAGAACATCCTGATTTTGATCTTCTGGGAGAACTAAAAAAATTGTGTATAAAAATCCCACTCCTCCAGGTTATCCAAGATATCCCAATTTACGCAAAAACCATCAAAGAACTATGTACAAAAAAGCCAAAGAGGAGAATAACAACTAATCCAACTGTCCAAGTAGTCGGTACCCTATCTGACTCACTATTAGGAAGAGAAGCACCTGTAAAATACGAAGACCCAGGGAATCCTATACGGTGCAAATCAATGGATGTTCCTTCCCAAATGCCTTAGTTGATTTAGGAGCTGCAATCAATATTCTAACAACCACCACTTGTCAAAATCTTGGCATTACATCATTAGATCCAACCACAACCTTATTGGAGTTGGCCGACTGATCAGTAGTCAGACCAGAAGGCACATTACATGATGTAATGGTATCTGTAGACTCCTAGGAATACCCTGCAGACTTTCTGATCATTAATCCCAAAAACCGACTAGATGGACACCCTTTAATTTTAGGTAGACCTTGGCTAGCAACTGCTGACGCTTACATTGGCTGTTGACAAGGCAGCATGACGATAGCACGAGGGAGTAATGTCAAGAATTTAGCCTTATACCCTCTAGCCCAGCAAAGCTTAGCAATAATCAAAACAAAAAAAACATCCTGTATCATACCTGACAGAAAACATTAGATCACCATTAACCATAGAATATGCCCTCGAATTTAAAGACCAAACAGAGGACGACATCATTAACAGCTTCATTAACCAACCAGAAAATAGATCCCATCTACCATGTCACATGATCAAGGCAGCATTTGATAATGAAGTGGAAGAAGATCCCCTGAAAGACACTCATGATCAATCAATACCCACCACCTCTGTTTACAACAACAAGACCGTAGAGATTGAACCGAGAAAAACTTTGAACATTAACAAAAACCTGACTGCTGAACAAGAAGAAAAGCTGGTCCAACTACTGAGAAAATATAAGGAAGCTTTTGCATGGGATTACCCGGACATGAAAAGAATTGATCCCCAGTTGTGTATGCACCACATTTATACAGAAAAGGATGCTAGACCCATTCGCCAACCCCAACGGAGATTAAACCCTCATCTTAAAGATATTGTGAAAGCTGAATTACAAAAACTTCTAGATGTAAACTTCATTTACCCAATATCTGACAGCAAGTGGGTCTCTCCACTAGTAGTGGTGCCAAAGAAGAATGGAAAGTGGAAGATATGTGTAGACTACAGAGAATTGAATAAAGCAACCCAGAAAGACCACTTCCCCATTCCATTCATTGATCAAGTATTAGAAACATTAGCAGGAAAGAAATTCTTTTCTTTCCTAGATGGCTTCAGTGGATACAATCAGATTCAAATTGCCCCTGAAGATTAGGATAAAACTACTTTTACCTGTCCTTGGGGAACATTTGCTTACAGAGTCTTACCCTTTGGGTTATGCAATGCCCCTGCCACATTTCAGAGGGCTATCCTCAGCATTTTTTCAGATTTAATAAATGAAGGGCTTGAAGTATATATGGATGATTTCACACCTTATGGAGACGATTTTGAGCCAGCATTACAAACATAAGAAAAGGTGTTGCAAAGATGTATTGCCACCAAGCTCTGTTTGAGCCATGAAAAGTGTCATATGATGATGACTGAGGGACTCATCTTAGGTCATTATATCTCAGCAGCAGGAATACAAGTAGATCCGGCTAAAATTCAGATAATTTTGTTAATACCTACTCCTACCACACAAACAGAGGTGCGTAGTTTTCTGGGATTTTGTGGTTATTATAGAATATTTATGGAGCATTTTTCTTCAATTGCTGCACCTTTGTATGCACTAACAGGAAATTTTGATTTCATTTGGACTAATAAGTGTGACCGTGCTTTTGAGGATCTCAAAAAGCTTGTGTTGACAACCCTAGTGGTAAGGGGCCCAAATTGGGATTTTCCATTCCAAATTTCATCTGATGCTTCAGACACAGCAATCAGAGCAATTCATGGGTAGGAAAAAGACAAAAAGCCATATGCAATTTATTATATTAGCAAGAATCTATCTCCTGCTGAATTAAACTCTACTGTGACTGAAAAGGAATTTTTAGCTATAATACATGCTGTAAATAAATTTAGACATTATATAACTGGGTATCTTGTAGTTTTATATACAAATCACTCTGCCATAAAATATTTAGCAAATAAACCAGTTACAAATGGAAGAGTGACAAGATGGTTGATTCTCTTGCAGGAATTTGACATTACAATTAAGGATCGACCTGGAAAAGAGAATCCTATAGCTGATTTTCTCTCACGAATGCCAAAGCCAACGGATGCAGCAGCAGTCGAAGATCAATTTCTGGATGAACATTTGTTTGTTGTTACTGTTAGAACACCATGGTATGCCAACGTTGCAAATTACTTAGCAGTAGGCAAATTACCCAAGCATCTAACGCCTAATGAACGAAAACAGATAGTGCAGTGTAGTACCCGATTCTCTTGGATTGGGGGCTACTTATTTCATACAGGGGAAAATATGCACATCAGAAGATGCGTCCGAGAAGATGAAATATTTGACATTCTGAAAGCATGCCACGATGGGCTGTGTGGCAGACATTTTGCAGACTGCAGAACCGGTCACAAAGTTTTACAAACAGGCTATTACTGGCCCACTATTTTTAAAGATGCTAAAAAGTTTGTTCAAGCCTGTGATAGTTGCCAGAGGGCGGGACACCCTGGACAATCTGATGAAATGCCTCTGAACCCGCAGTTAGTAATTGAGCCATTTGAGTGATGGGCGCTCGATTTTATTGGTCCTATTAACCCATCATCAAATCAGAAAACATACATACTGGTTGCAACAGAGTATGTTACCAAATGGGTTGAAGCAGAGGCACTGCCAAGAGCTACAGAAGATTCAATAATACATTTCCTTTTCCAATTATTTGTGCGATATGGCCTCCCGAGGGACATAATTACAGATGGAGGACCACAATTTGTAGGTAATAAAATCACTGCAACATTAAAAAATTACCACATTCGGCACAAAATTACAACTCCATACCACCCACAGGCAAATGGCCAAGTAGAAAGCACTAATAAGGTGATTGAGGCAATACTTACAAAAACAGTTGCATCACACAGACGTGACTAGGCTTCAAGATTGCCGGAAGCCTTGTGGGCATACCGAACAACGTGGAGAAACACCACCGGGTATTCACCATATCAATTAGTATTTGGAAAAGAACCCATCTTCCCAATCAAATTCGAAATTCAAACATTAAGAACAGCGCAGGAGGTGGGTTTGAATTTAAATGAGGCCCAAACCAATAGATTACAGCAAATCAATGAGTTAGATGAAATCAGGCTCTCAACTCTTCAACACACTGCATTAATTCAACAGCAGAGAGCAAAATGGCATGACGCCCTTATTAAAAATAAAATCTTCCACGAAGGAGATTGGGCACTCCTATATGATTCCAGGTTTCAAGATTTCCCCGGAAAACTCCAGACACGATGGCTTGGACCTTATGAGATATAGAAAGTGCATGACAATGGCACCATTACATTGACTACCATTGATGGATCTGGACATTCTTTCAAAGCGAATGGTCATCGAGTGTGACTTTACCACAAACCGCTTACCCGAGAATCCTTTTACCAGCAATTACGGGAAGATTCCACTATGCAGATTCTTGTTGAGGAAGATAACCCCTCCTCAGCATTAATTCACTGAACAATTCCTTTTTTTCTGAATTTTGTACATAAATGTTTCTCTTTAATTTTGCTTGTATAAACTAGTTTTTGTACAGATTTTACTGATGTTCCATTTAAGGAATAGTTGTTATTGCTCCTAAGGAATAGCAGCCGTTCCATTTAAGGAGTGGCAGAAAATTTCTTTATTTTATTTTCGTGTTGTTCCTCTTAAGGAACAGTTGTTGTTCCTCTTAAGGAATGGCAGTCGTTCCTCTTAAGGAACAACGATTTTGCGTGCTTATATTTGTTTGTTGTTCCTATTAAGGAACAACAGTCGTTCCTCTTAAGGAATAGCAATTTTGCGTGCTTATATTTGTTTGTTGTTCCTCTTAAGGAACAACATTTTTACATGTCCCATTTGATGTTTGTATTTTTGTTGTTCCTCTTAAGGAACAGTTGTTGTTCCTCTTAAGGAACAACAGTCGTTCCTCTTAAGGAACAACACTTCTGCGTGTTTGTATTTTCGTTGTTCCTGTTAAGAAACAACTGTTGTTCCTCTTAAGGAACAGCAGCCGTTCCTCGTAAGGAGCAACACTTCTGCGTGTTTGTATTTTTTGTTGTTCCTCTTAAGGAACGGTTGTTGTTCCTCTTAAGGAACGGTTGTTGTTCCTCTTAAGGAACGGTTGTTGTTCCTCTTAAGGAACAGTTGTTGTTCCTCTTAAGGAGCAGCGGTCGTTCCTCTTAAGGAACAACACTTCCGCATGATTGTATTTTCATTGTTCCTCTTAAGGAACAATTGTTGTTCCTCTTAAGGAACAGCAGTCATCCCTCTTAAGGAACAGTTGTTGTTCCTCTTAAGGAACAATTGTTGTTCCTCTTAAGGAACAGCAGTCATCCCTCTTAAGGAACAGTTGTTGTTCCTCTTAAGGAACAACAGTCGTCCCTCTTAAGGAACAGTAGCTCTGGATGTTTATATTTTTGTCGTTCCATTTAAGGAATAGCAATATCGCCTGCTTACATTTGCATTGTTCCTCTTAAGGAATAGCCACCGTTCCTTTTAAAGGAACAGCAGTTTCGCCATTTTTTTTACCTTCTGTCATTCCTTCTAAGGAACAGCAGTTTCTATTTGGAGTGTTTTTAGGTTGTTCTACCAAAGGATCAGCACTTTATTTTGCGCTTGTTTTACTTGTTGTTCCGCTTAATACTACACCTGTTTTCGAAAGGGACCTCGTCATGCATCTTCAATTCCCAAGCCCTGGTTCATGGAGCAAAGGACGACGCATCTCCTCAGGAGATTGCAGAGGTATGGGATTTTCAGAGCAAAATTTAATTCTGGTTCACAGAGATGCCTGCTTCACTCGTGTGAGGATAATTCAGCTGAGAAGGATGGAGTAGGATAAGTGTGGGTAATTAATGGAGGACGACAGGGAAATTATGGTGACTTCTCGGAATCTCAACTGCATCAGCTTCTTCGCTCAGCACAACATCATCTTTCAGTCAGGAAGCGACTATAAAGGGAATAACGATTTGTTTTGTTTGTATGAATTAAGGATATATGTTGCAAAGGTGGCCTCTATGAAGGCCTGGTGGCTGAAGCTAAGGTTGTTGATTGTCTGTTACTAGGCCTGGGTTGATGGGATAAATTTCAAGGAAGGCCCGAGTGCAATTGAGGGTCTGAGTGCAATTGAGGGTCTGAGGGAAATTGAGGGCCTGAGTGCAATTGAGGATCTGAGTGCATTGGAGGGTCTGAGGGCATTTGAGAGTCTACATGTTGTTACTGGGTCTGAGGATGTCGTTATTTTACTGAAGTAGGCGGAGGTTCGAGTCTGGCTGAATCTAGGAGCTAATTGGTTAGTAGAACAATGGAGGGAGGTCTCGTTGAACACAACAGTAGGCGAGAAGAGCTACAATCCTAGGGTTTGTGAAGGTGCCTGGTTAGAGGATAGGGTCAAGTGCACTGAATTCGAGTGGGAGTGACAGAAAGTCCTGGGACATTTCGGACAACCAAAAAATGGATTCTAGTGTACAAAGTGCATATGCTAGTTCATGGTTGGACTCCTGGGGCAATTGCAAGCCGAGGTCTGGTGGGCCGCGTGTGAGAACCTCACTGGAGGGAAGGAGAATTCGGCCATCCTACATAAACTGTGTTCAGGACCACTTGGAACTGAGAGAAGGCTTGACTGTTTTGCAACGCAGTATTCATCAGCAACTACAAGAGCACCTTTTGATACAGGAGAGAGAGTTGGAGAAACAAGAGTACATACGTCAACTAGAAGATTAAGTTGATGCACTGAGGCATCAAATTGAGTAGTTGCAACTCAAAGTGGACGAGAGAAACAAGGAAAAGGAGGAGGACTCGACCGAGCAGGATCAGAACCAAGGCTCAATTGGCCTGGACCTCAACAGTCCAGCACCAATGGACATCTAGCTTTCATATGTTCTTTCTCTCAGTTTTTAAATGATGCATTGTAAATGTAAATATCTTATGTTTCAATTTTGTCGAATTTATAGTTGTAAAGGCTCCAAAATGAGGAATTTTTGTGGGCAGATCAGATATAACCGAAATACTAGGTTTGCAGAACAAATGAAGCATTATCAACTTTTTGTAAGCTTGGAAAAATCTATGTAAAATCCTGGTTTTGTTTGCGAACGGGCGCGATATATTTTATATAAAAATCTACTCATTCTATATATATCTATATATATATATATATATATATATATATATATATATATATATATAGATATATATATATATAGCATTATCAACTTTTTGTAAGCTTGGAAAAATCTATGTAAAATCTTGGCTATGTTTGCAAACGAGCGCGATATTTATATAAAAATCTACTCATTCTATATATATATATATATAGATATTATAAAACTAGCGATTCATATTATATAGGTTGTGTTTATTATAAAACTAGCGATTCATATTATATTATATGAAAGGCAATAAATGTTTATTTGCATTTTTTTTGTTATTCTTTTTTTTTCTTTTTTTCATAGTGGGAAAATGTATTATAATTCCGTTATCAAATTAGAAGTGATTTTTTTCATTCTTTGTTTTTATAGTGGAAAAATCTATCAAATTAGAACTCGAGAAAACCATCATAAAATCATATTTGCCAATACAAATTGATTTATTAACATTATTCCAAAAAAACCAAGCAACTTGAAATTTAGTCCATAAATTGAGAAGTTTTCATCTTACTAAATGTCTTTAATCTTAAATCAAAAAATTGTTTTCAAGAAATAGTTTTAATCATATAACATACCCTTATTCTTTTCTTTCTATTTGCAAATTATCTTTGTGTTAAAATTAAAAAACATTTTTTTTTTATTTTTTATTTTTTTTTATATTTGAATATTAGCATTCTTACATGTACGTATAGTTGCTTTAATTTAGCCATCGAATAGGAGTATCGACATCCGTGTTTCTCTTGTCACCACTCTGCTCTCCACTCACGTACTAATTTTTCCATAAACCCTTGCAAACGATGCAAACCCACCCATTTGTTTCGTCTTATTTTCGCTTTAAAGTACATTCTTAATAGAATTAAGTTTCGTTAATACGTTTTATAGGTAAAGGTTTATATTGGGCTAAACAACCGTCCTTACAAAACCCTACTTATACCCCCATGAAATTACCTTTTTCCTTATAAGTAAACGATTTTCTTAATTTAAATTTTAAATTAATTTATTATAAATAATAATAATGTTATTCAAGTTATACTTCAAATCAGTGATATGAAATCAATATATTTGATGTGGTTAAGAGAAGATTAGGATTTTCATTACATTATTAAATGAAAGTGTTCTTATAGAATGTGTCAAAAACATGGCAGGGAAGTAATATTAATAATTAAAAATATGTGAAATTTATTTTAATTTTATTTGGTTAGGATTGATAACTAATGAATGTTGTTCATATTTGTTTTAGTTGTTTATGTAATACATATAAGTATTTATTTTTTTAATTATATTAATTATGGTGTATTTAGAGAGTATCATGTTCAACATTGTTAATATTTATATGTTTGAAATGATTTAGTAAAGTGATTTTTTAGTTTTAGATAATAAAGAAGTTTTTAGATTTTAATTTGGTGATTTTTAGGATAGTAAGGAAAGCCTGGTTCTCTCTATTACAATACAAGTTTACAGTGTCTATATTTCTTTTATCTTTTATTAAAATTAGAAAGTAGTGTGTATGTCAGTAATTTGATGTTGTTATAATCTAAGGATTGCATAATGAGTATAAAGAAAATTGTGGTGGAACTTGCAACAAGTAGTCTTTTATTATATCTTATGATAGCATCTTTATTACATCAAAAATTCATGCCTATTTCTACATGTACATCACTGGAAGGTAGTTTCCATAACTTCCCTAGTCAGTCAAACCAAGTCAATAGTCCATCAACCCAACTATCTAGTCAATGTTGGTATTTGAGCCCTTTAATAGCATAAGGAAGAAAAATGCAGTTAAAATGAGAATTGTATCACATAAATATACACATGAAATTTACGTGGTAAAACCTTGACAGTGTGTCAAGGAAACCTCCACAGGGCAAGGGATTGGAATTCTTATTGCTCTAGGTCAAAAATGACTCTCCAATGTACATCAAGCCTCTCGAGCAATCACCATTTTAATATGGACAATTTCATTACGTAACTTCCTATAGTTACAAAACTGACTGAATTGTAAAACTATATTTACTCAGATAATTACATTATTAACATTGATTGTCGTCATTCTTTAACAATCTCCACCTTGACAACAATTTTCCTAATTGCTTGTCCATGCCCATTCATCATCTCTTCTACAAGCCAAGAGAATCCAAACACCATCATAATTTCTCTATTGAAACTGGCTTCATGAATATGTCTGTGTGATTCTTTTGTGTATGGATCTTTTAGAGAGAGCTACTTTCCCGCCATCGATCACATGTCTCACAAAATGGTACCTTACATCAATATGCTTATTCTTATTGTGATAGGTTGGATTTGTGGCCAAATAAACAACACTTTGATAGTCACAGAACACATTCACTTTCTCTTGCGTCCATCCAATCTCATCAAGTAGACCTTTTAACCAGATTGCGTCTTTACAGGCATCTGAAGCACCTATACACTCTGCTTTAGTAGTGGATAAAGCAACAATTTCTTGAAGCTTTGACATCCATCTAATTGCTCCACCTACAAGAGTAAAAAAATATCTTGTAGTAGATCCCCTCTTGTCCAAATCACCTGCATAATCAACATCCACATATCTGCAGACTGAAGCTTCACTACCATTAAAGATAATACAATGGTCACTTATGCCTTTCAAATATCGAAGCGCCCATTTCACAGCTTGCCAATGTTTTTCTCTTGGATTTGTCATGAACTTATTGACAACTCCAACTGCATATGAAATGTCAGGTCTTGTAGATACCATCGAATACATTAAGTTTCCTACCACATTTGCATAAGGTACACGAGACATATACTTCTTTTCTTCATTAGTTCTAGGACTCAAAACTGAAGAAATCTTAAAATGGGAAGCTAATGGAACTTTAACAGGTTTCACATTGTCCATACCCAATGTTTCAAGTACTTTCTCCACATAATTATGTTGTGATAACCAAAGCTTTCCATTTTTCCTATCTTTGTGTATCTCCATTCCCAAGATATGTTATTCCACTCCAAGATCCTTCATGTCAAACGTCCTTGAAAGTTGAGCCTTTAACTTGTTGATCTCTTCCATGATATTGCTTGCAATAAGCATATCGTCAACATACAAGACCAAGATAATGAATATGCCATTGAAACTTTTAAAGTATACAAAATGATCATACTCACTTCTAGTAAATTTTTGGCTCACCATGAAAGAGTAAAACTTCTTATACCATTGCCTTGGAGACTGCCTCAAGCCATACAATGATTTTTTGAGCTTGCAAACTAACCTTATGTTGCGACCTCGTACAAAACCTTCTTGATGTTCCATATAAAAATCTTCATCCCAATCTCCATGAAGAAAAGTCGTTTTAACAACTAAATGTTCTTTCTCAAGGTCAAGTAATGCAATTAGTGCTAACATGGTACAAATAGAAGCAAGTTATAAGACTGGTGAAAAGATCTCATGAAAATCAATACCTTCAACCTGAGAATACCCTTTTGCTACCATCCTCGCCTTATACCTTTCGATACTTCCATCAATATTTTGCTTCAATTTGAAGACCCATTTACAGCCGATAACACTTCTCCCTTCAGGAAGTTCTACAAGATCTTAGGTTTTGTTCTTGGCTAAGGAATCCATTTCTTTGTCTATAGTCTTTTTCCACTTTTCACTATCTGCATCACCCACTACTTCCTGATAACAAGAAGGTCCCCCATCTCCAGTAATCAATGCAATAGATGAAGCAAAATCTTCATATCTTTTGGATGTTTTTCTTTCCCTTATAGACCTCTTTAGAGTGACTAGTTCCTGAACTTTTACAGTTTCCTTTGCATCTTCTTCACTTTTTTCTTCAAAAGTCACTTTTTCCTTTCGACTTCTAGGAAAGGTTTAGCCTCCAACTGAATTTGCTGATTTGGCGATGTCTGTTCCTGTTCAACTTTTTCAACATATGATTTTAGAAGAGAAGATTCATCAAATGTTACATCTCTACTAATGACTATCTTACATGAATAAGGATCCCACAACCTATACCCTTTCACCGCATAGTCATACCCAACAAAGACATAACATTTTGTTTTTGGGTCTAACTTAGAATGTTGATTCTTTGGAATAAGAGCATAGGCATCACAACCAAAATTCTTAAATGTGAATAATCACAAGACTGACTCGACCAAACTTCTTCAGGAATTTTACAATTAATGGAAACTAAAGGTGATATGTTTACCAAATAACAAGCAGTAGATATTGCTTCTGCCCACAACTCCTTCTGCAGGTTAACATTGATGATCATGCTTCTGGCTCTCTCCATAAGAGTCTGATTCATACGTTCAACAAAGCCATTTTGCTTAGGGGTATAGGCAACAATTTTCTGTCTAACAATCCATTCATCATTACAATATTGTTCAAATTCTAAGGAAGTGAATTCATTGCCATTGTCAGTTCTTAAACATTGAATTGATTTTCCAATTTTCTTTTCCACCGTAGCTTTAAATTGTTTAAAAATATTAAATACATCATCTTTTCTTTTCAACATATAGACCCAGAATTTCCTGGAGAAATCATCAATAAATGTTAAGAAGTATAATGCACCTCCATAAGATACAGTAGAAGATGGTCCCCAAAGATCACAATGAATATAGTCCAAAATTCCTTTACTATTATGACTTCGAGTTTAAATTTATGATTTGGAACCAATTTGCAGCAGTCCCACCTATGTTTACATTGTTTTCCATATACACAATGTTTGCAAAAATCTAAACTTAAGGATTTCAAATTAGAAAGCAATTTTCGATTCATCGGTACCCGAAGACACTTCTCACTCATGTGACCCAGTCATTGATGCCATATGTGAGTATTTTCTTCTACCTTCTTAGATACAGTTGATGCCTCACTAACCTGAGTACTTTCTTTAAGTCTATAAATATTTCTAATCTTCTCTACCTTCATAACAACCAAAGCGCCCTTTGAAACTTTCAACACTCCATTTTGACTTGTAAAATTGTAATCTTCTAAGACCAATATTGCCAAAGAAATCAAATTCTTTCTCAAATCAAGTACATGTCTAACATCAATTAATGTTCTAACTGTATCATCATACATTTTAATTCTGACATTTCCCATTCTAACAATATGACAAGATACATTATTACCCATAAACACGGGACTACCATTCACAACATTATATGAAGTGAACCAATGTATCTGTGGACTCATGTGATGAGAGGCACCATAATCTAACAACCAATTCTCATAATTCTGAGAGACATTGCAAACTAGTAAAGATTCATCTACCATACCTAATTTAGCAATAAAACTTCATCAATCATACCTGACTCAACTTGATTTTCTTCCTTCTTTAGGTCTTCAACAAACTCCCTTCTTTTCCCACAGTCTTTCTTGAGGTGTCATATTTTGTTGCAGTACCAGCATTTGGCTTTACACTTCTTGCCTTTTCATTTGGATCTAGAAGAAATTCTTGCTTTCTCCCCTCTTTCCTCGGCCCGACCTCTGGCTACCATGGCTTCTGGTGTGAAAGTTTCAATGCTAGAATTCCTTTGTACTTCTTCAAATAACAGAGTTCCCACAACACAATCAAATTCCAAAGATTCAGTGGTGCTCAAACTGATAGAAGTTACAAAGTGATCCCAAGACTCATGCAAGGAACATAACAAGGTAATAACTTTATCTTCTTCTTCAAATTTCACATCCATATCTGACAATTGGCAAATAAGTGTATTAAAAACATTTAAGTGTTTTCCAAATTTATCGCCTTCCTTCATCTGAAGGATATATAGTCATCTCTTCAAATAAATTCTATTGGTTAAAGATTTGGTCATATACAGTGTTTCCAACTTCACCCAAAAACCTGTTGTTGAGGTTTCTTCAACAATGTTGAAGAGAACTTCATCTACTAGGCACAACATGATGGTACTAAGAGCTCGGGCATCCAGGTCCTCCCAATCCAAAGTTTCCATGCCATCAGGTTTTTTCCTAACCCCATCTAAAGCTTTGTGCAACCCTTGTTGCCTTAGAAAATCCCTTACTTTCAGTTCCACAATGCAAATTTACTCTTGTCAGTGAACTTCTCCACCTCAAACTTAGCATTAGTAATTTTTTCCATTTCTTCCTACACAATCACTTTCAAATAACTTTATTAATGATCAAAAAAAAAAAAAAAAATTGAGTCCTACAATTAGGGTTTTCCCTTTTTTTAATTTTGCCTTATGAATTTCTTTTTCTAGTTTCTTTAACTAGGGTTTGTTCTGGTTTCTTTAACTAGGGTTTCTCCTTCTTTTTTTAAATTCAAACCCCCTACTCAAATTTTCTTTCAAGAAACCAAAACAACAAATTCAATAATTTCTTGAGATAATGTTCTAGAATCGCACTTTACTTTTGGAAACCCAACTTAACTCTTTAGAATTGAAAAAAAAATTCAACAAACAAATTTTTTTCTGCTCCCAAAGAAAAATACCCATTTTTTCGATTTCCATAAGTATGCTACAGATACATGGCTTTCATCAGTGGTGATGCTCAGGTTTCTTTCTGTCTTTCAATCGGCCGACATCTCTGCTCGGGGTTGTCTCGCTTTGTCTCTCAATTGGTCCTCACAACGGCTCAACTCTCTCTCTCTCTCTCTCAATTGATCCTCACAACGGCTCGAATTCTTATGTAATACTTTTGGTTGGCTTTGCTATATGTGGCTCAGTGGTTGCTTCAGCTCTTTCCCAATTGTAAAACCTTCAGAGATTGAGAAAAAACAAGATCCTCCTCACAACGACTCGATGCCAATACACATAATTTCTTTGACAGAAACAATGGCTTCTCAACTACTCTCGACTCATCAATTGGTGGCTCTTCTGTTTAACTAGAGGCATTGTTCTTTGACCGACGTCTTCAATAAAAATGATGGCTCTATTCTTGGTGGGCAAGAGGCAGAAATATGATGACCTTCTAGTTATAAGCTTTTGAGATATTAAGTGAGAAATATAGCCCCAAAGTCCTAACACTAAAATATTTCCTTTTTAGTTATTGATATATATTTATTTGTTTATTTCTTATTAGTAACAGTTTTGGAGAAATTATAATAATGAAAAATGTGTGACTATATTTGCTTTTATTTAATAATAATAAATACATATTAATATATCTAAAAAAAATGTATAAAGATTAAGTATAACAATTTTGGAAAAAAAAAATATTTATAACTATTTTTCATATTTATGGAAAAGAATGAATAATAAAATGGTTTAAAAATAAAATAAATACATTTTTTAAAAATGAACATTAAATTAATCTAAAAACTTGTATATTAAATTTATTTTAATTCCATATATATATATTAAATTTGTTGAAATTTTAGTCACAAATTTGTTTTCAAGTTTTTAAGAAATTTTTTATATACCTGCACTTGATAATAATGTGTGTGTGTTTGGACGAGTTTATAATGAGATTTTGTAGTATCCTCACCATCAAATTTTACTATTACCACTATAATATTTTATGTAAACAATTTTGGTCTTCAACATATAGTTAGAATTTTGAAAATAGAATATTATATTTATATTTACTTTATATTTTTACATTTTTACTAAATAAATTAATACTTAATAATAAAATTATTAATTAATAATATTATTTAAATTTTAAATATTTATTAATTTGATAGGAAAATTTCTCATCATCAGGTGATATGGGGTTATTTATTTATCAAAGATAGTAAGAAGTTTGCAAAACCATCAATTTTGTTCGTCAAAGACAAGTAAGAAGTTTTCAAAACGGTCAATTTTTTAAATTGAAACTGTGAATACTAATAAAGAGATGTGAAAACCGTCAAATTAGTTTGACTAGTTTGATTTTGATCTAGCGCGACTGCCGAGTGGAGGAATGTTGCTGAAAGCACCCAACCAGCGGCTTCTGCTGCGAATTGATGTCCTATAATCAAGCTACAGGTGCATATTTCTTAACCGGGAAGATGTAGAACCAATGCATGCCGCCCACGCTATATTCATGCCACGTTCCCGCATGCCGGCTTCTATCTAGAGCGACTCCCATACATGCATGACCTTCCCATCGTGTTTTTCTTTCCACTACTATAGCTGACATCTGGCTTACACTGAGGAAGGTGTCTACATGCTAGCTACTCCCGTGACACTTTCACCCCACCTTTCAATCATCTGCTGATACTCCGTCTAAATCTATATAGCCATCTCTGTCTTAAGAGGGAAGATTTTTTGGCTACTCTTCTTCCTCCCTGCGCGTTTCTTGCGCAGAGGTGGGTCTTCTTCCTCTTGACCATTTCTGTTTCTGAAAAGACGCCTTCTACCCCAATCTGATTTTATCCTAGAGTTTTTCTCTCGGTTTTCATTAGTCCAGGTCTTAGCTGTCTGGTTGTGGTATGCCGGCGATCCTTTTCAGCACTCTTCACTCGGCACGCTCGCGGTTTTAGGTCAGTGCTCTTACTTTCTCCTGGAAATCTATTTTTATCTCTATGCTTTCAACAACTTTCCTGACTTTCATAAAGAATTTCTTTTTAGAGAGAATATTAGCACTTATCAAATGGTTTTGATTTCTGGCTTTCGATATCAGTCTGAAGTCTAAATTTTAGTTTTCTGCTTTAAAAGACTGAATTCATCCCGGAAGGTCTGTTGTTTTTTCTTTGGTATTCTTATTGAATTCACATGTCGGGGCCTGTCAATCCAGACTGGTCATGGGTATCCGTTTTCAAGCTAAAAAATTATTTTGTCATAACCAAACCTTGCTCAGATATACGATTCAAGTTAGGCCCCTGGTGGTGTGTTTGCGAAATTTTTTGTTGCTGCATTGTATGTCCTGATGTTTCATCCTGAACAAACTCTGTATCTCTGATGCAAGAGATGTTTTGTTATCTGGTTTTGATTGGGATAATCATGTCAACCTTGAGGCGATACTTCTCCATTTCTCCTTTAACAATCCCATGTAGATGAGGACCCTGGAGGATTGGCAGTATCCATGGTCGATTCTGGCATCTTCTTTCGACATCGCCTATCTCCTGGTTTTTTCGGGCCAGAACCCTCTTTCTGAGTATCGGAAAATTTCTTGGGTACCGGAAAACTTTCCCGAACACATTTCTACTTTTCAGGACAGCCTCGGGCAGAGTTTATTGAGATTCAAATCTTATGGTATTCAGGGATAATAGTACTATAAGGGATGAGGTCAAATCTCCGGGGACAATAGAAGCCATCGTTTTTTAAAAATTCCTCTCTATCTGTCCTATACTATCTCATGGTAACGTCACCCTCTTTTAAAATCTGAAGACAGCTGGCCCTTTTGATTTCTACCCTCCCTTTGGAAAGGGAGCCTCTTTATTCTCAAGGCTTCCTTTTGTCAGTCCTTTTGTCAGAAAAGCCTAGATCTTTCTCCTTTGAACCTATTTTCTCTGGGTAATATATACAAAGGGAGTCAGATCACACATTCTGCCGATTTTACTACCTGATCCGACATATCTACTTTTGGATTTCTTAGTACTCCTGTTTTAAGACAGTAGGTGGACTTTTTTAAGTATGGACTTTGCGTCTGACACATCAGCCACGGAGGCCATGGTCCACGCAGCCATCCAGGCCAAAACCTGCTAGGGTGCCGCCATGCTGTCAAATGAATGGCAATCCACGTTGGATGATGTGATTGTCCGACCCTCGTTTCCTTATGATGACATGGATGGCAATGGTCGGTCAAAGGCAAGACCAATCCGCGAAGGCAGCCAAACCGATGTCCATCAAAAGGAAAATGTACATTGTGAGCCTATGATCTGTTCTAAAAAGAATCTGAAGCCTGTCAAAACTATTCCCCCACCTGCGGCGATCAAGCTAGAAAGTACTTACCTGACGGACCACATAGCAAGCCTCCAGGAATATGCTCTGGTTGGCCGATGGCACTTTCCAGAGATGGATGACACCAAGATGAGAAATTGGCTCGAACTGCAATGGAAACCTCTGATTGGCTATATTCCCATTGTGGCTAGACTGTTGAAAGAATGGTATTGCTTTCATTTTCTGAGTGCTAGCGACCTGGAAGCCATTCAGAATCACCCATGGGTTTATGGAAGGAGTTTTCTTGCGTTATATAAGTGGTATATTGGTTATAACCCGTTGAAGAATACTCCTACCAATAACTTGATATGGGTCAAGCTCCCCGGACTTCCCCTGGAGTTGTGGTCAAAGGAAACCTTAACAGAGATAGGAAATGCCATAGGAAGATGTGTATATGTTGATCCTAGATGCCTGGGGGAAAAAGACAAACGTGTAGCCTGGATTCTCATAGAAAAAGCTTACAGAGGAGGGTTCCCTGACCACATTGAGATATTTTGGAGGGATTTAAAAATAAATCAGAGGTTGGATTTTTGGGGAGTGCTCAGCATGCCATCAGACAGGACACCTAATCAAAAATTGCCCTCATCGGCCTGTCCTAAAGAACCGAAAGCATCATGGATTCTCCCAGGTTGCAGCAAACATATATAGGACGAAGTCTCCATCCCCGGGAATGGAGAAGTTAACACCTACAAAAAGCATGTCTCCATCAGAGTCTGGTGATCAGCAAAGGGTTATTAATCTTGAAGTTTTTCCTCATCAAACTCCACCTTCTTTTAAGAATTCAAATCCTTTGGATATTGTTTCTCCATCAATGCCTCCCCTGGAACCTGCTTCTGATCATGAAATCCCCCTCCCTCCTCCGGTCCCTCAGTCTTTTAAAGATTCTAATATGGAGGCCCATATTACCTTTATCCCATCCTCCTCTCCGTCACCAAAGAAGAAAAGGACTCCATCTAGAAAAGGAAAAGAACCTATGGTTACGGCTACTCCTTTAAATTCCCCAGTCTCTTCCCCCACAAACTCGATTGGCAGTGACTTGGACTATCTTCTAAACAAGAAATCACTTGAACTTAGACCCCTCACTATTCATAAATCGGGGAAGCAATCCTCTCCTCAAATAAGCCCAAATTCTGCAAAGAACATTACGGTGAGAAGAAAAAATAACAGGGGTAGTAGACATTTCAGGGGAAGGGTCGATGGTGCAGGCAGAGGAGTACGTAATCTTTCTCTTATAGATGTCCCTATCATTGATATGACAGAAGAAAGGCCTCTTAGAGCAAGCATGGCCGAAAAGACTCCCCAATGACCTTCATCATATCCATGAACGTAAGAGGTCTGGGGGCAGACCAAAAATTTTTGGCCCTAAAGAATCTTTTCTATTCAGTTCGACCTAAAATCATTTTAATCCAAGAAACCATGCATAACACTCCTGTATCTATTTCCTACTTCAGGAAAATGTTTCCCACCTGGCATATAACCGCTTCGGAAGCAAATGGCCTTTCTGGGGGCCTAGCGGTTTTATGGGATCCTGATTGGATCAGAGCAAAGGCATACAGGTGCTTGGCGGGTATTCTCATCTCGGCACAAATCAGGGGGAAAGACTGTCCGATCAACATACTGAATATTTATGCTCCTTACAAAAACAGATTGCCATTCTGGGAGAAATTATTTGCTTCAGAAATTTTTGACATCGAATCTTTGATGATTGCAGGAGATCTAAATGTCACTTTAAACTCAGATGAAACATGGGGCAACAGCAGGAAAAAGGATCCCCTTGCAGATCGCATCAAATATGAGCTACTAAACAGGAATCTTGTTGATATAAACCCTCCCAAAATGCTCCCGACTTGGGACAATGGAAGGATCGAAGAGGCCTATATAGCCAAAAGACTTGATAGATTTATCCTTCATGTTAGTATAATCGATAGACTGGGCATGCCTTTCTCAACAATTGGGAATGTGTTCATATCAGATCATAGACCGATACTTCTAAGTTGGAGAGAAAAGGGTTTTAGAAAAGGCTATTCATTCAAATTTAACAGGTCATGTTTGGAAGATCCAGAGTTTAATGATGTTATAATAAGAACTTGGAAAGAGCTATCATCAACAGAGAATATGCCCCCTTTTTTGACCTTTAGGGACAAGCTTGCTTCCATTAGAAAGGTGGTTAAGGAATGGCAATTTAAGAAAAGGCAAATGAATAGAACAGCCCTCCGGGAAATACAAATGGAATTGGACAGCATCTCTGGAGTCCTAGCTGCTCATCTACTCACTTTCAATATGAGATGCCGTATAAAGGAGCTTCAAAAGAAAAAACTAAAAATTCTGGAGCAGGAGGAAGCTTTTTGGAGATTAAAGAGTAGGGCGATCTGGCTTAAGGAGGGGGACAAGAACACAAAATTCTTCCACAAGTTTGCGAGCTCCAGACGTGAAAAAAACTCCATATGGAAAATAAGTGATGGAAAAGGGGGTTTCCTATACTCTCAATAGGACATCTCAAACGAGGCTGTGAGATATTTTGAAAATCAGTACAAGAGAGCTGGGGATTGCAGGATTCAGGACATTCTATGGGGCATTGATTTATTCCCTCAAATGTTTGATGATGAACTAAATGAATGCCTTTTCCAGCCAGTAACTGAGGAAGAGCTGTTAGAAACAATGAAATCTTTCAAGAGGGATAAGTGTCTAGGCCCAGATGGTTGGATGATTGAATTCTTCATCCACTTTTTTGATCTTATCAAAATTGATTTGCTAAGGATGGTAGAAGGATCCAGAATATCAGGTAGCATACATCAGATAACTTCCTCCACTCATATAGCACTCATTCCAAAAAAAGGGGAAGCAGAATCCTTCCAAGATTTTAGACCGATATCCCTTTGTAACATTTCTTTCAAAATCATTTCGAAAATTATTGCGGAAAGAATTAAAGAAACTCTATCAAGGTTCTTAACAAAGGATCAACATGGTTTTTTAAAGGGAAGAAATATACTGGACGCAGTTGCAAACACACAAGAAAGTTTGTTTGCCATGCATACTAAAAAAAGTGAAGCTGTTATTTTCAAAATCGACCTCCGCAAGGCATACGATTGCCTGGATTGGGGTTTCATTAGGTGCTTACTCGCAAAGATTGGATTGAGAGCCAATATGATAAACTAGATCATGGCATGTGTTGAGAAGGTGAACTATGCTATCATTATAAATGGGATTCCATCTTCTTACTTTCTAGCTGCCAAAGGTCTTCGCCAAGGCTACCCCCTGTCGCCTCTTTTGTTTATCTTGGCAATGAATTCGTTAAGCCTCCACATCAATAAGGCAGTCAGTGAAAACAGGTGTTGCCCATTGAAAATATGCAGAAACAACTACATCTCGCATAACTTATTTGTAGATGATATTCTTATTTTTGGAATGTTGTGCAGACTCACCTGGTTATGCTTATATGACATCCTAAAAAACTTTCAAAAGGCCACAGGACTGCAAATAAACAAATCAAAGTCAGTGATCTTCCATAATGATGTCAATTTGGAAACAGTAGAATGGTTATCCTCACTGTTTGGGATAGAGGTGCAGTCCATCAAGCATGGAATAAAATACTTAGGTTTCCAGCTAAAAGCGAAGGGATATTCTAAAATGGACTGGCAATGGATTCTAGATAGGTACTATAAAAAGATATCAGTATGGGAATACAAATGCCTATCATTGGCAGGAAGAGTGATCTTGGCTCAATCAGTTCTAACTCAACTTGCAGTATACTGGGCTCATTTATTTTTTCTTCCTGCAAGTATCATTCAAAAAATGAATAAGTTAACTGCGAATTTTATATGGGGCGGCCAATCAGAAAAGAAAAAAAATAAATAAATAAAATAAAATAAAATAAAATAAAATAAAAAAATAAAATAAAAATAAAATAAAATAAAATAAAAATAAAAATAAAATAAAATAAAATAAAATAAATAAATAAAATAAAAAAATTCATCTATCCAAATTATCTGATATCTCTTTGCCGAAGAACCTTGGTGGATGGGGCCTGCTGGACTTGAGGACTTTCAGAAGGGCACTTTTATGTAAGTCATTGTGGAGAGGGATTTATGGAGAGGGTCCATGGAGCAACACAATTCAAAAGAAATATATGGGCAGTAAGGATATCTCACACTGGTACAGGATGGGAAGGATTGGTTCCACATATGGGTCAGCAATATGGTTGAGCTTCCGCAAGATAGAAGGTTATTTCCTGAAGAATTTAGCATGGTGCTTCCAATCTGGTAGCAAGATCCTCATCGGAATAGATCATTTTCTGAGCGGACTGGAGGAAATCATTGTGCCTGAAGCACTGATAAAATTTTTCCATAGGAAAGGTTTTTTCTATTGGGACAAACTGATTTCAGATTGGCAGGGCCCGATCCCTCTATGGAAAGAGGCAGACAATATGGAGATGCCAGATACTCTAGCCCAAAAGTGGAGGAACATCAGAGACTGCCTGAGGAACTGCGGCATATACCGCTCTTCGGAATCTGATTTTCTTATCTGGAAGGATTCTAAAGGTATTAACCTGGTTCGTGTAAAGGACATTTATCAAAATATGATTGGTCTAAAGGGTGCTCTTCCCAGTCCTATATTCCCAACAGTTTTTTGGAAATCTGGATGTCCTTCCAAAATGATTTATTTTTCATGGTTGACTTTTCACAACAAAAATTTATCATGGGAAAATTTGAAAAAGAGGAGATGGCATGGACCAAGTATCTATTTAATATGAAAATCTGCTGAGGAAAGTAACTGTCACATGTTTTTAAACTGCCAGAGAACTCAGCAATTATGGCAATCTCTGGAAAATATTTATGGAATCCCACATATTTCTCATGCTTCCACAAAAGAAGCGTTTCTTTGGTGGAGCGAGCAGAAGGAATCCTGGAGGCCGATAGTTATTATCACTCTCTGGAGCATATGGAGATGGAGAAACAATGTTATCTTCAATGACAGGAAAGAGCCTTTCATGGAAATTTTACCTAATATCGTATCTCTCTATGACTCCTTACCAGAAAAGACTCACAAGCAAAAAAAGGATGATCTTAAAGAGCATGCACAGGCTCACACAATGCTTCCAAGAGCGTATTTCGATGGAGTTGCGCAGAATGGTTCCTGTGGTTGTGGAGTGCAGATCATAGTGAATGAAAATGTACAATATCTCATCTATTGGAATGGGGGAATGGGCTCCAATAGCAAAGCTGAGGCGATGGCTCTTGCAGGCCTTCTAAATTTTTGTTTTTTCCTCAACATACAGGCAGTCTCAATCTTTGGAGATTCCAAAGTCATGGTGGATTATGTGTCAGGAAAAAATAATATCTACAAGCCTCACCTTGTAGGCTGGATGGACAGAATCAGGTTTTTTTGGAGAAGGATGGAAGGATGCACCATTCACCATATCAACAGGGCACAGAACCAACAAGCAGACACTTTATCAAAGGAGGGTCTTCTATCGGAACCAGGTTTTTGGTATATGAAGGTAAAGTCTGAAGGGGAATTTTTCTCTATCCAGGAATTTTCCCTTCCAGGTTCTTAACTTCAAAATTTTGCTGAACCTTAGGTATGCATTATCTTTTTCCTTTCTTTGTCCCCTTGCCTTCCGAATTTTGTTTATGTATGGTCGAAGTATAAAGTGAATCTCCTATTTAGTGCTTCTTCCGCTCTGAAAATCTAAATTCTCCTATTTTCCTCTCTATGAGAAATGTAAAATTTTCTATTATGTATCTTGCTGGCAGTTCTTTTGGACTGTCTTTTTTTCCCTTAAAATCTTATCTTCCTGCTGGGATTATGCTTCCCATCTCATCTAGATACTTCTGGCTCAGACTATAAATTGGCCATATGCAGAACTACATGTCAATGTACTGATCTGTCTCATTATATATCTTATATAATACAATTATGCTTTTTTCGCCCTGAAAAAATAAATAAATAAATAAAATAAAATTGACTAGTGTGTATGTTTTGAAATTCCAAATTCCAACCCTACTACACAACCTGCACTTTACTGCCTGCGGCTATCGTCACCACGTCTTTTCTAATGCTGCTAAGTCTAAATTGGTAGTCCCGCAATCAAATTTTGCCTCGTTCCGGTTGGCTTCTATGACCTAGCTTCAACCTACCTTCCTCCAACACGCATTTAAAGACATCAAATTTATTACACTCGGTGAGGCTTGTTAAATAAAAAAACACACCAATTCATAAAAATTATGAGAAAGAAATAAATTTCGATATTTAAAAATGTAATAAAAAATAATATATAATTTTAAATTTAAAGTGAAAAATCGTATAAAAAGAGACTGAATGCAAATAAAAGAGAAGGGTTGGAAAATAATGTAACATAAAATTAAAGTAGTTTTAATTTTTTTTTTAATTTTTTTAGTTAGTGTGAAATATTTAATATATATTTTTGTTTGTTTAAATTAGAATTGGAATCAGAATTGTATTAATTTACATATATTATCATTTACTAAGGTTTAAAATTCCTTTATATATATATATCTATATATATATATATATATATATATAGTTAGGATCTAGCATATCAAATTTAATGTGGAATTTTATTCCAATTTTTTTTGTTTGTTGAATTTTTATCGAACTTCAAGGTCATCGAACTCAAATTCGAAATCGAACAAGGTGACATAGGATGCAGCAAGCACAAGTCGGGTTTAGGAGAGCTTGGGGCTATTCCTCCTCCTTCTGACAACATTAGCTTCCATTTCCTCAGAAGACATGACTTTGCCTATGCTGCAGAAGATAATGTTTAGGTTAGACCCTTTTCCTAGAAAATTTCTGTTTAGTAAATTTAGTAAGTCCTAAATTGCTACATTAATTATCAATCTCAGGGTCGTAAACTGATGAAGTGTGGCGCACTATATGTGCAAGACAACCTCTTTCTTACTTTTTGTTGTTTTCGATTTTTATTTTGTTTTGGGGGTTTTTTTATCTTCGTTTATCTCCTAATGTGAATGGAAATCCCATCCCTGAGTTTTAAGAATACTCTAGAAGGCAAGTATGGATATAGATTTTAAGGTAATTATGTCCTCTATAATGATTTCCAGAACTTAACACTTCAGAGGATCTTAGAACATACTAGTGATGAAATTAATACTTGAACAAGAATAAAAATGTGTTGCTATTCAAATCAAACAAATAATGAACTACTGATCATGATACCAATATCTCTGTTGCTTATCTAAATATAGAAAGAAAAATGAGTTAAGCTATTGTACTCAACAAATCAAAAACTGCAAACTAATAAAGTAAAATCAATTCACATCATTTATAGTCCGATAGCTTGCCAGGTAGTCTAAGCTATGGCTTTAGGAGATAACATCAATGATATGAGCAAGTTGATATCTAATTGCAGAAAAGTAAAACTAAAATCAAAGCACATCATTCATAGTCCGATAGCTCGCCAGGTAGTCTAAGCTATGGCTTTAGGAGATAACATCAATGATATGAGCAAGTTGATATATAATTGTAGAAAAGTAAAACTAAAATCAAATCACATCATTCATAGTCCGATAGCTCACCAGGTAGTCTAAGCTATGGCTTTAGGAGATAACGTCAATGATATGAGCAAGTTGATATCTAATTGCAGAAAAGTAAAACTAAAATCAAATCACATCATTCATAGTCTGATAGCTCGTCAGGTAGTCTAAGATATGTCTTTAGGAGATAACGTCAATGATATGAGCAATTTGATATCTAAACTAACTAACAAAGCGAGTGAATAAGACTGAAATCAAAGCATAACTGGAATTAAAAAAACTAAAAAAAAAGTCAGCAGAGAGGCTAATCTCATATCACTAGTTATTGCAAGAAATTGTATGAAAATGCCCGGGCCTACTCTATCCTGAAACATACACACACTGATCAGTGTTAACAACAATATACAAAGCTTGAAAAATCATGTACAGAAATGAAATGTTAATACTATAACAAATTAAATATACACAGGTGGATAACTATGAAATATATACAATGGAAATAAGGAAACAATACATAAAAACTTTACAGCAATAAGAAAAACAAAACCTCGGCGTGCAGGGGCCCTATGCACGGCCTTGGTCAACAGGCTATCAGTCTCGAATTATGCTCACACAGTCATATAGAAACAGAGTCTTCTTTATACTTCAAAACAGAGGAAGAATCCTCTCGTTACCACAGTAGAACTAATGTCACGGCACAGTAAACTTAATAGCAAAATTACATCAACAAAGACTAACTCTATGCGTTTGGAAACACGTTATTTATAACAAAAATTCATAATTGTTTTCCTATGAAACGTCTCTAACTGAGGACACGTAAAAGGACAGCGTCCGTAAGCTTAACATACTAGTTGCCGAGATTATTCAATCTATCAAAAGTGGTTGTTGGATTCGCATCGTGGGGCAGTCTATAGCTGTCATCATGACCCCAGGGATCTAGGAACGGCCATGAATCCTTCACGTGTTTGAAAACAGAGTCCTGTTGCCGTAGGACTTCTTCGTTTGGCCACTGTTTGACCACCGTTGACCACGACTTTCCTTAATGAAGCTGGCTGAACCAATAGGACCTGATCCATGTCCAGGTCATTTCTAACTTGCCCACGTGCCTTGTTTTGCTTGATGTTACCTGCAACCTAGAGTTTAACAAAAACAGCTGTGGAAAGTTGAATCAGTCGCGGAAAGTGGTTGCATTCCGCAGATAATGAGCAAAATCTAATTAAAACAGCAAACACAAAAACATAGTTAGAAAACCATTTCAATGCTCTTTTAGAATCAATATGCAATGATTTTTTGATAGCTTATGAGGTCCAGGTGAGGGAAAAAAATCTAAGAAAGTGTGTAGGAGATGTGTAGTTTCAGGGCTCAACATACCCCCACTGTGACGGTATTGCATGTCCCCATGCAACCAAAACTTTGACCATCCTCCCTTCAGTTCATGTGTTCTGAGACCTCTACTAGCACATCCAGCCTTCTTCTCTTCTTTCTTGGTACCACTATCATCCTAGGCTTTCTCATTAAGCACCTGAATTTGAGGTTGATAAGAGCTCTACTCAACCTCCTGCTATTTTTCTTCAATCTCCTATTCTTCTTCTGCCACAGCCCAAGATGCAACATGGTGTTGTCGTGAATGATCTTATCCAATCTGCTTTGTTCTTTCAATGTTTCATTTTCTCTTTTAATGTGTCTATTCAAGACCTCCAATTCAAAAATTTCTCGTTTTAGTGATTGGATTAGAGCTTCCTGTGTTGTAGATGAAGTGCCTGGATCTGTGGCAGTCTTCTCCAATGACTCTATATAATCATACATTTCTTTCTGGTTTGGATCTATCTCGGGTGTAGTCTTTCTTGGGCTGACCCCAAAATCGTATTGAAGAGGACTGATCTCAATTTTTGGAGGACTAGTCTCAATATTTGGTTGAGAATGTGGTGGACTATGGCCAGGAGATATTTCTGGAGACTGTTCTATTGTTTCTTCTCCTAGGCCAATGAAATGGGACCCTTTAGTTTGTACTGTCATCGATTTCCCTTTAAGTCTGGAGCTCCTCCTTAAATTTTGTGAGCTAGTGTCCTCTTTCTCCACACTTTGTTTTTCTTTCCCTTTCTTCTTTGTTGCAGCTGATTGTTCCTGAAGATAAACTAGTCTTTTAGACAGTATTTTGTGGTCCTCTTCTGAAGAAGGTTCTGGGGTTTGATAGACAGCTTCAATGTTTCTTTTTCCCTTTAATTTTCTTTGCTTCCTATCCTCGGTTCTTTCCTCCCTACTTTCAGACAGCCTCTCTTCTTGATTAACTTCTTTAGTTATGTTAGTAGGAGTGTCTTGAATTCTCACACTTGTTTTCTTTCTCCTACTCTTCCTTGCTAAGCTGCTCTCTGGTGTTTCAGGTGGATCTTGAAAGAAGTTTCTAACCAAAAACTGTTCCCAGGTGTCCTTCTTTTCCTTCAACTGTTTTTCAATTAAAATTTTCATAAGGCCGTGATGGTACAGGTGGGGTTCTATGTCCTCCAGATTCTTTTGGACAGTTGTAGACATCTTTTTTAGGCTATTCAATAAAAAGTAAGGCAAATTGAGGGTTTGATTTTCTAGAAAATTCATCAGCAGCCGGGTGTAGTACATATACATGGACCCAAATCATCCTTCACAGGTAATAAAATTTTGGATTATCAAGCATAGACAGGGATTCCTCATTTGAAAATAGTTATATCCATACCTGGATTGCGTGGGATAACCCTCCAGGCCCTCTCGTCAAAGCTTTTGTTCTTGAACCACCGTTCCCCCTCCTATGGGAGTTCCGTTGCGGCTGTTATAGATGCCTTGGTGACTGAAAACTTACGGTCTCCAACCTCAACCTCCACGCCATTAAAAGACCTCGCAAAAGTATTCGTAATTTATTTATTGTAACCTCTAAATTTCTGAATGAACCATAGCCACCGTGCCTTCCTTAGTATGCTTTTCAATTGCGGATACCCTTCCATGAATTTGGGCCCTTCCGTTTCTGCTCTCAACAAAAGACCCATTCCTTCCTTCTACCTTGAAATACATCTGCGTGAGTAATGGATTGACGGAGGTGAGAGGCTGGGTTAGTGGGGAATGGACAAGGTTTATGGAGAAAAAAAAGTGATTGTAAATGGAAAAACAGAGAACAGGTAGCAGGAATGAGTTCATGGAGCGGAGCGGAGGCTTATGTGAATAGGATAGAAATGACAAACAAAATAGTATGGGAATAGAATGAACTCAGCTTTTGAGATAGAAGGCTGCGAATAGGCGTGAGTATGTTTTCAAAATGGTTGTAGATTTGTGCGGCGGGGAAGAGCCGTGATCAAGTCAATTACGTTCCCATAATTACCCGGTTTAACAGGTGGAGTGTCAAAGTACAACCAAACACGAGTTAAATCCGGTGGCTGATCATGAGGTCGTTTTAAAAATTAATGCAAGGTTCGTGGAAGAATCATGTAAAGGTCATGGAACGGTTATGGAAGCTATCAATGCCAATCATTGCATATAATGGAGTCGTGGTTTCATAACTATATAAAATGTGCTTTAAATTCTATTTGAAATGAATCTTACTCATACCTTGGAATTTTTGCCACTTCTCATCCATTAACCTTTGATCAGCTGCTCCTTGTTGATGCTTTTAGGTGCCTCATATCTTCAAAATATGTCCTTGGTCATACCTGCATTTGATTCTTATTATTTGGCTAACATCTGACTGTCAATGTTGAATAACAGAGTGCTAGCTACGAAATCAACAACTAGTTGCGGAATCAGTTTGTAGCTGCGGAAACAGGATTTAGCCGCGGAAACTGACACAGTGAACATAAGACCGAATGGAGATGGATGGATGAAGACTGAGTGAATGAAAACTGTTCATAAAAGGACTCTTATTGGCGGAATATAATGATAAAATGAAATGATATGAAGTGAAGTGAAATGAAGCGAAGTGGAGTGAAATGAAGTGAAGTGGAGTGAGATGAAGTGAAGTGACATGAAACTATGAAATGAGAGAGAGATTGTTTTTGGAAAATATAGGGCGTCAGAAAGTTCTGATTTTCACCCTATATTTTCGTATAAGACTGCCAATCAATGATTGGTTTTCAGGCTTATACAATTTATTCTTTTCTTTTTTTTTTCTTTTTTTTAGAAACAGAGAAAGAACAAGGACTAGGTTGGTGGAGAAGAAGGATTCTTCTTCACCAGCCTTATTGCAGAATTATCCTGAAAGATTTTGACAAATTCCTCCTTTGAGAGTGGCTTATGATAGATCTTTAATCGGTGACCATTCACAATAAGAGGAGTTTGATATTCATCAATGGTTTTGATTCTTACCGCTTCATTCCTAAATATTTTGTCGATCTCATATGGCCCAAGCCAATGAGTCTGAAATTTACCTTTAAAATCCTTTTGGAATCAAATAGCAATGCCCAATCTCCTTCTTGAAACTTTTTCTCTTTGATGTATTTGTCATGCCACTTAGCTCTTTGATATTGAACTAGATCAGTTCTTAGGATTGCCTCTTGTATGATCTCATCTAGTTCATTCAACTGCTCCATTCTATGCTTTTGGGCTTCTGATAGATCCATTCCCAACTGAACTGCCATCTTGAAAGTTTTAACTTGGAACTCAATGGGGAGCAGGACTTCTTTCCCATAAACAAGTTCATAGGGAGAATGTCCTGTTGTATTCCTCCATGTAGTTCTGTAGGCCCATAAGGCTTCAGGAAGCCTTTCTGCTCAATCTCTTCTGTGTAAATGAACAGTCTTGGTAATGATGCCTTCAAGAACTTTGTTTGTAGATTCCACTTGACCATTTGTTTGCGGATAGTAAGGAGTAGATTTTTTGTGCTTGACTTTGTATTCTTCCATCAGCTTTTCCACCAGGTTGGATGTGAATTGACCTCCCTGATCTGTCAAAATTTCTCTTGGAACACCAAAGCGAGTAAAAATATCCTCATAAAGAAAACTAATAACTGAATTCTCAGTAGCAGAAAATAATGCTTTGGCTTCTACCCATTTAGTGACATAATCAATACATACCAATATATACTTTCTTTGTTTAGATGGTGGGTTAATAGGTCCAATGAAGTCTAAAGCCCATTTTTCAAAGGGTTCAATGAGTACCTGTTGCTGCAATGGCATTTCATTTGAAAGGGTAGGTTTCCTCACTCTTTGGTAGTTGTCACACCTTTTGACATATTGTTTTGCATCTTTGAAGAGGGATGGCCAATAATACCCTAAAGAGAGGATTTTATAGGCTGTCCTTTTGTCAGAAACGTTTTCGTCGCATGGTTCATCATGACATGCTTTGAGGATATCAGGCATTTCATCTTCCCTAACACATCTTCTGATCACAAGATCTGGCCCTGTTTTAAACAATTCGTTAGAAATCCATGAATATTTTGAACTCTCCTGAATAATATTTCTTCTTTCACCAGGAAATAAATGTGGAGGTAGTTTCCTTGTAACCAAATAGTTAGCTATATCTGCATACCAAGGGGTCTTAGTAGTTACTGCAAATAAATATTCATCAGGAAATTTGTCTTCTACAAGAGAATCTTCTTTAGTATTCTGAATCCTAGACAAGAAATCAGCTACTGTATTTTGTTTCCCTGGTCTATCTAACACAACAATATTGAATTCCTGTAAAAGTAAGAGCCACCTTGTAACTCTGCCATTAGTAATAGGTTTGTTCATTAGATATCTAATTGCAGAATGATCAGTATGGAGAAAAGTTTCATAGCCTGTTATATAATATCTAAACTTATTGATTGCATGAACAATAGCTAAGAACTCTTTTTCAGTCACAATATAGTTCAACTCAGTGGGAGTTAAATTTTTACTGGTATAGTAAATGGCATAAGGAACTAAATCTTTTTGTCCCAACACAGCCCCTAGAGCTGTATCTGAAGCATCTGTAGAAATATGGAAAGGAAGTTTCCAATTTGGTCCTCTTAAGATAAGCGCTTCAGATATTCTTGTTTTCAAAGTTTCAAATGCTGATTGGCAATCAGAACCCCATTTGAATTCACAGTCTTTTGTAAGCAGTTTGAAGAGTGGCGATGCTATTTTGGTAAAGTTTTCTATAAATCTTCTATAATATCCAGTAAATCCCAAAAAACTTCTAACATCTTTTTGACAATTTGGAATAGGTAACTTGGAGATGACTTCAACTTTTGATCTATCAACTTTAATCCCATCCCCTGAAATATGATGTCCCAAAACAATACCTTCAGTAAACATCATAAAGAATTTTTCATGGCTTAATGAAAGGTCGTTTCTTTACATATTATAAGGACTTTTTCCAAATTTTCTAATGCCTCTTCAAACGAATCACCATAAACTGTAAAATCATCCATATATACCTCTACACAATCATGGATTAGATCAGAAAAAATTCCTAGTACTGCTCTTTGGAATGTTGCAGGTGCATTACTTAATCCAAAAGGAAGCATTCGATAAGCAAAAGTTCCCCATGGACAGGTGAATGTGGTCTTATCCTGATCTTCAGGTGCTACCTGAATTTGATTATAACCACTAAAACCATCCAGAAATGAGAAGTACTTTTTGCCTACTAATGTATCTAATACTTGATCGATAAAGGGAAAAGGAAAGTGATCCTTCAAATTTGCTTTATTCAATTCCCTGTAATCAATGCATACCCTCCATTTACGATTCTTTTTAGGTACGATAACCAAAAGAGAAACCCATCGGCTATCTGAAATTGGATAAATGAAGTTTACATTGAGTAGTTTTTGGAGCTCTTCTTTCACTATCTCCCTAAGATTTGGATTCATCCTTCTTTGAGGTTGTCTAATTGGTCTATTGTTTTCCTCGATATAGATATGATGGATGAAATTCTTAGGGTCAATACCTTTCATATCAATATACTCGCATGCAAATGCAGTAGAATGTTTTTGCAAGATCTTGGTTAGCTCTTCCTGTTGTGACTTTTCCAAATTTTTGTTGATATTCAGTGTTTTTCCTGGAAAAATCTCAATGGTAGAGTTGCCAAACTCTTCCATAGAGTAAAGAGACATTTGTCTTGATGATAAATACTCAATATCATAATCTAACTGAAATTGTGTGTGGTCATATTCTGAAGGTGTTTCAAAATTTTCTAATGTGTTCAGAATTTGACTATCTTCACTAATTTCAGAAATGGTAAAGACGGGTTGTATAATGTCCTCATCATCGACCCATTCATTGTCTCCTACTTCTATAATTTTTTTTGTTGGAGGATACAAATTGAATTTCTTTGTCGAACTACCATCAGAAATGTACATATACCCAGATCTACAACTAATGAAAGCATCAGTTGTGGCTAGCCAAGGTCTTCCTAAGATGAGTGGGTGCCCTCCTAGATTACTCTTGGGAGTCAAAATCATAAAATCTACTGGATATTCCCAAGAATCTAAGGAGACTGAAATATCTTCTAATACACCATCTGGTTTGATTATTGATCTATATGCAAGTTTCAGTAAGGTGGGTGTAAAGAGAAGATTAGGGAGTTTAAGCTATTCCATAGTCTGACTACTCATAATGTTTATAGCAGCCCCTAAGTCAATCGAAGTATTTGGAATTTCTATCCCATTTATATGTGTCTTGACAATTGGACTACCTGGATCTACATACTTCTGCATGGTAATTTTTCCCATCATGATATCTGCAATTTTTCCTACCAGGTGGATTCTTCTTGTATCTCTTGGTTTCCTTCCTGGTCTTTTAAGACTCAACTCCTTTATTGTTTTTGCTAGAATAGGAATCTCTCTAATGGCTTGTAGCAAGGGAATCTTGATACAGACATTCTTTAATTCATTCAGAATATCATATTCATGCAACAAGATTTGTTTTTCCACCCCTTTGTCAATTTGTAATCTTTCAAGGAAAGGAGGTGTGGATGAAGATGCAGGTTGCTTAACTATAGGAGTTGTGGGGGTTGACTCTTTTTCTTTCTCTTTTTGAATGTTTGGGTTTTGAAGAGATGCCTCCTCAGAACCTTTATTGACTTTAAGAGAATCCTCCTCAGAGGTATCTTGCTATTGAACATTTATAGAAGGTTTTTTTAAAACTCTACCAGACCTGAGTTGAACATCATTAAGAGGAACAATCATATAGGTAGGAAATTGTTGTCCTTCTACCATGTAAGAATTCTGAGGATTTTTATTGTTAGGATTTGGAAATGGCTGAGATGGTAGTTGATTTGTCTTTTGTTGAAATGGAAGCATGAGTTGAGGATTTGGATTTTGTTGAGAAGGTTGTTGTTGTGGAAATGGCAATGAAAGTTGTGGATTTTGATTTGGAAGTTGTGGAGTTTGTTGATTTTGAAAAGATGGAGGATATTGATAAAATTGAGTAAATCTCCCATAAGGATTTTGCATCCCTTGTGCCCATGATTGATATGGATTTTGAGGTTGGGGCCAAGGTTGTTGCCAAGAATTCCAATTTGGTGAGGGCTAAAAGTTCATAGGGTTGTTAAATCCTTGATTTTGTTGCCCTTGCCAAGGTCTTCTTGAAACAAAACAAAGGGACTCTACTGAATTTGGATCTTCTTGAAAGACAACTTTGAGCCCAGGAATTGAAGGAAAATCCTCGGTCTCATGACTTTCTGAGAAAATTATACATGTTTCTACAACTTTTTCATCCAAGGGGCATTCCCTTAGAGCATGTTTCTTCCTACATTTTGGACAAAAGATGGCCAAGGCATCAGCTTCTGTTTTCTACTTGTTTTGTATTTTAAGGGTGTCTAGTTGTTCACTAAGGCTCCCTAGAATATCAGTTTTGAACTCATCAAGCATATTGCCAATCTCTGCCCTACTTACCGATCCAGTTGTAGACTTGTTTGCTCTAATAAGAGAAGGATCTCTAGGCCCTTTTCCCATTTTAGATTTTCCCCTCGAGAGATGGACACATAGTTCTGCTATGTCACAACGTGGAAGTCGAGAAATGTCTCCCTTCCCCATCATGTTTAAAATATCTATCCATTCATCTCTAATGGCTTTCAATAGAAGTGCTTTCAAGGTTTCTTCGTCTAAATTACTCATGTTTTCTCTCTTTAAGTTGTATTGAAATCTTTCAAGTAAATCCTCCAAGTTTTTATCTTCTTTTTGCATCATTTTGAATACCTCATCCTTGTGATTGGTGGGCTTGCAATAGTCTAGGTATATATCCAACAATGTTTGTTTCATATCATTCCAAGTCCTAATATATTGGGTGACTAATCCCATGAACCATTTCAAAGCAGCTCCCTTCAATGTTGAAGGAAACAGTTTGAGTTTTTGAGAGTCTTCCATATAGTCATAGGTTCGGCACACGACTTCAAACTCAAATAGAAATGTTTCAGGATCCTCACTTCGCAACCCATAAAATTTTGGGAGGACAGATGGTGAAATGTTTTTCATTGTTGTATGGGTTTCCTCATCAACTATAGGGAATCCAAATGAGTTATCTCCTTCCCTATTTCCTCCATTATTACCTCTACCTCTACCATTGTTGCCTCCATTATTTCCTCTTCCTCTACCTCTACCCCCTCCTCCAAATTCATCTACTACTTCCTCCGTCATGATAGTTTCCCCAGAGTCTTCTGGTTCTTCTATCAATGGTGGATGAAAGAGAGTTTCTCCATTTCCCTCTTCATCAGGTGATTCTACTTCTTTAATTACAATATGTTCCTCTATAGAAGTGAAGAAAGGTTCTTCTCCTAGATCAGATTTAGTAGATAGTGTGGGAGAATCCTCTAATTCAGCTACTGCTCTTTGAATTCCAGGAATCCTAAGGCTGGGAGTAGATGCGGGTGAACCTTTTCTATGCCTTGAAGTAGCTGGAGTTGTGAAAATCGAACTCTTTGCCCTAGCTATAAACCTTCCCCTAGAATCTCTTGCTCTATGCATGTCATTTTTTATTTTTTATTTTTCTTTCAAGTCGGGCTAATAATTCTCTTTCTGATCTTCCAAATCACACTAGGTGCAAGAAGAGAGCATAATCAAGAAATTATTGAACTAATAACTCTCTTTTCAGATCCTCCAGATCACACTAGGTGCAAAAGGAGAGCATACTTGAAGAAGTTATCAATTTTTCCCTTTTTTTTTTCTTTTTTTTATGTAGGAGATCGGCTACCTAGTTACACTTCCCCGGAAACGGCGCCAAAAATGTTTAGTCAATTTAGTAAGTCCTAAATTGTTGCATTAATTATCAATCCGGGGGTCATAAACTGATGAAGTGTGGCGCACTATATGTGCAAGACAACCTCTTTCTTACTTTTTGTTGTTTTCGATTTTTATTTTTTTTTGGGGGTATTTTATCTTCGTTTATCTCCTAATGTGAATGGAAATCCTATCCCTGAGTTTTAAGAATACTCTAGAAGGCAAGTATGGATATAGATTTTAAGGTAATTATGTCCTCTATAATGATTTCCAGAACATAACACTTTAGAGGGTCTTAGAACATACTAGTGATGAAATTAATACTTGAACAAGAATAAAAATGTGTTGCTATTCAAATCAAACAAATAATAAACTACTGATCATGAAACCATTATATCTGCTGCTTATCTAAATATAGAAAGGAAAATGAGTTAAGCTATTGTACTCAACAAATCAAAAACTACAAACTAATAAAGTAAAATCAATTCACATCATTCATAGTCCGATAGCTCGCCAGGTAGTCTAAGCTATGACTTTAGGAGATAACGTCAATGATATGAGCAATTTGATATCTAATTGCAGAAAAGTAAAAATAAAATCAAATCACATCATTCATAGTCCGATAGCTCACCAGGTAGTCTAAGCTATGGCTTTAGGAGATAACGTCAATGATATGAGCAAGTTGATATCCAATTGCAGAAAAGTAAAACTAAAATCAAATCACATCATTCATAGTCCGATAGCTCGCCAGGTAGTCTAAGCTATGGCTTTAGGAGATAATGTCAATGATATGAGCAAGTTGATATCTAATTGCAAAAAAGTAAAACTAAAATCAAATCACATCATTCATAGTCCAATAGCTCGCCAAGTAGTCTAAGCTATGGTTTTAGGAGATAACGTTAATGATATGAGCAATTTGATATCTAAACTAACTAACAAAGCAAGTGAATAAGACTGAAATCAAAGCATAACTGGAATTAAAAAAACTAAAAAAAAAACAAAGTCAGCAAAGAGGCTAATCTCATATCACTAGTTATTGCAAGAAATTGTATGAAAATGCCCGGGCCTACTCTATCCTGAAACATACACACACTGATCAGTGTTAACAACAATATACAAAGCTTGAAAAATCATGTACATAAATGAAATGTTAATACCATAACAAATTAAATATACACAGGTGGATAACTATGAAATATATACAATGGAAATAAGGAAACAATACATAAAAACTTTACAGCAATAAGAAAAACAAAACCTCAGCGTGCAGGGGCCCTCTGCACGGCCTTGGTCAACAGGCTATCAGTCTCAAATTATGCTCACACAGTCATATAGAAACAGAGTCTTCTTTATATTTCAAAACAGAGGAAGAATCCTCTCGTTACCACAGTAGAACTAATGTCACGGCACAGTAAACTTAACAGCGAAATTACATAAAAAAAGACTAACTCTATGCGTTTGGAAACGTGTTATTTATAACAAAAATTCATAATTGTTTTTTATGAAATGTCTTTAACTGAGGACACGTAAAAGGACAGTGTCTGTAAGCTTAGCATATTGGTTGCCGAGATTATTCAATCTATCAAAAGTGGCTGTTGGATTCGCATTGTGGGGTAGTCTATAGTTGTCATCATGACCCCAGGGATCTAGGAATGGCCACGAATCCTTCACGTGTTTGAAAACAGAGTCCTGTTGCCGTAGGACTTCTTCGTTTGGCCACCGTTTGACCACCATTGACCATGGCTTTCCTTAACGAATTCGGCTGAACCAATAGGACCTAATTCATGTCCAGGTCATTTCTAACTTGCCCACGTGCCTTGTTTTGCTTGATGTTACCTGCAACCTAGAGTTTAACAAAAACAGCTGCGGAAAGTGGTTGCATTCCGCAGCTAATGAGAAAAATCTAATTCAAACAGCAAACACAAAAACATAGCTAGAAAACCATTTCAATGCTCTTTTAGAATCAATGTGCAATGATTTTTTGATAGCTTATGAGGTCCAGGTGAGGGAAAAAAATATAAGAAAGTGTGTAGGAGATGTGTAGTTTCAGGGTTCAACAATTTCCACCAAAAAAACATGCTATGGAATCTTTTAATGTGAAACCATTCCCCATGTAGGAACTACTTATGGATCAAATCTCTGGATTTCTTAGATGCGAAGCTTTGAACTTTACCAAATGTTGTGTTGAAAGTGCCTAAATCTAATAATATTCCAACTATATATAGTTTTTAGGTCTTTTTGAGGCAAGAGCATGCCATAGTTTGCATATTTAAAACCTATTCAAGTTTGGCTCTGGTGGTTACATGAAGTCATGGGCATTCTTTCATAAAGATATTTGAAGTTTGTACCATATTCATGGATTTCAAGCATATGTAGAATGTGAAAAGAGATGGACCTGAGTTTTAAGCAACTGGTCAAGATTTTTTAGGCGTTGCAGTTGGAAATGCAAATTAAATTTATTTGATGGCATTTTATTCAAATGTTGGTTTTACTTCCACATTCCCCACTTCTCCGATCATCGCTGCTTTACGCCTCTCGGTGCAAATGATAGTTTATATTTTATATATATATTTTTCATAAATAGTTAAAATTAACCAATAATAGATATTACTAATAAGGAAACCATGTACATTAAAATTTAAATAATTTATTTGAAACTCTACCTTATAAAACTTCAACTTTTTTACACTTAAACCCCACATAAATGTTAAGATATTCCGACGCGTAGGAAATAGTTAAGTATAAATTGGTCTAGTGTAGAGTTAGGTAAAGTGTGTTTATTTACTATGTACTTTTGTAACTTACAATCTAACGGTAACAATATGTCCTAGACATGAAGTGATCCGAAGGTTCATTCTCTCCTTGGTATTACCGACACTTGATCTGTGGCTTAACACCCGATTGGTCCATGATCTCTATTTAAAGAGCATGGAAGGTCATTTGTAGGTTAACCATTAATGAGAGAAGCTTATGTAAATTTTCATTCTTTTATTAATAAATTACCTGAAGTGGCAGCGTTGGCTCAGACCATGGATTGTTTCCCTCTTTGAGGGTTTTAACCACGTCAAGAATACTGGTGTATTGATCTATGATCTGTTTATGAGTGTTGTCCTTTGGTGTTCTGTCTGACGAACTTACCCTATAAATTCCTACATGGTATCAGAGTTATTTTAGGGCCGCATCTGTTGGTGATCCAAATCTTAAGTCGGTAGAACTGCATCCAACTATCGTTTCCTAGATCTATTGTTTCTGACTGCTTTCGGGCCGAGGGGACTGCTCTATTGCATTAGGAGCATCTGTTCCAGTGAGGAACCCCTTTCGTTTGACGTGAAAAATTTTATGGTAGCCCTAGCTACGTCATTTTTAAGATGTGGAGGTATACAGTGTTTATTTGCAGTTTTTAGTTATTTTCTCTCAGTTTGTTTCGGTTTATTTAGCTCTCTGTTTTTTATTACCGGATCTATACCTTTCATTTACGTGTATGCTCTTTGCCCCGCGACTATATACGATCTGGGCAAATCAAAAACAAAAAGGAATGATTTTTCTCATGCGTATGCTCTTATCCGTCGCGCCTTAGTGTGATCTCGGAAAATCAGAAACATTGAAGAAAATATTTAGTTTCCGGCTAAAGCTAACTTCAAGCCGTAAGGTTTGTTTTTTTTGTATGTCCATGTTGGGTTTTGTGTTTTTTGTTTTGTAGGCAAAAAAAGAGTTTTCTCGAGTAAGTACACACCCCAAAGCTTCAGTGACTACGAAAAAAGAAAAAAAACCCCTTCCTCCTTTCCAAAAATTACTAACCTTTTAAACTAGCTCACTTGGTCCAAAGTTACTTGATGAGAATAGAGGTCTTGGGTTCAAGTCTTTCTTTTTGTTGAGTTACTTTTTCAAAAAGCACATGTAGCTTATTTTTTAAAGTTACTTTGTGTAAAAGTGTTCTCACCCATTATAAAAAGTGAGTCAATTATAATTCTAAAGTCTCTTTATCTTTTATTTAAGTTACAATTTAGTGGGTAGCCCATAAAGTATCATTGTAAAAGTGACTTTTACTTATTTATAAAAGTGAGTCACATAATTATTTTTTTTTCAAGTGAGCTAATTAGATTTATGTTTGGAAAGGGGGAGATTTTTTTTAAATATAATATTATCATTCATTTCCGCACATTCATGCACTTCATCGGCATCTTCAACAACTTTTCTTCAAAAAGCCATAACTTCTTCATCCGAAAGCTGTTTTCAGAGCCGTTTTTCTTAATCGGCCTAATTTTTTGAGATATTTCCATTGGAACACTTAGTTTCAACATCTACAGTTTCAGTTTCTATTAAAATGGAAAGTCAATGCCAAGTTATTCTTGACAGCACCAACTACTTCCAATGGTGGCCCTACATTGTGGATTTACTTAAAAGTAAAGGTCCTTACAGAATAGCCTCGGGACAGAAACCAAACCTCAAGATGAAGATAAGGTAGCCAAATGGGAAAATAGGCAAGACCAAGCACATGGGTTGATAGGGATGTCTATTTTTCAAAACCTTAGATTCCATATCGCAGAACTTGATACTCCTAATGAAGCAACGAAACAAATCACTAAAGTTTTTGGAATTAAAAATGAAATTATAGCCCATCAACTCGAAAATGAGTTGCTTACATTGGACCCCAATAATTTTTCTTCCATTGAATATTTTTTGTCCAAGTTTAAGACCTTTAAACTTCTCTTGGAAGGTGTTAAGGTTAAGAAAGATGATGGTAGCCTTATCTATTCCATTCTTACTAAGTTGGGACCAACATACTCTGTGTTTGTTTCCACCTTCCATTCTACTAGAGAAGCCTTTATTTCTCAAGGACAAGACTACAAGTCTCCCTCTTTTGATGCCTTTTGTGATTCTTTAATAAGAGAACAAGAAAAGCTCTTATATCTTGGTCTTCTTAATCTTGGAAACTCTTCTAAGAAAGCCTTAGCCGCCCAGCAGCAACCAAATTCAAAGAATCCTAAGAAGCAGTATCCTAAAAAGAATGGTCCTAAAACAAACAAGGGTCCTAAGCAATTTCAGCCTCAAAATGAAAAATCATTTCAACAAAATGATAAGGCAAATAAAAACAAAGGGAAGAAGACTGATAGACATTGCCACTTTTGTAATCGATATGGCCACTTAGAATCCAAATGCTTTAAAAAGATGGAAGCCTTGGAAGCAGCAATGAAGAAGCATAACATCCATTTGGAGCACTCTTCTACTTCAACTTCATCTTCAGGAATAACACTTTCTGCATGTGGTTGTCAAGCATCTCGGTCTGGTTATGCACTAAATGTATCTTCTTCTTCTCATTCTCATGAGTGGCTCATTAATTCTGGAGCTTCTTATCACATGGAAAAAAACAAAGCCATGTTTTCTTCATTAAATGATTGTAACACCAAAAATATATATGTTGGTGATGATAGATCTCTTAGTGTTGTAGGGACTGGAATTGTTCATCTAGACAATGGTCAATTTAATGATGTATTATGTGTTCCAAGCTTATCCTGCAACCTTGTATATGTATATCAGATAACTCATTCAGGTGAAGGCAAAAGCGTTGAATTTTTACCTCACGATGTTGTAATTAAGGACCTAAGAGATCCTAGACAGATTTTAGCTACTGGCATTGTTGATGATTCTACAAGGTTGTATAAGTTTAAAAATTTTGGGTCATCAAATCTTCCCTCAGTATTTTTTGCTCATAATGATGAAGTGAGAAAACTTTGGCATGAACAATTTGGTCACTTAAACTATTTCTCCCTTCAGAATCTATGTAAAGAAAATATGGTGACAGGTCTTCCAGTGGTATCTTGTAGAGATGGTGTTTGTTCCGGATGTGTACTCGGAAAACATCATCGGGATAGTTTTGAAAAACGTGCCTCTTGGCACGCATCAGTCCTTTTACAGCTTGTGTATAGTGATTTATGTGGTCCACTTCTAGTTGTTTCATTCTCTGGCTACAAGTATTTCTTAACTTTCATTGATGATTTCTCCAAACGCACTTGGGTATACTTCTTAAAACTCAAGAGTGAAGTATTTAACATGTTCTTGGCCTTTAAGGCCTTTGTTGAAAAACAATCTGGACATCAAATTCTTAAGCTAAGATCTGATAATGGCGTAGAATATGTTAACAAAAAATTCATCAACTTTTGCATTGAGAGTGGAATTCAAATGCAACATATTGTTCCATACACTCCACAACAAAATAGTGTAGCTGAAAGGAAGAATAACACCTTAAAGGAAATGGCTAATTGTATGCTTCAATCTAAAGGACTTAGTTTTATTTTTTGGGCAGAAGCAATTAACTATGCAAATTACATAGTAAATTGCACTCCTACTAAGGTTTTAAAGGATATCACTCCAAAAGAAGCATGGAGCTCAATTAAACCAGATGTAAGTCACTTTCATGTTTTTGGAAGTGAAGCATGGGCCCATATTCCAGATGAGAAACATAAATCTTTAGAACCTAAGAGTGAAAAATGTAATTTTGTTGGATATTCTGAAGATGTCAAAGGATATAGACTTATTCCACTTAAGTCCAAAAATGTTATCATTAGAAGAGATGTAAAGTTTGCTGAAAATATATCAGCCTATGAGCCTAGTTCGGCGGATGTGCCACCTCTCTCTATCCCTTCTACTTATGAAAATATTTCTTCTTCAGATGATGACAGCGAGGATGACAATCCTCCCCCACCTTCTCAGGATTCTCCTTCAGCTCCTCAGCTTCCAAGATGGGTCTGTGCTACTCGGGATGCCGCAGGTGCTCTTGTCAGTGATCCTACAGATCAACGTTGTACACGTTCTCAGTTCAATAGAGCCTCTTCTTTACTGGCTCAAGCTTCAGCGAAGTATGATCCTGACACCTTTGCAGAAGCTTCAGGCTATCCATATTGGGACGCAACTATGAATGAAGAATATCATTCGTTATTGGCAAATGATACATGGGATCTTGTTCCTCTTCCAAAGGGACAAAAACTTGTTAGATGCAAATGGGTTTACAGAACGAAGTATGGCCCAAATGGAAAAGTTGATAAACATAAATCCCGTCTTGTTACTAAGGGTTTTAACAAGTTGAAGGCATTGACTAAACTAAAACCTTCTCCCCTGTTGCCAAAATGAACTCTATCCGCCTTGTTCTTTCCCTTGCTACCTCTTTCAAATGGGAAGTCCATCAGATGGATGATAAATCTGCCTTCTTGCATGGAGACTTGCATGAAGAAATCTACATGGAAAAACCTACTGGCTTTATACAAACAGACTCCAGCCTTGTATGTCGGCTTAAGAAATCCCTTTATGGTCTCAAGCAAGCCCCTCGAGCTTGGTATGCCAAAATGGATAGCTTTCTTTTAGAAATTGGCTTTTCTGGGTGTCATTATGAAAATACTGTCTACACCAAGAAAGTGGGCAAGTCTCTTATCATTCTTGTTCTTTATACTGGTGATCTTATTCTTACTGGTAGTGATCCCAACCTTAGAAACTATGTGAAGTCTAGCCTTAAAAAGAAGTTTGAAATGACAGACTTAGGACACTTGCACTATTTTCTTGGTCTTCAAGTCTTGCAATCCAAGGAAGGTATTCCCCTTTCCCAGTCCAAGTATGCATGTGATATTCTATGCCATTTTCACATGGAAGACTGTAAGCCAACCCCTTCTCCCTTTTAGTCTAGAGCTAAACTTTCAGTCACTTGTACTTCCCCTGAAGTTGATGCTACCTTATACCATCAACTTGTAGGAAAAATTTTGTATCTGACCCATACTCGTCCCAAACTTTCCTTTGTTGTTGGCCTTATTGCTAGGTTTATGCAAAATCCACATGAAGGTCATTGGAAAGTAGCTAAAATAATACTTCGTTATGTTTGAGGTGCAGTTCAGTTTGGGATTCATTACAGTGTAGAAGCATCTCCTCTATTGGTTGGCTTCACTGATTCTAATTGGGCTGGTGACCCTGATGATCAGAAGTCTACTGCAGGTTATGAGTTCAGTCTTGGTTCAGGACCTATTACATGGGCTTGCAAGAAACAAAATGTCATTTCTCTTTCTTCAGCAGAAGCAGAGTATCGTGGTGTCATAGAAGCTAGTAAGGAGGCCTTGTGGCTTCGTCATATCTTGTCAGAGTTTGGCTTTCAGCAACAACATCCGACTACACTTTGGTGTGATAATAAAAGTGCCATTCAACTATGAAAAGATCTGGTCCAACATCAGCACAGCAAACACATTGAACTGCACATGCACTTCATCAGAAAGCTCATTCATGACCATGTTCTTGAAGTGCAATATTGTTCAACAGATGATCAAGTTGCATACATCCTTACACAGGCTCTCACAGAGGTGAAGTTTACTAAACTTCGATTTATGGTTGGAATTCAGGAATTTTTCACTAAGGGGGGATAGGCTCTAGTGCCTCCTTCCTTCTCCTATTGTGTCATATTTGTACATCCTTCAATCCTATCCCAAGTTGTTCTTAAGGGGGGATGTTAGGATATTCCGACACATAGGAAATAGTTAAGTATAACTTGGTCTAGTGTAGAGTTAGGTAAGTGTGTTTCTTTACTATGTACTTTTGTAACATACAATCCGACGGTCACGATATGTTCTAGAGATGAAGTGATCCGACGGTTCATTCTCTCCTCGGTATTACCAACACTTGATCCGTGGCTTAACACCCGATTGGTCCATGATCTCTATTGAAAGAGCATGGAGGGTCATTTTTAGGTTAACTGTTCATGAGAGAAGCTTATGTAAATTTTCATTCTTTTACTAATAAATTGCCTGAAGTGGCTGTGTTGGCTCAGGCCGTGGACTGTTTCCCTCTTTGAGGGTTTTAACCACGTCAAGAATATTGGTGTATTGATCTGTGATCTGTGTGTGAGCAATGTCCTTTGGTGTTCTATCTGAGGAACTTACCCTGTAAATTCCTACAATAAATTTGGCCCATTAATAAGACATGTTGTATATGCCCACCCTCAAATTATATACTTTCTTAAATCCAGCAAGGCATATACAACCCCTTGCATTAATAGACGGGTAGCCTGTTAAATATTGGTATAGTCAGTTAAATATTGGTTGCCTAAATTCACTGGGATCATAAGTCACATAAATTAACTAGGATCATAAATGTTATACGGCATAAAACTCGTTGTAAAGTTTGAATATTTCGCTAAAGCGGAGTTGCCTAATAAGTTGGACAATAATAATTTTAATAAAAATAATTTGACAAAACATCTTGCATTGATGTGACAACTTGTAATAATTTTATATTTATTTTATTTTAGACACGCGCTTGCATACACAGAAATTATGTAAAGCCAGAAATGGTACATCATACGCCTGCTTTACCTAGTCATCAACAAATTTCGTTCTATATATATGCTCTGCCATGAATTTTTCTGCGAGTGTTGAGAAAGAGAGATTGACGGGTAGCCACTTTGCCTCTTAAGAGATCAGCCGGACGAGGAGGATAATATTGACGTTACACTGTTATTGCTACTCTGTGTTCCATGGCCCCCACCTCATATGGATCCTCTAGTGACAACAACTATGTATTTGATATCTCCATTAACCACAAGGGTCCCGACTACAAGAAAACCCTCGCCAAACATCTCTACGACTGCCTTAACAAACATGAACTGCGAGTAGTTATGGACATATATAATTGCAAGATGGAGAGTATATAACTTCTCAAATCCACAGTTTCATTCGAACAACTTCTGTGCATATCACTATTTTCTCTCCCACATATGTATAGTCATATTGGTGTCTTGATGAGCTCTTGCTCATGTTCAAATCGGGGTCAACTATTATTCTAGTCTTCTATGATGGTGTCAAGCCTTTAGATCTTAGATGAAGAACACAGGTCGAAAAAGGAGTATATGGTCGAACACTGCAAATGCTAGAGAAGAAGACAACGTTCCTTGGTTATGAGTTGTAATTGGAATGGAAATTCACCTATATTGACAATGGTTTTAGCCTTTCCTTGCCATTTCCTGGATAGCCATGATGTTGAGGGATTTTCCACTTTTTGTTTTCTGATTGGTGCTCAAGCTCCCCGTGGTTGTGGATTTAGTTACTAGTTCCTCGAGTTGTTGGTTGGAATAAACACTCTAGAAGCCCTAGAACAACTTGGGTTGAGTTACTAGTCCTGGAGCCTAGGTTGGGACAAGTGCTCTAGAGCCCTTGGTGGGTTGAGTTACTAGTCCTTGGATTCGAGTTGAATAAACGCTTTGGAGCCCTGGAAGTTTGTGGGTTGATTTATTAGTTCTTGGAGCCATGGTTGGAACAAACGTTTTGGATCCCTGAAAAACTTGGGTAGAGACCGATCTAGTTGGTGTTAGTGATGTCCGACCACGGAGGTGGAATCACTGTAGTTGAGGGTTGAGATAGTTTGGCCTCTTGAAGCCCTAGTTGGTTTTGTCTTGGTTTATTCCATGAGATCCCACATTCATGTTTGGAATATGGAACGGGGGTGATTGGATGAAAGAAATATTTGGTTAAGCCCAATCTATGGTCGGGTGGTACATGGAAGTCCTTAACTTGGTTGGTACTTTGCATGTGTTAATATATGCTATTCTTTATTGATTATCATTGATCATAGTTGTTGATTTACTATTGTTTACATGACTGGTTTTTCATGGCTTTATCGCTGGATAATTATATGCTACATGCATGGTGTATTTACTATTATACAATGTGCTCTTGATCTAGATGTAATTCATGGTTTGACAGGCTCTTGTTTATTTTACATGGATGCATGAGATAATATGTGTTTCTTGTAGCAAGTATGCAAAGGAAGCAAGTCTTCCTGATGAACATGTAGTGAAAGTAATGTAAACAGTGGTCAAACTATGCATCCATGACTTACAAGGACTATGTATGCAAAGTGATTGTAAAAATTAACAGCATGCGTTGGAAAGTTAGACCTTGTTTCCGTAGCTACACATGGGAATTTGGGTCATGAATAGTAACTCTCAGCTCATATCTACCTTGGTAAGTATGTTAAAGTGGTTAAATCTGTGGTGGGGGTGTTATATTTTGGTTGAAATACACCCATTTACACCCCTTGTCTGGCCTATTTAAGACTATAATGCAAGTTGTATACCATTAGGACAATGTTAACCTAGTCTATAACACTTTTCCCATTCATCTAACTTGTGTTACCAAAGTCTCACTCAGTCACGAGGCAAAAAGCTCAATTTAACTGAACTTTGACACTCTTGTTCACTTATGGAAACTCACATGGCGGAATGTGATATCTTTATCCTCATCTTCAGCTTTTTCCTAAACAAACAAAGTATACAAACGCGGGAAAGAGCCATATGGGAATCTTTTTCCTAAGCATTAAAGTATCTAAAAAGAGGATAAAATAATTTTTATACGAGGAAACATTATTCACCCCAAAGCCTTTTCCCAAATTGAACTAAGGAGGAATTTGGAAATCTTCATAGCCTCCACATTCCTATATATTAGAGGCTTGACCACTGAGAAAGGGAGGGGAATTCTTGTATTTTTATGCTGTTGAGATCTAACTTGAAAGAGAGAGTTTGAGGAGCTAGGAATTGGAGGAGGTGTTGTTGCAACTACACATTATGGTTGTAATATCCTTCTTATTCAATAAAGATAGATTAATTGTTCTTGCTTCCTAATTATTGTTTATTGTTCATTTTCCTATGTCTAACTAATGAGTGCTTAGAAGTTTGTCTTGTATTATTTTATTTAGTAATGCATAGTTCTTCATTTATTATAGTTTTGGCTATCATGATTATTATGTTGTGATAGTTTTCTTGTTTCATTTTATGTGCAAGACTAGGCTTTGGAGCTAGCTAGGAGCGCTTCCTAGCTACACTGACCACTCCAACAGATCTGCATGTGAGGATTCATAGGCTCAATTTCTTCTCATCCTCTTAATATCTACCCTACTTCTTGCCTTATGGAAAATATCAAACCCTAGAACCATCTTAACCTTACCTTATTTGCCCTAGGTTTCTGGGACAACCTAAGAGTGTTTTCTGTTCATCCTACCAAGTACAAATCCCTACAACATTTATGTGTTGGGTTGTGTTATATTATTTCCACGTAGTTAACAGGGGATTTGAAGGGCACCCGTAACCCCACTTTATGGGGTCCGGGCAGCACCCCGGAAATTTTTTGTTTTGGACCCTATGTTAGGTTGGGCGGACCCACCTATGGTTTTGTGCATGATTTTCGCACATGTTTTTTGGACGCGATGTTTTTCGGTCCATGGTATTAGATGCTTTGGCATGTATAAATATGTATTGTAACATTGAAAGGAACATAATGAAAAATCAAGCTAGTAGTCCTGGTTTTGGGATCCAGGGGAAAATCTCTGTGTATATGTGTTTTATGTGCTCTGCTCTCGCACTGTTTATTTTCTGCGTTTTAGAATTCATATGCAGGTAATTTTTGTACAGAGTTAAAACCTACACTTGGTATCAGAGAAGTTTTGGCTTCAAGAGGACGCCTTTGTTGCTGAGGGGTTTCGCTCAGGCTTGTGGTAGACCCTATTCAGTGGGAGATCTGTGAGATCGATTATGGTGGTGAAAGAAGATGGCGAACAGTGGAAAGATAGAGATCGAGAAATTTAATGGTCAGAGTTTTGAGTTGTGAAAAATTAAGATGGAGGGTCTGTTGGTGGATAAAGACCAGTGGATCACAGTAGATCCGGGTACTAAACCAACGAGAGTGTCCGATGAAGAATGGAAGAAGTTGGATCGAAAAGCAAAGAGCACAATACGATTGTGTGTCTCAGATTCATTATTGCTGAATGTATCAGGGGAAGCTACAGCGAAGGCTTTGTGGGACAAGTTAGGGACTTTGTACCAATCTAAGTCTCTAGTGAATAAACTGCTCCTGTGGAAAAAGTTGTATAACTTGAAGATGAAAGATGGAGACTCGGTGACAGAGCATCTAAATGCATTTAATATTGTGTTAAGTCAATTAGCATCTGTTGATATTAAAATTTTAGATGAAGATAAGCGCATCAGTTTGTTGCGTTCTCTACTAGATTCGTGGGATAGTCTGGTTATTGCAATAAGTAGCAATGCAACTGCCTTGCATTTTGATGAAATAGTCTCATCCTTTCTGACAGAGGAGATGAGACGGAAAAATATAGAGAGCCAAAATGGTGATGCCTTGTCTGTACGAGGGTAGACCCAGAACAGAAACAAAAATAAGTCATCGAGTGGGAGATCTAAATCTAAAGGGAGATCTAAATCTCTAGGAAAACCTGTAAAGGTGGTGTGCTGGAAAAGTGGAAAGGAAGGGAAAGGAAGGGCACTACAAAAGGGACTGTAAATCTAAAGCTCATGACAAAGGAAAGGGATCTGATGAGACTCCTTTTGTAGAGGCAAAAACCACCTCAGATGAAGGTGGGGATGTGTACTTGACTTCTTCAAGTACAAATGTAGTTCATGAGGCATGGCTGATTGACTCAGGTGCATCCTTTCACTTCACTCCCCATAGAGAGTGGTTCTGCGAATATGAGAAATATGATGGTGGTGATGTCTTCTTAGGGGATGAAAGGAAGGCTAGAATCGTTGGTCGTGGAAAAGCAAAGTTGAAGTTGCAAGGTGGAAGGGTTAGAATGCTTCCAGGTGTTCTACATATTCCTGCATTACCCAGAAATATGATTTCTGTTATCAAGTTGGATGATGCAGGTGTAAAAATAGTGTTCGAGAAGGATACCTGCAAGATGGTTCGGGGAGCACTGGTATTGATGCGGGAGTTCGAATTGGAACTCTGTACAAGCTGCAAGGTAGCACTGTTATTGATGGGTGCAATAGTTCTGTGGTTCCTAAAAGTGGAGCAGAAAATCTAGTGGTCTCTGGAGAGAAGATCATGCTGTGGCATCAAAGGCTTGGACATATTGGAGAAAAGGGCCTTCAGATACTTCATGATAAAGGTATGGTAGAAGGTATGAGTAATAGCTCTCTAGATTTTGATTTCTGTGAAAATTGTGTATATGGGAAGCAGAATCAGATGAGTTTCCCCTCTGTTAGTAAGAGGGCGAAACAGATATTAGAACTTGTGCACAGTGATGTGTTGGGACCTGTGAAGGTTCCATCACTGGGTAAGTCTGTGTACTATGTATCATTTATAGATTACTTCTCAAGGAATACATGGATATATTTCCTTAAAAATAAATCTGAAGTCTTTGACAGGTTTAAAGAATTTAAGGCTCTGGTGGAAAACCAAACATAGAAGAAAATAAAGGTGCTGAGGACAGATAACGGTGGAGAGTTTTGCTGTAAGGAATTTGAATAATTTTGTAAGAAGTGTGGTATAGCACGGCAGAATACTACTCCATATACTCCTCAGCAAAATGGAGTTGCAGAAAGAATGAATAAGATGTTGATGGAAAGGGCAAGAAGCATGCTCAATGGTATTGGGTTAGGACAGGAATTCTGGGCAGAGGCGGTGGATACTGCATGTTACCTGGTCAACAGGTCACCATCATCAGCATTGGAGGATAAGACTCCACAAGAGGTATGGACTGGTAAGAAACCCTCTCTTTCACATCTGAAGGTATTTGGATGTGATGCATATGTACATGTTCCAAAGGAGAAACGAACCAAGTTGGATAGTAAATCCGAAAAGTGCATCTTTATTGGGTATAAGGATGGTTTAAAGGGTTATAAGCTTTGGAACCCAGTCACACGGAAGGTTGTGTACAGCCGAGATGTGGTGTTCAGAGAGGTGAAAGATGTTATTAAACATGAAATCCAACGAAAGGAACCTGAGAAGATAGAGTTTGAGCTAAAGGAGGAAGAATCAAACTCTACAACAGAGGAGGAATCAGAAGATGAAGAGCCACAAACTCCCGTTGTGAGAAGATCAATTCGAGAAAGAAGGCAGCCTGAAAGGTATAGTCCATCTACTTTCTGTTCAAATTTTTCTTTATCTATTACTGACAATGATCCCAGAACTTGAAGGAAGCAGTAGATTCAGAGGATGGAAAACTTTAGAAAGGGGCCATGGTTGATGAAATGGCATCTTTGCACAAAAATGAGGCTTGGGATCTGGTGGAGTTACCGGCTGGAAGGAAACCCATTTGCAGCAAATGGGTGTTCAAAAAGAAGACAAATGCAGAAGGAAAAGTGGAGAAATACAAAGCTCGGTTGGTAGAAAAAGGTTATTCCTAGGTGCCAGGAATTGATTTTGGTGATATTTTTTCTCCTGCTGCCAAGGTAACTTCTATTAGATTACTTTTATCTGTTGCTGTTGCTTTTGATTTTGAGGTAGAACAGATGGATGTGAAGACAACATTTCTTCATGGGGATCTGGAAGAGGAAATCTACATGAAGCAACTTGGAGGCTTTGCAGCGAAGGGTAAGAAAGAACTGGTATGCAAGTTAAAGAATTCTTTGTATGGGTTAAAACAGACACCAAGGATGTGGTATCAGAAATTTGATACATTTATACGGGGACTTGGCTTCACCAAAAGCAAAGCAGATCATTGTGTGTATTTTAAATTAATTGGTGACCGTGTTATTTATCTGGTCTTGTATGTGGATGATATGTTGTTGGTTGGAAATGACAAAGAAATTATCCAGGATTTGAAGACCCAATTGTCCTCCAAATTCGACATGAAATATCTTGGTGCTGCAAACTATATTTTGGGCATGGAAATTAAAAGAGATCGGGCAAAGAGGCAGATCTGGTTAAACCATAGGAAGTATGTCGAGACAATATTGCAGAGGTTTAACATGTAGGATAGTAAACTGGTGAAGGTTCCTATTCCTGTAGGTGTGAGGTTATCTGTTGAACAATGTCCCAAGACACAAGAAGAGGAAGAGGACATGTCCCATGTTCCATATGCAAGTGCAGTTGGTAGCCTAATGTATGCAATGGTCTATACTAGACCAGACATTGCACATGTAGTGGGAGTATTGAGCAGGTTTATGTCAAAACCAGTAAAGGAGCATTGGACAACAGTGAAGCGGGTTTTCAGGTATTTGCGTGGCACTAGTGATTATGGTCTGTGCTACCAAGGAAGACCAGGATTGGACAGAGTGTTGGATATTCGTGGCTTTGTTGATGCAAACTGGGCTGGAGATCTGGATCAGAGAAGATCTACAAGTGGGTATGTGTTTAACCTATTTGGAGGTGCAGTTAGTTGGATGAGTAAGAAATAATCTATAGTGGCACTATCAACTACAGAGGCAGAACACATGGCAGCTACTCATGCAAGAAAGGAAGCAGTTTGGTTGCAGAGATTGTGTTCAAGTATGGGGTTAGTACAGGAAGCTATAAGGATAGACTATGACAGCCGAAGTGCAATTTTCTTGGCAAAGAACCCTGCATATCATTCAAAGACAAAGCACATTGATGTTCAGTATCACTTTGTGAGGGATATGATAGAAGACAAAAGGGTGTTACTGGTAAAGATGGAAACTTTGAAGAATACTGCAGATGCATTGACAAAATCTATGAGCTCTGAGAAGTTCTCTTGGTGTAGAGAGACAATGGGCATTTCAGGGCTAGGAAAATGACTAAGCTCTCTTGTGGCCCCCTATGGAAAGAAAACAACAAGTGGGAGAATGTTGGGTTGTGTTATATTATTTCCACGTAGTTAACAGGGGGTTTGAAGGGCACCCGTAACCCCACTTTATGGGGTCTGGGGCAGCGCCCCGGAAATTTTTGGTTTTGGACCCTATGTTAGGTTGGGCGGACCCACCTATGGCTTTGTGCATGATTTTCGCACATGTTTTTTGGACGCGATGTTTTTCGGTCCATGGTATTGAACGCGATGGTTTTTCGGTCCATGGTATTGGATGCTTTGGCATGTATAAATATGTATTGTAACATAGAAAGGAACATAATGAAAAATCGAGCTGGTAGTCCCGGTTTTGGGATCCAAGGGAAAATCTCTGTGTCTATGTGTTTTATGTGTTCTGCTCTCGCACTGTTTATTTTTTGTGTTTTAGAATTCATATGCAGGTAATTTTTGTACGGGGTTAAAACCTACATTATGAAACTCTTTTCCCCTTAGTTGACAATTAATTTTTCCATTTCATAGATCAATTTTCAATTTGTATGAAAACATAATTTCCAATTAATTGGCAGGGACTAAGCTTCCCTAGTCTTGTGATGCATTTACCTTCGTGAAAAGAGAAACTGGTTTTTTTTAGCATGTTCTTTTCTCTACCCCATAACTGACCTAACTACATGGGAATAATTGTAAGCTAGAGTATGGTTGTTCTTATCCATCAGGTCGAGTACATGCATGTTGAACATTTCTTTTAAGTTTTGTGTTTGTTGAATCATAGGTTTTCTCATTGCAAAAGTTGTTGTCATACCAGACTACTCAAGGGTATAACACATATAGAGAGTGGAACATTAGATTTTTGTTTTTGCAACATTATATGAAGAACAATTACAAATATATAGTTTATATTCACAGTCTTGATATAAATTGTGGAACATTGGATTTTTTTTTGTGAGATTGTATGAGGAATTACAAATATATATTTTGTATTCACAATCTTGATATTATTTATCTTAAATATGCCTCAACTTCTAAGTTATTCGATGATGAAATGTGTAATTGCATCCACAGGTACACCTCGAATATGGAAGGATGAGAAAGTGAAAGCCTCGAAGTCCATTGCCAATGCCTTACATGAGAAAGTGAAAGCCTCGAAGTCCATTGCCAATGCCTTACATGAGAAAGTGAAAGCCTCGAAGTCCATTGCCAATGCCTTACATGAGAAAGGAGGTGTTTTCTTCATGTATAAGGACATATGCATTGTTATCTGTAAATTCCTTCCATATAGATTATGTATATCAAATTTGGATTTGGATCGTGTATTTCTAAATTCCTTCCACATTAGTAATAGGTATTTGATTAAAATTATTTTTATATCAAAAAAAATATTTTATTTGTTAGTATGGAAACTATTTTATTACACTAATATTATTGTATGTTTTTATATTATTATATTTTTTTCTTGATCGAAAAATATTTGTGTTCAACTTCTTTGATTAGAGATGGCTAATCATGTTTATGGAATGCAGAATATCAATTGAAAATATAGGGAAATATTTTGTTTAGCAATGACATGTATTTTACACATTATCCTACTTCTCAAGCTCTTAAAATTGTGGACATTCCATATATTGTTAATGATTTTTGTGTTGTTTCCATAAATGTTATCAATACAGTTACTTGTAATTTGAAATTTAGCCACTTACTAAATTGCAGTTATTGTAATCAAGTGAAGTTTTACAAACTAATTTATTTATTTATTTTAGTTAATATTATATATTTTTGTCCTCATGTTAATATTAAATAGTTTATATATAAATAATTTTGGACTTAGAAAATTATCATTGGAATTGGTTAGTTGTTATTAGTTTTTGTTAATAATGTGGATCAAATAGTATTTATAGCTTTTCCATTTCAATATATGTATATGTATATGTATATGTATATATATATTGTGAATAAGATATAATATATTACCGAAAGAATCGAGAAATTACAATGTATGGGTTGTGCGGGGGAGAGAGCCCGACACAAGGACCAACAAAGTAGCCTGATTTGGCCTTAGTTTTTTCGTTTTTACATTGCAGCCATGGAAAAAATGGATTTTGTGGCCTATGGTAGATACAATGGAGAATTTTCAGAAACCAAATCGGAACCCCTTTTACAACATACTCAAAAAAGAGAGTATAGATTATAGCCGTAGCAGAGCATACTAGGCCTAAGGTTTTTATTTCCGAGACTAAGAAGTCCACAACAGTCAGGCCTCCATGGAGGAAAAAGAGACAAAAAAGAGTTTGTAGAAGTCATTCTTGGTTGGTGGTAACCAGATCTTCATCCAGGCTAATGGGAGTCTCTTGAGTACTCCCCTCCTGCTGCGCAGTAGTGTTCGGATGACTGGTGGAGGCACCTGCGGTCTCTTTCTTGATGCTAGGTGAGCCTTCAGTTGCAGAATGGACCTTCGCCATTGATTTATTCTTGATGAATGTATGTGGTGAGTCTCGAGTTATGAAACGATAGTGGTGGACGACTTTGACATAGATTACAAACTTCTCCATCAGACTGTCAATCTTTGTTTCGAGTGCCTTGGTGCGCTCCTCCTTCTCCAGCATTACAAGCCTGATGATTTTTTCCATCTGCCACCACATTTCTATGGTTCACGCATAAAGGTTTTCGTGCGCTCTGGTGAGGGCAGGATCAGGGATCTAGGCGAATTCTGCGTCAACTTCCTCAATCGTGACCTATTTGCGAAGAACGTTTGCTTGGGCTTCCAAATTGGCTATGCACTCTTGAGTTTCTGAATTAACAACTGCCACGTAGTTCAAAGTTGTGCACCTCGCAGAGGTCTCCACACAAGTAGTGGGGGGAAAATCCAATGATTGTCATCAGGAGGATGCGCGACTGCAGCCACCCCCCTGATTAGAGCTAGGGATGGAGCTGTGCTTCGAGGCCATGGGAAAAACAGAGGAGCTAGGGCGCGAGAGGAACCAAAGAGCGAAGGATGAGAGGGGAGGAGAACTAAGAGCGAAGATTCCAGGTAACTAATTCTTTGATGCTTCCGTTTAGCCTGATAATTTGCTCATGTGAGAGGGAAAGGGTGTACTTAGCTTTCCAAAGGATTCCCCAAGGGGATTTGGGATTTGCAATCCATCTCCATAAGGTTTTGGCGCCTAGGGCCTTCCCCGGGAGGTTTGTATCTCTAAGACCAAGGCCTCCGTCTTATTTGGGCTTGCAATTATTTTCCCATGCAACCAAAGTTCATTTCTGCTTAACCTCTATGCCTCTCCAAAAGAAATTCCTCTACAGGTTTATGATTTTGTTTGAGATCACTTTAGGGGCAGCCAGAGCCGAGTACAAGTAGAGCGGGATTGCATGTAAGACAAATTTGACAAGGATAAGATGGCTTGCCAGATTGAGGGATATGAAGGTCCAATTGGCAATTCTTTTCTCCAACTTATTGATTAGGTCTTCCCAAGTAGCTCAAGAGAGTGGCATGTCTGTCAGGGGGGCCTCGAGGTTGTTGGAGGGGAGGGTGTTGATGGGGAAGTCAAGGAGTCTAGCAATGTTCCTGCGGATTGGAAGTGGGGTGTTAAAGAAGAACAACTTGGACTTTTCAGGGTTTATAGTGATACCATAGGCCGCAGATAAATCATACATAATGGTCTTAAAAGAGGAAGCTTCTCTGATAGTCGGGAGCCCCATAAGCAGTGTGTCCTCCACAAATCGCTAGTGTGTGGAGGGTGGAGAAGAGGCATGAGGCTGGAGGCTTGAGAGTTTTTTAGCATGCAAAACAACAATAATTTAGCAGCTTAGCCCTTCAACCATGACGACAAAGAGGAAGGAAGAGATAGGATCCCCTTGCTTGATACCCCTAGAAGAATTGAAGGGTGGCAAAGGGGAACCATTCATGAGGATGGAGAAAAATTCTCTTGACACCATTGCCATGATCCATTTAATGTTGTCTTTGTGGAAATCAAACGCATCCAGTAGTTGTCTCATGTAATCCCAGCTAATCTTGTCAAAGGCTTTGGACATGTCTAACTGAATCATCATAACAGGTTTCTTTAGGGTTTTGAGAGAGTGGATGAGCTCATGAGAAAGGATGATATTATCCATAATTTGCTTACCTTCCATGTAGCCAGATTGGTGGTGGGAGATAAGGAGAGGGGGAATGAATTTTAACCGATTGGTGAGGACTTTGGAGATAATTTTGTAGATGGCATTGCAGAGGGCTACCTGAATTTTTCCAGGGAGTCAACAGATTTTCCCTTGGGAATCAAGGTTAGGAAAGTGGAGTTTAGGTCTTTTAGGACAGAGTTCTAAATGCAGGATTCTTCCACAAGGGCATGGACTTCCAATTTGAGGATGGGCTCGAAAGCTTTGTAAAAATAAATGGTGAAACTGTCTAGACCTAGGGCTTTTCCGTTGGGCATTCCCATGACCACATCTTCCACACTTTTCTTAGGAGCATTTTGTTTTGCTCTTCAGTGAAGATTTTGGGGATGTGGTTGGTGATATTTTTAATATCATGCTCTTGTTCATTCCTTGGCTCTTTGAGAAGAGAAATGAAGTAATGAGCAAGCTCTACTTCCAACTCCTCTTGAGAGTGAGTGAGATGACCCTCTTGGTTCTTTAGAGCCAAAATTCTGTTCTTTCCCTTGTGCTGTATCATTGATTTATGGAAAAACGTGGTGTTCTTTTCCCCACATTTTAGCCAATTGACTCTAGATTTTTTTTTCTCTTCCTGGATACCTCTTTCCTCTTGGCTTTGTTGTAATATTTGTTCCTCTTGCTTGTTGCTCTCCGTGAGCCCTTCTTAAATTATGTTTTGTTGGAGAAGTTCCAATTTGTGTTCCAGGTTTTTTTTTTTCGTGGTGATGTTGCCAAATGATTCTCTATTCCATTTTTTGATTTCCTCTTTGATATGTTTTCGCTTTTGTTGGAACGTATACATTTTGTTGCCAGATATGGTGGGAGGGTTGGTCCACCATTGTTTCATTTTATCCATGAAGTCCGGGGGATCCAACCAGAAGGCTTCGAACCTGAAAGGCTTAATTTTAGGACCATTGGAAATTTGAATCTTGAGAGAGATAGGCCAATGATCTTGGCCTGCTTGCAGAAGGATTCGTGCCTCCGTTTCCCAAGAGGTGAGATAAGTTGCCTCTGATAAAAGGAAGTGGTCTAATCAGGAGGCAATTTGACGATCTCATCCTCTTTTGCTATTCCATCTGAAAATGCCATTACTAGTGGGTATGTCGATGAGGTTGAGGTTTTCTATGGTTGTAAGGAAAGCCTCTGAATCCTTATCGAGCTTTCAGATGCCACCTCTCTTCTCAGCCAGATTAGTTATCATATTAAAATCACCTGCTATGATTTTGAAAGGGAGGTGAATGAGGTGAAGAAGGTTGGAGATGAATTGGAGCATTTTATTCTCTCTATGACCTTGCGCGAGGCGTAGACTTTGGTTATGCAGAGACTCTCATTGGTGCCAATAATTCTTAGGACCACTATTATGGAATGATGAGTGGCCAAAGAGGATATGAGGTCGAACTTGGAGTTTTTCCATAAGGTCATTATTCCTCCCACTGAACCTGTGGCCGAGTTGGCTAAGAAGCTATTGGGCTTGAAGCAGGAGTTGAGAAGGAGAGGAGGGTGTACCGACTCAAGTTTGGTTTCTTGAATTAGAAGGATATCAGGATTCTCAAACAGGATTCTGTTTTTCAATATATGTTTCTTCCCAGGACTGTTCAGTCCTCTAATATTCCAAGAAATGCAATTCATTGACATGGAGAGGGGTTTAGGACTAGAGCTTTTACCTTCCCTTCATTGATTAGCTTGGCTCCCAATTCTTGGAGGAGCTGATTGGTAGTCTTTCGGTCTCTTTTCCAACTTGGGCCTTTGAGGTTGAGTCCTCCTACTGGAATGTTTACTAAGATTCCATTTGATTATGTGCTATCTTGTGCGGGGTGGAGTGATTTGAGTTTTAAATCTTCTTGGAGGAGGTAAGCACCTTCAATTTTTGTAGTTGGTGTTCTGATATGGCATTTATTCCATTTAATTTCCATTCCTATGCAATGGTTGCTAGGTCTACCCCCTCCAAAGCTTCTTCTATGGCTTCTTCCTCTGACCCTATTTTCTCCATTTATGTGTCCTCTTGGAAGTGCTCCTTCCCGCTGTTAGTGTAGACTGTGTCCATATCATCATATTCTTTGTTTGCTTGGTTCAGTTCCTCTTTTCCTACTTCATTTCTTGTCGGGTAGTTGGGGTCCATTTTCTCCTGAGTGATGTTCAATGCATCGCACTGGTTCTTACTTGCCTCTTTGTATTGATTCTTCTTGTGGATCGCCTTTTTCCTTGTTCTTATTCCTGGAGATGACTTTAGTGTATCATTCATATCTTTTGTTTCGCTTGCCTACTCAGGAAAATGAGGGGATTTGTTTAGAGGACAGTCTCGAAAGAGATGATCATGTTCGTGGCTGAAGGGGATATGTTCATAGTCTATACTTTGAAGCCAGACTTCATTCCTAAAGATTAATTGTATTGCTTCTGGAAGGGCTCCAGAGACATCTATGTATACTCAGGTACGGGCATAGGAAACATAGTGACCATCTCCGGTACCTTCAAACATTTTGATATACTCCCCCAACTGGTCTCCTATACCTTTTAAGATCGAAGGAGCCTAGTAATCAGTAGGTAAAGAGTAGAGGCAAACCTAGACTAGAACTCTTGTGAAATCCTCATTTTCTAGTGTGAACTTGTCTTTCCAAAATCTCATGTATAAACCAGTCGATTTATAGAGATTGGGACATCCTTCAAATATTCTATCTCTATCTTCTAAGAGGTCAAAGATGACTATGAAGAATAATTTGGATCCCAGCTAAAGTCTTATCTCCCCCTTGGGTGTCCATTTGCTTTGTATCCACCAGTTCAGAGCTATTTCAGTTGGCCAGATGCCCATAAACTTGCATATTACTGCATGTTCTTACATGTATTCTCTGTAGACTGCTACTCCTGGGTCCTGGATTTCTAGTTCCGGGATTTTTTTGGCTATGGGGTTGCAGTTATTCTTAGTTTTTTTCCTCTGTTCTTGCGTTTGCTCTTGAGTTTTTGTAGAATTTGTGTCTGCAAGGGAGGGCGTGTCTGAGGCCTTTCCATTTGCTGTGTGAGTATGTTTGTTTTTCCCTTTCTCTATTTCTCTGAGGCGGTTCTTTTTGCTTAGAGTGTCTTGTTTCATATTTATCCAAGTTTCCTCCCAGAGAGGAGAAGGCCGAGCTGGAGGCAAACTTTGTGAAAAATGAATCTCGGTCTGAAGGCCGACCAATGGCCATGTCCTTGAAAGAGTGGGCACCAAGGTTCAGATGCGGTTCCACCATGACGACCGGGGCATAGCGAGGCCCAGACCAGACGCACTAGGGGAGGCTACGAAGAGCACCGACACAGGGATTAGGTTACGAGCACCATTCTTTCATGCCAATCAATATGGGCACCTTTCCATTTCAATATATTATTATGATTTTGGATACGATATTTATTGGTAATTTCTAGATGTTTTGTTGTTAATTAATAATTAATATTACTCATTGTGATATATTATTTTGCTACCAATTAATATTATTAATTGTTATTATTTAATATATATTAACTTATTATTAAATAATAAGAATAATAATAGTTGTACATTTAATATTTATAAGTAGTGTTATACAAACAATTTTATTGCACATAAAGTAAGTTAATAGATATCTTCAAATTATTGACATACATTTAAGAATTTTTATATTAAAAATTATTTGGCATGGACTACTTTGCATGCATCTCTTGTTATGGATTGGATTGATGTCTATCCACATTTAAGAAAGTGCCCAAACGTTTAATCCATATATGCACTCAAAAAACCAATTTAAACATCACAAATCAAAATCTCTTTGAAACTCCAAAAGTTGCACTTAAAAACTACTACTTATAAAAATATACATATTTTTTTACATTAAATACATATTATCTTTTTACATTATTTGTTATATTATAAAACTATACATATTTTTTACATTAAATAGATATTATTTTTTTATGTTGTTTGTTATATATTATTTTTTTACATTATTTGTTATATTATAAAACTATACATATTTTTTACATTAAATACATATTATTTTTTTATTTTTTTATGTTGTTTGTTATATAGAGAAGAAACTGTTTTACAATTTTATTTTATTTTCACCCGATTCCAATCAAAATCCCCCATGATACTCCAAAAAGTCCACTTAAAAAATAATACTTGTAAAAATATACATAATTTTTTTACATTAATATACATATTATTTTTTTACATTAATTGTTATATAGAAAAGAAATTGTCTTCCAAATTAAAAATAAACAAACAAACTTCATACACTATTTTTTATATCTAATTTAATTATAACCTACTTATAAAAATATACATATTTTTTATATAGAGAAAAAATTGTCTTAAAAATTCAAAAAAATTAAAAAAAAAATCTTCATACACTATTTTTTATATCTATTTTAATTTTAAATCTAATTTAATTATAACCTTGTAATTATATTATTGGGAGAACTTTTTTGGATAAAAATTTACAGAGGATTTTATATTCTTTCCGCCAAAAAAACATAAAATCTTCTACGTAGTTTCATATCGAAAAAATATAAAATCCTTTGCACAATTTTATCCCAAAAAAAAAATCCGAAAACATACCATCTCTCATTATATTATTATTAATATTTTAATTAAATAATATTTTTAATTAATTATATTTTTATATTATATTTTATAAAATAATTTATTATTATTATTATCCTATATTAATATATAATATAATATAAATTATTACTGTATAATATAATTTATATCGTATTAAAAATATATAAATATATTAAAATATTTAATATATGATTTATCCACTTAACACAATAATCGAATTCCAGACTGTGACATAGAAGAGCATGAAAGTGCTTGTAAAAAAAATTCCACGAATATGAAGTGTGCTAATAATAATTGTGACCAAAAAAACACTCCCACTACATTTAAGGCATCAATTCAACGGCATATTGATTGCAAACGGGCTCAATTTCAAAAAAGCTGGCCTAAACCTTCCACCAAAACGCGAACCAAAGTAGTTGCCCATTGGGAAGGCCATATTGCTACTTTGTCGAAATTAATGACACCTGAGCATTTGAATGTGTGCATCTTTTCAAAGACTTCCCTGTAGACTGTCAATGTGTCGAAATCTAGATTTTCCAGTTGTGTTAAGTTCCCAAACGATTCAGGAAGCACCAGCAGACTCCGGCACCAGGTCAGGCTAATACTTTGGAGATTCTTCAAGTTACCGAACGAATCTGGAAGCACCTGCAGACTAGAGCACCCGCACAGGTCAATAGTTCGGAGGCTCGTTAAGTCTCCAAACGAATCTGGAAGCACCTGCAGGCTACAGCACATTTGCAGGTCGATAGTTTGGAGATTCGTCAGGTTCCCAAATGAATTGGGAAGCATCTGCAGTCTTATGCACCTCAAAAGTCAATATCTCGGAGATTCGTCAAATTGAGAAACGAAACTGGAAGAAACGAATCTGGAAGAGGTGCATACTTTCGGCGTAGGGAAATAGTTTGTAGATTCGTCAAGTTCCCAAACGAATCTGGAAGTGCCTGCAGACTATAGCAGTTGGACAGGTCAATAGTTTGGAGATTCTTCAAGTTCCCAAACGAATCTGGAAGCGCCCCCAGATGCCAGCAGCTGTGCAGGTTAACAGTTTGGAGATTCGTTAAGTTCCCAAACGATTCTGGAAGCGCCCGCAGATTACGGCTCCCTTGCAGATCAATGGTTTTGAGATTCGTCAAGCCCCCAAACGAACCTGGAAGCATCTCTAGACCAAAACAGTTAGTCAAGGTAAGGTTTTCCAAGCTCATTAAATTTACCGAATCTGGGATAATGCACCTCTCGATCCAGTTCAGAGACCTCTGAACCTCCTCCATCCCAGACCTCACAAAGTCATGGGTTAACAGGCTCATTGCATTTGTAATCGAATTTGAGGGCCGCGAATTTGAGGGCCGCTCCGGCTTAGACCTGAAAAAAGCGGTACCTGCAAGGTAAGATATGAAGTTCGTTAAGCTCCCAAAGGAATGTGGCAAGGACTCCATTTCGAAACGGGTCCTTAAGTTCGCAAAAGAAATTTGGTATGCAGACCATTTTTAGATAGGAACACAAATATAGAAAAGGAAATTATACCTGCAAAGGTCCGTATTTCCAAGTGTTTCAACGACTGCAGATGCCAAAGTTCATCTGGTAAACTTGGACGCTCAAAACACAGGAGCACAATTTTTTCGAGATGCTTCAAATTCCCAATGGACCTTGGAACCTTCAAATTCACAATGGGCGGTCCAAAGCCCATACTTTCATCAGACAGAGCCTCAATAAACAATTCTCTCAATCGCTCTGGTGCCTGCAATGTTTACATTTTCGAAGTGGGTTTCCTCCCTCGTATGCTAATAATACTATATATCAAACCAATTAGAAAAAACAAAACACATTATGTCAAGGACTTCAAATGACTACCTGCGATTCATGCAGCCAGAGTGTTTCAAGCTTGGTCCCAGATATCTGTAGAAATTTTAAATTGTTGAGTGGAATCCAAGAAGGTATGCAAGAGTACGGAAATTTGTTCCACTTGAGCCATTTTAGTGAGACAGCAACGCTGAATATGCTTTTCATGAATTCGCTTTCTGCAAAATCACCTTCAGTCCTAATCAGCTGCAACTCCCTCACATAATTTGTGAAACTACTGCCTGCGAAGTCCGCAAGGTTTCTGAACACTGGGTGAGCCCTTTCGCAGCCAGATGAGTGTATCGTGCTAATTCCGTGCACCTAAATTGTTTTCTCAGTGAAATGTTAGAATAAAGTTGATTGAGATCCTTGAAAAGGTTAAGAATTCAAGACATAATGGACACAATTTTGAGAAAACACTAATTTGAATGTCAATCTAAAGCTTCAAAATACATACCAGAGATTTGTCGGACAGATGACGAAGGCTGTGGATTGGGCACGAAAGGCGAAGCGTCCATTCCGGAGGTTCTGTCTCGGCAATATGTCTGCCCAGGTCTCTCAGGTGGTCGTGTATTCTAATACAGTTTCGATCGTCTACTTCAACCAGACATCTGCTCTCCAGGTTCCGAAGACCAAGCCATCCTCCCCACTCCATTCCATCCCACATTCTTATAGCTCTATCTTTGTTTTCTCCTATAAAAAAGCAGACAATGTCTAAGAAAATCTGCTTCTCTATTTTATCCAGACCGTCATAGCTAATTTTAAGTGTAGCCAGTATATCTTCGGGAAGAATTTTGGAGATTTTGTGCAATTGCGCTTTCCCATACTCCAAATCTTTTCCACGAAGAAGACCTCCGAGCACTTTAAGGGATAAGGGCAATCCAGCGCAAGCATGCACAAACTCTTCGACCACTTGTTCAAATTCTATAGGAGGATATCGCTGGTCGAACGCATGGCAGCAGAATAGCTCTCGCGATTGTGGTCGTCTGAATCCTGTTAGCTTGAAAATGGAAGACTCCGCAATCCCTGAGCTTTGAAGTATATCCTTGTTTCGAGATGTGACTAGAATTAAGCTACCTTGCCTAACCACATCTCTCACGGGTAAAAGTAATGCTTCCACCTGCTGAAGATGGTCCACATCATCTAAAATTAGGAAAGCATGAGAAGATCGAAGATACCTTTGGAGCTTCTCTATTCCGACATGCACTTTAGCCAAGCCCTTAAGAATCATTTTCTGCAAAGATTTTAAAGATTTTCTCGCTGCGATTTCTCTGACATCGAATTGAAAGTAAGTTTGATTGTAATTTGATGTCCGACGGTTAAAGATCTCCTTTGCTAGGGTGGTTTTGCCAACACCACCAAGCCCGACAATTCCTATAACTCTAGTCTCTCTGCTTTGTTGGTCGAGTAACATCGCCCCTTCAAATTCTGCAACTTTCTCATCCAACCCAGTTGGATATCTAGACACATGTAATGGTCTTTTAACTTTTTTCAACACTCCTTCCACGACCTGTTCAAGGAGCTGCTGCTCATCGCTGAAATGAAATTACTAGTCAGAAATGCCTACAATATTAAACTCTCTATCAATCCAACAAGGAAGAAGGTAAAGAGTAAGAGGGAGAGTTGGAGTACTGACCCATTATACGTCTCCATATCGAAACCTTTTATTTCTGCAGCATCAGTGAGAGCCTTCCTCCATTTCTGGATGGTGCTGGGGTCGTATCGTGGTTTAGAATCGAACGTTGTCTTCTTTTCGAGTGTTTGCAGGGCTCGACCATAGACTCCTTTTTCGCCCTGCGTTCCCCATCGAAGATCTGCAGGCTTGACACCACCATAGAAGACTGGAATAATAGTTGACCCCGATTCGAACATGAGCAAGAGCTCATCAAGACACCAATTTGACTCTGCATATCGGGGAGAGAAAATAGCGATATGCACCGAAGCTGTTCGAATGGCACTCTGGATTTGAGGAGTTATATACTCTCCTGCTTGCAATTCATCTTCGTCGAGAAATACTCGCAGTCCGTGTTTGTTAAGGCGGTCATAGAGATGTTTGGCGAGGGTTTTCTTGCAGTCCGGACCCCTGTGGTTGATAAAGATATCAAAGACATAGTTGTTGGTGCTGGAAGATCCATATGAGGTGGATGCCATGGAACACAGAGTAGCTGCAATAACCTCAAGAGTCTCCTCCTCGTCTGGCTGATCTCTCAAACGGCAAAGTGGCTACCCGCTGATCTCTCTTTCTCAATACTCGCAATTGAGATGTACTTGTTTTGTTCGGCAGACTAAATCGTCGCAGAGTATATAAAGAACGAAATCTGTTGATGGTCTGGTAAAGGAGACGTGTCATGATAAACCATTTCTGCCTTTTACATAATTTGTCATAATGCAGGGTTCAGTCCAATCCGTGTGGAATATAGGGGTGAGTCAAATCCGTGTGGAATATAGGGATGGCAAATCACGCGTGAAAAGATAATGATAAACCATTTCTGCCTTTTACATAATTTGTCATAATGCAGGGTTCAGTCCAATCCGTGTGGAATATAGGGGTGAGTCAAATCCGTGTGGAATATAGGGATGGCAAATCACGCGTGAAAAGATAAGGAATATGTGAACGCAGGGTTCAGTCAAATCTGTGTGGAATATAGGGATGGCAAATCACGGGTGAAAAGATAAGGAATTGGGGTGTACAACATCTCATCAAAAATATATTTCAGACATTGTAGGTCGGTCGTACCTCCTGCTCACACTAGAAATTTCAGACAACGTGCGGAACAACTGTCGGCACTTATCTTTCTCAGCCACAAGTAAGTGAGTTAACGAGCATTATTTATTTTATTTATTTATGGTTTTTATAAATATAATGTAATTTTTTTTTTTGGGTGAGAAAATTAGCGATTCATATTTCCACCTCTATAGCAGTATAAATGCCCTTTGACATGCCAGGCAAATAGCGCTTGCCCTCTCTCTCCACGCTCCATTCATTTGTTCACGTGCTGTCACTCAGCGAACAAATGAATGGAGCATGGAGAGAGAGGGCGAGCGCTATTTCCCTCGCATGTCAAAGGGCATTTATAATACTATAGAGGTGGAAATAGGAATTTCCCAAAAAATTTATCATAATCAAACCAGCAACTATCATAATCATCTCATAATATTAACAAATAACATTATTAAAAATGTAGGCTATTAACTATAAATAAATAATACCATTAAAAATTTATATTATTATTTAAAAATAATTAATAAATATTTTAAATTCTTTAAATAATGTTATTAATTAATTTAAACTAATATTTTTATTATTAAATGTTAATTTATTAGGTAAGAATATAAAATAAATACGAATACAATGTTTTATGCTCAAATTCTAATCATATATTGAAGCTTAAGATTGTTCACCTAAATAATTATAGTGGTAAAAATAAAAATTGACATCATGTGAGGATAGTACAAAACCCATGTCTAAACACACACATATAATTATCAAATGCAAATATATAAAAGACTTTAAAAACTTACTTAAAAACAAATTTGTGACTAAAACTTCAACAAATTTAATATATATGGAATTAAATTCCAACAAATTTAATATACAATGAGTTTTTGGATTAATTTAATTTTCATTTTTAAAAATATTTATTTATTTCATTTTAAACCATTTTATTATTCATTTTTTACATAAATATGAAAAATAGTTATAATTGTTTTTTCCCAAAATTATCATACTTTATCTTCATACAATTTTTTTGTATCACTGTATTTTTTTCCCAAAGAAAAAATCAACGATTTTCTATTAAAAAAAAAGTTACATAGAGTAGATGCACAAAGCATTCAGGAATGGTCGAAGGGACCAGTGTATGTGCTTGACACACACATAGTAGTAGAGCTACAAAAAAATAGAAATAAAAAATAAAATTACAATTTGCCAGATAAACTAGACTTTTCTTTTTTTGCCTTTTTTCTTTTGGACTTTTTGTCAAACCCCAAGTGATGGAGTAGTAGTAACAATTGCCAACTCATTATTTCTTGTAATATTTGGGATTTCTTTATCTGAGTCCGAGCTCTGAGATAAATGATCTCGCTTAGTTCCACCTGTACCTTGATTGTTGTTCTCTCCCTTGAATTGGTTTTCAAGGATCAAAACTATTGCTGAGTTATTTGAATTCTCTGCTTGTTCCTCCTCCTTCTCTTCTCCCTCTTCTTGAGAGCTTTGTTGTTTTTGTGTCTTTATATGTTTGTTGATTCTCATCCATTTCTTCATCCTCATCATCAAATGATGGAGGGTCTTCTTTGTTCTTTTCTTTGCTTGTTTGCATGTGTTCTGCAAGTGCCCTGTTTGATGGCAAACCCGACATCTAAAGGCAGTGTTTTCGAAATCTAACCACTATGTCCACTTGAAGTCTTGATGTGTCAGGTGAATACAATTCGGAAGGCCTTTGCTTAAATCCATCTCCACACAAATACAGGCAAAAGTGAAGATCCCTTTGTCCATTCTTTCTCGATCCATATTTAGGAACCTTCCCAAAGAGTTTCCAATGCCTTCTAGAACCTGGTCGTGCCAAAAAGGGAGCAGAAAATTATGTAGCCTTACACAAACCAACATTTTTGTAACCACCATTCAGTTTGCATCAAAACCAAGAAACAATGGGGTTACAAAGAGACCCGCCCTTCCCCAAAACCATGGTCTGTCATTTATGACATAATTGATGTCTTTTTGAGTATCAAATTGAACTACAAAAAAACCTTTTGCACATAGATAAATATCGCAATCTCTAGTCATGTTGAGGTAGATCCACTCTTTCAAATCTTCATATTTGGGCCAAAAACCATTAAATCAACAAATAATAGCTTTTGCTTGTAAAATAATGAACAAACCACTTACTTCTGGTAATTCTATGGATAGATCCAGGGCTTTTTCCATCTTCTCTACAATGTACATTCCTGAGATTGTCAGATTTGGATTTTGTTTGTCCTATGTGGCAGCGTTCCCTCTCAATGCATCCTTGAACGAAGCCAGACCCTTGTCTGTCGAAGATGATCTAAATGGTGTGCTTGCTCCTAGGGCACCTCCTTGTAGTCTTAAATTGTGGATAATGGTAGAGTTCCTTTGAATACCATAATGTTTCAAATTTATCTCATCCTGCAAGATTTTTCTTGAAAAATTCAAACTTGTAATAAAGCAGGAATACCTGTAACATTTTGGGCCTTTTTTTCAGATCTGTCACCAGATCCGTTCCCCAGGCCCTTAACAATATCGATTTTCCAGGAATGGTTTTGATAAAAATATGAAACAAAACCTCCGAAATTGGGTCCTCACCTCTGGATTTTTGTCCCCGATTTAAATTAGTATTGATTTTCTCTCTGTTTGATGGTTGGGAACAAAACCCCAAGTTGCATGGGTTATTTCTCTTCTCGGCCTTTGCTCTTCCAATGCCATTAGTCACAGCAGCGACGATGTTGATCGATGCTCCTCCAACCCTGATTGCAATGTCTTTAGTCTCAGATCCAAGCTAGTGGGATTGGGGGGTTCCATTGAACTATGCTCGTAGCTGATGGATTTGTGCTTTGCATGCAACACATAACCATGGCTTAACCATGGATTCACTATTGCATGGGCATACACTGTCCCAAAGGAAGAAAACACATTTTCTTCAACCCATCTCTCTGCTCATAAACAAATCTGGGTATTTGGGCGAGAACAAAGGGCGTACGCAAACTCTGAAATTGATATCTCTGCGCGTAACTGGATCTAAGATTCTTGCTGAGAACAATGGGTGTACGCAGACTTTGAGGTGTCGAAAGAAGCAACGCTACAGAATCTATCTCTTCTTGCCTCCATCGTGTCTCCTTTCTCACATTTCTAGTTGCCCCCAATGAAGAAATTCGTAGTGCCCACCATAGTAACAACTCAGCGATAACCATTGCCAACGGCTTCAAAATTCCTCTGCAATTGGGCAAAAAAATAGAACCTGGTACCCTTTTCAGACACTGAATCTAGCCGTCGCAATCCATTAAACTCAAATCAAACTAACGACGATGTGATGGAGACGAAAACAAACTTCCTGCAACCAATGTGGATTGTCGCAGAGCTAGAGCTGATTTCCATGGTCGCCATCGTCCTAGCTTAAAAAATCCTCGATACTCACATGTATAACTGTTAATATGTATTTGCTATTATTATTATTTTTAAGTCAAAATTTTCTATTAATTCTTGAAAATGATACATCTTGAGGAGATCTTCTGCCATATAATTAAGGCTTCACTCCTACTGGATTTTCCGGCCATCAAGTACAAACAAAAGAACATCGAGATCATCAAAACAAATCTATAGGACCACATGTCGATGGCCTAGAAGGCCCAAAATTGTTCAAAAAACAAAATGCAGCCCTCTCTTCTCTTCTCACTATACATTAGCATTATCGAGACCTTGGTCAACAGTACCTCCCTTGGTAAGGCGGTGAAAAGCATCATGAACATGGGATTCCTTATGAGCCATGTGGCCCTCAAAGTTGTCCATCTGATCTTGGAGCCCCTTTTGGCCGTGACGAAGTGAGTCCTATCGGCCAAGAAAATGCCACTGGTTATGTTGAATATCGTTGAGAAAATTGATAATTTCATTCCTATCATTGTGTTAATTTGGGGCGTGCCCCTCAACTGATACCTAGACAAGGCAGATTTGAGATTCAAAATAATCAAAAGGGGGGCAGGTCCACCCATCTAGGAGAAGTGCCAATCGGTTGTTCCAACTCACCCTCGTCTTCTTGTTTCCCCACAGATTGACAGTCCCGTTGACCCCTCTTTCTGCCACCTCACCACGACCTGCCTCATTAATGTTGCATGGGGAGGCTACACACACTGCCTCCCAACACCAGGCCACACCACCAAGTAAAAACCCAGCTTCCTACACCCTTAGCTCTCATGCACATCCATGAAGAGGGGTACAAAATGTCTCTGCCCCTCACTAGATCAACAAAACACCCTCTCCCCAGCCAATGATCTCCACTCCCTTCCTTGAGGAACCACCATCTTCTACTTCCAGGGCACGAGGTGGCCACAACATGCCTAGATTATTGGATACTCCAAATCTATCCCTGCTCTAAGTCCACAAAGAAGGTTCAATTGTAGCACCCACGAATGCCTCGGTGAACCACTCTGCCCAAACTCCACCCAAACATTCACAATTGAATTGAAACACGAGGTGCTTCAAAATCACCAGTACCCCAACCTCTCTTGGTTGAAAATGACTACCTTCCCAATTGAGACTAAAACTAGAGAAACAAAGAAAACACACTCGCTTGGGCTACCCACCAAAGGAAAGTGCGACTGGAAACCACTGCTCATATTGACAGTTAAGCCACACAACTAAAGCATAAAATGTAAACTCTGTAACATGCAAGAATATTTGAATTACCTAAGAGGTGACTCTATCCCCTTCACTGATGGCCACAACATAACTACGCCTAGGTCTCGAGGTTATCCTCTCGCCGACTAAGCCAAAGCCATGAGCTCGACTACCAGCAATATCCAACTCCCAAGCACGATTCGACTTAGGGTCCCATATTACAGTTTGAGTTACCACTACATGCATAGCGGCTTCATAAGGCCAATCTAAAACCATAGTCGTTATTTTCCACCAGTCAAGACCCTAGCTTGGGTCTCTAGAGAGGCTCCACGAATGAATCAAGCTGGTAATTTTGGCTTAAATCCAAGCTCGTATCTCCTGGTTGCTACATCTACTCACAAATGCCATCGCCATGAATAATAACCCAAGTGTTTTCGAGAACATTCCCCTATAGGCCACTAGGACCTTCATACTCAACACACTTAATTGTCATTGTTGCCACGTGGAAGGGAAATGAATGCCCCGCTCTGGCATACTTACCAAGTTCGTCACCCCCAACAGGGAAATATGTATTTATTATTATTAGATATAAACAAATATTGTCATAAATTGTCCTTTATTATAATGTCTGCAAAACCTTTACTAATAAGAATTACAAAAATAAATATATATCAACAACTAAAAAGGAGTTTACCAATATTTTTCATACCATTTGCACAAAGTTGGGTATCAAGGATTTTGAGTTGCATTTGGTCCTCAAATATTGCGGTTGCCTACACAGGTACATCCAAGACGAGATGAAGTTCTTGGACATCTCCTTACTCGGCACGGTGTACCGATACGCTATCGAGATCGAGCAAAAGTTTAAACAGAAGAAGCGAGACTTTGGATCTACAAACCCGAAGCAAGGGAAAGGCACCCCCAAACTGCTGAACAAAGGACAAAGCTAAGGCGGGGTGATCCAGGACAACCCGCCAAATCTGCAAGCAAAGAACAACACTGCGAAACTGAAGAAGGACACGAGAAAGTGGTGTGAGTTCCATAAGAGCTCCACTCACAACACAAGTGAGTGTTGGGCCAAGCAGTCACTGGTGGTTGAGCTAAAGTCTTCAAAATCAGATGCATGTTCCAACTCTGAGTCAGAATCCGATACGGGGAATGACAAAGGGAAGCAGATTATCGACGCGGAGCCCAATGCCACTATTTCCACTACGAAGATCCATAAGGAGGAACCCAGAGATCTAGAGGAGGAGGAGTGCCTCTTCCATTCCCAAATGTGGGTAAAGGGCTCCCCGCTACAGTTCATTGTCGACATTGGGAGCCAAAAGAACCTCATTTTGGCAGAGGTCATGAAGTGGCTAGGCTTACGACCACATCACATCCACAACCGTACACCATCGGGTGGCTTCACCAAGGATGGGATCTTCGCATGAGCCAACAGTTTCGCCTTCCATACAACATCAAGCCCTTCACAGATGAGGCATTGTGTGACGTTGATCCCCTTGATCTTTGTGATGTATTATTAGGCCAACCATACTTGTGGAAGTGACATGTTATGTATGAATCAAGGCCTCGTGCTATTATTGTTACATTGGGAAATAAGTTGTACAGAATACCGGAGGTAACATCGCCTACCGTCATCTCTTTGGTTACTTCAAAACAATGTAGTAAGCTCATTTCCAAAACTGAGAAATTTGTTTTCCTGATGATACGCCCTCAAGGAAAGAAGAAGACGGTGGCCATGACCTCTAGACATGGCTCCTCTGCATGACAACTACAGATGGACACGATTGTGGAGGAGTATGAGGACATCTTCACCTCCCCCGCAGGGTTTCCTCTGCACTGTCAGGTCAAGCATTCCATCGATCTGACCCCAGGTGCGTCGCTTCCCAATGGACCAATCTATCGGCACTCTGTTCTAGAGAATGTTGCAACAAAGAGGAAAATTCAGGATCTACTGTAGAAAGGTCACATCCGACCAAGTTCATTTCCCTGTGGGAGCCCGATCATGTTGGTACAGAAGAAGGATGGGACTTGGAGACTTTGTATTGACTATCGGGCGTTAAACAAGATCGCTGTCTGGAATAGGTACCCGATCCCATGGATTGATGACCTTCTGGACCAATTGAAGGGGGGAAAATATTTCAGCAAGATCGATTTGAAGTCAAGATATCACTAGGAACCAATCGAACCCTTCGATGTGTGGAAGACTGCCTTCAAAGCCAAGGAGGGCTTTTCAAATGGTTGGTTATGCCTTTCAGGTTGACGAATGCTCCTGCAACCTTCATGAGGCTAATGGATGACATCTTGCAGCCATTCACCAACTCATTTGTAGTGGTATACTTGGATGACATCCTGACCTTCAGCCAGAGTTGAGAAGAGAACCTCCACCATATCTGACAGGTTCTCTAAACACTGTGGCAACACAAGTTATGTGCAAATGTGGAGAAATGCACTTTTAGCATGACCGAGGTTCAGTATTTGGATACATTATTGATGAACGAGGGTTGCATGTGGATCTAACCAAGATCCAAGTCATTCATGATTGGCCATCTCCAACCACTCTAACAGAGCTCCGCAGCTTTCTGGGTCTTGGCAACATCTACCGCAAGTTCGTGTTGGGATTTTCTCATATCACTTGGCCCTTGATTCATGTCACTAAGGGAGGAGTAAAAGAAAAATTCTTTTGGTCTGAATCTCAACAGAGGGAATTCACAGAGCTGAAACATCGCCTCTGCTCGACACCAATGCTTGCATTACCAGACTTGCAACAACCATTTGAGATCAAGACATATGCCTCTGACTATGCTATTGGGGCAATCCTTACTCAACATGGGCATCCAGTGGCATATCACAGTGAGACACATTCAGACACAGTCCGGAGGTATCCCACTTATGACAAAGAAATGTATTTCATTGTGTAGGCTTGTCGACAATGGAAGCATTACATTTTGGGGAAGGAAATGGTCATCCACACAGACCACCAGCCCCTACAGTTCATACAAACCCAAGGGAAGTTGCAGAATGATCGCCATCAGAAGTGGTCCACATACCTGCAACAGTTCCATTTGAATATCAAGTATAAGAAGGGCAACACCAATAATGTTGCAGATTGCCTCAGTCGACCACTGATCATGGCGTTAACCACCGTGCTTAACTCTTATGGGCACGAGACTTCTGATTGGCCACTTCTCTACAAAAGCGACTAGGAATTCGACCACATATACCAGACACTCTTGGAGTGTCAGTGTGTTCCATATTTTCACCTCAAGGATGCCCTGCTATGCCACCTGGGTCACCTTTGTGTTCCTTCAAGCGAGCGTGCCAAGATGATTTGGGAAGCACACTACAGTCGGGCTGCTGGGCATTTCGGGGTCGAGAAAACGGTGGCAGTACTGCAGAAGTATTTCTATTGGCCGAATCTTCGACAGGATGTCGGGAAGTACATCAGATCCTACACTGCCTGTGCCATTGCCAAACCAACCATTAAGAAGCAAGGCCTCTATACCCCGTTGCCTACCCCTAGTCAACCTTGGGAATCCATCTCCATGGATTACATGCCTGGCCTTCCTTCTACTAAGCATAACCACTGTTTTTTTGTGGTCGCTGACAGGTTCTCGAAGATGGCCATTATGGCGGCTTGCAAGAAGAATATCACAGCAGAAGCCACTGATAAAATCTTCATTGAACGAGTGTGGGTACACTTTGGGATCCCATGGTATATCATCTCAGATCGAGACAACAAGTTCCTCAGTACATTTTGGACACCAAACTCACTAAGTCCACATCCTTCCATCCCCAAACTGATGGCCAGACAGAGGTTGTCAACGATATGATCATACACATTCTGCGTGTGTACAACTCAAAGAATCCACGCACATGGGATGAGAGCCTTCCATATGTTCAACACAGTTATAACCGGGCTCTTCACAACTCGACTAGCCACAACCCTTTTTAGGTGGGCTTGGGATTCCAGCCACTATGTCCCATTGATGTAGCCATGCCATTTGTAGCTACTCAAGCAGATTCGGCTCATGTCCAATTTGAAACAGATAAGGCAAAAAACTTCATTGAACACATCCAACATATCCGCCAGCAGGTCCATGACATTCTGGAGAAATCAAATGCCAAGTACAAGCAGCGACATGATCAACATCGGGTGCCATACAAGTTTCAGGTGGGCGACAAAGTTTGGTTGCATTTACAAAAGGAACACCTTAACGGAGCCTATCAGAAACTCAGACCACTCCGATATGGTCCTTACACCATTACCAAGGTTGTCAGAGACAATACATTTGACCTCAGCATTCCCCCATTCCTTGGCTTGCACCTAGTGTTCAATGTGGACAGCCTTCGACCATTCTTTCCACCATTGCAGAACAACTCACACCAACAGAGTTAAATCCAGATTGCATGGAACAAGCTGCAACTGATCGGATCATGGACACGCAGATCAAGCACACTCACCAGCAAAAGATCCAACTGTGTCAAGCTGTCAAAGCAGGTCAACTCCTTCCGGGGCAAGTGGCTCACCAGGACCAAGTTCAACAGAAGTTTCCTCATCTCATGGAGGAACTCAACGCAATGGGGACCATTGCTTCCTAAGGGGGGAGGAATGATCCAGGTGGATATTGGTGGCCACCCGCCAATTCCACTTGGACCCCCACCATTGTTTCTTTCAGTTTTTCAGTTTCCTTAATTGTAGCACGGTTTACTATTTTTAGCAGTTTTTGGGTCCTAAACTTCCGGAGCCGTTTTGAGGCCCTAAACGACGTTTTTTGGGAAAACTGGGAGTAACATGGCTCCATGGACCGATTTTTCTCATCCCAAAGTTGCATTCCTCAGATAGATCTTTCTAACGAGGTATTGTGCGCATCAAACGGAGATCGTATGCCAAAGTTACGACCCCAGGAAGTTGATGTACCAATTACCCAAAAGGGGGCCCATAGTTTGGTGCTCTATCTCCTAGGGTTAAGTTTTTGGATGTTTAAGGTTTTCCATTGTTTCTCAACAATAAATAAACCTTCGAGCCTCATTTTAAGATAGTTCAAAGGCATGTAGCCACCACATCTCTCCTCAGAAATCAGCTACCATCACTCGAGCTAGTTTATTTGCATTTATGTTTGTAAGCATATTTCAGTATTTTACATTAATGAAATGAAGTATTATTTATGTTGCATCTCTGTATTTATGGTTATCTCTATAATTTGTTGCATTCCTGTTTAAATCCGTATCAACAGGCCACTAGGACCTTCATACTCAACACACTTAATTGTCATTGTTGTCGCGTGGTAGGGCGATTAATGCCCCACTTTGGCATACTTACCAAGTTCGTCACCCCCAACAAGGAAATATGTATTTATTAGTATTAGATAAAAACAAATATTGTCATAAATTGTCCTTTATTATAATGTCTCCAAAACTTTTACTAATAAGAATTACAAAAATAAATATATATCAACAACTAAAAAGGAAATCCTTTAGTGTTAGGACTTTGGGGCTATAGTTTGTTAGAAAGAGTAGCATGAAAGGCTCAATTTGAATGTAGCCTTAGTCAAAATTAGTAAATCAAAATTAAACATCAGTAGGACAACTTGGAGGCAGGTAACTTGTGTGACATGGATCTTGTCACTTAGTTAGATCAACAAATTTGAGTTAGTGGGCTTGGAGTTTAGTTATGCACGTGTTAATTACTATTTTATAGCAATCTAGTTCATTTCTTTTCAGTTGTGCTTAGTTAATTTACCTCTAACAGTTAATAGAGTCAGTAGAGGATCAATTGTGTAGTGGGAAAATAGTCTAACTCGGAGATCTGTTAGTTAACTGATCAATCAACCCAAAATAGCTAATGCATGCAAGGAACTCAAATTACTCAGTCGTGGTGGAGATTCCAAGGAAGTGTAACATTAATTGTATACTAGTTGAGCGTACAGTTGTTGCATGCAAACAGGAGATCAATTCCTTGGGAATTGCACAAGGAAATAAGGACTTACCTATTGTTTAGGAGCTCCAATTAGCTCAGATTTGCGCAAGGAAATAGGAGGTTGGTGAGGGCATAAAGTGGCTAAGTGTTGGCTAGAAGTTCTCATTCAGAGGGAGAATAATTTTACCTTTGCAAGTTCTGCTCAAAGTTGGAGCATGAAATTGTAATTGCTTCTCTATTCTTCTATATTAATGCAATAGATTGGAAGGGGTTTTTCCCATTTGGGTTCCCCTAGAAAATATTGTGTACTTGTGGTTTTGATTGTTGAATGTTTATGCATGTTGTTATAAATTGTGAATTCCTTTTCGCAGATTAGTAAGTATAATTGTGTCTCTTCATTTATTTTAATTTCTTGACCAGTTGCAATTTTATCACAAAATTTCTATTTTGTGGCATCTAACAGAGAAATTTTCGGTTTATGTGAGAAGAAATATTATTTCAGATTGCTCATATTAACATATCAAATTTTGTGGAAATTCTACATGGTATCAGAGTTGGATTCACATTAGAACCAATATTTCAAAGTTCTTCCCCAGGAGGTTTGAATTTGCAGCTTCAATGTAGCAGGCTTTCTTAAGAGTTGGGAGCATGGCCTTCAATGAACTAAGATTAGAGTATGCGCTTGAAGAAAGCTCGAATTTCATTGCTTGGAAGGACTGCATGGAGGCAATGCTTGATGATAATGTTGTGTTAGAATATGTTAAAAATGACATTGTAAAATCCCAGTAGTCTAATGCACAAAAAATGGCCCAATGGAAGAAGGATGTTGCTAGAGCCAAGAGGATCATCTTGGAGGGTGTGAGAGACCATGCAGTCACAAAGATAAATGGCAAGGAGACTCCCTTTTATATGTGTAAGACCCTCATTGAGCTATTTGAAAATAAAAATGGCACCATAAAACCTGGTTTGATGAACAAATTGAGGATTGAAGACAAAGCGTATGAGGTAGTCTTCAGCAATGGGAAGGCATACCTCAAGAATTTTGCTTTAGGTGAGATCAAGCAAATTGGTGTCAAGATAAAGATCCTTTACACATTAGAGGAAGATGCATTTACAACTTTGAGGAGAAAATTAGATATTAGAGATGTGGTGGTTGAGAGGGAGCAGGATAGAGCTCTCAAGATGGAGCCTAAGCCAGTTGGAAGTTTGGCTGACCAACAAGATGATGATGATGATGACTAGTCAGAGGTGTCTAGTAGAAGAAGAGTTCAAGCCAAGGGAAGAGGGAGAAATTATAGTTATACCTCCAAGGGTGAGGTGGGGCGATGTAAAGCCTTAGCCCCAGAGTTGCAGAGATTTGGGCAAGGTCCATTGAGATGTCCTCCTCATGGATCATTACCTTACTACATGGGCCCAAAGTATTCAACAACAGGAGGATCAATGTTAGTCAGATACTGAGGAGTGCAGAGTATTCTTGACAACAAAGTAGGAGGCTCAATAGTAGAGTCAAGAACAACACAATTTTCTCAGTAGACAGTTGCATACATAGTTGACTCAATGTTTTGGATGCTTCTTAGTTGCAATTATTGCAGTGGAAGCAACAATAATGAGAGGTAGTGCTACAATACATTCCACATGTGTTGGATAAGGGTGGTTCAAAATCCCTTTCTTGCTAAGAGGGAATGTTAGAAAGTGTAGAAAGGAAGGCTCAATTTGACTTTAGCCTTAGTCAAATTGAGTAAATCGAAATTCCACATTAGTAGGACAACTTGGAGGCAGTTAACTTGTGTGACATGGACCTTGTCACTCAGTGAGATCAACAAATTCGAGTTAGCGAGCTTGGAGTTTAGTTATGCATGTGTTGATTGCTAATTTATAACAATCTAGTTCAGTTATTTGCTATTGTACTTAGTTAGTTGACCTCTAACAATTAATAGAGTGAGTGGAGGACCACTTGTGTAGTGAAACAAGAGTCTAACTAAGAGATCTGTCAGTGAACTGATCAATCAACCCAAAATAACTAATGCATACAAGGAATTTGAATTGTTCAGTTGTGATGGAAATTCCAAGGCACTTAAATATTAATTGTATACTAATTGAGTGTACAATTATTACATGCAAGCAGAACATCAATTCCCTGGGAATTGTGCAAAGAAATAAAAACTTTCCTATTATTTAGAAGCTCCAATTAGCTCAAATTTGTATAAGGAAATATAAACCTCGTAAAGACATAAAATAGCTAAGTGCTTGCTAGAAAACCCAACTAGCAAAGTGGCTACCCATTGTTTTCTCTTTCTCAATAGTCGCAATTGAGATTTACTTGTTATTCAGCGGATAAAATCGTGGCAGAGTATATATAGAACGAAATTTGTTGATGGTCAGGTAAAGCAGGTGTATGATATACCATTTCTTGCTTTCCATAAATTATGTGAATGAAGCGAAATAAATCTAAAATTATTGCAAGTTGTCGTATCAGCGCTGGATATTTGATTAAATAGTTAATATTAAAATGATTCTTCTTCCAAGTTATTAGGCAACTCGTTCCTTATCAAAAGAGTGGATTATCAAAAAACTTGGGGTTGAAGTTTCAAATTCAAATTTAATAATGAAGAGTTTGAAATAAATTATTGCAATTTACGTGAACATTGTTTTCTTAACTAAATATATTAAGTCCTAATTGAAATTTTATAGAAAAGAAGATGAAAATAAAAAGTGAAAAATAAAAAAATTATACAATTTAATATTCATTATATTCTTATAATAACATTTTACAATTAAATAAATTATTTTTATCTATAAAATATATCACTTTACTGTAATATGAATTTATTAACTTTGCCATTTATGAATTTAACATCCGTTTTTTCATAATTTAATATTATATATTTATTTTTATTATAATTTTAAAATGTTTTGATTTATTTATTTACGACAATTTTTCTGAATTTATGTGGATTTTCTTTGATAACCCTTACAGGTGTAATTAATTTTATCTTTAAACAAGGGACGCTGCAAGGCAGCAAGTCCTTACATTGAGTGTGGTAGAATGCTTGGATGAACTAGGTTCACCTCCTTGGTAACCAGTTGGGACTTCATCGAGTACAGTAAAAGTTCAATGTGGTAGAATGCTTGGATGAACTAGGTTCACCTCCTTGGTAACCAGTTGGCACTTCATCGAGTACAGTGACAATGAAAAGGGTGGGATTAGCTTCGGGTTAAGCAAGATGACAAGCCTGAGAACGCAGATAATACAAGTCACCAAAAAAAGTGTATTCTGTCAAACTGAACTCTGATTCATGGATGATTGCACAAACTTCGTGTAGAAAAGAACTGTTGATAACTACAGAATTGATGGAACGCTCTGCCATCTACATCAGGGGCTGGAAGGTACAGGGTACATGCTACCTTAATGGTGAATAATAGTAGCATAATATGACAATTGTGGATTTCCATAGTTGAGTTTTAGCAAGAGTGCTCGTACTAGTATTTCACAGAGCATCCCACATGAGAGGATTGGAAAGAGCAAAATGATTGAGGAGAGTGTGTATACACTTAAGCAGCTTCTGCTTAGATTCAAGGACTGTTCTCTAGATTTTTCCAGATCAATGTTGTATTTCAGAGATTCAGCTGCTGCCCAGCACTGAAAAGCAAATAAAAGACATGATTATAGTCTTGTGTGACATTGGTATTCAACTGGTAACCCCTCCAAAATCTGCTGACAAAGCCTGAGAATGCAAATAATACAAGTCACCAAAAAAAGTGTATTCTGTCAAACTGAACTCTGATTCGTGGATGATTGCACAAACTTCGTGTAGAAAAGAACTGTGTAAGGATCTGGTAAAGGGTAAGGATCTAGGTACCTGCAATTCAAAAATGTCAAACTTCCAAGAAAATTGAAATCCAGCAAAGAATAGCCACCAGAAAATGGCATTCTAGTGATAAAAATCAGAAAGGAAAGTACATTGTGTTAATAAAAATCTATCTTCATAGAAAGAGCCTTTTTCAAATTCTAGTGCTTTCAAATTTTGCTTTTACATCTACAGTGTTTCCGAAAGGAGAGCACATTTGTTCAATTTAAGCTTCATTGTCTATCTTCCAACTGATTTTTCAGAAACCTACTAGCCTTTGTTACTGTGCATAAATCTATGTCTTCTAATAAAACCCTCTTCCAAATTGGAATGTACTTTCATTTTTGCAATAACCACATACAATGCCTTGATTTTGTAGGCACGGGATTTGCAAAGGGCAGTATCTATTTGGGGGAGATTGAAGTTGCTCAGGTATCCACATTTGAAAAGGTGTGGAGTTGCTATGATGGAGGGTAGTATGATCAGGGATCCACTTTCTATAAGCCTACTAACTTACCGGCAGGCTTTGTCAGCCTAGGCCATATTGTACACCCTAACTGTTTGCCTGTGCAACGATGGGTTCTTGTGGCCAAGGAGACTAATGTTTCTGCAAAACTATCATCTCAATATAAATATTCCAACAATGCATTGGAAGCCCCTACTGCTCCTTTGTTATTTTTGCGAGACTGTGAAGGACTTGTGAAACAGGACAACGTCCAGCTCTTGCTAAACCACTGAATTATACTTTGGTTTGGATAAAAACACTGATGAAATATATTTGTTAGTCCTAGCAATTGCAAACCAAAATCTAAATTCATTAAATAGACATTTGAGAGAGTTAGCAACTGAATAAAGCAATAACCAGTTGAAACAACTATCACTAATAATTTAAGAAAATCACAATGTATTTACTATTAAGTTTTAACAAATATTATAATCACTAACCCTATTATGCCTTCTGCATCCTTGTCCACAAATTTCCCAAACAAGATATCTATATGGTCCAACTCTTTTGCAGCTACTCTGCTGGCCGCTGTTCAATATACATACAGAATAAGCAAGGACCAGATAATCAAAATCCAAACCAACTGAATTGCACAACGTAACATCTAAAAGATACAACTAGACAAATATACAGCTCAAATGTCAAAATCTATCATGCATGTGATAATCTAATATGCAAAATCATTTGTGAGGCTTAAGCCAAACCACTGTGTAAGGATCCGGTAAAGGGTAAGGATCTGGGTACCTACAATTCAAAGATGTCAAACTTCCAAGAAAATTGAAATCCAGCGAAGAATAGCCACCAGAAAATGGCATTCTCTAGTTTCCTACTTGCATCAATGTTATATGCTCTATGAATGAAGACCATTGGTGGAACTACGTCCATAAGAGAACCCAACTCATGCTAACAAAAAATGAAGTTTAGCTTTCAAGGTTGTACAAAAGAAGCTGCTTGTGTGGGCTGGAAGACCTATACACAGTTCATTGCAGAGAACTATCCACACATCAATGAAATTAGCTAACACACACAATTCACTCCATTAGAATTATTTTTTATCCAAGCAAACTATAAATCAAGCACTGTTCTCTTAATAGCGATAAGTGTGAACTAGATGTTGAGAAAGTGCCACTCCTGGATGCTAGGTTATATCAATGAACGGTTCCAGCTTTAGTCTACCTACAAATGCTCCAACATTGATATACATTGCAGCGTTGATATTGCATTGACATTGCATCGTTTTGATAGTACAAACAAAGTTGGTTGCAACTTTTTGGTAGAATTATTACAAGCAGCGTTGAGTTGATTTTGCAAGGAGCATTGAGTTGGTATTACGAGAAAAATTGGTATTAAAATTGTAAGCACTGTTGGTGAGAGAGGAAAACAATGTTATTATGAATGCACTTTTGAATTAAGGTCACTGGCACTGATTCTTTTGAAAGAGCGGCCTGAACATAACATGAAATAAGTATGAGTCATCCAAAACTCTATACAGCTAATAATCACTTATAACGATGTTTCCAAAAAAGAACTACAACAAAATGTAACATATTTTTGAGCTAGAATACGAACCTCAAGGTGTTGCTTCAACTCACGAGTCTCATTATAGCAATAAATGTGAACTAGATGCTGAGAAAGTGCCACTCCTGCATGCTAGGTTATATCAATGAGATCAGATTTGAAGATTGCTTTCACCAGACCTTGGTGAATTGAATATACATAGTTCATTGCAGAGAACTATCCACACATCAATGAAATTAGCTAATACACACAATTCACTCCATTAGAATTATTTGTTATCCAAGGAAAGTATAAATCAAGCACTGTTCTCTTAATGGCAATAAGTGTGAACTAGATGCTGAGAAAGTGCCACTCCTGGATGCTAGGTTATATCAATGAACGGTTCCAGCTTTAATCTACCGACAAATGCTCCAACATTGATATACATTGCAGCGTTGATATTGCATTGGCATTGCATCTTTTTGATAGTGAAAACAAAGTTGGTTGAAACTTTTTGGTAGAAGTATTGCAAGCATCGTTGAGTTGATTTTTCAAGGAACATTGAGTTGGTATTACGAGCAAAATTGGTATTAAAATTGTAAGCACTGTTGGTGAGAGAGGAAAACAATGTTATTATGAATGCACTTCTGAATTAAGGTCACTGGCACTGATTCTTTAGAAAGAGCGGCCGGAACATAACATGAAATAAGTATGAGTCATCCAAAACTCTATACAACTACTAATCACTTATAAAAATGTTTCCAAAAAAGAACTACAACAAAATGTAACATATTTTTGAGCTAGAATACGAACCTCAAGGTGTTGCCTCAACTCACGAGTCTTATTATAGCAATAAATGTGAACTAGATGCTAAGAAAGTGCCACTCCTGCATGCTAGGTTATATCAATGAAATTAGCTAATACACACATCAATGAGATTAGCTAATACACACAATTCACTCCATTAGAATTATTTGTTATCGAAGCAATGTATAAATCAATTCAAGATAATTCAATCCAGTAGCTGCCAGTAAAACATTTTTACAAGCGAGCCTAATCATTACAAGAACAAGAACATTAGTTGTAACCCTTAAATGTGCATGTGAAAGTCACTTTATACATCAACTGGGTTTATGAAGCCATCTAGGAGATGAGGGACTCCTTTATGTACTTCATATTAGAGAGGTATATTGTTTGAGGCAGATCTAGCCATTTTGTCTAAATAGATTTCACGGTTGCTAATGTTATGCATTTCTTTAAGTGACGCTTCATGCAGTTCATGTTCATAAGACAAAATTGCGTCTCTATCTTGTTTTTCGAATCAGTCTCTAAAATACTCTATTGTTCCTTTCCTTAGCTCTACTGATATGTATCAGAAATCTAGCAAAGTTCTAAACTATCGAATAAATAGTCTCCAATTAGACATGAGAAATTGTCCACACGAAATAAGTGATGCTTTTGCAAGACTAATTGCAAATTGTGTTTCTCAAACATAGGAGACATGATGACGACTAAGTGTTCAATGCAATATTATGTTTAGTAATGCAATGCAATTACAAGTCACAGAATCATAATAGCAAGTTGAACAATGAAAATGGATATAGAACAGGAAGTGATTGTGTGTACCTTTGGGACTGCAAATGTCTACTGAGCTGCTCAGACTGCTTATGTCAGTTAACATCCAATGCACAGTTTTGATACGAGAGTTCAAAATACCATTGCCAAGATAAAAAAATAACCTGCTGTACGTTAGGATTAGTCATTGTAAATGTATATCAATCCACTAACCAGTCACAGACAACTTATAATTAATCAGTGAAATCAAGAAATTAGATACTTGCATGAGTTTTCTTGTTATTATGTGTGTCAAATTTAGTGCACCTAGGCTTGTTATTATGATATTAAGTGTGGCTAGGTTCTGCAATCCAAATGACCAATACTGCATAATCAAACTAATGACAGGAATGCACCAGACCTTAGAGAAAATTTAAAAAGACCACTGTCAAGAAAATCAGTCCACTATCAGAGACAGCTAAAAATTAATCATTGACTCTATGTATGCATTCCATTGTTAAATCAATGTCAAAAATAATCATGTCCCTCGTTCAGCCAACAATCTGCACTTGGGGCTGGAAGGTACAGGGTACAAGTTGTCTTAATGGTGAACAATAGTAGCATATTATGACAATTGTGGATTTCCATAATTGTGTTTTAGCAGGAGTTCATAGTGTGACAAACAACCCTCACACCATGATATCTCAACAATGAAACAATCAAGTCATTGCTATCATTCACCTAGCTTGTCTTTGACAAGGATGATGAGGTAGGAGAGGAGGACAAATATCTTGTCACTATTCTAAATTATTGTAGGAAGGCCATGGAAATTCACAAATTTCGGTGTAAATCAATTTATGATGCTTGCATTTTTATCAAAGTAATTTTGATTGATTCTAACCCCTCCCACAAGGTAGAGGCTAGGTGAATAGCCCTGGGTTCAAGAGGATATCTAAAGGAATTATTGGCATTGACTCTATGTATGGTGTCTGCCTCTCAAAATCTCAAACTTTTGTTTACGAATCCCCAAATACTAAAAATTTGAGAACAGCTTGTGTCCGGCTCTCAAAAACTCAAACTTCTGGTTAGTTTAGCGAAGGTAAATTTTTGAAATGGTACATCTCACATCTTGCCTACTATATTGATATTTTTTACCATTCATTCAGAAATAAGAAGCAGAAGAATCCAAAGTTATTGACAGAAAACTAATCTTTCGTGTAAATATAAAGTAATTAAGGTCAGCAAAATAAAGTTTAGTTGTGAACCTTCCACACTTATATATCTCTACCAGAGCAATTCAAGAGGTTATCTAAACCAATTATTGGCATTGAATATATGTATGCATTCCATTGTTAAATCAATGTCAAAAAGAATCATGTCCCTCGTCCAACCAGCAATCTACACCTGGGGCTAGAAGGGCTGGAAGGTACAGGGTAAAAGCTGCTTTAATGGTGAACAATAGTAGCATAATATGACAATTGTGGATTTCCATAATTGAGTTTTAGTAGGAGTTCATAGTGTGATAAACAACCCTCACACCATGATATCTCAACAATGAAACAATCAAGTCATTGCTATCATTCACCTAGCTTGTCTTTGACAAGGATGAGGAGGAAGGAGAGGAGGACAAATATCTTGTCACTATTGGCTGGGTGAATAGCCCTGGGTTCAAGAGGATATCTAAAGGAATTATTGGCATTGGCTCTATGTATGGTGTTCGACTCTCAAAAACTCAAACTTATGTTTACAAATCCCCAAATACTAAAAATTTGAGAACAGCTTGTGTCTGGCTCTCCAAAACTAAAACTTCTGGTCAGTTTAGCAAAGGTAAATTTTTGAAATGGTACATCTCACATCTTGCCTACTATATTGATATTTTTCACCATTCATTCAAAAATAAGAAGCAGAAGAATCCAAAGTTCTTGACAGAAAACTCATCTTTCTTGTAAATATAAAGTAATTAAGGGCAGTAAAATAAAGTTTAGTTGTGAACCTTGCACACAAAATTATATATCCCTACCAGAGAAATTCAAGAGGTACCAATTATTGGCATTGACTCTATGTATGCATTCCATTGTTAAATCAATGTCAAAAAGAATCATGTCCCTCATTCAGCCAGCAATCTGCACCTAGGGCTGGAAGGGCTGGAGGGTACAGGGTACAAGCTGCCTTAATGGTGAACAATAGTAGCACAATATGACAATTGTGGATTTCCATAATTGAGTTTTAGCAGGAGTTCATGGTGTGACAAACAACCCTCACACCATGATATCTCAACAATGAAACAATCAAATCATTGCTATCATTCACCTAGCTTGTCTTTGACAAGGGTGAGGACGTAGGAGAGGAGGACAAATATCTTGTCACTATTCTAAATTATTGTAGGAAGGCCATGGAAACTCACAAATTTCATTGTAAATCAAATCAATTTATGATGCTTGCATTCTTATCAAAGGAATTTTGATTGATTCTAACCCCTCCCACAAGGAAGAGGCTGGGTGAATAGCCCTGGGTTCAAGAGGATATCTAAAGGAATTATTGGCATTGACTCTATGTATGCATTCCATTGTTAAATCAATGTCAAAAAGAATCAGTACATATTCTGTCATTAGCTGATAAAACAAGCTACCAGCTTGGTTTATATTACAACACATACCCTGTTATAGAGCTTAGTTTCACTAGTGTTCTCATTATTGGGATCTGTATTTGATGGACGACCAAGGTTGATGTAATCAAGAGTTCAAAATTCTATGTCATATAAAAGCAAATGGAAAAGAGTTAATTTTGAAGTGAGGAGCTACCTTCTCAAGAATTATGTGTCATAGTTGGACTAATTATCCAATAATTCCAAAGCATTGGGTACCGGGTACAAGCCGCCTTAATGGTGAACAATAGTAGCATAACATGATAATTGTGGATTTCCATAATTGAGTTTTAGCAGGAGTTCATAGTGTGACAAACAACCCTCACACCATGACCACTAACAGTCTTTTGTGATAGCATACATGAAGTTACAGGTCTGGCCCTTAACAACATTGCTAGAAAACATATAGTAAATGAATACCCCCTCCTCCCCCCTCTTTCTGTTACATGCTTTAAAGGAGGAAATCAATTTCACTCCAACCAATACAAGGATCTGCAATGACAACATTTTTTCCTTTGAAATGTTTTTTAAGAGCTCTCCATATGCTACAGGAACTGGTAGGGCCAACCTATAAATTTGAATGTTTTCTTCCCTATGTTTAAAGCATTTGGTAGTTAACAACAATTCTATGCAAAGTGGATTGACCTTCAGAAAAAACCATGTGGATAGGAAAACAAATAGTATTGATGCATACCTGTCAACTACATGCTTTGATACAAAACTACCAGGTATGTTGGAACAACAACAATTTGAACACTGTCGTGCACCCTTATGGAACAGCAAAAGAGAAGTGCTAGAAGGCTAGGGGGTGTTTGATGGCTGGGCACTCATTATCGCAGCACTGTTCAGACTTTTGGATAGAGGACTTGTGTATAGCCCATGTCAAGTTTTACATATACTTCATCACATCTTTCATTTGCTAGTACTCAGTTTCAGGTTCAGCCCAACGGTGACAGAGACTCCAAAATACACGCGTTCAGACTTTAATGTGTGCTTGTTTTGGACGTTGACCTAACATAGTGGAAAGGGCCATTGGATTAATGAAGTGCTAATGTGGCTACATTTGATATCTAATTTCACCCAGTAGCCTCATCTTGGACATGCTAGAGTAGGATAGGAAAGGAATAAGCACCTTTTAGCACTAATGTAGTATGAATAAGCTATATTTGAGCAGTATTTGATTGCAAATATCATAGGCATTGAGGGCTTGTGCCTTGCTTTGTAAAAGCCATATTTTGATGTATTTTTTGTTGGATTCACATGTACGTGGCGAGATTCTGAGGTTCTCATGCACTCCCAAGAAGAGCACATGTCCCCGAGTTCGAGCTAGTTGTTAACCATTAGTTTGCATGGGAGTAATCCTAGTGAATTTTCTCATTACCTTAGCGATTTTCATCACTAAGAGCTTTGGATGTTTGAAGGACTCATTTGTTTCCATATTATGATGGGCTAGAATATTTGATGACATATTGGTTGATGACTACTTGAAGATGAATAGGCTCTTTGTTGAAGCACCCTAGGGTTTGTGCATGTCTTTGGATTCATTCAAGTTTCTAGGCATTTTCATGGTTCCCAGGGAAGTTTACATTTCCAAAGGTAGCTTTTGGGGTAGACACTTCCCTCTTCCTTTGTCGGTTTGGTGAATATTTTGTGCCTAGATATGTTTTCCTTTGGATCCCTAGCAAAAATACAAAGTTTATCAAACCATAGTTGATCTCGTTGGTGAAGTTTATTCTTTTGAGAATTTATTTTTGTTGAACCTTGATATCCATTGTTAATCTTGATAACATGAAAGATTACTTTTCCTTTTAGGTTTTAATCTTTGAATGAAATAGACCAATTCGTAAGAGGTTTTCATTTTGATCTGGTAAGCCATTTGATTCACCTTAACTCCATTTCTCTTGTTGGATTTGGCACTGTTCTCTACTTTCTTCCATCACCTATTTTAAAACCCTAAAAGCTCCAAAACTCTATTTTACTAAGGCTACTCTTAGTGTCACTTTGTGCTCATTGTTAGGTCTTAGTAATCCTACTAGGTATTCCCCACATGAGCTGGATGATAGCTGGCCTAAAATGAATAGGATAGGTTACTGAGATGATAGTGGTGATAGTCTCAATAGTTGCCCATATTGAGATGATAGTGGTGATTGTCTTAATAGTTTTCCTTTGAATTGTGCCTTGTGGATTTTAGCTTTTGTAATTTACATGGTAATAGGCCTCATACAAAATGAAGGGTAAGAGATACTAGATATTGAGTTTGGTGCATTGACTCATTCCTTGGTTGTGAATTTGAAATTGTTAATTGAGTGAATAACATTGTCAATACCTCGGGCTTGTTTTTTGTTGTACTTTTGTGCTTATTGTCACCCCTCAAAATACAGGTCCATTTTGAGGTTTATACAAGGCATGCTAAGACCCTATTTAAAGAAAGTATTGTTTTGATGGCAAAAAATGATGCTACTATTTTCAGACTTTTTGTGGCAGCAGTAAAGGAATCATTTCTAGATTGATTGAGGTTTATCTTGCAGCACTAGTTTAGGCCTGTAATGGTTGATGAAATCTGATTGGCTAAGCTACTTATTGCAGGCCCAATAAAAGGTATGGACATGGATGGTCTGCTCTTGAATATTCATTATGCTATGGTTATGTTGAGGGTTCTATCATGTGGTTTCAAGCATTATAGCCTGGCCTATTTTCAAACATGTTCATTCCATGCAAAAGGTCTATTTCTATGTTTTCCTCTAAACAACAGTTAGTTCACACACCTGGCATGTTGAAGGATATTTTAGTGTTGGAGGTAAGGAAAAGAGTGGCTAAATGGGAGATAGATTGAGCATACAGATATCTTGTTGCAAATGGTTTCAGAGTCCAGACACAGTATTCCAAATATCTAGGTGTGACTATGTTTTCATATGGATTTTCCGGCCAAGACCACGCAATTATGCAGGAACCAATGTTCTGGAGTTCCTTAATCAACTTCTCGATATGACAAAATGAGGTTGCATTGCCTCCAAAAGCGAGAAATCCTGAAAAAAGATCGGGGGCCTAACGGACCAGAGAGCGTCAGTCAATAAGAGACGGAGGGGCAAGGATTTCGATCCATCAAGGTGAGAACCAGGTCGGATCAGGGCTTCTTCGAAAGCGTACCTTCAAGGGGAGATTTGGCGGCGCTGTAGCAAGAATCTCCAGACCTTCGAGGCAATGCGTAATCTCAGTATTAAGGTCGATCAAAGTCAAGTCAGGGGCATGTCTCGAAGCGCTTGAGGTCATCCGATGACCGAAAGCGTACCCTCGAGGACCGAAACTAATACATATTCTCCTTCAGGCTCCTAAGTGCCGGTTAGAATATAACAGTACTAATTTAGCACTCAATAGAGGCTCTATAGTCATCACTATTGTATGTAGTGCTTGCGAGAGCAAATGGTAATCGTAACTTGCGAAGGTACTACAGTTTGAGGTCCCTTCCTAACCAATCGTTTGTTTACAGACAAAAAACAACCACTGCCAAGATAAAAAAGAACGTTACGACAACCCACGCTACTAATAAAAACACAAGTTTCCCGTAGCTCAAAAACTGAAATTGTACATAGCCCAGGTAAAAAACTCAAACCCTACAGAGGCTAAAATACGCTTGTGTCCGGCTCTCAATAACTCAAACTTCTGTTTAGGAATCCCCAAATACTAAAAATTTGAGAACAGCTTGTGTCCGGCTCTCAAAAACTCAAACTTCTGGTCCAAAGTTCTCGACAAAAAACTAATCTTTCGTGTAAATATAAATTAATTAAGGTCAGCAAAATAAAGTTTAGTTGTGAACCTTCCACACAAAATTATATATCCCTACCAGAGCAATTCAAGAGGTTATCTAAACCAATTATTGGCATTGACTCTATGTATGCATTCCATTGTTAAATCAATGTAAAAAAGAATCATGTCCCTTGTTCAGCCAGAAAAAAGATCGGGGGCCTAATGGACCAGAGAGCGTCGGTCAGTAAGAGACGGAGGGGCAAGGATTTCGATCCATCAAGGTGAGAACCAAGTCAGATCAGGGCTTCTTCGAAAGCATACCTTCAAGGGGAGATTTGGCGGAGCCATAGCAAGAATCTCCAGACCTTCAAGGCAATGCGTAATCTCAGTATTAAGGTCAATCAAAGTCAAGTCAGGGGCATGTCTCGAAGCACTTGAGGTAATTTGATGACCGAAAGCATACCCTCGAGGACCGAAACTAATACATATTCTCCTTCAAGCTCTTAAGTGCCGGTTAGAATCTAACAGTATTGATTTAACACTCAACAGAGGCTCTATAGTCATCACTATTGTATGGAGTGCTTGCCACGGTAAATGGTAACCGTAACTTGCGAGGGTCCTACAGTTTGAGGTCCCTTCCTAACCAATCGTTTGTTTACAGACAAAAAAAAACCACTGCCAAGATAAAAAAGAACGTTAGGACAACTCACGCCACTGATGAAAACACAAGTTTCCCGTAGCTCAAAAACTGAAATTGTACACAGCCTAGGTAAAAAACTCAAACCCTACAGAGGCTAAAATATGTCAATACAATGTAATAACATAAACAGTACCTGATATAAACCAATGTAGTGGAGTTGAAGCAAAAATAAAAGTCGAAGTGAGGTAACCACGAAATCATTTCTAACTTTATTATATAACAACAAAAGTAACTTACACGTAGCAGATGCTGCATGCATAATGCTGAATAGAATGAAATGTGTACACAATGAATAATTAGCAGCTAACATGTACAAATGCCCTGACCTACGTTAACCTCCATCAAATCAGCGTCGCAGGTTAACCAGCACAAATATCATAGCTTCCCAAATAGATGGCTCCACCATTGCTCTTCTTGCTACCTTAGCTGCTGGCTCAAATGTTTAAACTCTTAACCAACACATAAAAATGCCCTCACTTACATTAACCTCCATCAAATCAGCCTGCAGGTTAACTAGCACAAATGTCATAGCTTCCCAAACAGATGTCAGAACCATTGCTCTTCTTGCTACCTTAGCTGTTGTCTCAAATGTTTAAACTCTTGGCTGTTTAACCGTCTAAGTTGTTTAACCATCTAAGCTCCATGCCTTGTTGGCTGTTTAACAGTCTAACCTCCCTGACTGTCAGCCCTTCCCTGACTATCAGCCCTTCCCTGCACTGTTACTATGAGATACATAGTCAGTTCCACTGCCTGTTCAGAGAGTGTCGGGACAATCTGTCCGTCAGGCTGGCATGAATGCATAGGAAGGCAAGCCTAGAGAACTTAGTTAGGAAAGCCCAAGGTAGGATTGTCCTTCATTAGCTGGACTGAGATTAGCCGCTCGACCATCCTTGCGAAGTATGGTACCTCCCTTTCAGTCTCGGTAAGCCTGCCATCACTTAGGTTTCATTTTTTTTGCCATCATTTAGATCTCGACACAGACTAGCTAAAGTTGCTTGGGCTCAAGCTGATGAGCTCAATAGGGGTTTCATAGCATGCCTACCCAGTTCCTGCATTTGTTACTGTTGGATTTACTGGTGCTGGTGCCTAGAATTGGCTCTGAAACTGGCGCCTCTAAATAGGCATTTGGAGGGGATGACTCTGCCCCCCCACCGACGAATCTGGAAGAGGCTGACAAGGAATTGGTTTCTTTCCTGTCCAGAGTTACCAGGGGGTGGGGGTAGGCACCAGCGAGATCTCCCCGGACCAGCAGCCCATGGTGCCAAGGATGCCCTATTGGCTATTTAACAGTCTAACCTTCCTGATCCTCCTCCTTCCGGCACCTCCTTCCCTTCTTCAGAGATAAATTTCCCCCCTTTATCACCCTTCCTTAGACCCCTCCTTATATCGCAAGCCGAAGAAGACCTAGAAAATCACCTTGAACCCATACCAATCTGCAAGCCGAGAAAACCACCCACCCAAATACGCCCGTACCATTGCCGACAAGAAAAGCCAAAAGGTAGGATCCTTGAGAAGTATGGTACCTCCTTGACTCTTAGCCCTTCCCTAACTATCAGCCCTTCTTGCGCTGGACCTGCTTGCTAATAGCCTGGACCTGACCTAAATTAGAACTGAGCCCTTAGATTCCGGGAAGGAAGGGCAGCAGAAAGAGGAAACCAGGAAGGGAGGGCAGCAAAAGAACACCTGCACCATGCACACCTACACCCTGCATGGACACCTACACCACCTGCATGCACATCTACACTTGCCAACCTGTAAATAAACGCTCAAACTAACATGCTCAAACTATGTTCAAACTAAAATGCCAACCTATGCTCAAACTAAAATGCCAACCTACAAAAAAACGCTCAAACTAATATGCTCAAACTATGCAAACCTGCAAACAAACGCTCAAACTAAAATGCTAGGCAAAGTAGGCAAACTAATGTTAGCATTAATATCAATTGTTTGACAGCCACTAATAATGAACTAGGTAAAGTAGGACAAACCTATGGTCCAACCTCTTCCGCCTCAGGAAGAGGCCAAATAAGATGGCAAACAAGTTTGCATTTAAAAAATTTCGTTACTCCAGCAATGCCAAACAACGTTGCATTTAAAAACTTTGGTTACCCGCCATTAATCAGCTTAAATTAATAACATAGCACCTTAAACTAATGCTATAGCAGCACATTTCGATTACTATAGTCCCTGGGCATTTCCAGATGGCAGGGACTAACAAACATTGTAGGAAGGTAGAAAAAATGGACGCGAGAGATGTTTTGACTTATTAGTAATAGAAAAAATGAGGAAAGTGAGGGAGGTGTGGTAGATTCCAGGAAATTGCGAATTGCAGCGACTAATTCTCCACTACAATTGCCAAGTTTGGAAATTTCAAATTGGAGTCATCTATTGAGTGGAGGAATTGCCCAGACGGCAAAAAGTGGCCGGAATCCAGGCAAAAAAATTTCAAAAAATCTTGTAGATGCAGTGTTTGAATTGTGTTTTTGATGGTGGAAATGGATTGAGCGTCATCAAAAATGTCTAGGACACCTAAAATTGTGAAGTTTAACAACTATAAATTGGATTTACCAAAATCCTTGCCGGATTTTCTCTAAATATAACCGAAATTTCCATAACTTTCCGAGCAATTCCTCCTACAACATTTCAAATTTATGTGCAGATAGTTATATTCAGAAGAAGAATTTTCTTCTTCTAGGCATAGTAGCTTATTAGTTTAGTTTTATAATATTGAATTTTTTTAATGAAATATATGTCGTACTCACGTAAAATTTACGGTGTCAAATTCTAGACGTATCCAATGCCTTCACCCTTGCAGCCACTGCACAGCAGATTCGGTGAAATGAGTGATGTTGTTAAGGGTGGACCAAAATAGTCAAATCTATGTGGAATACTACGGGGATTGCAAATTCTGCATGAAAAGATAAGAATTTGGGGGTCTACAACATCGAATCAAAAATATCGCAGACTTTAATCTTCTCCCTGGCTGGTACCGGACACTGGTAATGCAATTTACAAGCACCACCTTAATCATCTCACTCGCTCGTACTGGACACTGGTAATGCAATTAGTTTAAATGTTGCTATATATATTTAGAGTTGTTTTTAGCGTTATTTTTTGGAAGTTTTTTAGTGGGTGTTTTCGGTCTAATTTCTCTAAAATACTATAGAAATTTATTGAAATCACAAGCTTGATGGGTAAAGTCCAAAAAATAGCACTAAAAAAAACTCCTATATATTTTTTGAAATGAAATGAATTTTATTTAAAATTTGGTAGAGAACATGTTCACTTTACAAATAATTATCCAAACTTATGAATTTTATGAAATGAACCTGTTCACTTAACAAATAATTATCCATAATTTTTTTTTTTTTATAACCATAACATCAGATACATATTTTTTTTACCATTCTTAATAGCAATAAACATATAGTTAACAGTGGTCATATGTAATATTGTTATTTTTTTTTATTGCGCATTACCATAGGTTGGGTTGGGTAACCATTTGTGGTTCCAACTCAACTCTAAACACCTCACCTACCGCCGATACACTTGAGATTTCTCGATGCTTCCGACGTTGTTCTCCAAGTGATATGCAGCTTGACAGATGGGCTTCTCACCATGCTTGATCTCACTCAGGTTCATCCAACAACTCCTGTTTATTGTTTGGACTTTAGGGTAACTACCCCGAGGATAGCCCAGGAGAGAAGTCATTTGGTTCATTTCCGCTGCAAGGAGGCGGCTCTGCAAGTGGTATTCTGTTGGACGATCGTTTCCAATTTCTTGGAGGATAATTAACTGACTCAGTATAGGGTATGATTTCGATCCTAATGTGTTAACTTCTCAGCAGTTCTATTTCTTTGTTTTCTTCCCTGAGATCTCAACTAATCCCGACGAGGATTTTATTGAGATGGTGGCAGGAAAGATTGTTACGCTCACAGTGTCCGACCATCCGAGCTACAAGGCTTCGCAAAGTTCGCGGTAAGCTCATCATAATGTTGACTGTTAACTCCTTTCGCCATGCGGAATGTAAATCTTGTTCTTGTAGCAGCAACCAACCCAGAATACAACACTTCGCCTTTCGGTCGACTCAGGTACGGTGAGGGTTTACTTAAATCTTTAATCGACTGTCAAATTTCCTTGATTTTCTTGCACAAATTTTACAAACCCTAACTCAGTTCTTCTGGCCATAGCAGGGATTTCTACAGAGGCTTCGACCACGCCCTTCGAGAGTCAGTTCGAAGGATAGAATGAAGCTCTAGCTAATGACACCTCCAGGTTGGCATTCGGAGTGAATTTCCCAAACTCTGCTTAAAGGATCCCTATTCAAGGAATGGTAGTTGTTATTAATCATTGTGCTTTGATAATTATGTCAACTCAAAAACACGTCAAGCAAAGAAAGCGAAGTTGGATCAATACTTTGTATGAAGGGAACAAGTGTTTCCTGGACAAGTGTTGAAACTTTTAAAAATTTTGGCAATGTGAAAAAGATGACACTTACCATACTAATTGATTTAGGAAACATGCATACTTATCAATCTGAATAAGGCATTCAAATTTCAAACAAAAATTGTGTTTGCCAATTAAAACAATTTCAAGTGATTTGAAACACAAAGGCTTTGGATCACACATTAAGAAATGTTACAAGGTTCCATTAACCAAGGGACAAGAGACTAAACTTTTCTGGGCTATTTGACCAAGGTTGACCGCAAACTTTGACCACAGTTGACCGCAGATTTGTTGAAGTTTGACCGCAGGTTCTATCTCTCCTTTGACCAAGCTTTTGGAGGCTGCTTTGACAGGGTTTGACTAAGGAAAGAAGGCTGAGTTCTTTAACTGTTTGATCAAGCTTTTTGAAGGTAGATTTGACCACTGACCAAGACTGGTTAGGGCATCTTTGACTGTTGTTGACTTTGACAAGAATTGCAGACTTTAACTATCAATCAGATTTGACTTTTAGGCTCATCTTTGATTGTATATTGATTGGTTAATATTGATTGGACTTTGACTCATCGTTGGTGTACTTGGATATTGTATCTCTCTGCTGAAATTTTAATGAAAATCTAATAGAAGAAGAATTTGGAAAGTGTTTACCCCTTGTGGAGTTTTTTCCTTGGTCTTTGACCAAACCACTATGTCTATTGTTCTTGGGAGTCTTCTATTGCGCATTTGATTTACTATTCCATCTACAATTGTTTACTGTTGTTGGAATATTTAACTAGATTAGAAATTGATTTCTAATTGAAGAATAATTGGAATAAGTGATTATGTTAAGCATAAAACACTGGAAAATTAACATGGTATCAGAGTTGAAGTGAAGACAAGCCCAAGGAGGCAAGAGAAAGAGAAATCACTAATTTGGAAGATACCATATCTGCTGCTGAAGAATATTTGATTTTGCCAAGATGTCTATTTCATATTTCAAGATTGAAGAGAAGCTAAATGACTCATCTAACTATGTTGTAGGAGGACTAGGTTGGAAGTGACTTTGGATGAAAATGATGTTTTGGAATATGTTAAAGGAAAAGTTCTTGTGCCTCCGGAGAATGCTTCCGCTGTTGTCAAAGCCAAATATAAGAAAGGTAAGGTCAAGGCCGAGAAAATTATTATTGATTCCTTGAGAGATCATCTGATTACTTATATTGCTAAATTGAATAAGTCCAAAGAAATGTATGATAAGTTGGTTGGGATGTATGAGGTCCTCCCTTTGAAGAATCATCTCAAGGACATTAAGATGAACAAGGGAGAAACTACGCAGTCATACTTTATGTGGATATCCCAACTCAAGGATCAACTAGCATCTGCTGGAGAAACTACATCTGACAGAGAACTTGTACTCATTGCACTTGGAGGTCTTCCTCCGATTTGGGAGACATTCATTACTACCATAAGCAACAATGACAGGTTTCCTTCATTTGATGAACTTGTTGGCAAGTGCACTCAAGAAGAGACTAGGATCATTTCTAAAGGAAAGATTCAAAAGCACGAAGAAGGAGAGCAACAAGTGCACTCAAGAAGAGACTAGGATCATTTCTAAAGGAAAGATTCAAAAGCATGAAGAAGGAGAACCCTTTGCATTTACTACTCAAGACAAGAAGAAGAAAGGAAGAGGGAGACCATCTAATTAAAAAAAAGTTGCACCAGTATTGTTTAGTCAATTTAGTGTCCTAAATTGCTTGCATAAATTATCAACCGAGGTTTGTAAACTGATGAAGTGTGGTGCACAATATGTTCTTAGTTAACCTTTTCTTACTTCGTTGTTTTGTATTTTATGTTGTTTTGGGGGTTTTCATTCCTTGATGTCTAAGAATGTTCAACCTAAAACTATGAGAAGATTTAAGTGAATCTAAAGAAATGTTCCTAAGTTAATCTACTTCTTTAAACCAAAAACCGTTGGCTTGTTAGAACCTAATTTGGAAAACATAGCATCTATCTTATCTTATCATTAGTCCTAGTCCATGGATCTAATTCTTAAAACCAAAAATGAAATTGCAGTGTTTGTTTGAAGTAAATACAGAAAATGAAATCAATTAAAGTACTTCTGGTTACTTTAGCATTCAATTATGAAGTATGATCTTCTTGAGATGGAGTATAAGCAATTGTTTGTACTTTAATGTCCTAGAAAAATAAGCAAAGTATGCAATTAAGTGAGAATCTAAAAGCAAAAAGGTGAAAGCATGTAAAAATAATTGTAAACAACTAATGCAATTTTGACTTTCTCCAACATTCAAATGTGAAGCATTACCCTCTTGAAGTGTTGTGTAAGAAGTCAATTATGCCTTAGTTCCTAAGTTCCTAGGAAGCTAATAACAATGTACTGAGTAATTTCAATCACTGTATGAATTAGACATTTAACCATTTAGTTTAGGATCATCATCATCTTGAAATGGCTTTTGAAAACATCCATTAACACAGTTAATTGACAATTCTGTTCTAAGAAAATGAATGACAAAATAGTAAGAAAACTAAGCAACTGTGTATTCTTATCACTTCAATCTTAATTCAATTTGGAAACAGATATATTTTTCTCCATGAAATATCTTAGAAGAACAAGGTTGCACAGTTGTGAATTATCACTATGCTATTGATAAAAAACTAGAATGAAATATTATCCTAATTAGAAAACAGATTTGTTGAAAACAGAGTAATGCAAATTGAACTAAAAATAACAAAAAACCTCCTCCAGTGCAGGGGCCCTCTGCGACTGATTTGGCTAGACTGCTAGCTAGTTAAAGATGCTCTTGACCAATCATTTACCACACAAACTTTATATTATGATAAAGCGAAGTATGAATACAGAGTATCAACAAAAACCTTGAATGTAACACTTAATTTCTGAACTGTTTCTCGGTTCTATGTAACTAATATTTAAAGGAAAATAACATAAATGTTTGTGAGATAAACTTGCTACAGGTGGCTAATTCGAATTAGATTTGCAATAGGACTATTGGACTCTTGATTTCCTATGAAAGAGCAAATTAAGAGTCCTACTACTTCTAGATAAGTATTCTGACTCCATCTTTGACCATGACCTTAGATTCGCTTTTGTGTCGATCTAGACCAATTGAATAGGATAGAATCCATGTGGAAATGATTCTAGAAATGCCCATGTGGCCCAATTCTTCATTTAACACCTAGAACCCGCCAAACCATGAAAGTAGCTAAAAAAACCACAATTAGTTGCAAAATAGGTTGCGTTCTGTAGCTAAATTGCAAAAAATCTACTCAAATAGCAAGAACATGAAAATATTATATGGCAATCATTTTAATGCTTTCCTTAAGACAAAAATTAGCATTTATCATTGATTGGAGTCTATAATATTATGAGAAAGTGAGGGAAAAATGTGAGAAAAACTGTCAAGGAGAGGGTAATTTTGAGGTTCAATATACCCCCACTGCAAAATCATTGCATGTCCTCATGCATTTTGTCAAAAATGTGAGTTCTTCTTCCCTATTACATTTGCTCAGACACCTTTGCTAGTACATCCAATTTCCTTCTTTTGTTCTCTTTTGAAGTGACTGCCATTCTGGACCTTCTCATAAAAAGCTTGTATTTTTTATTGACTGTTTTGTTCAAAACTTTATTCTTTCTTTTCAATTTCCTATTTTTCTTATACCATAGTCCTAGATGAAAAATGGTATTATCATGAATTGTCTTGTCCAATTTATTTTGTTCCTTCAAGGTCTCATTTTCCTGTTTGATATGTCTGTTCAATATCTCTAATTCATAAATATTTTGTTTGAGAGCATCAATTAGAGGTTATTGTGGATTGACAGAAGGTTATGGGTTCATTAAGGCACTTCTCTTCTCCAGTGATTCTATATAATCATATATTTGCTGTTGTAATGGGTCTATGCCTAGAGATCTTCTGCTAGGGCTACCTTTAAACTAATAAACAAGAGAATTTTGAGGACTGTGTGCAGAAGAGATGTTAACAAGAGATGGTACTGGGGTTTCCTCGTCTAAATTTATAAACTCTGTCTCTTTTGATGATGTTTTCTTCATCAAACCTCAGAGTCTAGAGCTCCTTCTAGGTGGTGGAGGACTTAAATTTTCTTCATTTGTAACCTTTTTTTCCTTTCTTATCTTCCCTTTTGTCTTGATTTGCTTTCTGATCTCTATCATTTCTTCAGAGATTAGCTTTTCATCATCCTTCTGCAATGAAGGTTCAGGTTTGTTTTCAATAGTTATCTATGTTTTCTTTCTTCTACTTCTTCTGACATTATCTTCTTTAGGTGACTCTGGTGCTTCTTGAAAATGGTTTCTAATAAGGAAATTCTCCCAGGTATCACCTATGCTCTTTAAATGAAACTCAACCAATATCTTTATCAACCCATGATGATGCATGGTTGTATCTATGGACTGTATTTTCTTTTGCACATTTGAGGCCATCCTTTTTAAACTATTTAGCAGGAAGAAGGGAAGATTAATTTCCCTTTTTTTAAGTAATTCATCAGTAAATGGATATGGTAGACATACATACAACCAAACCTCCCTTCACAAGTGATAAATTTATGTAAAATCAAGAGCATGTTCCTCCATTTACTTTTAAGAGCTAAGTTAGGGATACCTTTTCTAAAAACGGAGACATCCATACCTGGGTTTTTGAGTATTACTTTCCATGATTCATTGTGGAACTCCTTGTTCTTGAACCATCTTTCACCATGCCTGGGAAGTTCTGTAGCCTTGGCCATGAATGACTTAGTCACTGCAAATTTGATATCTCCAATTTCTACCTCTGTGCCATCAAAAGATCGAGCAAAGGATTTTGTAATCTCCTTATGAAAATCATCAAATTTCTCAATGAATTTAAGCCATCCAGCTTTCTGCAACATTTCTTTGAGTTGTGGGTATCCTTCCATGTACTTTGCTCCTACCGGTTCTGATCTGACAATTAGCCCCATGCCTTCTACTGTGCAAAGTTCTCAACCTTCAGAATTACCCTTCCCTGTTTTATGAATTGTCTACGAATATGGTGAAAGGAATTGTGGGTTGGTATGAATAAATAGATGGTAGGGGTTTTGGAGAAACATAGACAAGTATGTCACGTTGTAGTCATGACCGTTAATGATCAACGAGGGAGTCAATTATGGACCGTTATGCAACAAAATATTGAGGATGTGGCGGATATGTAGTATGATGGAGATTTCAATCAAATCAAATGATGATTTTTCAAGGAAACATATGAACATCCATATTATACATGCTTTATGTTTCAACCTTGCTATTAAAATAATTTTTTTCACTTTACCTTTTAGAACTTAAGCTTTTCGTTCATTGTTTTCTTTGGTGTTGATACTTAGGTACCCTTTTAGCGTGTTGGTCTTCAAAACATAATTCTTCAACTCCTTGCAATCATCATTTGTTTGTAAGCTGTACAATTGTGTCAGAGTTGCTGAATGAGATATGGCTGCATAATGGAATCAATTGCAGAACATGATTTGTAAAAAAAATGAAGTATGGCTATGGAACATGAATGTGAAATGAAATGGAAATGGAATATGATGGTGAAATGGAATGAAACTGTAAAATGAAATGGATTTTCAAGTTATGAACTGCAAATGAATGTAGCTTTATGTCACTACTTATTACAGAAAAGAAATGGAAAATATAAGATGTGAGAAATCTCTGATTTTCGCCCTGTATTTTCTGTATAAGTATGCCAATCAATGATTGGTTTTCATACTTATCTCTCTCTCTCTCTCTCTCTCTCTCTCTCGATATATATATATATATATATATATATAGGAAAAATAAAATCTAAGTTAGTGAAGAAGAATTCTTCTTCACCAACTTCATTTCAGTGTTATCCTGGAAAATCTTGATAAAATCCTCTCTTGAAATTGGCTAATGATATATCTTCAACCGATGGCCATTCACAAGAACAGGTACATGTCTTTCATCTATTGTCTGTATCTTCACTGCTCCATTATCAAAGACTTTTTCAATCTCATATGGCCCAAGCCAATGAGTCTGAAACTTTCCTTGAAAATATTTGAATTTTGAATCGACCAAAAGTGCTCAATCCCCTGCTTGAAACTTCTTTCCTTTGATATACGTATCATGCCATTTAGCCCTTTGCTACTGGACTATACTAGTTCTTTGAACTACATCTTGTCTGATTTCATCAAGGTCAATGAGTTGCTCCAATCTATGTTTCTGTGCTTCTGATATATCAAGTCCCAATTGGGCTGCCATCTTGAAAGTTATGATTTAAAACTCTATAGGGAACAGGACTTGCTTCGCATAAACAAGTTCATAGGGAGTATGTTCTATTATGTTCCTCCATGTAGTTCTGTAGGCCCATAAGGCTTCAAGAAGCCTTTCTGCCCAATCTCTTCTATGTAGATGTACAATCTTAGTGAGAATTCCTTCAATCACCTTATTGGTAGATTCAACTTGACCATTTGCTTATGGGTGATAAGGAGTAGACTTTTTGTGTTTTATATTGTAATCTTCCACAAGCCTTTTCATCATTTTAGATGTAAATTGAGAGTCCCGATCTGTCACAATTTCTCTTAGAGCACCAAAGCGAGTGAATATATCCTCAAAAAGAAAATTAACTACATATTTTTCATTAGCAAAAGGTAATGCTTTAGCCTCTACCCATTTAGTGACATAATCAATGCATACCAAAATATACTTCTTTTTTTTAGATGGATGATTAATTGGTCCAACAAAATCCAAGGCCCATTTTTCAAAAGGTTCAATGAGTACCTGAGTTTGCAGTGGCATTTCATCTGAAGGAGCAGGTTTTCCTACCCTTTTGCAGCTATCACACCTTTTGACATATTCTTTGGCATCTTTGAAGATGGATGGCCAATAATATCCTAAATGAAGGATTTTATAGGCTATCCTCTTGTCAGCAAAGTGTCCACCACAAGGTTCATCATGACATTCCTTAAGAATTTCAGGCACTTTATCTTCTTGAACACATCTTCTGATCATGAGATCTAGACCTGTTTTATACAATTCATTAGTAATCCATGAGTATCTTGCACTTATTTGAATGATTTTTCTTTTCTCCCTAGGAAAAAAATGTGAAGTTAATTTTCCTGTGACTAAGTAATTGGCAATATCTGTGAACCAAGGAGTTTGAGTAGTTACTGCAAAAAGATATTCATCAGGAAATTTATCTTCAACTGGAGTGTCATCTTTGATATTTTGAATTCTAGACAAGAAATCAGCAACTGTGTTTTGTTTTCCCGTTCTATCTAGAACAGTGATGTTGAATTCTTGCAAGAGTAATAGCCATCTTGTAACTCTGCCATTAGTAATAGGTTTATTTATTAAGTACCTAACTGCAAAGTGGTCTGTATGAACAAAGGTTTCATAGCCCGTTATGTAATGTCTGAATTTGTTGATAGCATGAACAACAACTAAGAATTCCTTTTCAGTTACAGTGTAATTTAACTTAGTGGGAGTCAAATTCTTGCTTATGTAATAGATGGCGTAGGGGATCACATATTTTTGTCCTAATACAGCTCCTAGAGCTGTATTTGAAGCATCTGTTGAAATGTGAAAGGGTAGTTTAAAATTTTTACCTTTTAGGATGGGTGCTTCAAAAATTTTTACTTTTAAAGTCTTAAATGGCCAACTGGCAATCAGGATTCCATTTGAATTCACAATCTTTGGTGAGTAATTCGAAGAGTGGGGATGCTAGTTTAGTGAAATTTTCTATAAATCTTCAATAGTATCCTGTGAATCCTAGAAAACTTCTAACATCCTTCTGACAATTTGGAATTGGTAGTTTAGAGATGACTTCAACTTTAGATTTATCAACTTTAATTCCATCTCCTGAAATGTGATGTCCTAAAACTATCCCTTCTGTAAACATCATAAAACAGTTTTCATGGCTTAGTGAAAGGTTTTCTTCCTTACATCTTCTAGATTTTCTAAAGCTTCTTCAAATGTATTCCCATAAATTGTGAAGTCATCCATATACACCGCGACACAATCATGTATTAGATAGCAAAAATTCCTAGTACTGCCCTTTGGAATGTTGCAAGTGCATGGCACAATCCAAAAGGAAGTACTTGGTAGGCATAAGTTCCCCATGGACAGGTGAATGTGGTTTTATCTTGATCTTCAGGTGCTAACTGAATTTGATTGTAACCACTAAAACCATCCAGGAATGAGAAATACTTCTTACCTGCTAATGTATCTAACACTTGATCTATAAAGGGAAAATGAAAAGGATCTTTTAGGGTAGCTTTCTTCAATTCTCGATAATCAATGCATACCCTCCATTTACCATTCCTTTTAGGCACAATCACTAGATGGGAAACCCACTGGCTGTCTGAAATTGAGTAAATGAAGTTTACATTCAGCACTTTTTTGCAACTCCTTCACTATTTCCCTAAGATTGGGGTTCATCCTTCTTTGAGGTTGTCTGATAGGTTACAATTTTCCTCAATGTAGATGTGATGTATACAAGTCTTATGACTAATTCCTTTCATGCCAGTGTATTCCCATGCATATGCAGAAGAATGTTGTTGTAATGTTTTGATTAGCTTTTCCTATTGCACTTTTTCCAATTTATTGTTTATGTTCAATGTTTTTCCTAGAAAGATTTCAACTGTAGAGCTACCAAATTCTTCCATAGAATAAAGAGACATCTGCCTAGATGACAAATATTCAATATTAGATTTTCCTTGAAATTGATCATGTTCATATTATGGAGATGATTCAAAATTTTCCATTGTATTTAAGATTTGACTATCTTCACTAATGGTTGAAATAGTAAAGAGATGCTGAATATCATTTTCATCATCAATCCATTCTTTGTCATCTATCTCTATGATTGTTCTTGCTGGAGGATATAGAGTGAATTTCTTAGTTGAGCTACCATTAGAGATATACATATCACTAGATCTACAGCTAATGAAAGCATCAACTGTAGCCAACCAAGGTCTTCCTAATATAAGTGGACGTTCTCCTAGATTTTTCGTAGGAGTTAAGATCATAAAATCAACAGGGTACTCCTAAGATTCTAAGGACACTGAAATATCTTCTAACACACCATCTGGTTTGATTACAGATCTATCTGCCAACTGCAGTAATGTAGGTTTATAAAGAAGATTAAGAAGCTTGAGTTGTTCCATGGTTTGTTTGCTCATGATGTTTATTGTTGCTCCTAAATCAATCAATGTATTCGGAATTTCAACTCCATTGATAGGTGTTTTTACAACTGGACTTCCTGGATCTAAATATTTTTGTATGGAAATTTTTCCCATCATTATCTCTGTTATTTTTCCTACAAGTTGAGTTCTTTTTACTTCTTTTATCTTTCTTCTTGGTTTCTTCATGCTCAACTCCTTTTTTGTTTTCGCTAGAATTGGAATTTCCTTAATGGCTTGTAACAAAGGGATTTTGATACAAACATTTTTCAATTCATCTAGAATATCATAATTAGGCAACATAATATGCTTTTCTACCCCTCTATCAACTTGTAATCTTTCAGGAAAAGGAGGTGTAGAAGTAGATATTGATGGTTGCTCTATGATAGGAGTTGAGTTTATTGGTTATTTTTTTTTTTCATTTTCAGTGTTTTGGTTTTGAAGAGATGTTCCTTCTTCAAAACTTTTATTTGGCTGTAGAGAATCTTCCTCAGAATTGTCTTGTTCTTGAATAACTACAAAAGACTTTTTCTTTTCTAATATCCTCCCAGATCTTAGTTAGACATCATTGAGATCTAGAGGAGTGATCATATAGGTTGGAAATTGCTTTCCTTCCACCATATAGTTATTCTGAGGATTTTTATTGTTGGGGTTTGGTAATGGTTGGGCAGGTAGTTGATTTGGTCTCTGTGGGAATGGTAGTGAAAGTTGAGAATTTTTGTTTTGAAGTTGGGGCTATTCATTTTGTTGAGGAATTTGTTGGGGAGGATAGTTTGGATACTATGGAGGATATTGATAGTATTGAGAGAATCTTCCAAAGTTTCTCCCAAGAATTCCAATTTGGTTGGGGCTGATTATACATTTGGTTGTTAAAACCGTGGGTTTGTGGCCCCTACCAAGGTCTTCTAGAGACAAAGCAAAGAGATTCTGTTAGATTTTCTTCTTGAAAAACAACCTTAAGACCAGGAATTGAAGGACAACTCTTGGTTTCATGATTTTCTGAACAAATCACACAAGTCTCTATGATTTTTGCATCCAAAGGGCATTCTCTTAAAGCATGCTTCTTTCTGCATTTGGAAAAGAAAATAACTAAAGCATCAGTCTTGGCTTTCTGCTTGCTTTGTATCTTAAGGAAGTCTATCTGTTCACTAAGGCTCCCTAGAATATCTGTTTTAAATTCATCAAGCATGTTTCCAATTTCTGCCCTACTCACTGATCCAGTTGCAGATTTATTCACTCTAGTAAGAGAAGGATCTCTTGGACCTTTCCCAGTTTTGGCTTTTCCTCTTGAGAGATGAATACATAATTCTCCAATATCATTTAATGGGAGTTGAGAGATATCTCCCTTCCCCATGATATTAAGGATGTCTATCCACTCATCTCTAATGGCTTTTAATAAAAGAGATTTTAAAGTATCATGATCTAAGTTCTCATTTTTTCTCTTTTTATGTTATAGTTTAATCTTTCAATTAAATCCTCCAAATTTTCATCCTCTTTTTGCATCATTTTAAACACTTCATCTTTGTGATTGATGGGCCTGCATTAATCCAAATACCTTTCCAAAAATGCTTTATTCATGTCATTCCATGTCCTAATAGACTGAGTGAGCAACCCCATGAACCATTTTAAAGCATATCCTTTCAATTTTGAAGGAAACAACTTAAGTTTTTGAGAGTCTTGTAAATAATCATAAGTTCCGCACAAGACTTCAAATTCAAATAAAAAGGTTTTAGGATCTTCACTTTTTAATCCATGGAAGTTTGGGAGGACATAAGGTGAGATATTTTTCATTGTGGCATTTGTATCTTCATCAACTATAGGGCATCCAAAAGAATTATCAAGTTCTCTATTTCCTCCACCTCTTCCTCCTCCAAATAGTAAATTTTCTCCATTTATAACTTCTCCTTCTCCTTCTCTTCCTGCCATTATAGATTCTTCAGAGCTAATATAAGATTCAACCTGCAAGGTTAATTACTCTTCCTCTGGTTCCTCTATCAATGGTGTATTGAAGAAGGGTTCTCTTTCTTCCTCTCCACTAGGAATTCTAATTCTCCAGCTAAAATATGTTCCCCTGTAGAGGTGAAAAAGGTTACTCTTTCTGTTGGAGATCCAAGATTTTCTTCCTCTAGCGCTGCCTCAGTGGATGAAGTAGGAGATCCTCTTGATTGGATTTCTAACCATAAAACTTCAGGAAGTCTATGGCTAGTGAAATGTGGAATATGAGTTTGAGATGGAGGTGTATCTCTTCTTAGTCTTGGTGGAGTAAGTGGTGTTGTGGGAAATGAACTCCCGCCTCTAGCTATGAATTTACCCCTAGAGTCTCTTTCTCTACGCATATCATTTTTTTAGAAGTAAGATGAGGTTACCTAATTACACTTCCCTGGCAACGGTGCCAAAATGTTTAGTCAATTTAGTGTCCTAAATCACTTGCATAAAATATCAACTGAGGTTTGTAAACTGATGAAGTGTGGTGCACTATATGTGCTTAATTAACCTTTTCTTACTTTGTTTTTTTGTATTTTATGTTGTTTTGGGTGGTTTCGTTCCTTGATGTCTAAGAATGTTCAACCTAAAACTATGAGAAGATTTAAGTGAATCTAAAGAAATGTTCCTAAGTTAATCTAATTCTTTAAACCAAAAATTGTTGGCTAGTTAGAACCTAATTTGGAAAATAGAGAATCTATATTATCTTATCATTAGTCCTAATCCAAGGATCTAATTCTTAAAACCAAAAATGAAATTGTGGTGTTTGTTTGAAGTAAAGACAGAAAATGAAATCAATTAAAGTACTCCTGGTTACTTTAGCATTCAATTATGAAGTATGATTTTCTTGAGATGGAGTATATGCAATTTTCTATACTTTAACATCCTAGAAAAATAAGCAGAGTATGCAACTAAGTGAGAATCTGAAAGAAAAAAAGTGAAAGCATGTAAAAATAATTGTAAACAACTAATGCAATTTTGACTTTCTCCAACATTCAAATGTGAAGCATTACCCTCTTGAAGTGTTGTGTAAGAAGTCAATTATGCCTTAGCTCTGTAGTTCCTAGGAAGCTAATAATAATGTATCGAGTAATTTCAATCACTATATGAATTAGACATTTAACCATTTAGTTTAGGATCCTCATCATCTTGAAATGGCTTTTGAAAACATCCATTAACACAGTTAATTGATAATTCTGTTCTAAGAAAATGAATGACAAAACAGTAAGAAAACTAAGCAACTGTGTATTCTTATCACTTCAATCTTAATTCAATTTGGAAACAGAGTTATTTTTCTCCATGAAATATCTTAGAAGAACAAGGTTGCATAGTTGTGAATTATCACTATGCTATTGATAAAAAACTGGAATGAAATATTATCCTAATTAGAAAACAGATTTGCTGAAAACAGAGTAATGCAAATTGAACTAAAAACAACAAATGAAAAACCTCCTCCAGTGCAGGGGCCCTCTGCAACTGATTTGGCTGGACTGCTAGCTAGTTAAAGATGCTCTTAACCAATCATTCACCACACAAACTTTATATTATGATAAAATGAAGTCTGAATACAGAGTATCAGCAAAAAGCCTGAATTTAACACTTAATTTCTGAATTATTTCTTGGTTCTATGTAACTGATATTTAAAGGAAAATAACATAACTGTTTGTGAGATAAACTTGCTACAGGTGGCTAATTTGAATTAGATTTGCAATAGGACTGTTGGACTCTTGATTTCCTACAAAATAGCAAATCAAGAGTCCTACTGCTTCCGGATAACGTATTTTGACTCCATCTTTGACCATGACCTTAGGCTCACTTTTCTATCAATCTGGACCAAGTGAATAGGATAGAATCCATGTGGAGATGATTCTAGAAATGCCCATGTGGCCCAATTCTTCATTTGACACCTGAAACCTACCAAACCATGAGAGTAGCTACGAAATCCATAATTAGCTGCAAAATAGGCCGCGTTCTGTAGCTAAATTGCAAAAATATACTCAAATAGCAAGAACATGAAAATATAATATAGCAACCATTTTAATGCTTTCCTTAAGACAAAACTTAGCATTTATCATTGATTGGGTCTGTAATATTATGAGAAAGTGAGGGAAAAAGGTGAGAAAAACTATCAAGGAGAGGGTAATTCTGAGGTTCAACAAGTATCCAGGGACTCCCAAAGGAGATTTAGAAAGGACAAAGTTCAATGTTTCAAATGCCATAAGTATGGTCACTTCGCTAAAGAATTCCCATAAAATGGAGATGTTCCTAGGTCCTACAACAACAACCGATGCTTCAACAACAAGTTCAATAATAGAAGAAGAAGAGATGCTCTTGTTGATGATGACAAAGGCCATCATCCACCCAAGAGATCAAGGAACTCATGGTATGGAAATAATGCAGCTGCTACTCAATCTGAATATTTTCTTATTTCTGCTTTATCTAGTTCCTCTCCTCCAGATTCGTTTGATAGATTGGTCAGTAGATAGTGGGGCTTCTAGACATTTTACTAGTTGTAGAGAAGTTCTCTCAAATTTAGGTGAGAAGGAGACAAACTTGAGGATTATTCTCGGGGATAACTCTACATATCCTATGAAGGGGTTTGGTTCCATTTCAATTCACTTGGATTATGGTGAAACTATACATCTACAAGATCTTTTGTATGTGTCGGGATTGAAAAATAATTTGGTATCTATATCTGCCTTGGAGGACAATGAGTTATTTTTATAAGAGGAAAGGTTCTTACTTGGCCTTGGGAATCTAGCTTGAGGGATTCCTTCACCTTGGGATCTAGAATTGAAGGCCTTTATAAAGTTAATGAGAGACCAATCCAAGCTTTGGTCCATGATAGCAATCATCAATATGAGTTGTGGCACCAAAGATTTGCTCATCTTCATTATGAATCCCTACGTAAGGTAGGAAGATGGTTTCTAGGATGCCTGAGGTTCAAGCTGTAGGTTTTAACCCTCTACAGAAATTACCTACAAACGAATTCTTCAAAATGGAAAAAAAATGGAAAGAACATAAAACAAATATGCACATATTTTCTCCTGGATCCCAAAACCAGAACTACCAGATTTATTTTTCATTATATTCCTTTCAATGTTACAATATAGTTTGTCTGAGATATGCTAGTGGAAAGAAGTCGAAGCGACCATTCCCTTCTAGCAGGAGCAGGTCAAGCAACATTCTACAACTCATTCATTCTGTGGACCTATGTTGGTGACATCCTTTGGTGGCTATCTATACTATAAAACCTTTGTGGATGATTTCTCTCACAAGACATGGAGATTCTTCTTAAAACACAAGGACAATGCATTTGATATGTTTAAGGATTTCAAGGCATTGATAAAGAATCAAACAGTGAAGAGGACCAAGGTCTTCAGGTCTGAAAATGGAGGAGAAATCATTTCAAATGAGTTCATTGATTTTTACAAGAAAGTCAGAATCAAGGAGACCATCATACCTTACAACCCTCAACAAAATGGAGTAGCTGAAAGGAAGAACAAGACCATTATGGAAGTTGTCTGAGCCATGTTGCATGATCATAAGTTGTCGATGTTTCTATGGGGAGAAGTTGCTAACACTGTAGTCTATGTTCATAACAGGACTCCTCATCAAGCCTTAGGTGACAAGTCCCACGAAGAAGTTTTCATAGGTGTGAAGCTCAATGTTGGACATTTGAGGATCTTTGGCTCCCTCGTATACTTTCATGTTCCGAAGGACAAGAGGGACAAGTTGGAAGCTTCTGGAAAGAAAGGTATGTTTGTTGGTTATTGTGAAAATTCAAAAGCTTATAAAATATATGTGCTTGGGCAGGAGGAATATAGAGTTTAGCAAGGATGTGATATTTGATGAAGATGTTGCCCTTGGGAAAGCAAGGGACACCCCTCCCCATGCCCCTGTTGAAAAGAAGGATAATAATATGGATACACAAGAAGGCCCTTTTGCACCCAAGTTTGAGCCTGATGTTTATGATGATCCTATGGAACCCATGGATCCTTTGGATCCTCCTACGAGTGATCCTTCTAGTAGGAAGAGACCACTATGGCTTCGTGACACTTTACAAGATGTTGAGAGACATGTTATTTCTAGAGGAACCTTCAGGGAAAGTAAGAAGCCATGTCGATACCAAGGGTATGTTGTAGCTATGAGAAACATGATACAAGTTGAACCACACACCTTTGAAGAAGCAATGAAAGAACACGTATGGAAAGATGTTATGGCTGAGGAATATGAATCCATCATGAAGAACGATGTTTGGGAAGTGGTTATGAAACCTAAAGGAAAGTTTGTCATGACTTCAAAATGGTTATACAAGATTAAGCATGGTGTAGATGGAAGTATCAAGAAATATAAGGCAAGGTTCATGGCTAGAGGTTTCTCCCAAAAAGAGGGAGAATATTATGATGACATATTTCATCGGTTGCCCGCTACTCTACTATTTGTTTTGTACTTGCTTTAGCTACTAGTCAGGGATGGAATCTTCATCGGATGGATGTGAAGATTGCGTTTCTACATGACATCCTTAAGGAAGTTTGAGGAGCATGATAGGAAGACACATGTGTGCAGGCTGCAAAAAGCACTCTATGGATTGATGTAGGCTCCCAAGGCTTGATATTCTCACATTTATAGTTACCTAATGAAGCTTGGATTCACAAGACACAATGTTGACCTGAACCTCTACTTCAAAGTTGTCCAAGGTATGCCCTTGATTTTGGTTTTATATGTTGATGACTTATTCTTTACAGGTGGATAGCCTTTGATTCTCGAGTGTAAGACGGGGTTGGCCTTTGAATTTGAGATGAAGGACCTTGGATTGATGCACTATTTCCTGGGCTTAGAGGTTTGTCCGAGGCCTGGTGAGATTTTCCTTTCACAATGGAAATATATTGTGAAACTATTGGAGAGATTTGGTATGGTGGAATGTAAGTCTATGGCCACACCGATGGAGATGAGCTTCAAGAAGTTATGTGGAGACATTGCAGGACCCGACCTAGCAAATCCTACTGAGTACTGATAGTTGATTGGGGCACTGATGTTCCTTGCGAACACTCGACCAGATATATGTTTTGTAGTTAACACTCTAAGTCAATTCATGATCAAGCCTCTACATGCACACTGGGTTCTTGCTAAGCATGTGCTGAGATATTTGCATGGGACGATTAATCTTGGATTGAGATATACTGCCAAAGATGTGAGACTACATGGATACACTGATGCTGAATGGGCTAGAAATGTTATTGACGAGAAGAACACATCAGGGTGTTGTTTTAGCCTGGGATCTACCATGGTATCTTGGATGAGCAGGAAGCAGAAGTTTGTTGCCCTTAGCACGGTTGTGGCAGAGTATATTGTTGCGAGCATGGCTAGTTGTGAGGCAGTATGGTTGAGAAAGCTCTTTGGAGAGTTGTTTGAGCAGGTTTTGGATACGACAGTGATATATTGCTACAAGAGTGGGATATGTCTGGCAGAGAATCTAAATTAGATATCACTATATCAGATGATCCACGACAAGTCCAAGCACATTGAAATTAGATATCACTATATCTGGGATATGGTGCAAGGAGGAGTTGTAAGACTACATCACATTTCGATTAATGAGCAAATAGTTGATGCTTTTACCAAGGCTATGCCGAAAGGGAAGTTCTTGGTCTTCAAAGAGTAGTTTGGACTGATGGATGTGACCCTTCTGGGAAAGGGTCACAGCTGATCGAGAACACTAAGTTATGCTCTACCCCCCTGTTTGAGCTCCCAGGGAGAGGAATTGAGCTAGGAGAGCTCCTGGGATTGAGGGAACTATGGACAATAGGATGTGTGATCCTTATCATTTATGACAAGTTGGGTATCCTACCTATTATCAATATAGGGTGTACGTGATCCTTGTTATTTATGACATGTTGGAACCCCCCCCCCCCCCCGCCCACCCCCTAGCCATCTGTTTGGGACTTGATAGATTATACCCCACTATGCATCCTACTCAGAAGTTGGGCTTGTCGGGATTGCCACCCATCTGGCCAATGGGTGAAGAGAGACTTAGGCATGTGTGATCCCTACCTCTGGTAAGTTGGGTATCCTCCCAAATTTGGGTGTTCTACCACTAGATTCTTGAGAGTCAAGGCGGGAAGATTAGTAGGAAATAAGATGTGTGATCCTTGTCACTTATGACAATTTGGGTATCCTGCCTATTATCGAACAATAGGATAGTGCGTGATCCTTACCTCTCATGGTAACTGGTATCTCGCCTATTTTCGTTAGATATAGGGTGGAAAATTTATCTCCCCTATGATGATTCTTCTTCTTTAGATTTCAAAATGTTTAAGCAGGTGAGAAAAGATGAGATATGATATGTTACAACGATGATGATGACAAGACATTCGAGATGAGACTTATGATGCAATCGGTAATTTCTCCCTAAGTTGACAGGGAGTGTTGATTTGGCAGCTCAGGGACAAATTCCCTCCTTTAGGAAACCCTCCTCATCCTATGGAGACCCTACTAGCCCTTGGAAGAATTTAATTTGCTCAAGGAAAAATATTATTTTTCAAGTGAAACCCACTTATGCTCAAAATTACAAGTCAGCATGGATAGGGAAATTCAACCTCCTTGGACACATATAAATAGACCACATGTCACATCACTTGGAGGCATCTCATCACATCACATCATCTTCTCTCTCTTGATTTGATTGGTTCGTATAGGTCTGAAATAGGAGGTCTGAGCTCAAACGTGCGAAGGGAAGGAAGAAATTTCTAATTGGTGTATTGACTTTCCGTTAGGACAGCGTTGACCAGCCTTTGACTCTCTTTGACTTGGGTTCGTTTGACTTGGAATTATCTCTATTTTGAAAGGCCAAATTGATTGGACAAGAGACTGAACTTTTCTGGGCTATTTGACCAAGGCTGACAACAAACTTTGACCACAAATTTGTTGAAGTTTGACTACAAGTTTTATCTCTCCTTTGACCGAGTTTTTAGAGGTTGCTTTGACAAGGTTTGACTAAGGAAAGAAGGTTGATTTCTTTGACTATTTGATCGAGATTTTTAAAGCTTGATTTAACCGTTGACCACGATTGGTTAGGCCATCTTTAACTGTTGTTGACTTTGACCAAAATTGCAAACTTTGACTGTGGATCAGATTTTGACTTTTGGGATCATCTTTGATTGGATATTGGTTGGTGAAATGTTTGACTTTGACTGATTGTTGATGTACTCGTATATTGTATCTCTTTGTTGAACATTTGATGACAATCTAATAGAAGAAGAATTCGGAAAGGGGTTTTTTCCCTAGTCTTTGACTAAGCCACTGTGTCTATTGTGCATTTGATTTGTTATTCTATCTACAACTGCTTATTGTTGTTGGAAGATTGAATTATATTGGAAATTGAGTGCTAATTGAAGAAGAATTGGAAAAGTGATTGTGTTAAGCATAGAACACTGGAAAATTAACACACAGGGCCTTGTTTTGGCATGAGACAGACCCTCCAACCCTAGCTCAACAAAAGGTATGGCTCTTGAAGCAACAAAACATGTAGCTTGTTGACTTAAATGTAAAAATACACAAGAGGTATTTTGTAATAATAATTTATTAATTATAAAATGTATAAGTGATAATTGTTACAATGAGGACCCTCATATATATATACCTAAGCAAGTGTCCTTTCGTGACTGGGCATGTCTTTTAGACATGCCTTTTCACTTAACTTAATGACTATTTAACATAATCAATATTTGATTATTTAATGTTTACATTTATTTTATTTATTTACTTGTTATGAATTATATTCATAACATAGCTCCTTCCTTCAGAAGCTTTGTCCTCAAAGCTTATTGTTGGCAATTTCCTTCATCTTAGCCCTGAACAAATTCTTCACCCTGCGTTTTATCATCCTGAGATATGTAACTTGACGTCACTGGTAGCTTAGCTTGTATAATTTTTTTTTATATATATATATATATATATATATATATATATATTATTAACAATATAATTAATTAAAATATAAAAATTAATTATATTGTTAATAATATATGTGTGTGTGTGTGTGTGTGTGTGTTATAACTCTTGACTGACGTGACCAACGACCATTGACTTAAGCGATGTGATTGTTACACTGTAAAAAAATATTATATGTGGCCCAGTTGAACGGAGATGGCCGGCCTCTCGGCAGAAAGGAATGAGGTTATTGGAGGTAACGAAACATATGACAGGGCAACATTTCCTACCTTTCTTTCTAGCGCCGTCTATGCCAACATGCCATTATCGACACATTCTTCCCACACCATTCTGATCGCCCACATCGTGTTGCTCAGGGTTTGCAGAGATCCAAATCGAATAGGGGAGGCGATTGACGTCTTCATAAACTTTGTCTCTCTCGTCGCCCACATCGCGTTGCTCAGGGATTGCGGAGATCCAGATCGAATAAGGGAGGCGATTGACGATAACAACAATAACCTTTAGGTAGTTTATGCTTCTTAAGAGTCCACGGTCATCCCCTGAAGATACGCAGATGATATTTTCCGTGTAAGCCATGGAGTCTGAATGCTTCAGACCATCAAATTTTAGAGCACAACGATTTAGAAACAACAATGTATTGATACAGGTAGGTGTGGTATCACTGGAAGAAGCCTCTGCATCTCTGGATCTCCTTCTGGATATAATATAATAAGAATGGTAACTAATATATACCGAACCATGTTTTGAACACCTTAATGTATCGAACCGCGTTTCTTTCGAGCATGGTATATTGAACAATATATATATATATATATATATATATATATATATATATATATATATATATATATATATATATATATATATATATCGACTAGGGACGAACCAGTGTATCGACGCACTTCTATCAGTATATTGATTCAATTTTTCTATATAGCTCGAGCCACTATGAATCGTCACCGTGATCCACCCCACACCCGTTGACCCTTGGACCGGAGCTACGAAGCTTGACGGTGGGAGACAACCTCTCTTAATGGCGTGTGCGTGGCTTCCTAGATCCAGATCCCCCGTAGCGGTTTCATCTGATTTGAAGGGATATTGGTCGGCGAGCATTGCATAGAGCATGACCCCAACGCTCCATATGTCCATAACCTTCAAGCTCTCACAATTCTCATTGTGTACTTCCAAAACCTTTTCAAAATTTGATAGAGAATTCTTAAGATCTCCCAACTTCATTTGAATTTTTGTGACTGAAGACTGACTACAAACTGATAACATCATCGATTTTGTTCTCTCAATAAGAACATATTTATCTTCTGATTCTTTGTTGTTAACAGACATGTCACTTTTCTCTGAAGCCTCCTCAATAGGAAAGAAACTAGAGGCTAAAAATTGGGTTGGTTCCAAGTTAAACTCATGACCATTCGCCACTATTTCAGAACTCTCAACAGAATCGTGGGTTGTATCAGAATCTACATCATCTTCTACACTACAACAACTTATTTGACTTGGGAAAGATGCTAGTGGAGAGTCCTCGGGCTGCGTGATAACCTCAGATTCATCGCTATCATCACTGTTACAGTGAGAAGAGGTTGTTCGACCATTTACAGTGAGCGGATGCTCTTTTCTTCCATTTGCAGATTCTTCAGTTTTGTATATCTACAAGCGAAGTCTTCTCATAGCAATGCCTTGACTAGGCAATGAAAGTTGATGGCTATGCGACAACTGAGGTCAAGAGCGAAATTGGATTTGAACACCATTGTCTGGCATGCTAGTAAGCAACCCTGCCACACAAGGTTCGTCGTTCTTTTCTTCTTCGATAAGGGGTAGAAATGAATAAAGATCTTCACAGTTTTCAAAACTGTTTAGTAAGGATGAAAGGTCAATATTTTCCTGATCGGAAACAGATCCAACATCAAAATATCTTTCGAATGCTTTTGATTCCATGACAGAGGAATTCATTTGCTTCCCAAGCGAATAGTCCTTCTTAGCCAAATATAAGTTTTCAGGAATATGTGGGAAATACTCTTCCTCACATGATGAATAGAATGAATCATTTTGCAATTTTTGGTTCCTCCACTGAGAATCATCATTTTCGTTGGTAGAGGTATCACGAAGTGATACTGAATTGCAATTTGGATTGGATATGTCCTGGAGACACTCCATTGGTCCATCAATACAATTAATGTCTTCGCTCTTATTGTCTAAAATCTTTGATGATGTTTCTGACCGTGAACTTGCCGGAGCATCATCTTCCTGCTTTCCCGGTGAGGACCTATCTTCTGACTGACCTTCAATGTCACCCTCTGAGCCATCAGTAGGAGAAGAGGTGTTGTTTAACATGGGAAAAGCTTCCTCACTCTCACTATCAATGTCAGATTCTTTGTTTCCCTCCAACTCAACACTTTTGATATCTTCCCCTTCACCATAATTGGCATTGTTTCCTCCACTTTTACTATGTGAATTCATATCTTTCTCTCCATTATTAGAATTAGCCATTTTCACTTCCCTTTTATCATCAGAATCAGAATCAATAATCTTCACATCTTCATCATCTTCCTTATTATCGATTTCCTTTCGACATGCTTTAACTTCTGCAAATGATTTTTCTAAACGCTAAAATGCTTCTTGAATTTTACTAAACTTCTCAACACATTCAAGACGTAAATGTGATGGTATATTGTGCAGTGAAAAATGTTCAAAGACTCGCATGATTATATTGTGCGCCATGGCTCTAATACCACTGAAGCAACAAAACCTGTAGCTTGTTGACTTAAATGTAAAAATACACAAGAGGTATTTTGTAATAATAATTTATTATATATAAAATGTATAAGTGATGATTGTTACAATGAGGACCCTCATATATATACCTAAGCAAGTGTCCTTTCATGACTGGGCATGTCTTTTAGACATGCCTTTTCACTTAACTTAATGACTATTTAACATAATCAATATTTGATTATTTAATATTTACATTTATTTTATTTATTTACTTGTTATGAATTATATTCATAACAACTCTCTTGCCCTCATTGAGAGATAGTGCTTCCAGAGTCAGTTTCAAGACATATCGTCCAAACTCCACCTCATGGACATGATTATTCAACCTACGGTTCTTTATGGCTCTGAGGTCTAGGAGCCAAGCTTGGTACAGATAGATTGGGCTAAGATGGAGAGAGTCCAAACATTGTTTCTTAGATGCATCATAAGATACAAACGTATTGTTCCACAACCTATTATCCAAGCAAAGTTCAGTGCCCATCCATCCCGCCTCGAGGTCATCTTTTGTCTAGTCTCTTTCCTCCAAAGTGTTAGATCTCTCTAGGACTCGGCGGCAGGGAGAGAGTGTTGTTGAAGAATCTAGGGCAAGTTAATTTAATAAGGTTCTTCTTGCCATGATAACTATTTGTGAGGTATTTTTAACTTTTCCTTATTAGCACAATCTTTGCTTGTTATTCTTAGAGTGTATCTTCTTAGTTCATCAAATAGTTACCAAAATGAAAGAGACAAGAACACAAGATGTTGGCTTTTTTCTAGGGCCAAAACCTCTCACTCTTTGAGAGGAAAACCCACACAAAATTCTTCTTATAGAGATTCCAATTGACGAATACCAAGACCATGACCCTTGGCCTATTTAACCACTCCAAGACCAAGACACCAATCCTCTTCTTCGTCATTGCTGAGATCATCATTACTACTACTGAAGTCATCACTGTTGCAACACCAAGGCCTTCACTACTGCACTACCGAGTTTATTATTGTTGCATCATAGTTGTACCTTATTGCACTGAGATAAATGTTGCATCATTGTTGTACCACTGAGATATTCATCATAAAAATGAGATCTTTGAACTGAGACATGATAATTTATTATCCATCTTAGCTTGCTTGAGGGACATTTGTTTATATGGTTGTAGCCATAGGAATACCCAATCACCTACATCAAAATTTATTTCGCTGCGATGTTGATCTGCCTGTTGTTTCATTCTATTTTGGGCCAACGTGAAGTTATCCTTTAAGAGTTGGAGAACTTGTTGTTGATGCTCGATGTGATCTTCCATTGCTTGAACCTTAGAATTTTCTCTTAAATATGATGTGATGGATGGTGGATGATATCCATAAAGTGCCATAAATGGGGTCATTTTTGTTGCAGTATGGAAGGAAGTGTTATACCACCATTCAGCTAGAGGCAACCATTTGACCCATTATGTATGTTTATCAGATACAAAGAAACGAAGATATCCTTCCAAACATTTTTTTACTATCTTAGTTTGCCCATCAGATTGAGGATGATAAGATGAGCTATGAGCTAACTGAGTACCAAGACAAGAAAATAATTTTGTCCAAAAATTTCCAGTGAAAATGGGATCTCTGTCACTTACAATAATCTTTGGGTTTCCATGTAGCTTTTGAATTGTTTCCATAAATGAAGTAGGAATTGTACTCGCTTTAAATGTATGAGATAATGCAAAAAAGTGTGCATACTTGGTAAGTTTGTCAACTACCACCATGGTAACACTCTTTCCTTCAGACTTGGGTAAACCTATGATAAAATCCATTGAAACCTCCTCCCAATGTTGGCTTGGAATGGATAACGGTTGTAATAGTCCTGGGGTCCCTTAGTTGTAATAGGCATTCAATCACATTCTTGAAATGAGACTTTGATGCCTCATGCAATGCTTATGCCCCATCTATTCAGGCCATGGTGTGTAAGATTGTTTGCAATGGGAGGTTGGTAATGGTATTTATGTCAATTTTCCCACTGTTACCCTTTTTGGCTCCCAAAAAATGCCTCGTAATGAGCATATTCGTGCTCTCTCCTCTAATACGTGATCCAGATAAGTGCACTTGTTGTCCCTTTCTGGACAACCAAGTAATGAAGTAAATGTCAGCGACCTCTATTTCGAGCGCTTGATCCCCGAACATGAACAGTTGGTGATCTGCATTCCACCCACTAATTAAGTGTTGCAATAACTCAGGTTGTGCTCTGATCCCAGGAATCATGAAGAAATTGAGCAATCCACATGCTCGAAGGGCATCAATACAGTGTTCATCCTGCATAGCCTAAAGGTCTTCAGCTTCATAACCCCTCTCTTTCCATTCAATCACCATTTTGGACTAGTTTTCCTACAAAACATCAATAAACTAACATTTCATGAGAATCTATGGAAAGAAAATCCAAGACTAACTGTTTTTATGGAATATTTCACTTCATATTTTTTACCTTAGCATGAGCACATCTGTCTAGTAATTTTTTTGTTCTGCCAGTGCGAGTGCCTAACTGGCTCAGGGTGAGCAACGCGAGTGCCTAACTGGCCTCAGGGTGAGTAGCACGAGTCCAATGGGTGAAACTTCTGCTGGTCACCCACGATGTATTTTTTTTGCAAATATTCCTTACAGCCTACCCTATCGATGAAAATGCATGAAATGACTACCAAAATGAAGGGAAGGGACAAATATATTACCTGTAACAAGCAGCTCAACAAATGGTGTCCCGAATTGATCATGCTCGTTGCCTAAAAATCGAGGTAAAATGAGCTAAAAATGATCTCACAATTGAAAATTGGTAAAATGGTAAAAATGACTTACGTTTTTCCCTATTTATAGTTTTTAAATAATCCTTTTAACAAATTAGGGCATATTTCACTCATTTTTTTAAATATTTTTCCTTGAAATCGGTAATGTGCATTTTTCTTGTGCAGTGACAGGTCATATGTTCTTGGTGAAGGTGATTTATCTTGACTGATTCAACAAGTTTTATTTTATCACTTTTTAGGACTCATAAAAAATAAATGAAAAAGCGACCCCCTAGAGTCATCTTTAAGATCTTTTTTGACTCTCGAAGAATGAAAGGATCATCGAGTACTTATCGTTTCAAATTCGTAAATGTAAATGAAATAACGTCTACTCAGTATGTGTTTAACCCTTTTCCGGACTAAGATAGGCTATTGTATAGAAAAGGAATACCTTAGTCGAACATGGCTAAGAGGTTATCTTGAATATTATTTTCTACGTTTTCGGGTTCAAGAGACGATTTACAAAAAGGGACCTTTGGAGTTTTCTTTTTCGCTTCTTTTTCAAACTCTCTAAACATGAAAAAGATGTCGAGTTTCACCTCCGTCATACTTGTAAAACTTAAATGACGTAGGACTTGTCACCATGACGAGACCGAGTCCCTGCTTCCTAGGACTTGTAAAACTTACTAGGATGGATTCATCCAAAGGATGAACATATATGGAACTCATATACTATCCCCTTCAAGCTTGAGATAAAAAAAAATATATGGGGTACTCGCCAGAAATGTTGGGGGAAAAAGTGAAAGCGTTCATGTCTTGTATCCTATAAAGGCAGCATGTCGCTCTTGAACATGACATTCATCTGTTACTTGTGTTGGGTTTGGGACTGTTGGGTATTGAAAATGTCATTCATTTCCATTACACTTTCACTATTATGTCCATTATATCACCTCCATTTCACTATGTCATTACATTCATCCCACTTTCATTATTATTGGGCCACATTTATGTTTTTCCAAACTTTGTTAATTTTTAGCCCTTTTAAGTGAATTTGTGGTTAAAAATTAAAAAATAATGTGCATTTACTTATACATAACAAGTGGGTTGAGATTGTTGACATGTGTAGGTCAAAAGGAGGCTTCTAGAAGACCTTTATGTGGCACTCTAAGGCCAAATTCGAATTTGAGTTGAAAGAATCATGGGATCACGAGGATATGTGTCACATCTCCTAATTGTATTGAAACTCTAAGAAGACATGTGTCTTATCAGTTCCTATTTTGATTAGAACTCTAGAGGTAGAGGGAGAGATTCATGGACTCTCATTAATGAAATGGCTTCTTATATTTTTGTATAAATAGGAGATCTCTCTCCTTCATTTGTTAGCTTAGCTTGGCTTTTTAGTTCTTTAGCTTGGAGTCTGTAGTTCTTCCTTGATGGCTTTGGAAAGCTTTGGAGAGCTTTGTTGTACATTGTAATTTTGAAGAATTTGAATAAAGCATTGATGTTCTCAACATGGAAGGAGATGTGAAGTAGATGTCATGGAGCATATTAGAATGTAAGGTAGAGTCGATTTTGCTTTGTAGTTTTTCTTTGATTTCATTCAAGTATGTCAATTTATTGCTTTCAAATTTGATAGTTTAGATTTTCCATTCATGCAATTTTAATTCATGCAAGTGCGTTCAACCGGTTGATTGTAGATTAGTTTTTCTTTACATGTTCTTGTATTTGCTTATTAGTTTTTGCTCGAGTTTTCTAATGTAGTTTTTTCTCGAGCTTTCTAATGTAGTTTTTGCATCAGGTGGTGATCTGAGATTTGCATCCTCTGCTGAACTTTAGCTTTTAAATTTCAGTTGTTATGCTTTGATTTTAGTGAGATTTGTTTGCTGCTATTAGCTAGTTTAGATATCAAGTTATTCATGTTATTTGACGTTATCTCCGGTGCCATGGCTTAACCCGAGAAGTTAATTGGCGAGCTATCGGATTATAAGTGAAGTAATTTGATTTTGCTTTCATTAGTCTACAATTTTTGGTTTTGAGTGCAGTGGTTTAAATTTTATTTCTGTAATTAGATGAACAACAAAGACAATAACTTCATAATCATCACTTCATCTTTTACTTGATTTAAGTAGTTGCATATTTACACTTTTGTTCAAGTACTGAATTTATCAATAGCATGTTTTGAGATCTTTTGAAGTGCTAAGTTTTGGAAGTTACCATAAGGGACATAAACCTTTTCTTGAAATCTACATCCATACTTGACCTTTAAAAGTATTCTTAAAACCTTAGAATAGGATTTCTATTTGCATTAAACACTTTAGGAAACCAACAAGAACAAAACCCCAAAAACAACATAAACTACAAAACAACGAAGTAAAAAAAAACTTAACTAAGCACATATGGTGCACCACACTTCATCGGTTTACAATACCCGGATTGATAATTTATGTAGAGCAATTTAGGATACTAAATTGACTAGACATTTTGGCACCATTACCGGGGAAGTGTAATTAGGAGACCTTATTTCTTACGTCTAATAATAATAATAATAATAATAATTCTTGAGTATGCTCTCCTCCTGCACTTTGTGTGATCTGGAGGATCAGAAAAAGAATCTTTATGTTAAAAAAAAATGACAAATAAACTTCATCATTTCATTTGATTCAAAAAAAAAAAAAATCCAACTGCTTTGATAGGTTTAGTTGTCCAAAATTGACTAGTTATGGTTTGTAGTGGTCCTCAAAACACTATGTCCTGTTTTAATAAGATTTTGCAATTTAGCTGCGGAATGCAGCCTGATTCCGCAGCTAATTTCAAGGTTTAGCAGGTTACAAGCATCCAATGAAGAAATCGACCACATGGGCATCTCCAGCATTGTCCCAACATGGATCCTATCCTAGTCACCCAGCCCAGATTGATAAAAAATCAGCTTAAGACCTCAGTGAAAGTCCTATTTTTAGTATATTTTACTTGAAGTCTTTGCTGCCTGAAATTGAAAATCATTAATCATTCTTATAAAATTTCACAATTTCAGAGAAAAAAAGAAAGAAATAATCAATGGTTATCCCCAATTCTAGTTTCCACTGTGGCCTCAATAGAAAATCTGCATTCCTGTTTGAAGCTTTGGCCTTGAAACAAACCTGCAAGAACATTAAAAGAAAAAAAATCAATTGTGCAAATTCAACAAATCGAATTGCATAGGACTATTGTGTTTATTAAGGAAAATAAGATGAGTCCAATTTAAAAAAAAAACAAAAAAAACAAAACAAAACAAAACTCTTATGTGGCTTTCAAAATAATGTATGCAACATCCAATTTATGTGGCAGAAATTTTTGAAACCTCCCAGTGTCAATCCAAAAAAAAAACAAAAAATCTGCATAAGCATTGATCTGATGTTATGTGCATCTTTAACCCTTTGTAAGCAATCCATTTGCATTCATCTGGACCATGTATCTTAGTCATATGGAAAGCTTTCAATGAATTACAGAAATTGCTGGGAAGATTGTTGTTGAGATGATGACACCTTCACCACTTGTTGTTCGTGAATCCACTAACCTTCAGGATGCAGCTAGATTATGGCTAGAAAACAAATATCGAAGATTTCCTGTAGTGGATAATAGTGGGAAACTGGTTGGGTTACTTACAAGGGGGAATGTGATTAAAGCTGCACTGCAAATGAAACACGGTGTTTAGCACAAGGCTATAGGGATTTGATTATATGGAGATCTTGAAACATGAATTTAGAATGCATATCTCCTTACTGAATAGGTAAATAGTTAGCCTCGAGAGCCATTACACAACAAATCAAACCCAGAAAGCCGAATGCAGCAATTCATAAAATGCAGAACAGTAAAAACAGTAATTCAGGAAAACGTAAAAAAAAACCGTCAAACTTTAACTACACGTTGTGGCCAAACGGAGACGAATTTGGGAAAAATAAAACATGGGTTTTTTCGGCAATAGGGTCAATTATATAACCTCAAAATGGTTTTAAGAAATTCGCAGTGGTTTAGGAGAATTTATTGGTTCTCTAAAGCCTCTTTTTGCATGCCGCGTGAAGAAAAACGAGTTTGAATTAATGAACAGGCTGTGATTTAATTCGGCCAGGGAATTCTGATTTAGGAATCAACTGTGTGCTGGCATTTAACCTTACTCCACCACATCTCCTGCTTTTAATGCCTCTCGTCTTTAATAAACTTGCACTTCACTCTCACACCTGTTTAGAGACGTATCCCAATTGAATATGATGCTTCTCCACTGCACCCATTTAACGACTATTCCTATGTTCTTTCGTTCTTGTAGGTTACTTGGCGTTTTACTCACTAAAATAGCAGCACAGGAGTTGGTACTCATGGATCTTGTCTTCATTGACAAGTTCTGTGTACATGTTTGATTTTATTATGATGTGCCTGGCAGTCTGACTATACTTTCAGCCAAAACTCTGCAATGAAACAATCTCTGTCAACCCGTAATCCCATGAAAAGCACTAATCAAGCTCATGACTATTTTCCACTTCATCTTTATCAAACTGTACTTACAGCTAGGTTGGATTATATGCTTTGGTTTCACCTCGTTGAGATTGATCCAACCATTAAAGCTCCTGGGCAACGAGTATTTGACATCATAATAAATGGCAAAAATATACATCATATATGCTTAAGGAAGTGGGGAGATTTGCTGCTGTTTGGTGGCAGTATACTGTAATCAATTTGAATAAATCAACAATTAGTATACAACTGAATCTAGTTTCTAGAAATCCTTTAATCAGTAGTCTTGACACTGTCTTTTAGCTGCGGAATGCAGCTTTGTTCCGCAGCTAACTGGCAATTCCGCAGCTATTTTCTTACTTCTATAGGTTACAGGTGTCAAGAGATGAAACGAACCACATGGGTAGCTGGGAAAATGTTAGTACATGGATGGTGTCCTATTCATTTGATCCAAGTTGATGAAAAGGACCCCGGTCAAAGGAAAGTCAAGAAGTGTGTTATCACCAAGTCGCCACACTAAGTCGCCGCATGTCAAGAAAAAAAAACAATTTTGAATCAATGAAATGAATAAGTTATTTACTCACTTTTTTGAAGGTATTGATTAATTTTGGACTGATGATGAACAATGAATGGCTAACTTTTTATTCAAGTTTTTTAGCTACAGATATTGCGCACATTCCGCAGCTAAAGCCATTCTGCAGCTGAAAAATCTCATTGTTCAAATCAGCCTAACTTTCTTATACGAAATCAGATTTTGATGATTCAAGTATCATTGGAAAGATCTCAACAAGATCTACACAATGAGAAATCCATCATTAGAGTTTGAAACGATAAATAATGAAATAAATTGTTGAAAAGAAACAACATTCAACTTGAAGCACTAATTCCAAAGCAGGTATAAATTCTTTTGATTTTTCCTTTGAGAACTTGTTTCATTAATACAAATTCTTAGTTTTATCATAACTAGAGAGACTGATCACCTCTCTCCTTTGATAATCTTACATTCCATTGCAGAAGAAGTATTAGTTTTTTTTGCAGGTTCCAGGAAGAAAGACAAATGACTACAAGAGAATGGTGTCTCTCTAAGAGACTAATTTGTTTCATAATAGAATGATCAGCAAAAAAGAGGAAATATGCTGATGCAAAATCAGATCCAAACACTTGAAAAACTTTCAGATACTACTGTCTCCATCACATCCATACCTCATAATAAACCATTCACCTCATTTCACTTCATATTTTCCATTTACATTCACATACACTTCCCATCTCTTTTTGTCCATTCATAACCCTCAAATAAAAGCAAGAGGCTCATTCACATGCTTATTGCCCATTGCCATTTCTACTCTCCATTGCCATCTCCCATTTTCATCTTCCATTTCCTGTCATTTGTATTCCTCAAATAAGCCCTGCTTTAATGCAAATTATTGAGTCCATAGTCCTTTGAGTCTAAGTTCCTTGTAAAGACACCTTGAGGCTTGCATGCCTTAATGGCAAGTTCTCATGCTGACAAACAATGGGAATACATTAATGTCCTCCGTTCATCAAATCTTCTAGGTGTCTCGACATCGGCAAAACTATTTGTACCTAGCAAGATGTGTTTGGGCTTCTTGACTCTCATTGTCATCAATGGTGAGAGTTCTCGTGTTGACTAGTGGCATCCAGTAATGGCCATTAAGTCAACAATTTCGTGCTATGTTCGACATCAAAACATCTTTTCACATAGTAGGAATTGTGCCAATGAGTTTTGAAGACATGAAGACTATTATTTTCAGCATTTTGGAGTAGATTCGGCAAGTTTTAGTAGAACAATAAAAAGTCATCTTAACTCTATCCATGACTCTTCTTGTTCAACCACTTGAAGAAGAATATAATCATAATTTTACAACCACCACACATACAACTCATCCATTCCAAAGGGTAAGCTAAGGTACATCATTTTCTAACTTTTGACCATAGAATTCCATAAAAATCTAGAATGATAATTGTTGGAAAAACATTTTTCTTCCTCATTTCATAAAATTTCCAATACCATCAGGTGGGGGGGGGATACATTCATCTTCATATTTTTCCATGTCCATTCAGGAGCTCACATACTTCCAACATATATTAACTATTACATTGTTATTATGAGCATACAATGGATTTTCAAAAGTGCTTAAAGGATAAATTGGATACAAACAAAATCATGGTTGTCACACAAGAACCAACCATTATGCAATCCAATAAAGATATACTTTGCAACAATAATCAAAATATCATTATGCAAAGTTCAAAGATCAAATTAGAATGCAACAACAAAAAAATGGTTGTAACACAAGAACCAACCATGTTGCAATTCAAGTAAAACACTTTGCAGAAATATGAAATTATCCAATGATATCATGCAAAGTTAAGCCAAAGCTCAAGGATCCAAAGAATTAATGTAATATATATTGCATGAGGACATGCAATAGCTTCAGTTGGGGGGTATGTTGGGTCTTGAAAATGTCATTCATTTCCATTACACTTTCACTATTATGTTCATTATATCACCTCAATTTCACTACTATGTCACTACATTCATCCCAATCTCATTATCATTGGGCCACATTTATGTTTTTCCAAACTTTATTAATTCTTAGCCTTTTTAACTGAATTTGTGGTTAAAAATTAGAAAATAATGTGCATATGCTTATACATAACAAGTGGGTTGAGATTGTTGACATGTGTAGGTCAAAAGGAGGCTTCTAGAAGACCCTTATGTGGCACTCTAAGGCCAAATTTGAATTTGAGTGGAAAGAAACATGGGATCATGAGGATATGTGTCACATCTCCTAATTGTATTGAAACTCTAAGAAGACATGTATTTTATCAGTTCCTATTTTGATTAGGACTCTAGAGGTAGAGGAAGAGATTCATGGACTTTCATTAATGAGATGGCTTCTCATCTTTTTGTATAAATAGGAGATCTCTCTCCTTCATTTGTTAGCTTAGCTTGGCTTTTTAGTTCTTTAGCTTGGAGTTTGTAGTTCTTCCTTGATGGCTTTGGAAAGCTTTGGAGAGCTTTGTTGTACTTTGTAATTTTGAAGAATTTGAATAAAGCATTGATGTTCTCAACATGGAAGGAGATGTGAAGTAGATGTCATAGAGCATATTAGAATGTAAGGTAGCGTAGATTTTGCCTCGTAGTTTTGCTTTAATTTCATTCAAGTATGTCATTTTATTGCGTTCAAGTTTGATAGTTTAGATTTTCCATTTATACAATTTTAATTCATGCAAGTGTGTTCAACCAGTTGATTGTAGATTAGTTTTTTTTACATGTTCTTGTATTTGCTTATTAGTTTTTGCTCGAGCTTTCTAATGTAGTTTTTGCATCAAGTGGTGATCTGAGATTTGCTTCCTCTGCTGAACTTTAGCTTTTAAATTTCAATTGTTATGCTTTGATTTTAGTGAGATTTGTTTGCTGCTATTAGCTAGTTTAGATATCAAGTTCTTCATGTTATTTGACGTTATCTTCGGTGCCATGGCTTAACCCGAGAAGTTAATTGGTGAGCTATCGGATTATAAATGAAGTGATTTTATTTTGCTTTCATTAATATGCAAGTAGGTAATTTAACTATCAAGTTCTTCATGTTATTTGACGTTATCTCCGGTGCCATGGCTTAACCTGAGAAGTTAATTGGCGAGCTATCGGATTATAAGTGAAGTAATTTGATTTTGTTTTCATTAATCTGCAAGTAGGTAATTTAGATATCAATTCTTCATGTTATTTGACGTTATCTTCGGTGCCATGGCTTAACCTGAGAAGTTAATTAGCGAGCTATCGGATTATAAGTGAAGTAATTTGATTTTGCTTTCATTAGTTTGCAATTTTTGGTTTTGAGTGCAGTAGTTTAGATTTTATTTCTGGAATTAGATGGATAACAAAGACAATAACTTCATGATCAACACTTCATCTTTTGCTTGATTTAAGTAGCTGCATATTTACACTTTTGTTCAAGTATCGATTTTATCAATAGCATGTTTTGAGATCTTTTGAAGTGCTAAGTTTTGGAAGTTATCGTAAGGGACATAAACTTTGTCTTAAAATATACATCCATACTTGAAAAAGGTTAACTAAGCACATATGGTGCACCACACTTCATCAGTTTACGATACCCGGATTGATAATTTATGTAGAGCAATTTAGGATACTAAATTGACTAGACAGGGACATCCTCACTTGGTCACTTTCCTTCTTGGGTTTGGGGAATCCATTTTGCCTCTCATCTGATCATACCATTCTGTCATCATGACCTTTGATCCTATGTTAAGTAAAATGTTGCCAAATTCTAGAGTCGTGTCTCTGATATGTTCAAGATAAGTCCTATATGTAGTTCTTTACCTCCTATACACTGTCTAACTTTCTGCCATTGTCCTATATCACACTTATCTACTCTACTACATCCTTTTTTTTCGTGTTGATGATGTGGGATTCATTATATCCCTCCTTTGATGGATTACTTCCTCTCGACTTCAGCTCATTATCTGGGAAGATGATCTAGAAACTCCCTAGCAGTACTTTAGAGCTTGCATGCCTCAATGGCAAGTTCTTCACATTCGATGACAGGTTTACATCATTGACCTTCGGTCATATGATTTCACTGGTGTTCGAATTTAATTTCACTATTCACAATCGTGGATTGTACTGATTGTACCTTGAGAGCCATTGTCATCATTGGTGGTTTCTCTCGTGCATGTTAACGCTTTACATCATTGACCTGTAATTAGGTGGTTTTCTATCATGTTCAACTTCGACACATCTATTCACATGTTAGAATTTGTGCATTGATCGGGTTGAGATGGAGTGAAAGACCTTGGATTTTGTCTGATAAAATCTAGGTTACGTGGAGTTATGACTCATTCATGATTTCACACATTTTTCCTTTGGACGAATGGCTGCGACGATACCATGGGTCCATATTCATGATCCTTTCTATTCGGATGGTTGCAACCATACCAAGGATCTTTGCACATGATCCATTTTATATAGATGGTTGTGTCCATACCACGAATTCATGTATTATTAGATGCATATTCATGTATTGTTAAGCATGATCATTAGAGCTGTCAAATATGTATATGCTTTTTTTGTAGGTCTCCTAACAACGTTGTTATCATCCTTGCATTGACTTGTAAAACATCTCAGCCATCACTCCCTATTCTGCCTTCATGCTTTAGGGGGCATCTGTTACATGATATTTTCTCATATCTCTTGTTCACTTCTTGTACCATATCCCGAAGTGAAAAAACATTGACTACTGTGCAGCATATCCATCATGATATACAGACCAACATCTCCCTGAAGAATCAAAGGAAAACTGCCTTTAATCCATTATGGAGAAGGTTGCCTAAAAACCTAATTTTTGGCATCAACGTGTTTTTCTCCACTACCTGCCTTTGTTGATGGTAGGTTTCTTAGTTATACACTAATGTTGAACCTCTTCTCGCAGGCTTTCCCAAACTGGAGGAGAAGATTTTCTCACTAGAACCTTCGGGAACAATGAGTTGGATATTGGTTATTGTTGATATGGTCAAGCTCTCTCATTTGGGCCTCTTGATCTTATCATCATGGGATTTACCCTTGAGATGTGGACCTTTCTCCTTCTTTTGTGGATCCCTAACTCCCTTTCCCTTCCTATAAATTCACTCCCTTCCATCCCAAAATGGTTGGTCATTGATTTTTGCATCCCTACGATGAGATTATGTTTACATGATACCCATTCTATCTTGGATAAGGAGTGCTTGAAGAGTATTTTCTTGGACTTGGAAATCCACCAAAAGGAGGGTTCCAACATCAAGGCATAGGTGTATGCTTCCATTTTTAGTTTCTTAATATATACAAAAAATGTTCACTTTCCATAATTGTGTAAATATTTACGCTATTAGCTTAATGTTCCTTGATCTATTAAGTAGCTTATGTTTGATATATGTTATACATGCTCTCGTATCTTGCATAGTACTTTGATATGCCTTGTAGGTATTCGAATGTGAAAAACAACTAAGGAGTGAGGCTTGCAGTGAAAGATTCAAAGCCATCTCTAAGGATCGAGCGATTAGCATCAGAACGAGGTAGGTTTCTCCTTCTTCATGCATTTGTCAAGCATAAGCTAGGAATGTATGTATTAGATTGTTTGGGTTGTTGCTAGACCCACTCATTTGGCTGGATGGATCACCTCTATCCGCAGAGGGGATTTTCCTTCACACCACTCCATGGCTCTAAATTTGTTTTTCTTAATGCCGCGGGGTCGTGCTGCAAAAGGGCACAACTTCCTTGAACTATGGATTTATAGCACTCAACATCGATATTCAAGCATGGAAGTTAATAATACCCTAAGCGACCATAAATCCTTTCCATCGAGTATGGTTTAGAGGAAATGTCATGGTGCTTACGGTTAATTATTTCCTATGAATTTATAGTTTGAAGGCCCCAACTCTGCGAGGGATTTCCTACAAGTAATAATGAAACCCTTATGACTTTCATCATGCTTTGTAATTTTTTATTTTTTTTGAGTTGATAAATACTTTTCATACTTGCTTTCATGTGCTCTATCATAAGTTAATGGTCAGAGGTTTGTGCTATGATCTCATGTTGCCGTAAGCCTCTTCATTTGCGAGATATTTAATTATTAAATCAGACCACTCCTGACTACGGCTTCCTCTTTCTAGTTTCTGCCTAGGTACCATCCCTTGGTTTAATTGAGGGGTATAAGGAGTTTGAAAGTTTACGACTTCCAAATTGCACAATATGTTGATTTATTATGTTTAAATAATGTTCCAAAATCTTAGTTTGGAGGATTACGTTTCAGGAAGAAAATATTTCTAGCCTTTATAGTTTGGGACAGGGACAAATTTTGGGCTGATGGCTTGAGTCGGCTTGACCCATAAGCTAATTGGGTCTCCTCAGATTTCTTGGATGACCCCATTATTTCCCTTGCCTATTCGGTGTTAACAATCATTACACATAGTGCTCATTCCAATAGAATTATTAGTAAGAGAACAATACTATTAATTTTTTGTTATAGCTCATGGAACCATGATCAAGTTCAGGGTTACGCTTTTCTTTAATTTTTGTACAAGCCCTAATTTCGGTTGGTGAACTTGTCAACCCTTTTTACTTCTACATGTAGTCCCTATCTTTTCTTCTTTACTATTCGACTCAAAATCATCTTTCTATACGAAGCAGAGTTAGGCATTCATAATGATAAAAATGTGTTTTGTTTAAATTCATGTTATTACACTGGTGAGGGCACCCAAACTTAGTTGAGTTTCCTCTTGCTCATGTTCCTAAAAGATCTAGTCATGTGTTGCTTTAAGTTATGGTTTATCTTTGTTATTTGATTACAATCACATGTCGAATTTGTGCTTATGTTCATAATAATTCCATTTACAAAAAATACAGAACATTTCTCTTTTCATTATCAAAATACAATACATCATTGATTCCAACAATTTCCACTGTCATAACTAAGATTAACATTTTTGCTATTGTTCTTTAAGAAAATTCATCTAGATGAAAAGAGTACATTTCTTTAATCTACACATAACTTCAACATACTTATCTAAACAATCAACTGTTGAAAATGCAACAAGAAAATCTAGTTTTGACTTTTCCTTGGTCAAACTAGATTAAAATTTGAATTTGAAGTTCAACGTAATACTTGGAGGTACTTAACTGAGGTGACATGGCTCTTGTCACTTATTTAACTCATTAAATTCGAGTTGGAGACACTTGAGTTCAATTCTACATGATTGATTGCTAATTTGTAGCAATATATTTCAGTTAATTTGAGTTATTATCAGTTTAACTAGTTCTAACTGTCAGAAGAACTAGTGGAGGTCAAGTTGTGGGTGTGTAACTTCAACCACACTGAGTGATCAACCAGTTAACTAATCAATCAACCCAAAATAATTGTTGCATGCAGAGAATTTGAGTTACCCAGTTGAGATTGGAGTTCAAGGGTAGTGTACTATCAATTGTAAACTAATCCAAGTTATACAAGTGGTGCATGCAGTCAAAGGATTGGCCTACGGTAATTGCGCAATTCCTTGGTGTGAAATTCCGACTTTTAAATTCCATTACCATGGTAGAAAAAGATTTGAAATGATTGCAAACCTCTTTATCTATATCTATTCTGACTTTCAAATTCTATTACCTTGATTCAACAACCGAAAAATAGATATATAGGTAACCACTTTTAGATAAAATAATATGTATATATAAGTTTATAAATATATAGGTAACCACTTTTGGATTAATGCAAATAATATAAATAAATATTATTTAGGAATAAATTTTGTTGGATTTAAAATCTCAAATAGATAAACGAGCTGAATTAGATAGATATTAGATAGAAGATAATTAATATTAGTGTCATCGAGTAAGTTGGCCAGCCATTTAGAGATATAGATAAGCGTTTTATAGGGTTGAGAAATTCAAGCACTACCCGCCCTTCCTCGCACGAGATACAAAAGCAACTTTGTATATTTATTTATAAACAAGTCGGGAAACAAATTTGTTGTTGGAGACTCTGCAATAGAGCCTCTCTCCGGACCTTGAAATTCTCCACAACCAGATTCGACTGAATCAATCACTAAGTCTTTATTTTGGAACGTGTTAAATTTGCGAGGTCAAAACAAATTCACAAGAAAATACATTTAATATTGCTACCTTATATGCTCTATTTATATAATTTACTTCACATATTGCTTTATAAGATAGGTGAAGTAATATACAAAGTAATTATAATGAAATGAAATGATATTTTAAGTTTCACGAGACTAAAAATAGGCTATGAGACCATTAGTTCTTTGTTTTTGGCTCTTTGTAATTTAGTTTTTTTCCGACCCAACCTTCCAACAATCCCCTCCCTAAAAAGACAATGCCAAAAAACTAATGCTAATATGTTCTCATAACTTTTTCTGATGTCTTTGAATGCATCACATTCCAAATACAGAACAATCATAAATATATTAGAATATTACACTTTTATTTAAATATATTATATTAAGATTACATGTATATTATAATATTACACTTTTATTTAAATATTAAAATATTATTTAAATATTTAAATATTACATTATTTTAGTTACATTTAAAATAATTTGATTTAAATATTAAAATTTTGTATTTAGAATATTTAGTTTAAATATTAAAATATTATATTTTCTTAATTTGAATATTATATTTAAAATATTTTGATTTAGAATGAATATTATTTTTAAAATATTTTGGTTTAAGTATTAGAATATTATATATTTTTAGATAATATATTAAACTATTTTAATTAGAATACTAGTTTATTTGATTTTTAATTGGAGCTTGATAAACCTCGAGTTAAAATAGATTTAAGTTAGTCATAATTATAATTATAAAAATGTTTCAACTTAATTGTTTATTTGTAAATGATCTAAACTAGTTATAATCATAATTTTTAATTATAAAAATGTCACAATCATAATCATAATTGTTTGTAAATTATCTAGGTTAGCCATAATTTTTAATTATAAAAATGTCACCATCATAATTATAATCATAATAATTTAGCACAATAGCTTTGTCCATGGTCAAATTTGACTTTTATTTATATTATCACCACCACTTTGACAAAGCAATAAACTATCCCTAAAATAAAGGAGTCGTCTAACGAGGTGGTGCCTGGACGGCCAAAAGTCACCGAGCAAAAAAATTTCAAAAAATCTTGTAGAGGCAGTATTTGAATTCAAAAAATCTTGTAGAGGGAGTATTTGAATTGTGTTTTTGCTGGTGGAAATGGGTTTAACACCATTTGGCTATCTGGGCAAAAAAATTTCAAAAATTATTGTAGAGGCAGTATTTGAATCGTGTTTTTGCTGGTGGAAATAGGTTTAACACCATCAAAAACGTCTAAGACACCTAAAATTTTGAAGTTTAACAACTATAACTTGGATTTACAAAAATATTTGCCAGATTTTTAATTATAAAAATGTCACCATCTTAATCATAATCATAATAATTCAGCACAATAGCTTTGTCCATAGTCACATTTGACTATTATTTATATTATCACCACCACTTTGACAAAACAATAAACTATCCCTAAAATAAAGGAGTTGTCTAACGAGGCGGTGCGCGGACAGCCAAATGTGGCCAGAATCCGGGCAAAAAAATTTCAAAAAATCTTGTAGGGGCAGTGTTTGAATTCAAAAAATCTTGTAGAGGCAGAGTTTGAATCGTGTTTTTGCTGGTGGAAATGGGTTTAACACCATCAAAACGTCCAAGACACCTAAAATTTTGAAGTTTAACTATAACTTGGATTTACAAAAATCTTTACCAAATATTTTCTAAATATAACCAAAATTTCCATGACTTTCCAAGCAACTACTCCGCTTCGTTCAACTACGCGTAAAATAAAACTTAGATAAGCTTACAAAATCACGAACAATAAATGTGGAATGGAAAATAAACATAGATTGAGGAACCACGGCGATTCCTATTTGTTACCCTATAGAAATTTTAATGCGGCCTGACATGGGGCCGCATTAAGGGGATACAACACGCTGTTGTTTTTATTTTCTCTCTCATCACCTAGCGGCGTGTTGTATCGCCTTAATGCGGCCCCATGTCAGAGCGCATTAAAATTCCTATAGGATAAAAAATAGAAATTGCCGAGAAACCAAAGTCTTCTAGAAGGCATCCACTAATTTATTTCCCGTATATATCTCGACGTCCAGGTCAGTGTCTCGGAATCGTAAAACCAATGAGGAGAAAAGTTGAAGGAACATTATAAAAAGAAAATGAATAATGGAACGAATCCATCTCTATCTTCCAGTGCAAGTCAGTCTTGTGGAATCCTAACGCCAATCACACCAAAAATTAAACAAACATTATTAAAGACCAAAAACTTTAATGAAAAATATTCTTATCTAAACAACTATAAGACACGTGTCAAGCTGTTAACGATGAAGTCAGAATTATCAACGTTGTGAGCCAACGAACGGCAGCCACGTGTTTTTCTTGGCCCGTAAAGGAGAACGATCACTACCGGATTAGAGGCCAGCGAGTCATCCCGCTCATCATCAAGACACGTCATGTACCTGTCTTTAAAGAAAGCGTAGACATAAACTCAAATTCCGAATCCTTCAAATGCCTGCCGTGTATTTCCCGCATTTAGCTGTGGTTTGGAATTTCCGAGGTGGTGGGTGACGTGAAGTCTGTGCAATTCAGTTGTGTCACTTCCAGTACGCTTGCCATGTGGCTGCCTGCCGTGCAGAAACATTGCTGGAAATTTAAGGGAGATGTATTTATTATTAAGGTAGTGTATACTAGCAATTGTTCCGAAAGGTACAAAGAGAAGCCGATAGGATTATTAAATTAGAATTGTTGAATTTCTCTAGAAGAGATGTTGGTTCAAGCCTAACGGATGAGCAATTTGAGTTGGCTAAAGGCCTTCTAATTGTTTTTTATTATGGTAAAATTATATTGATAATTCATTGGTTTTACTTTCAAAAGCTTGAAGGAATTTGAAGAGCAGATATAGAATTGCTTTGTGGGATTTGATCCCAAGTGCTGAGTTGATTGCTTTAACTTGCCTAGAATAACAATGTTGAGTGCTTTGATAATTGTATGCCTGTCGGGTGCTAGTGATCGTATCGTATCCCCTGCATCTTGATTATTATCCAGAGCGCTGAAGAACGTTCCACTGGAGTCAACAACGGATATGTTCTTAGTCTTATGCTACAATATTACCTTGATTTCAATTATTCATTTTAGGTGTTTTATGGAACATCTTTAACATAATAATTGTAATCCTCGCCTCTCCACATCTAATCTATTTGGAGACTTGCTCTTTTGAATAATGAAATAGAATTTCCAAACTTGCACAAGCCCAAATTTTGGTCTTACATTGGGTTCATGAAAGGCATTAGACTAAGTGAACTTTTACTAAAGGCCAGATTTTATGTCAAGCAACAAAATGCAGCAAGCATAACTCCTAAAGCTTCAACAATTAACAACACACAATGCATCCTCTTGCACATGATCTATATTGCCAACTATCACCCATCCCTTGCAATTAATCAATGCAACATGTGTTATTAGCCCCACCTTGCTTTCTTCCACTTCGGAGTTTTTCACTATGCACAACATATCCTCCCATCTCGTGGTTGAAAAATGTCATAGAAAAAATAAACTAAAAATACCATTTATCCATGCTTGTGGTTTCTCAGGTGGTGTACCTGCTGAGCTTTTTATGACGCTGATTCTAAAGTTTATACACCAATAATACCTTCATTACCGCTCTTACTAAAGTGCAACTCAGTCTCATGGAACAAAGACCACTGAATGGCGGGTTAAAGTGTTATTCAGACAAAGCATATCCAACAACAATCCAAATTGTGGGTATGATAAAAGCAGTCTAGGATCGAATAAAAGCGTTATAAGCTAAAAGATGATCAAAATTCATAAGCAGCCAGTGAGGAGTTCCCAAGGCACAGTTTGTCTATTAACTTAGTAAGCATAGAGTTTTTTTCAGAAAGAAAAGCAAAATATATTATATTGAGGCAATATATACATCATATTCTGATGGATTTCATGAAGAAGACCGCATCAGAGAGTCTAATAGCTGAGAGGCCTATCAGAAGAAAAACATGAAGCAACACATAGGAAACATAATAAGAACTGGAATCACCAGTATCGCCAACATTGTCATAATGCATTACAGGAATAGGCACAAAAACAAAAAAGAAGCCCACAGCATCCAGATGAAAGCCCCCAGAAACAATCGAGGGCACAAAACCGAGATTTAAACGCCATACATATTGCACCCATCGACCTATCATCGGATAGAAGGATAGAGTGTTGAGACTAAAAACAGAACATATTTGGAAGAAATATTTGAGTCTTCAAAGATTTTTAAATTCCTCCACTTCCAAAGGCACCATATTGTGATCGGAAGAATTGGGCGCTTGTCAGTTTCTTGGCTTCCCCACCAGGCAAAAGTTGCATCAACAGAAGAGAAATTAAGGTGCGGAAAAGAAAAATACAAAGCTAGACCATACCAGATTTGATGGGAGGCCATGCAATTGAAGAACATATGATAGTTTGTTTCCTCCTCCATTTTTCATAACACGCCTCTGCTGGGACCGTGCCAAGAACGCTTCCTCAAATTTTCCTAAGTTAAATTCTTGTTGTAAAAGACTAACCAAGAGAAAATGATCACTTTGAGGGGGCAGCTGAGTTTCCACCAAAACGCTAGAAAAATCTGTTTAGCAGGAATAATCTTTTTGGAAATGAGATCAGAGTATATGTCCTTTACAGTAGCTCGAGAGTGAGAGAGAGATAAAGACCACACCACATGGTCATCAGTCCCAGCCCGATTCAAGCCACCTTGATCAAGAGTGTTTTTGAGGTTATCCCAAAGAAGAGACAAGGCCTGTGGGATACCAAGATCAACAACATTCTTGAGCGAAGGAGAGAGCCCCCTCCACTCCTTGATAACCCTGTTCCAAGTAAAGATACCAGATCTGTGAAGGTAAAAAAGAAGAGGATCTGGAACCTGTAGATTACCCCTGAAGCCAGCAAAAGAGTCGAAGCCAATGAAGATCTTCCTTCCAGAGAACATCCTCCATTTTAGATTGTTAAGAAAGTATTTCTCAATTCTCCTGAAGCTAAGCCAAATAGCAGACCCCTGTTTTTTTCCAATGGAGCCAAACCTGAACCAGAACTCCAAGCTTCTTCCTTTTTGATACTTTTGGTGGATAATTGCACTCCAGGGATTTGAGTCAAAGATGCCTCTCCATAAAGATTTGCAAACAAGAGCTTTTCCAAAAATCCTTAAATCCATCAGACCCCATCCGCCAAGTTTTTTTGGCAAAGTTAAGTGATTCAATTTTGAAAGATGAATTTTACCTCTTTCAGCTTTCGCCCCCCAAATAAAATTGGCAGAGATCCTGTTCATGGCCTGAATAATACTAGCCGGGAGCAAATAAAGGTGAGTCCAGTAGACCGACATCTGCATCAAGACTGATTGGGCGAGGACGACTCTGCCACCCAAGGATAAAGATCTGTATTCCCACAGCGCGATCTTACTATAAAATCTTTCAACAAGCCATCTCCAGTCATCCTTTAAATAAGCCTTGGCTTTAAGGCGAAAGCCCAGGTACTTGATACCTTCAGACAATGGTCTAGAGTCGATTCCAAAGAGCTGGGAGATCCAAGATGTCGTGATCTCATCTGTTTCATTATGATACAGGACCAATTTGGCCTTATTGATGGCAAGCCCAGAGGCCCTTTGAAAGCGGTCAAGAATAGACTTAATGCACATCCAGGATGCTTTAGATAGCATAGCAAATAACAATACATCGTCTACAAACAGATTATGAGAGATATGTATTTGCTTACAGATCTTGACCGGAACATATGATTTATCCTCCACTCTGCGATTGATGTGCAAACTCAAAGTATTTATGGCCAATATGAATAGGAGAGGCGACAGTGGACAGCCATGTCGAAGGCCCCTTTCCGCCCGAAAGAATGGAGAGGGAAGGTCATTAATCAGAACAACATAGTTAACATTTTCGATACAAGCCATTATCCATCGAATAGGCCCCGGATTCAGACCGACTTTTGTGAGAAGACATTGCAAATATCCCCAGTCCAAAACATCATATGCTTTCTGAAGGTCATTTGCCAGCTCGAAATTCAAAAAAGGAAGAAAAAACGAGAAAGCACTTATCAATTCGCATATTTCTTTACAGCCAGTTCATGAATGATGTTGGTAAGCCGCAGTCAGAGCGTGAGTGTCTAATTAGAATAGAATTACATTGGAGCCCTAAGCTTTGCCAACTTAGAACCCCAAAAATAAAGAGGAGCAGTATTTAAAATAGAGCTGCATCCGAGCCCTAAGCTTTGCCCACTCAAAGTCCCAAGAAGACGAAGATGAAGTATTTACAAGTCGCAATTTTCTTTACAGATGGTTCATGAACATGATTACATAAGAAAAAAACCAATGCCGTGAATGCAACATCCCACAAAACTGTAATGAAAAATACATATTTGGGATGCAGTGGCGACAATTAATAGGTGCTATGTATAGGGTTTTAGCAGTTCGCGTACCAGTTTTTTAGACATTTGGGATAGTGCTTGACAACTTATGCAAGAAATTGACAAGTGTTAACAGAAAATTCACTGATTATCAAATTTCATTTTTAAGTTCCGCTGAAATGTGTCTAATTATTTTCTTCATAATTTCAAGAACCATGCAATTCATAAAATTAGAAAACCTAAAATCAGGCACGAAATAATAGAGTTTTAAGAGAGCTCGGAATTTACTACGCGCAGAAAATCAGAAAAAACTCTCCGAAACAATAAAGGAAATAAATCAATAATGGCACACCCACCCGGGTTCCTCCTGCTGTTGCGAAAATATTATAATGGAAAGCTCCTTGACCGGTGCTTTATAATAGAAACAGCAAAGCTGACGCATACTCTGACGGGTGCATGGCGTCCAGAAAATCTTGCATTTTGCCAAAACGAGCACTCTGGCTTTTTGTACTTTCTTGGTATTCTTTTGTGCTTTCTTGATTTTCTGTTGTTTCGTTTTCTAGTTCAAATCAATGGTTGAAAATGTCTCACCTGATCGAACGGAGCAGGGTAAAAGTGTTGACAAAGAAGTTGATGCATAAGAAAGCTTATCCGCCTAAATATATCAGTCCTAATATATATTTTTGTATATTTAATTATTTATTATAGGTTTTTTTCATTTTTTTTAATATGTAAAAAATAGTGTTTATTTATAGATCTATTAAGTGTCGAGGGATCAAAGTTTTTTAACTCTAAAAGAGGTTTGCACATCAAAAGATTTGATCTTTTTGGGCTTTTGGTAGATTCAAGGTTAAGATAGATCAAGGCTAGTTTGATTGCTCCATTCAATTAGGCTACATTCCACATGAATACCATGGGCCATTTTTATTTTTATTATTATATTATTTTTATAGGATTTATTTTTTATTTTTTTTACTAAGTTAAAATGTTTATATTACATTAAGTTAATTTTTTATTTAAATTTATTTTACTTTTATTTTTATGTAATTTGACTTAGTCAAAATGTTAAACTCAAAATGTTAAACATTACATTACAACATCGTTACCATGCTAGGGTGCCTCAACGCAACAACTGTTGATAATTAGCATAGATCCATCATTCTAGATCTACCAAGCCCCTAGAGAGATCAAATTTCATTTCACTCTAAAATAAGTTTGCTATCTCAAGAAATTTTTAGTAGATCCAAAGTTATGCCATTATAATTATAATTATAATTATTAATTTGATATTTTTATTTTATTTTATTTTATTATTAATTTTATACCTTTATTTTATTTTATTTGTTTTTAATTTTAAGTAATTTGACCAGGTCAAAATGTATGTTTTCTTGATAATTATCATTATTATTTATTTTATTATTTATTTTTATTTTTATTTTGATCAAGTTACAATATCTCTCCATATCATTATTACTTTTTAATTGAGTACACACGTAAATGTTTGTATGTTTTGCTTTTACATGTAATTTTAAAAATTATTATAAATTAAAATTAAAATACTTTTTGCTTTTAGATTTAATTTAAAAATATATTATAAATTAAAATAAAATATTTCCCCTGACCGCGGTGCAGCTGGACGGTATTTCCATTATGACAGATTAATAAAAATGGCCTTGGGGTACAAACCCACCATCGTCCACATGCTTGGGGCATTTGGTGCGGTGGCTCCGTGCATGCACGGTGTTAATACTCCAGTAGGAGGTGGCAGTGGTATTGAGTTTTGGTTCTTGCATTTGGTTAGGCACTCTGAGAGAGAAGTTGGTAAGTGTCATGTTACCGATAAAGGAGTGTGGAAGGGTGGTTTCGAGCTCAATAGAACGACGGGAATTCAGGCGAGGTGGCGAGATAGTCTTCTCCCTGCGAGGGTAAACATAGTATGTGATTCATTATTCCTTTCACTCCTCCATGCAACGACTTATCTGCTTAATGGATTTGGGAATGTATGGTTTTGAATTGCTGGGGTTTGTGAGAAAGAGAGGCTCCATGCATCTACATGCGTGGGTTTGCCTACTGCAACAAGTCCATCTGCCCAGCATGGTCTCTGTGTTTATTCTGTTTAGGATTATTTTATCCAGGATGAGTTTATTTGGGGTTTCTGTCTCTACGGTCAGTCCCTGGGACCTCCTGTTGGCTCGGTCTGACATTGCTAGGACTAGGGGATGGGTAGTTTACAATTTGTTTCCTAGGTTTTGTCTTTCCAAATTTTCTGGGGATGGGTCGGGGCTTTTTCTCTGTTTGTTCTAGAGTCGGATTGTTCCATGACCTTTGCCCCTATGGGAGTCTTCTTGGATGTATATCTATGGCTCTGCGATGGATCGTGTATTGGGTTTGTTCTTATGGTATAAGCTCTGGTGTTTTCTCCATACCTTTGTCTGACTGTTATGTTAACGGGCTCTGGGTTGTGGCAGTTGTATCTCTATTTGGATCGATTGGTATGGAAGGTGTTTAATGGAAGAAAAGGGAGGAAGTCCCTTAGGCTCTTTATTGGAAATTACAGTTTCATGCTTCTCCCTTGGCAGGTGTGGGAGGCGGTAGTTGCACCTAGAAGTTGGAAGCTTCTAGGCTTGGGCTACCACCTATACAAGAAACTCGACTGACCATTTCCTCCACTAAACATTGTAAGCACACGACAATGGCTTGAATGGCGATTGTAAAGGCTTGAAGCCCAGCCCTGAGGGGCTAAGGTAGAAGAACCGAGGGGATCGCAACATTAGGGCAACCCAAATCCTCGGGGGCAAATAGAGGGGTCATAAACCAGTTGCTAGCATCATCAATGATGCAGTTACAACTTACCACGAAGGCACAAGTGAGGAAATCCGACAGCTAATTGAGGAATGGGAAGCAAACTTGAACCGCCAGGCTAGCTCAATGGAAATTGAGGTGGAGGATTGGCGGGCTATGGTGTCGGATTTAGGGCACACCCGTGGTCACATCACCCAGTTAAAACAAACCTTGTTCTTGTACTGGTCCATGAAGAGCATCTTGGGAAAGGCTCTAGAGTAGGGCTCTGTGGGCATGACCGCAACGGTATAGGACTTTCCCAACTATAAAAAAGAATTTCAGAAGCTCTAGTTTCATATGCAAAAGCAGGATGGTTGCCTTTGACAAATAGAAGAACACATCCCTTGCATTCTCTCACAGATAGAGCTCCCGGGCTCCAATGCTAAGGACCCGGCTCCAGTGGAGTATGCATCTACTGAGGGAGTAGAGTAGTCTGCTAGCTGGTTTTTCAGTTTTCTTTTTCTTCTTGTATGCGGGAAGCTTTTAATTTTAAAAATAGTGATCATTTTGTTTTTAGGCATGTATTATTTAGGCAAGGTAAAGACATTCAGACTTATCTAACTTGGTTAGACAAACTTGGCTATTTAGGATGGCATATCACACTATTATGTTTGAATCCACCTAACTATCTGTTATGTGAATGTAACTTGCTTTTATATTAATGAAAATGGAAGGACCTACCAAACTTACAAAAAAAATTTATAAAAATATTTTTATTTTGAAATGAGTTATGGTTTTTGGACAAATGTTATTGATAAGCCACAATACTAGCTCATTGTATTGTAACAAAATCTGTTTACAATTTAATAATATTCAAGGTAAAATGGTGGTGAATATTTATGGTTAAGAATATTTTTATATTGTAAATTTATTGTAAGTATTAAGTTTTAATTGCCCACGGGGAGTATAATAGACCATGATGGGTGCCCTGTTAAGTCACAAGTTTGAAAGTCTGTGGGCCAAAATCCAATCATGTTAAGGGATGGTGTGACCTAGGCTAAGTGCAATCTCGGGTTGATTTCGACGGATTAGATGCCCCTCGATCACGGTTTCTCAAGCTAGACCACTTGACAAACAAACAAAAATAACTTTTAATTTAAATAAATGTTATAAAATAAAATTAAAACAAACAAAAATTCTAAAATATTTTGATTTTTGAAGTGAGTTATGGTTTTTGGGCATGTGGTATTAATAAGCTAATGTATTGGCCAATGGTATTGTAATAAAGCCTATTTAGAAATGAATAATATCCATGGTAAAATGGGGATGAATATCCATGGTTAAGAATCTTGTTATAGTGTAAGTGTGAATTTTTGTGTGTGCTTATTAATTAAATTTAAATATGGTTATGGAACCATTATTTTAATTTATATGGTAAAATAGATCTTAATTTATAACTATTATTTATATATTATATTTTAATGTGATATGTATATTATGATTTTCTTTTATCTAAAAAATTGTTGGTAATTTATTAATAAAAACAAACTTACAATATAACATCAAACAACACCAATAATAATAAAAAAAAATTACTCACACATTTACTAGAGATACCATATTCGGTGCATTTAGAATGGCTTACGTGTCCTTGTTACCATTGTACTTAATTACGTTACTTGTTATTTAATGTGTTATGGCATTCAATTAAACCTAATATTTAGACCCATTGGAAGTTTCCCCTTGTTAACACACATCATTATACGCTACAAGGTACCCAGGCACCTAATCTTATACTCTTTATAGTTTTATAATGATGTATGGTCTTCGATATGGAATTAATTATATAATTGTGGTGCTATGACTAAAAATAATGTCAAGGTTTATCCATCGGATTCAACTTAAGCCATCAAACAATCTCGAATATGATGATTTTACAACTGGTGTCGATCTAACCATTGATCCACTAGGGTTTGGATTCAACAGTCCAACTGTTCTTTCATGGAATGTGGGTAATTGCCTAGTTTTTCTCTATCATTTTTCCTGTCATTCTTTCTTCTTCGTTTGGTCAAAGGGGCTCTGCACTAATCTCAACTTGGAGGAAGGGTTTTCAACCAAACTTCTTCAAGGTAAGCTTTGTTTGGCTCGATAGGCTTGACTCTCTTTTTAATAAATTCCTGTAATACTCCATGTTACACAGTATTTTGTCATATCTCATGTTCATTTCCCGTACCATATCCCGAATTTCCAAGACATTGACTATTGTGCAACATGTCCATCATGATATACATACCAAAACCTCCCTGAAGAATCGAAGGAAAATTGCCCTGAATCCATTCTGGAGAAGGTTGCCTAAAAACCTATTTTTTGGCATCAACACGTTTTGCTCCACTGCCTGCCTGTTCTGATGGCATGTTGCTCAGAGATAAGCTACCATCACCCTAGCTGGGTTATTTCTATTTGTAAGCATATTTCAGTATTCTCCATTAATAAATGAGGTATTATTTGCGCTGCATCTCTTTTTTTATGGTTATCACATCTCTTTATTTATGGTTATCTCTGTAATCTATTGCATTCCTGCTTAAATCCGGATCATGGGAGACCTTTGGGAGTCTCAAATACCTTGGAATGATTGTCCAGGACTTTTTGGAGATCTGGAGAAATAGATGATTCCGATGTGGAAACATCTAGCGAACATAATTGTGCAATTACACCTCTTTGTTCCTTTTTTAAAAGCTTTGTCATACCATTAGAGCTGATTATCTTTCATGTTTTCCCTGCAATACCCCTTAATTCAACTTCCTTTCTTTCCGTAGAAAATTTGATGAAAAGTTCTTGAAAATTAAAAGCTATTGTACCCAAGGATTGTAACCATTGGACTCCTAGTACAACATCAGTACCTCCCATTGGAATGGAAAGCATTGGGCTAGTCAATACATATTCTCCCATGGATAGCTTGATATTATGGCACTTTCCAGAGCAATTTATTGTTCCTCCATTTGCAATCATCACTTGACACTCTGGTGCTAGATATAGGAAGCAATTCAATTCTTTTGCTACCTTACAATGAATAAAATTGTGGGTGCTTCCTGAATCAATCAACACTATTACCTTTTTCTTCTTGATTTGTCCTTCTATCTTGATGGTTTGAGGAGTGGTAATTCCTGCCAATGCATTACAAGATATGGTCGGATTTATTTGTTCTTCATCTAGGCTTTGTTCCTGGAGTATATCCTCTTCTTTTGACCTTTCTTGCTCCTTTTCTGCTTCCTCTTCACAATCTATGTAGAATAATTTCTTCTCAGCACACTTATGACCTTTAGTGTATTTGCTATCACAACTGTAACAAAGCCCTTTTGCTCTTTTTTCTTCCAATTGTTGTGGTGTCAACCTTATAGGTTGTGGAAGACTAGGGGCAACAACACTTCCGTCTTTATAGTTGTGAGTGGTATGCTTCCTGGTTGCCATAATTTTGCTTTCCATTTTTCTTTCTAACCTGAATGCCTTCTCTAATGAATCAGGTTCCCAAAGGCGGACATCATGTTGGATATTATCCTTTAAAGACCCTATGAACACATCAATCCTATGCTCCTCTGGAATATCTTTTACCCTTATGTTCAATTTTTGGAACTCCTCAATGTGTTCAATTATTGAACCCTTTTGTTTGAGACTTATCAATTGGCTAAAAAAAGTGATGCTTTTTGTATCCTCATAATGTGCTATCAATTCTTCCGTAAAAATTGCTCAAGTGATAAATTTTTTACGAGAGCAAAGCCATTGATACCATACAAACTGATTTGGTTCCAAATATAAAGTTGCCATATGTACCTTTTGTGTGTTTTGCACATTATTGAGATCGAAGAATTGCTCCATCTGTAATATCATGTGGCGGGATCCTTTCCATCAAACTTCCTCATATCGATTTTTGGAATATGGTGAATCTTCGATCCAACATTACAGTCTATGGAATCATGATTAACATTTCTTTTGTTCTCATCATGAGTTTCCTTTAGTACCCTTTCACCATTAGTGACCATTTCTTGTAGCAACTTATTCATATTTATCTTCAATTCTTCCATCTTATCATCCATGCCATCAATTTTAGCGTCCATGCCATTCACCTTAGCTTCCATGCCATCCATCTTAGCTTCTACACCTTTCTTTAAACAATCCATCTTAGCTTATACACCTTTCTTTAAACCATCCATCTTAGCTTCTACATCTTTCCTTAAACCATCCATCTTAGATTCTGTTTCTTTTTGTGCAAGTGATACTCGTTGCACTTGTTCTTGTAATTTTGATATATCATATAGCATTTCTTCTTCTTCTTCATGAGTCATGCTAAAGCTTTCAGGTTCCTTACTAGGTGTTTGCATTTTCTTTCCTCGGGGCATCAGTTACCGATAATAATGCTCTACTATGCCCTTTGAATTCCTTCAAAATAAATTTTCAAACCAAGCTTAAGCAAAAATTTAAGAAAATCTACACACCTTTTTTCACTTTGTAGGAGCTTGATATTGCCTCTGATGTGTCTCTGTACTTTCCGATCATCTAGTTCTGAATTTGTGACCTGCAGTAGCCCTCTGTGTCCTCTATCCAATGCCATAAGTCTGACCCAAATTGGATTCTCCAAAGAAGAGTTATGTGAAATCTCCCATAGTGACTTGATTATAGACTAGTTCAGTAGAGCGATCTTGTACGACGTGCCACGAGTCACTGTTTCGACCTTTGGATCTCAAAAATGCATACAAGAAACTACAGTCCGTCCTCTTTCTGTACCTTCTTACGAAATTTCAATCCGATCCCCAGAAAGAAAGTTATGATGATTTTCCCCAGGTCACCTGTTTGGAATGTAATTCAGAAGTCTGCAAAAAGGGCAACTTCCTCAGATCAGATCTCCGCAAATATAGCGCGACAAGCTCTGAAATTTGGACCCAAGGTTCAGCACGATTTCTTCTCAAATGGTTTTTTTTTTGCAACTTTTGAAACGTCGCAGAAAAAAAGTTATAACGAAAATGCCACGATGACCTGTTTGGAGCAGCGAAACTCTAGAATCCAAAGCTCTGATACCAAATGTTATGAAACCAGCTCAAGAAAAGATAGATCAACGCCTTAGCATTCAGCCTCTTCTAGGAGGCAACCTCCTTTACATTACATAAATGAGCAATTCTTCGATGATACAAAGGACAAAACCTCCTTTCTATATATAGGAGTCTAAGGAGTCACAATATAACCCAGCCGACCTAACAATAATAATATAAAGCCACAAAAATAATAATAGAGGGATTCTATGGGGCACAGTAATAACAATATGGGGGCAATAGGGGCACAACAATATTAATAAGGGGTATAAATACAATAGTAATGGGGTAATCACTAGTATTATAGGGACCCAACACTTGTCTTAAGCGAGAATGGCATAAGGATTCCCAATTTTGGCTAGACCATTAGGGGATAAAGGAGGAGATCATCTTGCAGAATAAGGATAGTATTAAAAATATCATCACCTCCAAATTTAAGGAGAAGTTATGGAGCGGTAAAGAGATAGAGGGATAAAGGAAACTAAGATATTATAAGGAGGTGATCAACCCCATTCTTGAAAACCATAATTATTTATTTGTCTTGACTAGTGTTAAGAAGAAAATAAATAGTGTTAAGATAAGAAATAATTCTCATTAGCTTCATAATGAAACTAGGCATTGTTCTACTCCCAAAACGCCATGGGAAGAAAGATTCAACCATTTGTGTGGTACTAAGAAGGTTGAAGATGTAAAGCACTTTCTCTTAGATTTCTCAACTTATTGTCAAATCCATTCTAATTTCAAAATATATGTCACACTACCAACCTTCTTAACTTATTAAGGCAACAAAACTATGGTGATCTCAGAACACTTCTCTTCAAGCATAGAAATAATATGTTAAAGAATTTCAATTAATTTCTTACCTTCGTAGAGTTCAAGTGAAAAAAGGCTAAAGGAAGTCGGTGCATGTCATTCTGTAAGAAAAGGTTCAGCCATATCCACAATTCAACCCCGGATGCGGGTGCCACGGGAGAGGATATGGGACCGCCACCTGGTCACCATGGGCGGTACCAGGATTAAGGTGAGCATTCACTGCGAGCAGCCGTCGGGGTCTGCAAGCGTGGGTGCTGAGGAGGGAAGGGACGGCAAATTAATGCCTGGTCCGGAGCATAGTCTTGGTTGTTGTGTGCAGTTATGGAGGGAGAGGGCCGAGACATGGCAGAGAGGCATAAATACAATGCAGATAAGGAATGTTTTGCTGTGGATCATTTACAGTGGAGGGAATTGGGATTTCGGGTGTCAATTTCCGGAGGTCTGGCTCAAGGCGCCCCTGTTGCAATTGGATTTGGGAGCAAGCCTGCTAGTGTGGGCGACGGGTGTGTGTCTGTTCACCCTGCTCCGTTTCGCTATCTGGCATCTAAGACCACCATGGTCAAGCTCAGACAATGCCTCATCAGCCGTAGAGGCTCAGGAAGAGGCGGAACTTCGCGCCCATCTGTGGATAATGTCTCTTCTCGCTGCTGCCGCTGTTTATGTCACCGAGTTGAGGAAGCCAACCCCTTGCAATCGCGCCAATTCATGGATGCTGGCAACTCTGAAGTGGGTTCCAATCCTCTCCCAGCGTTTGGAACTGCGGTTTTTTCCATCAATAGCCCCCAGGCCAATTCGCGCATCAATGCTCATGTATCTATTCTTTTTCTGGAAGAACCGGTGGAGGAGGTCGGGGAGCAGCCCCACCCACAGCCGCATCAGGCCGAGAGCTCCAGAGCTGCTGAAGGATTGCCGGAGGACTGCCCGAGACCAGACACTGACCCTCCAGCGTCTCAGCCAGCGCCCTCGTCAAAGAAAGCTAAGGCAGATTGCCCCCCCCCCCGGAAGGATTGTGCTGGATATATGAGGAGGAGCCGGACAAGGAGCCGGACGATTAATCGACCGCTCACTCACTCTCCTCTTTGTCTTCGATGCTCTGTTTTTGTCTACGGCAGCTGGTATGTTCTAAATGTCTCTGTTTTGTATGTGAATTCTACTGCTCAGTGTGTCTCCACGCCCCTGCGAGGGAGTTTGATGAAAATTTTCTTTTACTTGTCCACTTCTGCCCTCACTGATGTTCTAAGGTTTATAGCCCCTGCGTGGGCATTCAATGTCTGTGGTAGCGCCCCTGCGTGGGCTTTCAATTTCTGTGGAAGCGCCCCTGCGTGGGTGTTTGGTCTCAAGGTTGCTGCCCCTGTGTGGATGAAAAGTTTTCATGTCAAGGCCCCTGCGTGGGTAGTCAATCGAGTGGTATGGACCCTAAATGGGTGGTTTTTTGAGCGCTGTAAGTCCAGAGTGCCATCCATGGCCTCTGGCACATGACTTCATGGCTGTAACCGTTTTTCTGTTTTAATGTAAATAATAGCGTAGCATAGTTTTAACAAGAAAAAAAAAATTTCTTACCTTCGTAAGATCTAATAGACCATATTGGTCTTAGTGGAGGTTAATCATCATCATCATCAAAGTTGATATAAAATTATGTTATGTTCAATGGACATGTAAATATTCTATTTATGGTTGAGAGTGAGAATGAAATATTTTTACCACATCTCCTTGATAATGTGTTCTAATATCAACAATAAACAGAGTAAGAAAACATAGTGAGAATGAGATTATTAATGTTTTTTAACTAATATTAGCAAAAACATGTATATTCATTATTATTATTTTTATTTATATAATATTTTATTTTTATTTTAAAAGAGACATGTGTCAACTCTATGTTGAACACGGAAAGAATTACACATCTCCCTCATATTGGGTTGTAGAATGTGCCTCTCGGAGAAACGAAGATAACAAAATGTTTTATCCTAGGGTGTTTAAAGAACGATCCCACACTTTGTTTTACAATAAATCTTGTGAGAGTTTATTCATATTTTATCAATATTAAGTTTTCTTTAAGCCAAATAAAATAAAAAATATATCTTATTTTCTAAATTAAGATTAATTATGACTTTATAGTATAATAATTTTCTTTATTTTATATATTTCTTAGCACAAATGTAAGTAATTTTAATCATATCAACATTTTACAAAATAACCCCTATTCTATATTTAACCCCTATTCTATATTTTTAATAACTTTGAGTTATAAACAATATAATTTAATTTTAATAATGCTAATAATCGCTTTACAATGTTAGAAACACTCTTTTTTTGGAAATAATTCTATTTTACATGGTTATTATAGAACTAATAAAAAAATTGGTTATAATTGTTTCACTAATAACCCAATTCAATGACATTTTTTTTGTAATTTAATAATAACTTAGAATATATATATATATATGAAAGCTATTTAAGACATTTCCATCCCTCTGTAGAGTTTCAACTTCATACCAAAAAGGGAAAAAAAGTATCTTGTTTACCCAGCCACAACAAGATTAAACAAGAGCGATTGCAAGCAACAAGTCCCTGCCTATCTGGAAGTGTTGCTCACTGAATATTAACTGTGTTTAGTTGTGGCAGTTTTCGAATCCACCGACCCACATCTCAGGCTAGATCAGCCAAGCACGCAGTATTCGGTTCCTAAATGAAAGTACATGCCTAGTCAACACTGACCGAGATATATGTGCGCTAATGAAGGAGCAGTTGCTTGGATTCTATGCGTACTTTATGGCTCAAGCACTATTATGGTCACCATGCAGCGACATCATCCATATATATACAAGTATACAACCATTTTGATTTCCCAGGGATACAGAATGACTGGATGCAAAGGTACGGCCAGCCCGATCAGGCCTGATGATCCTATGACCTGCCACCATTATTCTACAGCAAGCATAAGTACTGAATAGCCCCGTATCCACGTTGGATTTATGCCTAAAACAGGTAGGGGCGCACCCCAACAATACTATAAAATGGCCCTCATTCATTGTTACAGAGTACGTATATGAGCTTAGTCGAAGTTCCTTCCCTAGTCTCGCCCGTGTTTTCCCTAGTCTCTCCCGCCCGTGTGTGTTTCGAAGGACCATTCGATATATCCATTAAGGGCTTTCATTTGGAACCCCCTTCCTTATATATGCTTCGTTAACAAAAGGGATCACTTAGATCTAAAAGAAAGAAGGGCGCTAGAATCACTTCTAAAAGGCCACCTATTTATGGATGGGGGAAAGCAATGATTAAGGAGTTTGGAGTAGGCTTAGTGGGACCGCTAAAGGGAGGGCGATGGGGGAAAGCAATGATTAAGGAGTTTGGAGTAGGCTTAGTGGGACCGCTAAAGGGAGGGCAAGAGAAGGTAGGCGTGAGAGACCTAAGAGGAAAGACAAGAATGGAAGTGTAACCATGATGTTAGGTAGGGAATTGGGGCATGAAATTCATGCCAAGTAATTGACTAATGCAAAATAAAACCCACGAGTGCCCAAAATGCCATCTATGCCAAATCCAACAATAATTCCTTCTCGCACTTGCATGATCTTCACTTGAGTTCACAAAGAATCCCAATTAGAGAGCAAGATCTTCAATTTTTGTATTTCTAAAAGAAAACTTTGAATTTGAAATGAATTTTGGGTTTTAGAATTTGCTTGTTTATGTGTTCAAAATGCTTGTTTATGTGTTCAAAATGCAAGTTCTCAACAATGATTTCACAGACACGGAAAAGAGGGCAGGATATTCTAATCCTAGGCACCCAGTGACTCTATAGTCTTATAATCTGAGTATTTTATGTTGAGTCAAATGTGCAACTTAAGTTCTAAGCACTAGATGTGATTGGATCGACGGTGGCTAGGAAATTTGAAGAACACACAACTGGTTTGACCCTGTTGAGATTTTCTGTTAATTAAATTTGGAAAAAATCTCATGAATGTGACAACAATAGGATTTGTTGCTAAATTAGCTCCATTTATATCTGAGGAGGAGTTATTGCATCCTATATTTGTTGTGAGAGAATTTATGATTCAGTTTTCTACTCCCAGCTATAAAAATGTAAGCCCGTAGAGGATATGTGTGATGAGAGGGTGTGAGGAATTATGTTGTTGTAATCTCCTGTTGAGTAATAAGATTGTTGATGCCTCTGTTTGGTGGATGTAGCCCAGATTGGTTGGGTGAACCACGTTAAAATCTCTGTGTCTTCATGTTTGTTTATGTTGTGTATGATTATTTAGTTTCCGCTGTGATTTTTTCTCTTACAATTGGTATCAGAGCTATGTTGTTGAGCTGGTACATGCGTTGAGTCTGTTGCCTGTGACAGAGAGGCTGAGAAGCCAAGTCTGCTACGTGTGACAGAGACGCCGGCGGTGACTCTGGATCAGCGCAAATACACAGTGTCGTGGACTGTCAGACCGTGGACCATTTTTCTGTGTTTAAGCCATTACGACTGCGAGCCAGGCAGCGTTGAACAGGCGGTGGACTGCAAGCCAGGTAGTGTTGAACAGTGCGGTGAACTGCGTGGCCAGGTTAAATTGCGGAGCACGTCAACTGCTGGAGGTTGGAACTGCGTGGCTGTGGTTGTTGATTGTCCACGCAGATTTATGCAAAGACCAAAGCTATGCAAAGCGTTGTTAACCAGTGAATTTGGAGCGGTGAAAGGTAGCGGCATGGTGTTTTCAAGTTTTTTTTTAACATCGATTATTAACATGGCGTTGAACTGTTGAAAAAAATCGATTATTAAATGCCGTTGAACTGTTGACACCAAATTATTAATATGCCGAAATGATTTGGAACGTTTTTTTAAAATTGGTCTTTAAAAAAAAACGATTTCAAATGGGTCGCTTTTGTACATTAAATCAAAAAGTCGATTTGAAGTTTTTTATAAAGCTATCATGAAATGCCTTCTTTTTTACAAAACAAAAGAAACGATTTGTATTATATATGATATTATATTTATATCATATTTCGTTTTTTAAATGGTAATATGCCATGATATTATAAGGCAAAGGCATTTTATTGATGAAGGGCAATTTTTAAATAAAAACTTCATTTATTAAAAGTTGCAATTGGAGATTTTGTGTGACACAACATGGCAAAAACTCAAAGTGCTCGATTTGAGATCGAGAAGTTCAATGGAAAAAACAACTTCGAGATCTGGAAAGTGAAGATGTATGATCTACTCGTGCAACAAGGCGTGGCGAAGGCACTGTTGGGAAAAGCTAAACAACCTTACACCATGACAGATGATGAATGGAGTGACTTGGATGAAAGAGCATTGAGTGGCATTCGACTGTGTTTGGCGGATGATGTTTTGTTTAACATCGTGTCAGAAAAACTGCTGCTGGTTTGTGGACAAAGCTTGAAAAGTTGTACATGACAAAATCCTTAACCAATAGGATTCTTCTGAAGCGACAGTTATACAGCTTGCGCATGAAGGAAGGTACGACGATAACTGATCATCTGAATACATTTAAACTCTCCTGGTGCAGTTAGAAAGTATATAAGTAAAATTTGAATCAAAAGATAAAGCTGTAACTTTATTATGCTCGTTGCCCGAGTCATGGGATCATTTTGTTACTTCTATAAGTCTTAGTTCATCAGAAACCCTTGAATTTTATGATGTTTTTGGAGCTCTGTTCTCCGAAGAAACAAGGAAGAGGTCAAATTCAAAAACCTCTACATCAGAAGCAATGATGGTCAGAGGGCGTTGTAAAGAAAGACGCTTTAGTAAGCACAACAACTCGCATTCAAAATCGAAAGGGAAGAAGAGTAAGGTAAAGTGCTAGTTTTGTGGCAAATCGGGACATTTGAAGAAGGACTGTTGGAAGAGACAGCAAACATCCAAAGAAGACTCTTCGATAGAGAAGAAAGAAGCAAACACGACAGATACAGGTTCGGCATCCATTTCAGGTATGAGTGATGAAGTGTTATCAGTTAGTTTGTCTAATCATGATCAACATTGGCTGTTAGATTCTGGTGCATCAAATCACATGTGCATTCATAGAGAATGGTTTAAAACTTATAAATCAATCAATGATGGAGTAGTTTACATGGGAAATGATGTCACATGTAACATTGTGGGAATTGGAAGCATCCAGCTTAAAATGTTTGATGGGACAAATAAAATTCTAACTGATGTAAGACATGTACCTGAACTAAGAAAAAACCTCATTTCACTAGGAGTATTAGACACTAATGGATATAAAACTTTTATTCAAGGTGGAGTAATGAAAGTTTATAAAGGAATTTTACTAGTAATGAAAGCAAAGAAGGTTGGAAATCTTTTTCAGTTAGAAGGAAGAACAGAGTCAGATCATGCTTCTACAATATTTGAAAATGAAAGTAATTCTATTCATTTATGGCATCAAAGGTTGGGCCATATGAGCGAAAGAGGTTTAAAGATTTTATCTGATCGTAAGTTACTTCCTAGATTAAATTTTGTTAAGTTAGATTTCTGCAAACATTGTATATATGGGAAACAAAGCAAGCATAATTTTAAAGCTGGAAAACATACTAGTAAGGGAATCCTTGATTATATCCATTCTGATGTTTGGGGTCCATCTCCTACAACCTCATATGGAGGATCATCATATTTTGTATCTTTTATTGATGATTTCTCTAGAAAAGTGTGGGTCTACATGTTAAAGAAGAAGTCTGATGTATTCACAGTTTTCAAACAGTTTAGAGCATTAGTTGAAAACATCACTGGAAGAACCATTAAATGTTTAAGAACTGACAATGGTGGTGAGTTTACTTCAAAGGAATTTGATAATTATTGCAAGGACGTTGGGATCGAAAGACATAAAACCACTGTATATACTCCTCAGCAAAATGGAGTTGCTGAACGCATGAACAGGACTCTTTTAGAGAGAGCAAGAAGTATGCTTAGTAACGCCAATTTGCAAAAGGAATTGTGGACAGAAGCAGTTTCTACAGCTTGTTATTTGATAAATTGATCACCATCAACTGCAATAGGATGCAAAATTCCTCAAGAGGTATGGAAAGGTCATCCTTGTGATTATTCTAAACTTAAAGTTTTTGGTTGTGATGCATATGCTCTAGTTCTGAAACATCAGCGTTCTAAATTAGATCCTAAATCAAAAAGATATATCTTTGTTGGATATGGTGATGGGACTAAGGGATACAGATTGTGGGATCCTACTACTCACAAGATCATCATTAACAGAGATGTTAAATTTAATGAATCTTCACTTGAAAATCCAGATGTAGATGATAAATTGAAACAGGATAATGTATCTAAGCTTCAACACATTCAGTTTGAAACCAGTTCAAATACTGATGATAGTCAAGATGAACAAGTTTCAGATGCAGATCATGAAGAAGTTCCTACAGATAATAATCAACAAATTGTGGAAGTACCAGAAACATCTTTAAGGAGGTCCACAAGAATCAAACGTCATCCTAAAAGGTATGATGATTATGTTACTTCAATTGCTTTAACCGCTAATGATGATGAACTTTTGTGCTATCAGGAAGCTATAGAAGGTTCTAAAAGTGAAAAGTGGAAAGAAGCTATGAAGGAAGAGATGATGGTATTAGTCAAGAATGGCACATGGGATCTGGTAGAACTTCCTAAAGACAGAAAAACGGTGGGATGTAAATGGATTTACAAATTGAAAAGGGGTGTTGATAATACAGAGGACAGATACAAAGCAAGGCTGGTCGCAAAAGGTTTTTCTCAGAAAGCAGGCATTGATTTTCATGAGATATTTTCACCAGTTGTAAAAGTTGTTTCAATTCGAATTGTATTAGCATTAGTTGCTTTCCTTGATTTAGAATTACAACAACTAGATGTTAAAACTGCATTTTTACATGGAGATTTAGATGAGGAGATTTACATGGAACAACCGGAAGGGTTTGTTCAAAATCGCAACAAGAAATTTGTTTGCAGGCTCAAGAAATCATTGTATGGTCTGAAGCAGTCGCCTCGACAATGGTACAAGAAATTTGATTCTTTCATGATGAGTCAAAACTATATAAGAAGTGAATATGATCATTGTGTTTACTTTAAGAAATTAAGTAATGGCATGTTCATTATCTTAGTGTTGTATGTTGACGATATGCTTTTAGCAAGCAAAAGCATAACAGATATCAACAGGTTAAAGGCTCAGATGACTAGGACATTTGATATGAAAGATCTAGGAGCAGCAAGACAGATTTTGGGCATGGAGATTTTCTGAGACAGGAGCAATGGTAAGCTGTGGCTATCACAACAAAAGTATATTGAGAAAATACTCTTGAGGTTTGGTATGAAAATGTGAAGCCTGGTTCAATCCCTTTAGCTTCCCACTTTAAGCTTTCTTCAAGTTTATGTCCTAATACAAATGAAGAAAAATAATATATGTCTCGAATTCCATATGCCAATGTAGTAGGTTGTTTGATGTATGCGATGGTTTGTACTCGACCAGATATTTCACATGTAGTTGGGGTTGTCAACAGGTATATGGCAAATCCAGGAAAAGAACACTGGTCAATAGTAAAATGGGTGCTTCAGTATCTGAGAGGCACAAGTGATTACTGTATCACTTATAACAGGAGTAGTGAATTTGTTTGTGGATATGTTGATTCCGATTTTTCAGGTGATTTGGATAAGAGAAGGTCAACATCAGGGTATGTCTTTACTCTTGCAGGTGGAGCTATTAGCTGGATGTCAAATCTATAGAACATTGTTGCTTTATCTACTACTGAAGCAGAATACATAGCTGCTTCACATGCTTGCAAAGAAGCGATTTGGTTGAAAGGTTTGTTTGGTGAGTTTGGTAGGTTACAGGACAACATCAAGTTATTTTGTGATAGTCAAAGTGCAATTCATTTGGCTAAGAATCCGGCCTATCATAGTAAATCAAAGCATATACCTATCAAGTACCATTTTGTAAGACAGGTTATCACTGAAAGGGGAGTCTCTCTTGAAAAAGTGCATACAAAGGAAAACTGTGCAGATATGTTCACGAAACCAGTTTTGTTAGAGAAGCTACGTTGCTGTCTGGCTTCTCTTGGCTTGCAGAAAAGATAAAATAATAAAGAAACAGGGTATCAGGCTAATTGTTGTCAAGGTGGAGATTGTTGAGATTTTCTGTTAATTAAATTTGGAAAAAATCTCATGAATGTGACAACAATAGGATTTGTTTCTAAATTAGCTCCATTTATTCATGAGGAGGAGTTATTGCATCCTATATTTGTTGTGAGAGAATTTATGATTCAGTTTTCTACTCCCAGCTATAAAAATGTAAGCCCGTAGAGGATATGTGTGATGAGAAGGTGTGAGGAATTCTATTGTTGTAATCTCCTGTTGAGTAATAAGATTGTCGATGCCTCTGTTTGGTGGATGTAGCCCAGATTGGTTGGGTGAACCACGTTAAAATCTCTGTGTCTTCATGTTTGTTTATGCTGTGTATGATTATTTTGTTTCCACTGTGATTTTTGCTCTTACAGAACCGTGGTTTTGAAGATTCCACGCATTCAAGCGGTATCCTGCCCAAGCACTGTAGCATGGATGGATCCAATGAGTGAGCTAATCAAATGTAACCCATGGGTAGTGTATTGACCACCGAGTCTAATAAAGTTTCCCTGCTTAGCATTTTTATACTTGGCAAAAAATTTCATTACTTCGCATTATTAACTTGGCATAAAGTTTCATGGCCTCGCATTATCAGACTTGGCGCATTATTATACTTAGCATAAAGTGTCATGGCTTGGCGTTATTATAGTTGGCATGAGTGGATTGTTTTATAGCCACATGTCCATTTAAATGTCTTCAGCTTCCCAACGTCCATATTCAAGTGCCCGCATGGTGACGTTTCTATCAGAACCTAAAGAGAAATGACATTTGTAAGCACATGCTCATGCAGAAAACCAGAAACAATAAATTACAAATGTTTTCATGGTTTCTTAAAAATTCTTTCAGGGTTTCTTACTTACCATGAGTGAATTTTAGTTTCCATTGCATTGATTATGTACAAAAATAAAGAAATGTGTAGAGTGTGATTGGCGGCTTGAATCATAGGGAGAGGGGCATGAAGTTGTTGGATTCTGAAAGTGAATGAAAATTGTTGGGTTGTGCAAATACAATGGTGGTCGAGTCACTTAATGTATCAGCCTTAGAAAGCTATGAAGGTTCTTGCAGAAATTTTTTGGTTGTTAGTGTTTGGAATTTGAAACCAAGCGACCTTCAAGAATTTATTGCATTAATGGAAAGCTCTACGGTGGAGACATTTATCGGGTCAGTCTTATCCGTAACACTCATGCCTCTGATTCATAGGGAACAATTATTGCTATTGTACTTTCACTGCCACTGGACACCACAACCTGGGCACTAAGAACAACCAATACTCAACGGCAACTGGGACACTAAGAACGTATTAACCCACGGGAGAAATCAATTGAGGATGAGAAAGGTCGAGCAGCGTACAAATGGCCTGCCTGCCCGCTGTGAAATTGGTTTGTTTGTTCCTTCTCGTTTTCGTTGTACAATGGGTTAAGGAATCGAGGTCATAAAATTGTCGTGTATGTGATTTGATGTCAGTTTTTGGATGTGGGAAGTCATATTTTTATTTATGGAAGGTGATTTAACAGGTCTATGTGTCGTGCTTTCAAGTTCCACTGTGCTTTCCTCGCAGTTTTGTATGCAACATTTGAGTAAAGGCCCTCGAACCTTAGCCATGGAACCTAACATGCATACTCAGGAAAGGACCTAGAACCATATGTGCTTAAGAAAGGGGAACCTTAGATAAGGAAAGTATACCTCCTAAGAAAGATAATGAAGGTCATGCCAACCATTTGGAGATAAGGTTTGAGAATTCAGCACTGCCAAAAACAGAAAATCTCAAGCAAACGAAGGACTATGTACACTTTGGGCAGTGTTGTGGGCAGTGCTGGAGGGTGACTCTGTACATTGTGGGCAGTGCTGGAGGGTGATGTATTTGTTGGGGTTATTGTTCAAGTATTTTTCATCAATATTTGATTCAGATAGAATATATATAATGTAAATGATCCGTATTTGTTGGGGTTACTGTTCAAGTTTTTCTTTTATCAATATTTGATTCAGATAGAATATATATGATGTAACTTGAGAATTTTTTTATGATTCCCGACTTCCAAGCCAACAAGTTAATTCATAAGTAGGCTCACCCACCCATAGCTAGTGGTAGCAAGGGAGTAGCTTCAGCCTTCCTGACTCCCGATGGTGCAACTAATGGCAATCAATACTTTCCTTCATCCTGATTTTGATTATAATAGATGCACATAGAAATAAAGATTGATTATAATAACTCAAATGAAGATGATGTAGACAAAAATAAATATATATGGGCAACATTTTTCTTACAATCAAAGGGTATAATAGTTTATGGTGAGTTTATGCTTACCAATCAATTTATTTTGTGTTTTTGGTCTGATTCCTTCTAGATTGGATGCACTTCATAATGGTGCCCACACTTTGTAGTAAACTAGTGGAATTCACGTCTTTCCCATTCATGCAATTTTGGTACCGCTGAAGATACACTTACCAGTGGAATTCACGTCTTTCCCCTTCATGCAGTTCTGGTACCGCTGAAGATACACTTATTTTGTTGCTATTGCAGGGAGCAAAGCAAAGCTAATTGCAGTTGCAGGGAGGTGCAGGGAGGAGTAGAAGCTTTTCCACCATTACAGGTAAGCAATATCCTTTGCCCAGCCTTCATGTTAGCAGGGATGCTAATACATGCAGAGTTTGCAAGCAGTGCTAGACAATACATGCAAACTTTGCAAGCGGTGCAAGTGGTGCTAGACAAGTGGTCTACCCATGTAGACTTTGCAAGCAGTGCCAGACAGGTGGTCAAGCTGTGTACTCAAGTTGTGTACTATAAAACGGTGTACTGCAACAAAGAGAAGATATCCACAAATAGCCCTTCGCATCATATCTAATGCCTTGAACTAATGCTAACATTAGTTTCGTAATTCAAAATGTCAAGGAAATAAATGGGAAATAAAACAATATAACATATGGTTATCGCCTCCCTGCCTCAAGAAGAGGCCAAATAAGATAGTGAAAGTGAGTCACTATATAAAATATATCGCCAGCCTAAAACAAAATCGTTATTAGTCCTTTTAACCAAGTCAAACTAATATCGAGAGACACCATTCCAATCACTATAGTCCCTACCGCTTGCCTACGGCAGGGACTAATAAGTGTCCTTCCCTCCTATCATAACTACAAAAATCAAATCAAAATAACTAGATCTGTAGTTGCCAAAGAAATTCATCCACTTGAGAATTAAAATCCACATTCATGTAAAAGGGTGGAGTAGTGCCTTCCCAAAAGCTCTCATTATCTCCACCTCTATTCTAGTAGTCTTCTCAAAGTCTTTTTAGCCTTCATTCCTTGTCTTCGACCCATAGATGGCATTTATTAGTTTCTTGGGCTTATGGTTGTGTTGATCTAGTTTATGGGGGTAAGTTGTTCCTAATTGTTGAAAAATTATTGATACTAGGTTTCTTTATACTCAATAAGCTAGGCTATGAAGGATTTAAGGGGTAAATATAAATTTATTTATTTTTAATACTTAGCATGGCATCTTTTTTTAAGGGAAGCTCGTGTCTAGTATTGAAGCCATGATTTCTCGGTCAAATTACTTATTTTCTATTTAATCACATTCTTCTCTAACCTTGATTTCATTATGCTCTAGTTCTAACTTGATAAAAGTTTATAAACCTTTTGTAATAAACCTCTATTACCTCCTTTTACCTCTATATATATATATATATATATATTTTCTCGAATTTCATACGGCCTTGCATTTTCATGGTCTCTCTCATTTAGAACTCTGAGCTTAGCCTTCCTTGTTAGGCTCAATCCTTTATATCATCTCCATTAACGTACAAAAACTTGGCTCACTAGCCCTTACTACCTTCACATTGAGAGCCCCTGCCTAAATTCTATTGGTTAAGGCTAGCTAGATGATATCTCTATGTTTTTGGTCTTCTAGTTTCCCTATCTGTAATAACCTCGTTCAAATGCACAGCGGTCGAAATAAAATCCCTACTTCTTTCTACGAGTTTCTAGTTTTTCAACTCCAAACCTCCTTATGACGTTGACCGATTCATGTTTAATGAGATACGAAGCCATAATTCCCTAACTTGATGAAAATAATAATTGAAACCATCTTTATATACTTGTGTAATTAAATATCCTTGGGTAATAAGCGAAGATATTTAATGAATAGGACATCTATTTCTATTTGGATCCTTCACTCTCATCCCTAAAAAGGAGTGAAAAATTCATTTCTTTCCACGGATATCGATGTTTAAACTCTCCGCACTAAATTTAATATTTAATAATAAAAAATTATCGTAAAAATGTGTTTTGGAATATTCATACCATGATCTTTTAGTTAACGTTTTGAACCAATTTCTGTGGTTTATTTTCAGAATAAGAATGAAAAACAAGGTTAGTCATTAGGTATAAATAGTAGAAATGTCTCAGATCCTAAAAATAACAGTTGGAAATTTAGTTAATAAATTAAATAATTTTAGTTTTAAGATAAACGTCAATGTATAGTTAAATCAAAATACTATTCAAATTAGTTAGGAAATTATATTAATAAAATAAATAATAATATTACTTTTAAAGAGGAATGAAAATTAATTAAAAAAAGGATATAAAACTAATAATAAATTAATAAATTACTAATAAATATATTAATAAAGGTAAATAAAAATTAATAATAAACTTGAAAAAAAAAATTTAATAAATAAATTGAATTAATTAAATAAAAATGAAATGGAATAAAAATGAAAATTTATGAAAAAAATGAATGAATAAATAAATAAATTAATTAATTAATCTTATAAACCTATAAGTCAAGTTTAAGAGGAAGTCAAAGGAAAAAAAAGTTACGGGATAAGTAATAATAAATAAAATAAATTGAATTAAGAGAAAGAACATAGAAGAAATAAAAAATAGAAAAGAGGAAAAGAATGGAAAGGATCAACCAAAAACAAAACCAAAAGAATGAAAACCCTGAGAAATAAAACAAAAAGGAAAATGAAATAATATTAAGAACCAAGAGGTCAAGATGAAAGGGCAGAAACCAACTCCTACTTAATTTCCAACCATCATCCATATTGAGATTTCTTGCATGCTTTTCAATTTCAATGGCCTCCCATATCTTCCTATGGTGAAAGTGATTAACCCTAACGATGACCTGGGAGTCCTCAATACAGACATGGTGTGTAGTTTTCTCTACATGCTCAGCTATCGCTGAGGACATGCCTGTTATGTCAGCAACATGCTCTTGAATATGAAGATTGATGGAGCGACTTGTTTCTACATTAATAACAATTATATAAAATTTTCACAATTATATAAATTTGTTACAATAAAGATGACAAATAAAAATTAGCACTGCTTTTGTTTAGCTAAGAGTTCGTTTTCTCAAACCTAAAGAAACGGGTTAACTACCTAAGACCAAGAAGCATCTAGCAGGAATGAAAGTTTGCCCCCTCATGGACTACCAACAGGTCATTCTAGTTGACGTGATTTTCCTTGAATAACAGTGATTCACCCCCTCATGGACTACCAACACGTAATTGTAGGTGACGTGATTTTCCTTGAATAACAGTGATGAATCACCTTACATTCACACATAGCAAAGCATGATCACTATCTTTAATGCAGATTTGAAAATTAAATTATGATAAATTTGGAATGATAATTTCATATGTTTAAATTCTTCGCACTAAATTTAATATGTAATAATAAAAAATATCACAATTTTAATATTTTTCCTACCTTAATAATAATTATATAGTTTTTTCACAACTATATAAATTTGTCAGGAATAAAAATGACAAATAAAAAGTAACACTGCTTCTGTTTAGCTAAGAGCTTGTTTTCTCAGACCTAAGGAAACAGGTTAACAACCTAAGACCAAGAAGCATCCGGCAAGAGTGAAACTCTACCCCCTTACGGACTACCAACAAGTAATTCTAAGTGACGTGATTTTCCTTGAATAACAATAATGAATCAACTTATAGTAGCACACAACAAAAAATATCCCTAACTTTAATACAAGTTTGAAAATTAAATTATAATAATTTTCTCACTAACTTAAAAACAAAAATAAAAATAAAACCAATTTTAAAGTGCATTTCAAATTTCTACGAAATTCTCCTTCTGGAAGAGTCCAATTTATGTAACTCTTACGGCTCCCCGAAAAAAATGGAGTGTAAAGTAAAGGAGGAGGAATCTACTTTTTATTTTTAGTCGTTTAAAAACTATACAAATATACTCTTTTAAAAAATGAAGTAAAGGAGGAGGAATCTACTTTTTATTCTTAGTCGTTTAAAAACTATACAAATATACCAGGAAGAGGAAGAGTTAGAGTTAGAGTTTATTTATGTTTGAAAAATAGTTTATAAAAAATATATATAAATATATTATAAAAATAATCTAATATAATATTAGTTTGATGTATAAAATTAATTTAATACTATTTTAAATATGTTGCCAAACTTTTTTATATTTAAGTAATAACAAGTTCAATTCCCTAGACCAAACCTATCTACCTATATATATAATTTTTGTATAATAGTTTTAATGGTAATAATAAATAGATTTTCCTAAATATTATTTAATTTTTTAAAGTGTGAGATCTTAAATTAAATTATAATTAATTGATTATATATATATATATATATAAAATGAATTATATATATATATATATATATAATTTTTCTCTGGTTAGGGATTATAATATTCATTTTACAGTGAAATTGTATTAACGGTGTATTCCCTCTACATTTAAATCCCTCAAAACTATTCGTAATTCCCTCCGATTGGTTAAAGATCCTGTTAACCCCAAGGACATGAAGGGTGTCTACTTGATCCCTTGTTCTTGTGGGACCCCCTACATTGGGGAAACAGGGCGCTCCATCCATCAGAGGATTAGCGAACATGCAGCTGACCTAAGACATGGGAGAACCAAGTCTTCAGCGCTAGCAGAGCATGTGGATAAGACCAAGCATCACGTTTGTATTGAGGAGGCTAAGGTTGTTGCCAAAGTTGCCCAGTTCCATCATCGTAAACTCAGGGAAGCTATTGAGATCGAAAGAAGGCCTAACAATCTCAATAGAGATGACGGCTGGAAGATCAGTAGATGTTGGATCCCTGCCCTTTCATCTTAGTCTCCCCCTCCCTCTTTCGTCTTTTTCGCTTTCATCGTTCCCCTGGAGCCTTCCTATCTCCTTGGGTTTGTCCTTCTTGCTCTGGACTCTTTCCAGTCCTTCTCCTGTTTATTTTTGTCGCTCCTTTTTTCCCTGATCAATATTGGTATTTATTATCATAACTAATATTTATTTACTTAGTTTTTTTATTATTACTATTTATTTATTTATTTATATATATATATATTAATTTATTTATTTATTTATTTATCTATTAACTAATATACAATATTATTATTATTATTATTATTTATTTGCTTATTTTTATTGTTGAGTCGCTCCCTTTTCCCGGATTGATATTGGTATTTTAGTCATAACAAATATTTATTTATTTATTTATTTTTATTATTATTATTTATTTATTTATTTTATTGGTTTTTTGTAACTAATTTATATATATATTATTATTATTTTTATATATATTTTAATTTATTTATTTATTTATCTATTAACGAATATATATTATTATTATTATTATTATTATTTTTTTATCTATTTATTATTCCTTTTTCAACTATCTTTTACCTAACTTTTATCTTAATAACTCTTATCTTTTTATATATATATATATATATATATATATATATATATATATATATATATTAATAATTATTATTAAATAATTTAAATAAATAAATTAAATTAAAGTTTTTTAAAACTAACCATTAAAAGTATTTTATTTATCTATATATTTTACCTAATTTAACTTATTTCCATAAATAATAATAATATTAATATTAAAAATAATAATAATATTAAATTAATAAATAATAATTTGACTACTAATATATTAATAATATATTAATATCAAGACTATATTACTAATATAATTATATTTAATAAATAATTTAATTAAACAAAAAAATTACTTATATTATTAATATATAATAATAAATAATTAAATTAAATTAAATAGATTACCTTTTCTAACTAACCATTTAAATTATTTTATTTATCTATATTTTTAACCTTAACTTTATGATTTTAATTGAAATATAGTGGACTTGGTAGCAACGTGGTAGACTACGTTATTTCCGATCTCCCATTGTACAACGAAATGGTAAATTTTGACATCTTAAACGACCACGAGCCTGACTCTGATCATAGGCCTTTACTTATAACTCTCAATTTTGTCATGCATAGAGTTCCCATAGAAAATAATACTTACAACCAAAAGAACTTAATATTTGATAAAAATAAAAAGGATCTCTTTCTAAATGAATTAAAAACTAATTTGCCTCCTTTATCTAGTATAGACAACATAGAAGACCTATATCATAATTTTACTACAACCCTCTCATATTCTATTAACAAGTTCTCAATTGAAGTCTCAAATAATAAAAGAAATAGCAAAACCAATCCATGGTATGACAAAGATTGTAAAAGTGCGAGGAGAGCAATTAAGGAAGCTATTGATGATTCTCTTAAAATGGACAAGATAAGAATATACAAAACCCTAATTAAAAGGAAAAAGAGGCAGTACATTCGTCAAAGACAGGAGAATCTCTTACACCTCTCTAAGGTAGCTCCTAAGAAATTTTGGAGGGAGATTCTGACTAGGAAGACTAAAGATAATAATAAAATTGCTCTTCACGATTGGAATTCTTATCTTAAAAAGCTTTATGAATCTCCAAATGTCATGGATAATTTGGAAACCCTGCTCACAACGAAAGAAGTTTTCTCTTTAGAAGACATTAAGTTTGGGGTTAATCGCCTCGCTAATGGGAAAGCTAAGGACATTGAAGGTTACCAGGCGGAAATCTTAAAAATCAGAGGTCCTGTCCTCATCCCCCACATCCACAAGCTTTTCAATCAAGTTGTTAAGCAAGGGTTCCCTAAACCTTGGACTGAGAGTCTCGTTATCCCTATTTTTAAAAGTGGAGATACAAATAACCCGTCTAATTATCGGACAATTATGATCAGCCCTCTCTTAGCCAAGTTGTACGGTAGTATTCTGGAAAAAAAGTTAAGCATATGGCTTGAAAGTGAAGGTAAGCGGGCTAAAGGCCAAGCAGGTTTCAGAAGGCATCACTCAACAACAGACCACCTTGTTACGCTTAGTATCATTGTGGAGGAATGTCGTAATGATAAATCCAATTTATTTTGTTGCTTTGTAGACTTTAGAAAGGCTTTCGATACGGTCCCTAGATACAACCTTTGGAATAGGTTAGAAGAGCTAAAGGTTCCTCTTGAGTTGAGAGCTGCTGCTATAAGGCTATACGAGAATGTAATTGCCAAGCTAAAGAACAATGAGGGGTGGTCGGAAGATATTAAGTGTAACATCGGAGTTAAACAAGGTTGTCCCCTCTCCCCTACCCTATTTGGCATTTACATCGATAAGCTCGAAGGTTATTTAGAAGAAGCAGGATGTGATGGCACGATCTTAGCTGGGATAGTCGTTATCCTTCTTCTCTATGCTGATGATATTGTTCTTTTGGCAAGGTGCCCTTCTGATCTTGATAAGCAACTCAAGCTTCTTAAGGATTTCTGCTCTACCATGGGTATGACTGTTAACACTGACAAAACAAAAGTTATGATTATCAAATCCAAGAAGGACACTTGCGCTAATTTTATGTATGACAATAATAACTTGGAGGAAGTGTATTCTTACAAGTACCTAGGAATTGATATTCATCACAAGCTCAACTGGAACCATAGCGTTGAGAAAAGGATCAATTGGGGGTGGAAAGCTTATTTTGGTCTTGAAAATAATTGTAAAACTGCAAACCTCGTAATGTGGGATAAAAAGAAGTTCCTCTTTGAAACTTTAGTCACTCCTGTTATCTTATATGGCTGTGAAGTTTGGGGCTGCAGCATCTCCAGAGAATCATGGAGAAAGATTGAGCAAATCCAGAAGCGTTTTATAACTTATAACCTGAAAATTAAAAGTAATACACCCTATCCTATTCTCCTTATAGAAGCAGGTCTTTCCCCTATTGAGAGCCTAGCTATGCTCAGGTTTCTGATGTACAAGCACAAGCTCAATAACATAGACGATCATAGACTTCCTAAGCTAGCTTTAAATTCCAGCCAAAACCACCTAAGGCTTAACCGAGGATGGCATTAAGACACAAGGGCCTGGTTAAACTATTGGGAGATCAATGAGAATGATGCTTTGCAAAACATAAATAACATTAAAGATATTGTTACTTCTAAGTTCAAAGAAAAATTGTGGTGTGAGAAAGATTTAGTGTCTAAAAGAAAATTAAGTTATTATAAGAAGGTCATCAACCCCACCCTTGAAGATCAAAAGTATCTCTCTATTTTAACTAGCTCAAAGAAGAAAATTAATATAGCAAAGATTAGAACGAATTCTCATGAGCTCCATAGTGAAACAGGTCGTTGGGCAGTTCCTAAAATGCCATGGATGGAAAGGATCTGCCATATTTGTGAGAATAGTAGCATCGAGGATGAAAACCACTTCCTCTTAGAGTGCCCTGCATACAACCACATTAGATCTCAATTTCACAATCTTTGTTACAATACTGACCTTCCTAGCCTTTTACAATGCCAAAATTATAGTGAACTCGGGAGGCTTCTCTCCAAGCTTTTTGAGCATAGGAATAAAATCTTAAATCAAAATAAATAATTTGTCTTTTTAGGTCCGATAGATCATTATTTGGTCTCAGCGGACGTTATCCATCATCATCATCATATATATATATATATTATTAATAAATTACTTTTTAAGCTAAATTTTTCTCGTCCTTAACAACATATTATTATATATATATATATATGTTTTATGTTAACAATAATTATTAAATAATTTAAATAAATAAGTAAATTGTCTTCTTAAACTAACCACTAAAAATATTTTATTTATTTTTTAATTCTAACTTTTATCTTAATAACTTAATATTACAACTTTTATATATATATATATATATATATATATATATATATATATATATATATATATATATATATATATATTAATAAATTAATTAATTAATTTTTAAAACTAACCATTAAAAATATTTTATGTAGTAATATTAAAAATAATAATAATATTAAATTAATGAATAATAATTTGACCTGGGTCCAAAGGTCAAGATTAGTCGTTGGTCGATTTAGCCGTTGGAGTCTCTACTCACACTATTTAACTTGCTAAGCTGGATCTGTTTCTTCAACTTGTCCTGACGATGAACCACACTGGTTGGTTCGAAACGCGTCGACAAAGGTCTTTCTATATGTGATTTACGCCGACGCTCTTCTTATAACTGTTATGGATCACAGAAGTCTCAATTCAACAACTGTGTATTATTTTGTTGTGTATTTAATCAAAGTTACGTGAAACTGTTGAATTTTCATATTTTCCATAAATTCAAAAATAATTTCTAATTTTCTGGAAATTTTATTCTTGATTTTGATTGGCCTAGCAACTTCCGATGGGACACAATTCCCATTGATTTTGATTGGCCTAGCAACTTCCGATGGGACACGATTCCCCTAGTGGAAAGCGTTTTAGTTTTGGTATTTGTCAGTGCCTGCCAATTGATTTACAAATAAAAAATAAAAATATTCCAAGTGGTTATTTCATCGGTGAGTGCTCTGACATGAACACTAACATTGACACTGTATGGTACTACTCTTCTCCATGATGACAGAACTGATGCAGTTGCAAGTCATTTGCGTAGGCGGGGGTGGGGGGAAGGGGGGAAGGGCTACACAAGTCGTTGTGCGGCGATACTTTCACAAATTTCCAGATTGTATATATTGGAAACTGAACAGGGTATTTTCGGGAGAATGTGGGGTGCATAGGGAAATTAATGTTAAACTATTAATGTTATTTTGTTATTATTATTATGTTTCATTCTGTGGGGCTTTGATTGTGCGAAGATGGGGTATGATATTTTTACAAATTTCCAAATCGTGTATTGTATATCGTATAAATGTTTATGGGGAACAAGGAATAATATTATGTTTCATTATGCGGAGCTTTTACTCTGTGGAGTACGAAGTATGTACATGAGAGCGATTGCGTAGAGTCACATATGCATTTGTGTTATACTGGAGCCATATATGTTTCATGAGTGCTTTGCTAGTGTGTTATTGATATGAACAGGGTATGTGCAGGACATTTCATTGTACGGAGATCTTATTGGATACTTTATTCGGCGGGGACAAAGTTAGGGACTTTATTATTTTCATTGTGCAGAGCTTTGGCTTTGCGGAAGGTGAGATATGTATGTTTATTTGTTGAATAAATGTGTGCGTTAGCTGGAAAGGAAAATCAGTAACTATTTACTTTGGAGTAGGGTATACAAGGCAACGAATTAAATGTAGCAATACATATAAATGTCATGCATGAAAATTAATTGTTATTTTCGAATGCAACCACAATTTCTTGTTCTAATGTTAAAAAATTCGAAGAAGGATTGACATTATCGACAATTGGGCTATAGAAGTTATTCTAAACTGATTTTCTTTACTAAATTGTTATTGATTTTCGTGCTTTAGACATATTTCATTCTATGGATTTTTATTCGCACTCAGTAGAATGATTATTAAATTATTTAGGAAACAATGGCGCAAATGGGAAATTGATTTTAAATTGTTTTTCAATTAAAACTTTTACAGATTTAGCTGTGCGGAATCAAGGATGTGCAAAGGATGGGATATGTGCGAGAGAATGCAAGGGAAAAAGAAACTTTATAACTTTAATATGTAATGTAATGATATTTCACATTTTCTTATTCCATATATATAAATATGCTTAAGGCAAATCTTTTTTCAGTTTGTGTTTTTTACAATAAATATTCGATGCAGTTTTCGTGCTTCAGACATATTTCATTTTGTGGAGTTTTCCCCGCATTCAGTAGAGCGTTTACTAAATTAGTTAGCAATGTTTAGCATTAAAATACTACCAATAATATATAATAATAACAATAATAATGTTGAAGAATTGTGTGAAAAGAAAAAGTTTATAGAAGTGGAGAGATTTCATTATGATAACACAACTTTTATTTGGTTAATTAGCAAAGTCTTTAGTGCAAAAGAAGTCAATTATGCGAGGGTGCGGAAAAATCAGTATTGTGTGCACTTCGGAAGTTCTTCGTAAAGTGAGCTAATAACATAGCAGTGGGGACCATCATGAAATTTTTCTTTGCACAATGGATTTCCTTTGCAGTTTGGCACATATGCCTACTCACACAAAGATATCCATAAACGAAGCTTTTATTGTGCGGATAACACAACCTTTAATCAATTGATCAACAAAGTCTTTAGTGCAGAAGTAGTTGATTCTACTAGAGTGCAGAAACCATACTCGGTCTACAAGAGGTGTTCATTAACATTTGAGCTTAGGTGAAAAGTTTCTTGCGGATAGATCTATTTGTCTATTGTACATAATGGAAGTTTTTGGTTGTATTTCGAGATGAAAGTGATATATCAATTTTACATGATTCTAATTTCTATTGGTCTTCTCCTGTACTATCATTTGCCCATATTACTGGCACTGTAGAACATTATGATTGAGCAGGGCAATCTAGTAATCGTTATGCTTCTCTTCAGAGCGTCCTGGTGCAATAAGACAATATAAGATCTTCTTCATTGTAGCCCTTTCTTTACCTTTTGTCTGAATTAATAGTGTGGCTTTATCTATTCTTGGTGTGAATGCTGCGCTACTTTCCTTATTACAATTGCAGACTGTTCTATTATGATAATTTATCAATTCTTTTGCAGATTCACATAATTTATCATTTTTGATAGACGATTATTACACTAATTTATCATTAGTATTTGCAGATCCAAATCGATACACTTAAGCATGGAAAGGGTGTGAGATATTTTTTAATTCAACTCAAAAAGGATAGCATACACATGCCACCTCTGAAATTTATACCAATTCCTGCGAGCGGAAGGCTTTTCAGTTACATCATTTTGATACGTAATTAGTCGTAATGGTCATTCATGTGTTTCTTTTTTTTCCTTTGCCAGGGGGGAGGGAGTGAGAGCAGTCTAACAAGGGGTTGTAGCTGTGAAATAGAAAAATGATTTTTCAAGCAAATTTGTGGTTTTGGTAGACATTGCTTCCTTTTTTCCTTTATTTTCTTCTTTTTTGTTGTCAACATGTGATTTGGGAATAACATCAGTTGTTTTCTTTCAATCTAGTTGTGATTATACAACAATTATGATTATTCTTTCGTATTCGGATATGGGTTGCATTACGTTGCTTACTGTCACTTCCACTAACTGTATGTCATTGATATTTCATCGAAATCATTAAGACGATTAAAAATATAGAGTAGATTTGTTACAATTCAGTTTTCATTATTATAGAAATTGTCGTAATGTCTTTGTAATTGGATATAGATTGCGTCAAATTTCTTATTGTCACTTTCATTGTTTGTACGTCGTCAATGTTGCACGAAAGACATAGGGATGATTAAAAATCTAGATAGAAGTCTATTTAGATGAGATTATGATCGTTACTAATCTAGTCATAAATCTTTCATTCTTTTGATTTGCCTACTAACGTATCGTTTATCGTTCAGAAATAGTTTATAGCAAAATTAAAATATTTTTTGAAATGCAATTGCTAAAGCATCAATGAACAAACATGTTTGAAGCGTGACTGCTAAAGTATCAATGGAGAAGCATTTTTTTACTAGGTAAATTAATGGTACGGATGCAATAGTAAGACCGCATAATCTATTTCGTTTGAACAATTTTTCATATGTTGTGGTAGATTGTATATTCGATAGTGTGTGAACTCTATTGCATTTTAGATACACGTAAACAAAATTTCATGAAGGAACAATATAACATTTCAGGAATTGTTTACAATAATTACTCTAGATCATGATAGCACCAATATCAATAGGATTATTTGCATAGTTTGTTTTTCATGTAGGATTAATAAAAGTTGTAACAATTAAATGGTATTTTTCTATTAAAAAAATCGTGGACTTATATTTTTTTGCAAACATCAACTTCGAAAATATTATTGTGCGAAACTCCGCACAATAAGCTGAACTTTTGCACACTGAACCTCCTTCCACACAATAATCTTCCTTCCGCACTACCTGCTTGCATGAAACTCGAAGTGGAATTTTTCAAAATACCTAATGAACCTTTATAACTTTAATTGTGCAGAGGACCTCCACATAATGAGCTTTCGAACAATGAACTTTAATAATAATACTTTAATTATAGATTATTTTAATAATAATACTTTAACTTTACTAACTTGTAGTGAATATATAAATTTAAAAAAAAAGGAACACGAAGGAAGTTCATTGTGTGAAGCTCCATACAATGAACTTATAATGAACTTCTTCTTCATCATTGAGGGAATTGTTACTATTACCAACTTCAAAGCTAGGCAAATAACCTTGCAAAAGTGTGTACCAATATTTTAAAATAAACTTACATTTACAAATAACCTTGCTAAAGTGTGTACCAATATTTTAAATTAAACTTACATTTAAATGTTGCTAAGGTTATAGCTTTAATGTTAAAAGTTTATGTGCGATTGCTTACTATCGCTTGTGCATTTTTGTTCTCGCGAACATACTCTGTCTTTGGCACATTGTTCATTGTGGATAGTTAGGACATTTTCTCAACTTCTGCAGTCATTCTTGCATGTAACTATATCTGCAAAAGTTCTAAATAATAAAGAGTTTAAAAAATAACTAATGAAAAACTTTTTCCTAGTGCATAAAAGAGTTTTATTTTCGTACAGCTATTAGCAAATGTTTCTACGAACAACTTTCACTTTATGTGGTCGATTAAGCCTGAATGACATCTCCAATATGTATTAGCTTTTGTTGCTAATTTAGGGGATCAGTAAAGTGCTCAAAATTCAAAGTGTTCAAAAGTGCTCGAAACCTATACCAAAGTGCATATCTCGATGACCTGAATCCAACACAACTTGAATCACTCAAAACCAATATTGTATGCTCTTGATATCGCATTCTAATTGTTTTCCCAAACAGATAAAAAAATTGCAGATTGGATGCAGGACTGCTGACTGGGCAGTCCATACAGCTGAGTCAGCAAGGGTGACGGTGCAAGGTATAGACGATTCACAGGTCGCCAAGTTTTGTCTTCTAATCCATCAATTGATGGGTGAATTTGATTAGTGGTTGACTTTTTAATTGGGCCAATGGTGGGATGCCATGTGGTCAACCAAAATTTTGTTATGGCCAAATTGCTACTGGAGGGATTCAAACGCGAGACCTATGGAGCAGGATTACAGCACCTTACCACTAGGGTGCAGGGTGTCACTTGATATGTATAGTGGAAAACATGTAGTTAAATTTTGTGTGTTTTGTTGTTGGGGGATGGGGTCGGGGCTAAGTTTTGGCCCTTAGTCACCCCACACCCACGAGACTGTAGGCAGGGGAGTCAAGGGCTCGGACTTAGCCCTGGCCCAAGGTTCCAATAACCTACATTCATACCCACCGGACCACGGCATTACACCAAGCGCCAACAGTCAAGGGGGCTAGCGTTTAGCCCAGCCCCAGGTCTCGACACCACCATATAACCCAGTCGACAGAGTTGGGAGCTAACAGTCATGGGCTTGGGATAAGGCATCAGGTCAAGGTCCCATGGCCTATCATATTCCCACATGCCAAAGTTAAACAGAGCACCAGCAAAGAGGGGTTGTGTCGGAGCCCTAGCCTTTGGCCATATAACAACGACATAGAACTGTGGCTAAGGCGGAAAGGCGGAGGTCGCTACGGAAGGGAGCCAACCCCAAGTTCTATGGTGACGCACAGGACCATGGCGTGGGAAAAGTGGAGAGAAGACAAGTGGGTGCGAAGATTTGGGGGCTAGCCCCAAGTTCTATGGTGGCTCATGTGACCCGGTGCATGGGCAGAGCAGAGTGTTTAACAGTCGAGCACAAAGAATAGGGAAAGACCCTGGTTTTATGGTTCTCCATAAGACAACGTGTCGACGTGCCTGGGGGCTATGCCGACGAGGGCGGGCAGTTAGGCCAAGTCCCCAGGCGCATGGCCCCATATGGCCCAGGTTTTCCGCCACAAGCCTTATTGGTCATTTAAATGGTGCGACAAAATGCACCCAAACCAGTGGGAATATCGTCGACACCGGGATAAATTGGTGCTCGGTGAGCCCCAAAAAAGGTGAATTCGTAGGATGGATAGCAAATCAGTGCAGTTTGTACATCAATTAGCAGGGAAAACTTATAGGGAGCACAACTTCTTCAGTTTTTGGCCAAATTGAGCTCAACAAAAGCCTAGCTAGGGGTTTTTTACTGTTCTGAGTCACTAGAGACATAATTTTTACATTCTGAGCATTATAAATCGATGTAAACATAAATTTGAGCACTTAATGAAAGAGGCCCAACATTGGAAACTGGACTAGGAGAGGGGTGAACTCCTTTATCATTTTTGTTGTTATGTGTTTATGATATGGTATATTTGTCTTTGTTTATGTTGTTAACTAAGTTTAAAAACCATTATTTTATGTGGTTTTCAAAGTTTTAAAAACCATTATTTTGCGTGTTTTTCAAAGTGATCCATTGCCTAAAATACATAAAATTTTACTTGCAATTTTTCCATCACCTTCAAGTTTTCATTACAGATCAATTTGGTATCAGAGCTCAAGTTTATTGTGAAGGTTTGATTTTGTTTGGAGGTGTTTTTTGTTGCTTACAAGATTGAATCTTAAAAGAAGAGAAGGAGAACTTGTGGAGCCAAGGTCTCAAATTGTTTCAAGGAGAACACTCATACATTAAGCTTCACTAGTCATGGTACATGAAGAAGGTCCTCAAGAGATGTCTGAAGATGAAATAACTTTCAGAAAAGATTTCTTTGAAATGGTAAAAGTTCTTCACGAGGAAAGGAACTCAAGGTTGCAAGAAGAGAGCTGAAAACCTCCAAAAGGGGATGGAGGAAAAGGAGAAAAACATCCAAAAGTGAATAGGGGGGATGGTGACAAGCCACCACCTTCACTTCCATCCTCCTCCTAATCTTCATCCTCATATTCTTCTACTTCTTCTACCCTTTCACAAACACCTCCAAATTTTCCAAACGCACATGGTAAAAATACGTTTTTAAAGCTTGACATAAAGTTTGAATTGCCTATGTATGATGGAGAGGTAAATGCTGAGAAATTAGATAATTGGATTCATCATATTGAAGTGTATTGCAGGATACAAAGAATCAAGGAGATGAAACCAAAATTTAGCTTGCTTCTCTTAAGTTGGAAAGTGCAACACTTATTTGGTGGGAGGCCAAAGCTCAACGGGACATGAAGAAACATGGTAAGGTTTTATCCTCTTGGAATGATTGTTTTGTTGCAATAAGAAGACAATTTTATCCGTTAGCATATATGCAAAAAGCTATAATGGATTGGCAAAACTTTAGGCAAGATAGGGGTAAAAATGTGCAAAGATATACTCAAGAATTTAGGAAAAGAGCTTTGATTTTGGGTATAGATTTGTCCTCCCAAGACACTCTACCAAAATACATTGGAGCTTTACATCATTACTTAATACACACAATTCTCATGTTAAACCCTACAAAACTAGATGAATTTGTGTACAAGCAACTCATTTAGAAGCAAGAGGGAAGAATGTTTTTGAAGAAACTAGTAAGAAGTCATCTAAGTCTCGAGACAAAGGAAAAGGGAAGTTCAATGGAAAGGATAAACAGAATGCTTCAATCAAGAAAGAGGGAGAAAAACTCACATGTAAGCATTGTTCAAAAGAGAGCCTTGATGAAGACCACTGTTGGAAACTTCATCTTGAGATGAGACCAAAAAAGTTTAATAACAAGGAGAGAAAAGGTTGTTACAACTACACAACAAGATCTAGGATCTAATTCTGGAGATGAAACAAAAATCATAGCCATGGGATTGAAAGGTAGATTATATTGCAAGTACTAGTTCTTCTAGCAAGCCCATGGAAATCAAAATGAAAGATAAAGAATATAGTTTTTCCATATTAGAATCATCACAAAACATAAAAAAGTAGATACTTTGTTTGATCGTAGATCACAAGAAAACCTTATTTCAGAAGACATTGTCAAGAAGCTAAATTTGGAAACCATTCCTCATCCTAAACCTTATCCTTTGGGTTGGGTATGCGACAATGCCAAATTGCAATTGACAAAAAAAAATCATACTTAGATTTTCCATCACTGCAAGTTTTATTGATGAGGTAGAACTTGATGTCGTACCACTTGACATATGTGGGATTTTTTTGGGAAGCCCATACTTATATGACAGGAAAGCCATCTTTCATTGCCATGAGAATAAGTATCATTTGTTTAAAAATGGGATTGAGTATATTTTAGAGCACATCACAAGAAGTTGAATTTGTCTCTTGTGAATGTTGGACAAATGAAGAGGTTTGTTAATGCTAGTCATAATTTTTCATTGTTGATGATTAAACATAAAGATGTTGATGAATCTAAAGCCTTCCAAGAATGTGATGCAAGATTAAAATCTGATTTAGTTGAAGTTGTTAACACATGTGATAAGATGTTTCGGCAATCTAACGTGTTGCCTCCTAAAAGAGGAAAAAAACCTGAAGTTCAATTGCAGCAAAATGCATCACTTTTGAACATTGTTTTGAACAAGATACCAGTGTTAGAGAATGCAGGAATCAAGAAGCAGAAACAAGAGCTAATTGATAAAGGGAACATTATTTATAATACATCTTCTTGTGGGTCTCCTAATGTTTTTTCTTTGAAGAAGGATGGTGCATGGCGATGGCGATCACATTTGGTGAAGAGTCAAGCCAAGTACAAGGTGAAACATGATAAGCATCATGTTGACTACAATTCTCAGGTTGGAGATGAAGTAAGGCTTTACATCAACAAAGAAAAGCTTCAAGGTGAAAATGACTTGAAATGGGGTAAGCCTCCTTTGATTGAAGACCCGAGAGAGAATGTTTAGATTCTTTCAAGAGAAGTTTTCTCTCCTGAAAATCTTGAAGAATTGCATCAAGATCCTATCCTTGACAGAAAAATAAGAACTTCAAGAAGAGGGAACAAGAAGCACCTTCATATGGGGCTCAAAGGTATAAAACCAAGCAAAGCCAAATGGATTGAAAAGGGGAGGGTGAGGGAACTATACCCTCATTTTTTTTTGACTGAAAATAGTCTTTTGGAGGTCCAAAAGCTTCTAGTTAGGAGGCGTGATCCAGGGGATCATTAAAATGCTCAAAATTCAAAGTGTTAAAAAGTGCTCAAAATCTATTCCAGACTATAGATCTCGACGACCTGAATCCAACACAACTTGAATCACTCAAAACTGATATCGTATGCTCCTAATATCGCATTCTAATCATTTTCCCAAATAGGTAAAAAGAATGTAGATTGGATGCAGGACTACTAACCGGGTCGTCCGTACAGCTAAGTCTGCAAGGGTGACTGTGCAGGATATAGACCATTCATAGGTCATCATGTATCGTCTTTTGATTCATAGATTGATGGACGCATTTGATTGGTGGTTGAGTTTTTAATTGGGCCAATGGTGGGATGCCACATGACCCAGTCATGGGCTGCCACGTGGCACCTCGTGATCAACCAAAATTTGGTTATGGCCAAACTACCACTGGAGGGATTCAAACGCGACACCTATGGAGCAACATTGCAGCGCCTTACTGCTAGGGCGCAGGGTGTCACTTAATATGTATAGTGGTGAACATGTATTTAAAGTTTGTGTGTTTTTTTGTTGGGGGACGGGGTCGAGGCTAAGCCCTAGCCCCCGGTCACCCCATGCCCACAAGACCGTAGGCAGGGGAGCCAAAGTCTCTAGCTTAGCTTGTGCCCAAGGTTCCAACAACCTACACTCATACCCACAATACCACAACATTACACCAAGCACCAACAATCAAGGGGATAGCGGTTTAGCCCAACCCCAGGTCTCAACACCACCATATAACCATAGTCGATGGATTTGGGAGTTAACAGTAAGGGGGTCGAGGTCCCATGCCCTATCATATGCCCACGTGCCAAAGTTAAATAGAGCGTCAACAGAGGGGGGTTGTTTCGAAGCCCTAGCCATTGGCCATATAACAACGACACAAGACCATGGGTAAGGTGAAACAGCGGATGTCTCTACGGAAGGGGGGCATCCCCAAGTTCTATAGTGACAAATGATACCGTGGCGCGGGAAAAAAGTAGATCTGATAGGTGGGTGCTAAGTTTTGGGGGCTAGCCCTAGGTTCCATGGTGGCTCATGTGACCTAGTGCCCGGGTAAAGTAAAGTGTTTAACAATCGAGCATGGAGAATAGGGAATGACCCTGGTTTTATGGCGCTCCACAAGGCCATGTGCAGACGTGCCTAGGGCTATGCCTATGGGGGGGAACAGTTAGCCCCAGCCCCTGGGCGCATGGCCCCATGTGGCTCAATTTTTTTGCCACGGGCCTTATTGGTCATTTAAAAGATGCGACAAAATGCACTCGAAACAACAGGAATATCGCTAGCATTAGGAGAAATTGGTGCTCAACGAGCCACAGAAAAGGCAGATTCATAGGATGGATAGCATATCAGTTCAGTTTGTAGATCAATTAGCAGGGAAAACTTATAAGGAGCATAAATTCTTCATTTTTGACCAAATTGAGACCAACAAAAGCCCAACTAGGGGTTTTTTACTGTTCTGATGGCATTGGAGACATAATTTTACATTAGGAGCACTGTAAATCCATGTAAACACAAATTTGAGCACTTAATGAAAGAGGCCCAACATTGGAAGCTGGACCAGGAGATGTAGCCCAAGAGAGGGGTGAACTCCTTTATCATTTTTGTTGTTATGTGTTTCTGATATGGTATATTTGTCTTTGTTTATGCTATTAACTGAGTTTAAAAACCATTATTTTATGTGTTTTGAAAAGTGATCCATTGCCTAAAATACATAAAATTTTACTTGCAATTTTTCCATCACCTTCAAGTTTGTGTTACAGATCAATTTCTTTATGTTCAACCTGTTCATCCAATATCTAGAGATGCCATTCAGACACAATTTAAAGTCGAATGTGTGTTCATATATGCTTTGACGCCCTACATAAATTCTCTATTTCGCGTAGATTCAGAGCTCTATGTAATTTATTTTATAGGTATGTGTTGTAAGGTTATTCTTCTGCTAATAGAGCGACGATGGCTCAACGAGGCAAAAAATAGTAGCGATTCGAAACAAGGAAAAATCATTCTAGTTGTATTGTGAGGGAGCTTGACAGAAAGAAAAAATTGGAATCGTCGAAGAGTTGGTTGTCTTTCATATCTATGATGTGTTGCAAAATACATATCAACGGTGTTCTCAATTTCATCTAACTCTATATTTCTCATTTCCATGTATAATGAATACATGCAAATATTTTTCATGTGATAGGTTAGACATGACAGATCTTGTGCACATATCCAGGGTGAATAACAGAAATGTATGAAGTTAAATAAATGTGAAATCGTATGATACATTATACAGAGTGATTGATATTAAGTGGTTTTCGTTGTTTAAAAATCAATATTATGCAGAAGGAAAGTGTGGAAGAGAATTGTGCAAGGGGGAAAGTAAATACGAAAGTGTGGAACTTTGTCATAGAAAGGTTGTGTTTGTTATTCTGCATATCCTGTTCTTTGGCATAAATCATAAATCAAAGGGTGATATAGGTGGATATTTGTGGCCACCCCACCTATTCCACTTGGACCCCACTGTTGTTTGTTTTTAGTTTCCTTAATTGTAGCACAACTTACTATTTTTTGCAGTTTTTTGGGTCCTAAACTTCTAGAACCATTTTGAGGGACAAAAAGATGTTTTTAGGAAATGGAGAGATTGGAAAAATCCCAAATTAATTTGTTTATTTTTTTCATCCTACTCTTTGAGGTCTTCAAAACGAGGTATTATGATAGCCAAACAAATATCATATGCCAAAGTTACAACCCCAAGAAGTTGATGTACCAATTTACCCAAACGAGGCCCATAGTTTTGGCTCTTCATTTGCTAGGGTTATTTTTTGGGATGTTTAGGGTTTTCCATTGTTTCTCAATAATAAATAGGCCTTTAGGCCTCATTATAACATAGTTTAGAGGCATGTAACCACCACATCTCTTCTGAGAGATAAGCTACCATCATCCGAGCTAGTTTATTTCTATTCTGTATGTAATCATATTCCAGTTCTTTGATATTAATGAAATGAAGTGGTGTTTCTGCTGCAACTCTGTATTTATGGTTATATCTATATTTTGTTGCATTCATGTTTAAGTTCGGATCAAAGGGTGAAAGTTTTATGAAGCTTTTGTGACATAATAATAATAATAGGTGCATTATTTGGTTGTGTTTTTGCAATTTTAACCAAAGTTTCGAGAAAACACTTAATATTTCTACTTTTTGCATAAATTTAATAATAATTTACAAATTTTCAGTAAATTTCATTTCTAATTTTCGATTGTCTGAGGAAGTTCTAATGGGACATAATTCCCCTGGTGGAGGGCATTTTATTTTTGTTTTTTCCAATGCCTGACAATTCATTTTAAAATTAAAATAAGAGTAATTTTGTTAGTGACCATTATGTAATATTGTGTTTGTTATTATGCATACTCATATCAGTCTAAGAATCAATAATCAAATGTTGTAAGCTTTATAAATCTCCTGTGGCGTAATTTAAACATATAACATGTCGGTAGTTGCATTGGTCAGGTATTGATTATGCATTCTTGTTTTTGGGCATGCATGTTGTGAGTGCATATTGATATATTGCATTGTTCTAGGGGAGTGTTTTACTCTATTTATCGGAATACGTGAATTGGTTGTATCTATATCATTTTACTTGTTTCCTTGTACATTTTTTATGTTATGCTTATCATTGAGCAATAATTCATTAAGTGAAATTAAAATATTTTTTTTGAAACGTAATTGCAAAAGCATCAACGAACAAACATGTTTGAAGTGTGATTGCTAAAGCATCAATGGAGAAGCATTTTTTTACTATGGAAACAAATAGTACAGATGCAATACTAAGACAACATAATCTATTTCGTTTAAACAATTTTGCATATGTTGTGGGAGATTGCCTATTCGATAGCATGCGAACTCTATTGCATTTTAGATACATGTCAACAGAATTGCGTGAAGGGACAATAGAACATTTCAGAAATTGTTTACATGAATGGATGGGTGAAGCCATACTATCTTATGAATGTTAATTGAATATAGATGCATTAATACATATGCATGGTGTAGACAACTTGGATGTTTACTTGGAAAGGATGAAAATCAACTTTAAATACTCTGGATGGGGAAGAACGAGAACTTTGGGGAGGACATATTTTGTATATATTGGTTATCGAACTGGATAAAAATTCCCATATGACTTTGATCAAAGACAACGATGAAAAAATATTTGCAATTTAGTTCTGATTTACGTGAAGAAAGTTATGACATATTGTTCCATGACGATAATTCAATTGTCAGACATTTTTAACCACTCTTGTCCAAGAAAAAACATTCAATAGCAAGTGATCATGAACCTATACTAAATATAACAACATAAAAAGAAACAAAACATGGATGGAAGTAGATAGAAAAAAGCATCATTAGACACATGTTTAGGATATTTTTCGGGTTTCAGAGTATTTACGGTGAAATTTGATTTGAAAAAATATGCCAATTGATGAAGAATGAGTATGATGTTCGGTGTTCATGGTGGAAAAAGAAATGCACATTTTTTCATTTGCATAGTTTAGGATGAGTAGAAAAAGTATAACTGGAGTGTCGAAAATGCAAAAACAAACTGATACTTTAGTAGGCAAAGCAAAAGAATGACAGATTTACAACCACATTTTTAATCGGCCTTATGTTTTGTTGTGCAGAGCTTTTATTGTGGAGAGTATGTAGTATGTGTTGTAAAGAAATTGCGTAGAGCTTTGATTTAATAGCTATAAATCATTGTGAAATTCCAGGTATGTGCGGGAGAACATAATGATTATTTTTGTTGGGTTCCATTGTACGAAGTGGTGCATAGGGTATTGTTAAATAACGCACATACGCATTTGTATTATGCAAATTTGTGGTTTTGGTAGACATTGCTTTCTCTTTTCCCTTTTTTTTGTCAGCATGTGATTCGGGAATAATTCCTGCCATTTTCTTTTAATCCAATTGTGATTATTATAAAAATTATGATTATTCTTTCATATTTAGATATGGGTTGCATTACATTGCTTATTGTCACTTCCTCTAGTTGTACGTCATCGATATTGCATCAAAAGCATTAAGACAATTGAAAATCTAGATAACAGTCTACCTAGATGACAATTATGACGTTTACAAATCTAGTTGTAAATATTTCATTCTTTTGCTTTGTCCATTAACATATCAGTTATCGTTGAACAATGGTTCATAGTGAAATTAAAATATTTTTTGAAACATAATTCCTAAAGCATCAATGAACATGCATGTTTGAAGCGTGATTGCTAAAGCATCAATGGAGAAGCATTTGATTATTATGGATAAGCACTTGTTTATTTTTAACTAGATTTTTAATCATCTCAATGTCTTTGATGCAATATTGACTATGAGCGTAGCCTCCACTTTGCCAAAAGCTTTTTGCGAAGAGAAACAATTAATTAGCGGAAATATTCATTCAATAATTAGAAAAAATATGATAAATTTGTCATTATGTTACTTTGCATACAAATTTATGATACATCCCTAGATAGATACTTATCTAGATGAACTTCTATCTAGATTTTTAATCGTTATGATCATTAGCTAGATACAGTAAGCAATTTAATGTAATCTGTATCCGAATACGAATGAATTACCATAATTTCTATAATAGTGACAATTGAATTGAAAGAAAACAACGGACATTATTTTTGAATCACAACTTAATCGTCCTCATAGATTTTTAATTGTCCCAATGCCTTCGATGCAATATTGAAAGCGTACAGCCAATAAAATAGAGAGTAAACAATGTCATGAAATCCATATACGAATGCGAAACAATTATCATAATTGTTATGATAATCACAATTGAATTTAAATAAAACAACCAACGTTATTTCAGAATCACATGTTGACAGCCAAAAAAAAAACATTGTCTATCGAGACCACAATTTGCCCCGAAAGTCATTTCAGCAGAATCCAACTATTTGTTTTCAAAGAAAAACCAACCATAGGAGCGTTTAAATCCAGGAAAAATTATGGTGGCAGGAATTACTATAAATTTGAGAAATGGAACGTGTAAGTTATCCTTTTCGAACTAAACTAAAAAATATTCCACGTACTTTGCACACATAAGTATATCGATCTTGATATGCAAGTATTAATGATAAAGTGAGTGTAATAATCATCTACCAAAAATGGCAATTCATGTGAATATTCTAAAGCTATAAAACCACAACAAATGGAACGAACCCAACAAATGAACTTAGTAGTGCAACAATCACACCAACAATAGATAATGTTATGCTATTAATTCAAAGAAGAGTTAGAGTATCTACAACGACCAAGAGCTTACATTGTTTGTCGATGTGCTATGATCCAAATGCATCAGGGCGCTCTGAAGAGAAGCCCTATGATTACCAGGATGCCCTACTCAATCATAATGTTCTATGCTGAGAATATGGGCATATCATGCAGTGCCAATGCACCATAAATGATGCAGTTATCATTTATGGTAATAGCATATCCCTATATCTTTAACACATAACATTATAATCGACAAAATAAAACTTTGGTTCAATGATCATTCGTATTTATTGAATGGAAGTAAGTTTTACAAAGTGGAATCTTATCAATGATTCGGCTCATAATGTTTTGTGCTGAAAATATGGGCGGATGATGTGTTGCCAATGCACAATAAATCTTGTTGGACGACAAAATGAACACTTTTATCAATGTGTTATTAATGGTAGTATCATATGCCCATATCATTAGCACATAACATTATGATCAACAAAATAAATGATTTGGCCAATGATATAGCAACAAAATGAAAATTTTGGCTAATGATCCATCACATTGTTTGAATGCAAGTAAGCTTTACAAAATTGAACGTTATTAATGATGAATAGTTTCTTTGTTATTTAGAACGAAATACTGATGTTTCTTATTTAATGTTTATCAATTCATTAGAGGTTGTGCTCTTCGCACAATGAAAATTTTGTATCTAGCTATCTTTGTGTAAATAGGCATATCTATGAAACTGCAGAGGAAGTACATTCTACGAAAGAAACTTTCAAGCTTTCACTCCGCACAATCACAGACCTTCTGCATGATTCATACACACTTGCAGTCATAAAGTAGTTTTTTAATCACAAAATTTACAAAAAAAATACTTTTGTTTTTTTTTAATGACAACACCCCCACATAATCGACTTCTTTTGTGCTAAATACTTTGCTAATTAATTGATTAAATGTTGTGCTATCATAATGAAAGCTCTCCACTTCCGTAAATTGTTTCTTTCTACACATTTCTTTGACATTATTATTATTATTATTATTATTATTATTATTATTGGTAATATTTTAATTCTAAACATTGCTAAATAATTTACTAAACATTGTACCGAGTACAGGAAAAAAAATCCACAAAATGAAATCTATTCAAATCTTTAATCATAGAAAAAATAAAATGAAAAAGCCTTACCTTAAGCAAATTTGTATATATGTAATAAGCAAATGTGAAATATCATTACATTACGAATTGAAGTTATAAAGTTCCCTCTGCATTTGCATTCTCTTGCACATATCTTGTTCTCCGCACATCGTTGATTCAACATAGCTAAATCTATAAAAGTTTTAAATGAAAAATAGTTTAAAATTAATTTTCCATCTGCGCCCCCATTCTCGCATACATTACCCGCTATCTGCACAGTAAAGGCTTCACACAAGGAAATATTTACAAGAGCAAATAAAATAATACTAATTCTAAATTTGTTCTTAGTAAAATTAATTATGTATTGACGACATAAATTTCCTTTTGCACCTCCATTTTCTCGCTCATACGTCGTTCTCCACACATCCTTAGGACAATGAACATTTTCACTATGCGAACTCAAAGCCAACATTAACGTCAAAGACAGTGAATAAAAATCAAGGAAAGTTACATCATGATATATTTACATTGCTAAAGTGACTCTACAAACATAGAATCAGGGATTAGAACTGTAATTCGACAAGTTTATTGGCAACTGTAACACAAATTGAAGTCTATGGAATGTGATTCTAGAGTTGTAGAGAAAGAGTTCAATGCTTTTTTAGTTGGAATAGTCAATGATCTAGAATTTCTCATCGATTTGGTCTTAAAGCATACTGAAATGATTAAATTTGAATCACGCGTCCATTTCGACCTTCTAATCAAAAAATGGCAATACTGGAATTGAAGATGGAGTGACTGCAATTGGCAAACGAAACGTTGAGTTTCTATCTGGGTAATTTTGCCCAAGCAGAGAATGTCAATGTTGAAGAGGATGCTAATAAAATAGATGATGATATCTTGGCCATTGACCAAGGTTCCCCCCTTCTCAACTTGAGCCAGAAGTTAATGAAGCCCACGTTGCTTCTCATATTGAGGATATGTAGTAATTTACATAGTTGTTTTTTTCGTTAATAAAGCAAATCAATTTAGAATAGCTTCTACAACCCAATTGTGAACAATGTCAAATTTTCATCAAATTTTTGAATTGTGCATGGATTCAAAAATAACAATTAATTTCCATGCATGACATTTATATGTACTACTATAAATCGACATACATATCCCATCTCCTACATAGTCAAAGCTTCGCACAATAAAAAATAATAATAATAACAAATTAACATTAATAGTTTAACATTAATTTCTCTATGCACCCCATGTTCTCCCTAAAATACCCCATCTTAATTTCGTTGCTTGTTTTTACTTTTTGATATCATCTTACCTTTTGGGTAATATGTGTTTATGCTTGTTATGTTGGATGTTATTATTATGATGATTATGTGATACAATATGTCATAAACATGAATATTAGTTTAGCTAAAAACCGCTACAATAGGCAACGCTGAAATTGATAGATGAAATTTGATACTCTACATGGATTTTATTTTTCCACACTTACTCTTTGTATCCAAACAACACTTCCATAGGTGTTCGGACAAAAAATGTAGAGTACAAAGTACTTAGTGCAAAAGAACATATTCGAACACATGCTTCAAAACTTTGTTTTATATCTCATACTACGCTAAAATAAAAATCAGCATAGATCACTTAAGAACATAATTACTAATTGCAATTAACCTCAATTAATATTTGATTCTGCCATTACAAATTTTATTCGATTAATGAACTTCGTTTGCTAATTCTATGTTATTTGATACTGCTTGGTTCCTTGTACATAGTCGTCATTGTCCAAATGTTATTAGATATAAATTAAATTAAATTAGTTATGACCTGTTGAACAAATTTGTTTTTAATGCCTATGTCTTGAACCTAAACAGCTTTGAACTAGTCGCTATTTACAAATTGAACTATAGGAACTATTTTACAGTCAAAACTACTTGATTGTATTGATTGTATTGATTTTATGATAAAAAAATTTATTTGTATTCAAACACATGCTTTGAAACTTTGTTGTATATCTCATACTACATTATTGGCTGAAATAAAAATTAACATTTAACAATAATTTTGTATATAAGTCAAATATCTCTTAAGAATATAATTACTAATTGCAATTCATATGAGTTAAGATTTGATTCTTCCATTACAACTTTTAATAAATTAATGAACTTCGTTTGCTAATTCTATGTTATTTGATGTTGCTTGGTTCTTTGTACATAACTATCATTGTCCAAAGGTTATAATGAAAAGCTTCGTTGTGCAGAAGAAGCTTTTCAGTATTACCTCTACACAAGGACTGCTCTACTTAAAAAACTATAAATCTAAAAATCATAGATATAAATTAAATTAAATCGACTTTATAAAAAATTCAAATTTACTTAATAATGAATTTTATTCACACCTCTATGCAAATTGACTATCAAAATATGCATTGTTTATTATTAATTGGTACTTGTGTTTACATTTTGATTCATTGTACGGAGAAAGATTTGAAGCCTTCATTGTGTGGATCTCTGCATTTTTCATTGAGGACTTCAATTTCTAATATTTTAATATTAAAAATGAATACTTTATGCTTATATTATTGATAATATTTTAATTGTAAATAATGCATGTGTTCGCATTTTCAAATATCTTTCAAATGAAGCATATATGCGAAAGTGCAAAAGAACTCTATTGTGCGGAGGAATCTTTCAATGTGTGGATCACCTTACTTAACACAAAATGTTTTTATTGCTAATATTTTAGTATTAAATAATGCATATTTGCTCAATAATATTGTCTATGCTTAAATTATTAATAATATTTTAGTTGTAGATGATACATACTATTGCTATTTAGACACATGTGTGGAGGATGTCCATTGTGCGGAGGAAGCTATCAATGTGTAGATTGTCGCACTTAGAACTAAAGGATTTTATTGCTAACATTTCAGTATTAAACAAAGCATATTTGATGTTCGCAATAATACTGAAGCAATCACTGGAGTTATACGATATTGTTACTAATATTTTATCGATAAATAATGTGTATCTCCCTATCTCTATAGCTAATTAAGTGGGGTCTACATTCGCCCAAATTTCTGTTTTACCCAATGCTAGTTCCACATTGCTTCCTCCGCATAATGACATTTGCACAACTTCCTCCGCACATGATATATCTCAACACGCTTAGTAAGCGGTTGACATATACAAAGTTATTGTTAATATTTTAATTATAAATAATGCTTATTTTCATATTTTCGAATAATTTGAATATTTGTTTTTTTAGGCTCTTGTATGAAAGTGCTCTTTGTATAGATCTCTACAATTTACACTAACTACTAATATTATTGCTCATATTTTAGTTATAAATAATGCATATCAGTTGTAATAATGCCACCCCACACTTACCCAAATTCACAACCGCACCAGGGTAAACATGAGACGAGTGTCACTATGATATGACCTGACCTCCAAGTTCTAGTTATGGAAGTAGGGTTGACAAACCGAAGGCAAACTAACATCCCTCGAAGACCACAGGCCACTCAGGAGGCTGCAAACTAGTCCAGTTGGTCAATCTCTAAGCTAGAGCTCTGTTTCACTAGGGAATTTCCCCAACAGCATGCTCAACACAACATCAGTGCAGTTATGAGGTCCTAATCGCACGCATAGGCCTGCCTCCATGTGGTTATGAATAAAATTCTTGAGTTCAATGCCAGTGGTTCTGACATCTCAGCCACTTTTTCAGGCTAGCCTCCAAACCACTACCCAAAACTACCTATAACTTCCCATAATTCAATCAAATTTAATGACAACGCTAATCAATCAAAACTCAAGCAAGAACTTGACCTAGACATGCCGAATCCACGATAGACATTTTGCCAAACATATGGTAAACATATAAGCTATAGGTCATGAATGCATATCTAATCATAATCTGATAATCATCATCTCATAATCACCAAGAAGGATTTATGCCCTCTCTAGCTAGTTGCAATAACACTTGTTAGTCCATGCATTCATCAATCATCCAATAACTTAACAAATCATGAACAAAATCCATAGTTAGAGTACATCATATAACCATAATAGAAACCATTGCAAATCAACCATAAAATCACCATCATAATCAATACAAATTCTCATAGATCACAATAGAAAAATATCTCATATTAACATGTGAAAATTCCAACCAAGTCAAGGACTTCCACGTACCACCCAACCATAGATTGGGCTGAACCAATTCTGTCTTTCAGCCAATCATCCACATGCTGTTGAAAAGTGTGCAACAAGAAATGCAAAATTTAGGAAGTGCTAAAAATAGAACTGCTAAAAATAGAACTACTAAAAATAGCAGTTTGGCCAGTGAGCATTTTGGCCACCTTGGGTGAGAGGTGAAACTGCTAAAAATAGCATCTTCTAAAAATAGCATTTATGGGTCCCTTCCTATTTATAGCAGTCCTTGGTCTATCTATAGGAAGTAAATTCAAATTTGGTCTTACCAACAGTTTGGAATATTAATTAATTAATTCTCCATGAGTTAATTAGTTAAGGAAAAGCAAACTTGAAGTCTTTGTGAGAACATGCAATTATTTCTCCACTAATTGGGGAATGTGTCCTTGATTTGCTCCACTGATTGAGGAATTAAGGATGAGTTCTATATTGAGAGGATCAATTGACTTAGTTTAACTTAGTCAAGTTTAGTTAGATTAATTTAACAAGTTGTTAAATTAATGAGATACAGTTTGTTGATGCTTGCATGCATGTGACAACTGTTATTTTCAGATAACTATGTATTCACTCATGGATAACTGATGCATGTCAGTTCTGTCAGAGTCCCAATTGAGATTAGAGCAGGGATAGTGTACTATCATTTGGATGAATATTTTTCCTATAAAGGAAGCTCATCCATGATGAGGATTGATCTCCTTCAGGTTTGTACAGTTAGATCAGAGGTTAGTGAGTGTGTGAAGAGGCCAATTCACACATGTGACATCACTGGACCCCAAGGAAACTGCACAAGGAAATATGAGGCTTGGAGGGCAGAGGAGAAGGTTTGTGAGAAGCCTTTCACTGTCTATGAGCAGCAGAGGGATTTTACTGAGAGCTGGATAGCTTCCGAGCTAAGGCTTTGTGTAATTCAGACTATATTTCCACTTGTATGATAATACAAAGATGGGGTTTTAGGCAGGTGCTTTCCCCGGGTAAATTATTTTGTGTTATGTGTGATTGATTCCTTCTTATCAGTTATATGTGTTCTTATTGATGATGCTCATGATTGATTAATCTTCCGCTAAATTGTTTGTAGAAGTAGATCAAGTGTTTTGCTTTAGTACATTGCATTACCAGGTTGATCTACAGGTGGGAAATTTCTACATGGTATTAGAGTTAGCTGATTTGTAGAAAAGTTCCATATGGTATCAAAGCTAGCTGATTTGTATGAAAATTTCTACAAAATTCTACATGGTATTGGAGCACAAGTGATCAAGGAGAGAACAGTATACTGAGAGGAGATTTCAAAGTTTTGAGTTTTGGGCCGAAGTTTGCAGAGCATATCTAAAAATTTATGTACAAAATTTTCAGAAATAAATAGTAGATTTGGATTCCTTGCGGAAAAATACCCAAAATCAAAAAAAAAAATCGGCTGAATCAGAGTTCGAATGAGGGAGATATCGCTGATTTAAAATCAGCTCTTTTTATAGAAAATTTCGTGACGGCAGGAAAGTAGAAATAGATTGGTGTGCTAGCCAAGAACCTGTATGCACTTGAGGTACAAGATGCATGCAAAGCCTTGAGGAGCAAGGCAAAGGTTAGAGACTTCGTGGTTGAAAGGGAGAGTATATTACCTCTCAACATGCAGCGCCAGAAGAATTCTCAGACAATTGTGGAGGAACCACGATTGGTGTAGCAGCTTCAGGAGGTTGTGGAGTAGCCACAACATGGGAAGCTGGGAGGAGATCGAGTAGAGACATCTACTCATGCAGAGACCTCCAGTAGGGAGAAACTTCGAGCTAGGTGGGCAGAGGGATCACATCCAGCCATACCTCCACATAGGAGGTGAGGCAATATAGAGTGATCGTCCCAAGGAGGAGGGACAGGATCCTTGAGGTACCCAACCTCTTGGATAAGACCTTGCTACGAGAGCCCCGATGTGGAGTAGCAGGAACTGGATGATTGGGTAGAGACAGATGCGGATGGAGAGGCAGAGAGAGCTACAGTGCAGGGAATCCCAGGACAGCGCAGAGCATGCAGGCTATAGCAATGCGAGAGGCACAAGTGTGTTGCACAGTGCAGGGTAGCACAGAGAAGGGTGCAACGGTGCGAGATGCATGGAGATGTTGCAGTAGCACAGAGGTTAGAGAGGGAGCACTTGTCAGCAACAGGTAGAGATTCATCATCAGAGTATGTTTCTAGCCCAACAGAGAGGTCATTTGGGTGTTTTCTTGTTCTGAGTGTTGCTGGAACAATCGCACTTGGTAGATGTGTTGCATGCAGAACATTCCAGAGTTACAGGATCGGGTTCGAGAGGAAGCATTTCTTGTTGAGAGGGAGTGTTGAAAAGTGTGCAACAAGAAATGCAAAATTTAGGAAGTACTAAAAATAGCACTTCTAAAAATAGCAGTTTGGCCAATGAGCATTTTGGCCACCTTGGGTGAGAGTTGAAACTGCTAAAAATAACATCTTCTAAAAATAGCATTTCTGGGTCCCTTCCTATTTATAGAAGTCCCTGGTCTATCTATAGGAAGTAAATTCGAATTTGGTCTTACCAGTAGTTTGGAATATTAATTAATTAATTATCCATGAGTTAATTAGTTAAGGAAAAGCAAGCTTGAAGTCTTTGTGAGAACATGCAATTATTTCTCCACTAATTGGGGAATGTGTCCTTGATTTGCTTTACTAATTGTGGAATTAAGGATGAGTTCTATATTGAGAGGATCAATTGACGTAGTTTAACTTAGTCAAGTTCAGTGAGATTAATTTAACAAGTTGTTAAATTAATGAGATACATTTTGTTGATGCTTGCATGCATGTGACCACTGTTATTTTCAGATAACTGTGTATTCACTCATGGATAACTGATGCATGTTAGTTTTGTTAGAGACCCAGTTGAGATCAGAGAAGGGACAATGTACTATTAGTTGGATGAATATTTTTCCTATAAAGGAAGCTCATCCATGATGAGGATTGATCTCCTTCATGTTTGTACAGTTAGGTAAGAGGTTAGTGAGTGTGTGAAGAGGCCAATTCACACATGTGACATCACTGGACCCCAAAGAAACTGCACAAGGAAATAGGAGGCTTGGAGGGTAGAGGAGAAGGTTTGTGAGAAGCCTTTCACTGTCTATGAGCAGCAGAGGGATTGTACTGAGAGCTGGATAGCTTCCAAGCTAAGGCTTTGTGTAATCCGAACTATATTTCCACTTGTATGATAATACAGAGATGGGGTTTTAGGCAGGTGCTTTCCCCAGGTAAATTCTTCTGTGTTATGTGTGATTGATTCCTTCTTATCAGTTATATGTGTTCTTATTGATGATGCTCATGCTTGATTAAGCTTCCGCTAAATTGTTTGTAGAAGTAGATCAAGTGTTTTGCTTTAGTACATTGCATTACCAGGTTGATCTACAGGTGGGAAATTTCTACATGGTATTAGAGTTAGATGATTTGTAGAAAAAGTTCTACATGGTATCAAAGCTAGCTGATTTGTAGGAAAAACTCTACACGTGCCATATTCCAAGCATGAATGTGGGGTAATAAGGGTTAAACTAGAACAAAACCAACTAGAGCTTCCATATGCCAATCCACCTCAACCCTCAACCATAGTGATTTCACCTCTATGGTCCAGAAATCACTAACATCAACCAGATTAGTCTATACCCAGGTTGTCTAGGGCTCTGTGAACTAATAACTCAACCTACAGCCTTCAAGGGCTCCAACGCATTTGCTCCAACCCATGGCTCTAGGGACCAGTAACTCAACCCACAAGGCTCTAGAGCATTTGTCCCAACCAACAGGCTTTGTGAACTAATAACTCAACCCAAGTTGTTTCAAGGCTCTAGAGTGTTTGTTCCAACCCAAATCCATAGGGAACTCAAGAACCAATTAAAAAAATAAGTAGGAAACCCACAACACCATGGTTATCCAGGAAATGACAAGGCAAGGCTGAAATCGTTATCAATCCATGAAAAATTCCATGTTGTAAATCGTTATCAATCCATGAAAAATTCCATGCCATGACAACACATAACTAGAGAATCACATGTATATACCATGCATCCAAAAACCAACAAGAAAGTCATGCATGCAACCTATTACCTGCAAAGAAATCCAATTGTAGTTTTTGATCCCACTATCTCCTTGTGCTTCCCTGATTTCCTTTGCTTTCTTTCTCCAATTCAAGTGAATGTTAGAATGCTCCAAGCATGCTCCAAGAATTCTCTAAGTGTGAAAGAGTATGAGAGAATGAAAGTGTGCTCAACTCAAAACTGTCAAAAGCTAGCAATTGTTTCTTTGAAGGATTTTTATCATTGATGCCTATATTTTCTTCATTTTCCATCATTTTTTCTCTAATTTCCCTTGCATGCAAATTTGTGTCTCTTCACCTTCCTTTTGTCCTATTTTCCTTTAATTTTCATAATTAAATGCCAATTATTGCCTCTTTCCTTTTCCAATGCATTTTTCAATTTCCATAGCCATTATTAATCTGCAAGTGATGCCCACTATAGTGTTTTCCCAACATTCGTCTTGGAATACATGTCCCATTTCCTTGGTCTTATTTTATTTACATGGACAATCAACTAGGGTTTGTTTACCCCTCCCCCTTGGGGGAACACTGTCCTTGGTGTTCAATAATGCTTATAACTAGTAAAATATGCTGCCATGGAGCTCTATAACACAAATCGATGCATCATTTACATCATACCAAACTGTTGAAACCAATAACACCATACTGCTATATATATATATATATATATATATATATATATATATATATATATATATATATATATATATATATATATATATATATATATAAACCCCTCCCCCTTAGGGGAACACCATCCTTCGTGTTCAGTGATGCTTATAAATAGTAAAATATGTTGCCATGGAGCTTTATAACACAAATTGATGCATCATTTACATCATACCAAACTGTTGAAACCATGAACACCATACTACTTATATATCTATATACCTATAGATATTTATATATCTATATATATATATATATGGATATCCAAAACATATAACCAAACCATATGCTCAATCAACAAATAAGGAAGCATACAAATCTTGCATATGATCAACCATCTCCCATGTAGCTTCATCGGGCCCAAAATGGTTCCATTGCACTTTAACTTGCTTAATTGCTCGGTTCCAGAGCATGAGTTGTTTTCACTACAAAATGCACTGAGGTTCTGGTTGGAACTCTCCCTTTGGTTCCACCTGTAATAAAAACCAATCAATCACATGATCAACATCCTAGACATACTTATTAAGAAATGAAACATGGAAAACATCATGGACTTTCACTGCTAGCAACAGTGCAAGTCGGTAGGTCACTGGTCAAATCCTCTCAACGATCTCAAAAGGCCTATGATATCGAGGTGCCAACTTGGCACATGATCCAATCCTCAAAGAGATCCTCTTGGGCTTGATGTGCAAGTAAACATGCTCTCCAACCTGAAACTTATTAAATGCTTTATGCTGATATGCATAACTCTTCTGCCTGTCATATGATGCCCTCAAATTCTTTCTGATAACCTGCATCTCCTACTCCATCTCAACCAACATATCTAGTCTAATCAACACCTTGTTCACTAGATCACTCTAGTTGATAGGAGTATTACAACTCCACCCATAAAGGGACTCAAATGCACTCATCCTCAAGGACTCTTGATACTAATTATTATAAGTAAACTCTACCAGTGGAAGAAATTCTTCTCGCATCCTCTACTGATGCATGACATACATTCTTAACATGTATTTAAGAATCTTGTTAACCCTCTTTTTTGTCCATCTATCTGCGGATGATAAGTTGTACTGAAGGCTAACTTTGTCCCAAACCCTGCAAACAACTCCTTCAAAATCCTGGAAGTGAACTTGGCATCTATCTCTGACATAATCTTCTTGGGAACACCATATAATCTCATTATCTCCCTGATGAAGATCTGAGCTACCTCACTAGCTAAATTTGTAGACTTCCTACAATGAAGTGAGCTACCTTTCTCAACCTGTCAACCATAACCATGATGGAATCATGATGCTTTGATGTCCTTGACAAACCTATAATAAATTCCATGTAAATGACCTCCCATTCCCATTCTATAATCAAAATAGGCTGCAACAAATAGGCTGGATGCTTACACTTAGCTTTCACTTGCTGACAATCTAAGAATCTCTCAACAAACTCAACGACCTCTTTCTTTAAGTATAATATAACTTCTTAATGGTTGTCAAAGTCTTCTGATATCCCAGGTGACCTAAATAAGGCTTGACATGAAACTCCCTCAAGGTAAGCTTCTTGAGTTCACTAGTATCTGGCACATAAATCTTGTTCTTGAATCTGACCAATCCATCTGTCGTGAGGTGATACTCCTCATCTCTATCACCTTCACTTTGTTGCTACAATCTCTGCTTCAATTTTTGGTACATGTCATCATGTTGCCTTGCATGCAATATCTGCTCCTACAAATCTATCCCATATGAACTCACAACTAAAATGTGATTCACCTGCAAAGAGAATCTGCAACCATGTTCTCCTTACCCTTGATGTATCAGATTTCAAATTCAAACTCACTGAGGGTAGCCAACCATCTATCTTTCCTGGCATTTAGGTTGGGTTGGTCAAACAAGTGCCTCAGCCCACTATGATCACTCATCAAGACGAACCTCCAGCAAATAAGATAATGTATCCACATTTTCAATGCATGAATGATAACTTCCAACTCAAGATCATCAGTCACATAGTTCTTCGTATGCTCATTCAACTTCCTTGCATCATAGCATACCACTTTCCCTTCCTACATCAAGATTCCACCAAGTCCTTCCTTCCAAGCATATGTACAAACCACAAGCTCCTTATTAGGATCTGCAATCTTCAAAATTAGAGCATTTGTAAGCAAATGCTTCAGCTGCTCAAAATTAGTTGCACACTCCTTAGTCCATTCAAACTTCTTCCCTTTCCTCTACAAAGATGTAATAGGATATCCAATCTGCAAGAAGTTCTTAATGAACCACCTTGGTGATAGTGTTGGACCCACCAATATTTCAGGGGATCTACCTGATATGAAGTCCCAACTAGACCTCACATTGTTTGGTGTAGGAGTCTCATCCGGTATGATGGTTCGATTTCCATTATATTAAAGATATGCCTTAGCTCTTGCTTGTCAGCACGTGAGAGTCATATGCTTTGTCTTCAAAAAATGAGGTTCACGTGCCTGGTGAATGCTTGGTGCAACTTATGTTAGAGTTCTTTCATTGCAGAGGGATAGGGTGGAAGTGAGTCTCAGGTTGAAAGGGAATAGTCCCAACTTTTCTAGAGACACACAACACAATAGGAAATGCGTAGCTTCCGGTGGAGTAGTCCACACAAAAGCGGCAGTCACAAACACAAGGTGAAAAAATAACACATATAACACCCAGCGAAATAGTCCATACGAGTGCGACGAGTGTTATAACAAGTTTACAAGAATGAATCTATCAAGTGTCTGGCAGGATAGCCCACACAGCCGAGACAACATTAGCAACTGATACAACACATTTCCAATAGCATATGTACTAAAACAAGCGAAATAGTTCAACTATCTTAATACAAGTTAAAGAAACATGCATTACAAGCGTCTAAAGAATAGACTTGCAAATGAATACAATATATGTGTGAAAAAATGATGGCATGTTAATAACCTTTTGAATTAAGAGAAAGTTCCAAGATATATCAGTACACCATTACATCACTAACCCTGATAGCAGGGCATGGGAGCCACTTCTTTCTCCTCAAAGAAAATATTACAGACTCTCAAGGCTATGTGGGAGGAACCAAGGTGAAAAATTCTTTTGCATGTACAAATGAGGGGTATTTATAGCCAAGGGTGAAACTGACCCTTGTGACTATTCAACTTCCCTCATGACTATTTGACTTATATGACTCTTCAACTTTACATGTGGGTCTCTTGGACTTCCACATTAAATTACATTGATTACAACAGTATGACCCATAGTAGTGATGTGGCCAAGATGACTCATGACACGAATCGACACGACAATGTTCGTATGTTCATGTTGTTGGTGGTGTCCATGTCAAGCTGCAGTGTTGCTGAGTGATGGATGTGCTCTTGGTGTATCATAGCTTCATCTCTGCATGGCAAGGTGTGCGAAGTCTTCGATGGTCTTGGTGTTTGCTTGATGTTTTCACATGCATGTTCCTCCTTCGCTTGTACTTTTACATGCTTCATGTGTTCATTCATTCACGAACAAATATCCTTGCATGCATTCCTCGTTCGTCCGTTTGCGAACGAATCTCCTCACATGCTCTCCTTGTTCATCCGTTCGTGAACAAATCTCCTCGCATGGTCTCCTCGTTCATCCGTTCATCGTCACATCATGTCTCATCCATGTACCTTTATCTGCAATCACTCATGACGAGATGACATCAAATCCAAAAATCTCCTTGTCTACCATGATGCATTATCGTTCGCTTTCGGATGCAAGTGACTGGGAGAGAGGACAAGGCTCTGAAATTGCGAAAGACAAATTTCAAGCCGGGATGCGGGCTCTGGGCACTGCCGTCAAAATTGCGCAAAGGTCACTAGGAGACTGAGATGGACAATCCGAATAAGTAGTAACTGTATGTGGGATATGTCTCAGCTGGAGGGCAGATCTGCGCAATTTTTTCAGGGAGGCAGTGTAGGCAGCAGAGGGGGACTAGCAGCGAAAACTGCAATTTCTCTAGGGAGCTGGCAGCAGGCTGCAAGAGGCTTGCTTGGAAAAACTGTACAATTTTTTTGGGGAGCTGGCAGCGGGCTGTGGGAGTATGCTGGAAAAAACTATGTAATTGCTGGGAGGCTAGCCTGCTGAACATCCTTGCGCAGTTTCTGAGTTAAGCAGGATGCTGGGTAGTTGGGTGACTGCTCATGAAAATTTCACAATATTCCGAGTGAGCAGTAGGCCGGCTGGAAAAACTACGCAAGTTTTTGAGGGAGACAGTGACGGACAAAGGGTTTTTATCCGGCATGTCTACACAGTTTATTCAGTCAGCAAAGCGGGCAAGCTTTGCAGTTTTTGCTTAATTTTTTGGGGGAGTGAGTCTCGGGGTCACTGCCTAGTCAAACTCTCCAGTTGACCAGCTGGAGGCTTGGTTGATGTGCTTGTGGGAAGTGCAGATTGAAAAGGCTTGTTGAGAAAATTTTGCATTGTTTTGGGTGACAGTCAGTCTCGTCGATTCTAGGATTGAGCAATGCAGACTATTTGGGAGACAGCCTCAAGCTCTGCGCAATTCTGGGCATAAGTACATGATCACTAAGCCCTGAAACTGCGCAATGCAGCTTAGCGAAGGTCCAGCTGTTGGAGGGTGATCCGGTCGTCAGAATTTCAGCAAAATGACTAAGTGTGTGGGCGAGTGAACTTGTGCATACACAACATTACGAATACACACTCAATGTGACTCGATGACATGACACCTCAAACCATCAAGACAACATATATTCAGTGTGATTGACCGATGGTGCGAGTGAAAACCGTGACACTTGTGATAAATTATTGAACGACCATAATGACACTTGCGTGACAGTGCATACAACATCATGTGTGAGTGTGATAGATGTGTACATGGTGAACACAACTTAAACATAACCTTCAACATCACCATAACGAGGTCGCAAGCATGGCATAGCAATCAACATGCGGAAGACGACAGTTGGTCGAACAAGTGAAAAAGAAGCAAGACATGTAGAAGAACCACATAAAATGACTTTTTGCATTTGACCACATGCATGTTACTAAGGATAGAGTGATATGACAATGACAAGCAGTCCTGCAAACTTAACTAAGAGGTGTACTTCGCAATATGTTCCTTACTTACCATACTTACCCCCAAGATGATCATGCATCTGACAGAGTTTGCATGCGGTCCTGATATTTTCCATTACTCGGTTCCTTGGTCCTTCTCCTCAACTCCTTGGAAACAATTTCAGCATGTCACCTTTTCCTGTAGTCACTAAGAGGTAGATCTGCATAATTTCAGCGAACAGTGACTGTTGCCGGAATGAGGCCCTAGGAGGATCGTCTGCGTAGTTTCTACATGCAAGAATGACAAGACAACTTGGACAATAGTGTGCATTTTTTAGGCTCAAAGCACTGTTACAGGACAGGGGTCCTAGGAGGACACCTCTGCGCAATTTCTAAGTGCAATGCAACTAGACTGCTCTAAGAATTTCTGGAGAGCAGTGCCGACTGCTTGACTTCTCTATACATTTTTAAAGAGAAGTGTTGGTTGGGGTCTCTGCAAGCTACGGAGTTTCAGCAGGAAAGGGTTTTAGTAGGCAAGGGAGGTTGGTGTCTTTGTGCACTACAAGGTTTTAGTAGGCAATGGAGGAAGCTTGATGGTTGTAGAATTAAAGCGCACATTTCAGGGAAGCTGGATGAGGCTAGGTTGCTCAAGAAAATGGCTAAGTGTGAGATCGGTGAAACATATGTAAGCATGATAGGACTTGACTGTGATCACACACGGACACTTAGTGACACAACGTAGACCATCCAGAATGCATAAGACATACTTTTCTTGATGCAACAACCTTCATGAAAAAAGTGCATGAAGTGAGTGTGAAACATGTCTATATGATGACAACCACTCATACGCACACAATTCCCTTGAAGTAAGACAACATTCCCTTTGCATGACAAACAACAACCCCTATGCCCAAAAATGACACATGCTACATAAGGATGAGAACATGGACAACTCTTAGGATCAAGGAGGGGAGCTTGAAATCATCAGCTTACCAATAAGTGACCAAGGATGATTGATCGCAAGATCCAAGGTAGGCTCCGAAATTTGCATGTGAGCCAAAATTTTGGAGGGTTGTTGTAGCCACTATAACACTTGGCGACACACTGGTAGAACTCCAACTCTCTATATGGACCTTGTTTCATGAAAAGCGAGTCTAACCCTTCCGAAATTATTGTTCGATTCTTTGATCATCGTGGTTTCCACACTAGCTTGGTTGAAAGATGTAATCCCTACCATTCTCTTGACAGGTCAGCACACATTCCAAGCCAAGACAACCCAGTTGTTTCGATTGGGGATGAGGGGTATATTGGTGCACAAATAATATGACAGTCAGAGTTTAAGTTTCATCTCTGGTGTTGCTTTGCTACCAGCAAGCCTAGACAGTACCCTGACAGAGTCACGCAGGAACAAAAGCATTGCTTCACTACCAACAAGCATGGTCAGTACCCCGGCAAAGTTACTTGCATCACCTCTCTACGCAGGAATCATTTCTCTTCTTTTGCCTTATTCATTTTTTCAGAATTTCATATTTTCATATTTTCATTTTTTAAAGAACTGTGCGGAGGCACTTATTTATTTCAGATCAGAAGAGGTTGTTCCATCAGAGAACTATGTTATGTATACCTTTGACATATTTGTTAAGGTTTCCCCCCTCACCTTACTCTAACTTGACTAAGCTGATAAGGGTTAACCCAAAACAACTAACTAGAGTAGTTGGTGCTAGTTAGAGTACAAGCATTGTGTTTTCACTAAGACTCACTCTGAACATAATGTATTTTCCATCAAGGTATCATCGACTGAAGACAACAAGCTCTTCACAAAAAGAGAGGACAATAGATAACCGAGTGTTGATAGTTGTACAAGTCCTCTTAGACTTTCCCAGCTTGTCTCGAGAGCCAAACACGGTTTCACGAGAGGCTAACCTACGAGTACAAGCAAGCAAAGAAAATGAAAAGAAAAAAGAAGAAGTAAAGCAAAAGCAAAATAGGTAAGCAAAGCAAGAAAGAAAACCAAACAGAGTAAGCAAGCAAAAAAACATGCGAACCAAAAAGAAAATCAAAGCAAGAAGCAAATATTACTCCTACTCTTACTCTAAACAGTGCATAGGTCTACTCACATGAAGTGATATTTCCAATGCAGCGACCGGCGCATTGGATGGACCATGTTGGTGGAGGCATGGTTTGCGAGAAGCACAATCAAGAGAACCATCAAACATAAAAGATAGAAAAATGAAGACCAACACGCTCTGAGTTCTAAAACGTCCACAAAAAAGAAAAGGGTGAATGCACAAGAAAAACATTCTCTGGACTTAACATGGTGCTGTGACACACTGCGTGTAGATGATAAACATGCACACTCTTTGTACTATGACATACAAGAGAACATGAGAAATACCAATAGCTTATGTTTTGCAAGCGTGCTCATTTTATAAGATTCCTCCAAATCTTGAGCGATGGATCATGTCGTTCGAGTGGAGGAAGCGAAATCTGGGTGTTTGGTTGATCTTCAATGCGAAGCAAAGAGTGATGAGGAGCCTTGGGTGTTTCGAAAAAGATTCTGATCAGAAATGGAACTAACCTCAGGACAGTGAGGGCCTGACATAACCATCAGCCTAGGCTGAAGTGCCTCGACAGCCTGCGGGGTTTCCACTCCATCAATAGGTAGATCATCAGAGACCAGTGGCTTAGACATATTAACAACGAGTGAATCAACATCGTGATAAAATGAAGAAGTACAGATATCACGACAACCACGATCAGAAAATTTAGGATGTTCGTCAACATCCTCATGATTTGATGAATCATGTAGAGGGGTAGATGAGAAGCAAGGATGTTCACCCTTTGTGTTTTTAGAAATGATAGATGACAGATGGGACGGATTTTCAGAGGAAGATGTGTCCTCTCCACAATGTAGTGACAAAATGACATCCGGTGTGTCCTATGAACGATCGGAAGTAGAAACATCTGGAAATGAGTTTTCAAAGGGAGAATCAAAAGTGGAAAAATCACATGGGATGTTAGGATAGAGTGGATGAGGCATGGAAAGGGATTCATCCTTCACTGCGGGTTCTTCTTTAGATTCTTGCACACACTCATCATGCATGATAGTGCAGGTTGGTTGCACAACACCAACTCCGTCCACAACTTGATCCTTGTTCACAAAACATGTGGAGTCCGGAATGGAAGAACACAAGACAGTATAATCTGGAGGATTAGCAGAATGCGGGGATGGAGGTTGAGGTAACAAGTCCACATGACAACCAACAGGCTTGCAATCCAAATCTGCATAGATATCAAGAGCAGGTCAGGTAGGAGGATGTGACAGTTCAACAGATGTGTGTGAATGTTCTCCCGCATCACTCTATGGTGGTGGTCCAGTTGTTTGATGAGGGGAAGGCAGATAGTCACTTGTGATAGCAACTGTGTCCGCTTGTGATTGAGCAGTTCCATCACCGAAGTATGTTGAGTGGGGTTCAAATGATTGTAAGAATTGCAGATTTTTAGATATGTAAATAAGATACTTAAATATTCCATCGAGAAATTACCAATCAATTTCATCTTCAAGAAATCACCATGCAAGATTTAACAAAGCATGTGTGAAACTATTCAACGAATTCATCAGGTGCTTTCCAAAATTTCAAAATTTCTTTATTGAGTGCTTTACGATCAAAATGATTGAAAGCACGGTCTATCTTTGCGACCATATGAGGGAGAGAGTGCATAGACTTTTCGGGTAGCGTGGCACAGCAATGCAGGGGTTCCCTCAAAGCGTGTATGTAAACAGCGCGCAGGTCTTGTAATCTTCAAAGATTTCATGCCTTTCACAAGATCCTACAATGCGAACCACGTGTCAAACCAAGGATACTCAGCCTCCACCATTGTATTTTTTACTTGGAAAGTTATTCCAGAGCTCTTTCGATATTTGAAAGTAGTTTCCATAAGAAATACACTCCAGAAGAGAAATTATGTGTTTAGTAATGATAAGTATACGGAGATTCAAAACAAATTGTGAGGACTCAACTTGTCATCTGTCCCTACTTCTAACACCAGAAATTTTGACAGTGCTCGACCCGCTAACATTCAAGGGATCTCCCCGATATGAAGTGCCAACTAGACCTCACACCATTTAGTGTAGGAGTCCCATCTGGTATGATGACACGGTTTCCATTATCTTAAAGATATGCCTTAGCTCTTTTTTGTCAGCATGTGAGAGTGGTCTGCTTTGTCTTCGAACAGTGAGTTTCGTGTGCCTGGTGAATGCTTGGTGCAGCTTGTCTCAAATTTCTTTCACTACAGAGGGAGACGATGGTAGTGAGTCTCAAGTTGAAAGGGAATAGTCCCAACTCTGCTAGAGACACACAACACAACAGGACATGCACAGCTTCTGGTGGAGTAGTCGACATGGATGTGGTAGTCACAAACACAAGGTGAATAGATAGCACGTACAACACCGAGCAAAATAGTCCACATGAGTGCGGCGAGCGTTATAAAAAGTCTACAAGAATGAATCTATCAAGTGTCCGGCAGGATAGCTCACATGCTCGAGATAGCGTTAGCAACTGATACAACACATTTCCAACAACATATGTATTAAAACAACCAAAATAGTTCAATTGTATTTATACAAGTTAAAGCAGCATGCATTACAAGCATCCAAAGAATAGTCTTACAAACGAATACAATACATGTGTGAAAATGTGTTGGCCTGTTAATAGGCTTCTAAATTTAAGTGAAAGTTCCAAGACACATCGGTACACCATTACATCACTAACCCTGATAGCGGGCCTTGGAGCCACTACTCGCTCCTCAAAGAAAATATTATAGACTCTCAAGGCTATGTGGGAGGAGCCAAGGTGAAAAAAAAAATTACATGTACAAATGAGGGGTATTTAAGGCCAAGGGTGAAATTGACCCTTGTAATTGTTCAACTTCCCTTGTGACTGTTTGACTTACATGACTCTTCAACTTTACATGTGGATCTCTTGGACTTCCATGTTACATTACATTGATTACAATAGTATGGCCCACAATAGTGATGTGGCCGAGATGACTCATGACACCACTTGACATGATAGTGCCAGTATGTTCATGCTGTTGGTGGTGTCCATGTTGAGCTGCAGTGTTGCTGAGTGATGGATGTGCTCTTGGTGTATCATAGCTTCTTCTTCTCATGTCAAGGTATGCAAAGTATTCGATGGTCTTGGTGTTCTCTTGATGTTTTCACGTGCATGTTCCTCCTTCACTTGTACTTTGACATGCTTCATGTTTTCATCCGTTTGCAAACAAATCTCCTTACATGCATTCCTCGTTCATTCATTTGTGAATGAATCTCCTTGTTCGTCCATTCACGAACAAACCTCCTCACATACTCTCCTTGTTCATCCCATTCGTCGTCATGTCATGTCTCATCCATGTACCTGTATCTGCAATCACTCATGACAAGACGACATCAAATCTAGAAATATCCTACTCTACCATGATGCATTATCGTTCGCTTTCAGATGCAGATGACTGAGAAAGAGGACAAGGCTTTGAAACTGCGCAAGGAATATTTCAAGTCGAGATGCGACTCTGAGCACTACGGTGAAAATTGCACAGAGATCACTAGAAGACTGAGATGGACGATCCGGATCAGCAGTGACTGTTCGTGGGATCTGGCTTGGCTAGAGGGAAGATCTGCGCAATGTTTTTAGGTAGGCAGTGCAAGCAGTAGAGGGGGAATAGCAACAAAAACTACGCAATTTCTCTGAGGAGCTGGCAGCGAGCTATAGGAGGCTTGCTTGGAAAAATTGCGCAATTTTTCTAGGGAGCTAGCAGCAGGTTGCGGGAGTCTGTTGGAAAAAACTACGCAATTGCTAGGAGGCTGGCCTACTGAACATCCTTATGCAGTTTCTGAGTTGAGCGGGATGTTGGGCAGCTGGGTGACTACTCATGAAAACTACGTAGTTTTCCAGGTGTGTAGCAAGTCGACTGACTGGGTGATCGGCTAAAAAAACTGTACAATTCTTTTAGGGAGACAGTGACAGACACAGGGTGTCTGTCTGGCATGTCTGCACAGTTTCTTCAATCAACAAAGTGGGCAAGCTTTACAGATTTTGTACAATTTTTGGGGGGAGTGAGTCCCAGGGTCACTACTCGATCAAACTCTCTAGTTGACCAACTGGAGGTTTGGTTGATGTGCTTGTGGGCAACACAGATTGAAATGGCTTGTTGAGCAATTTCTGTGATGTTCTGGATGACAGTCAGTCCGGTTGATTCCAGGATTGTGTAGTGCAGGCTTCCTGGGAGATAGCCTCATGCTCTGCGCAATTCTGGGCAGTAGTACATGATCACTGAGGGCCGAAATTGTGCAATGCAGCTCAGCGAAGTTCCGGTTGTTGGAGGGTGATCCGGTCGTCAGAATTTCATCAAAATGACTAAGTGTGTGGGCAAGTGAACTTGTGCATACACGAAATTGCGAACACACTCAACATGACTCGACGACAAGACACCTCAAACCATCAAGACAACATATACTCAGTGTGACTAACCAGTGGTGTGAGTGACAAGTACGACACTTGTGATAAACAATTGAATGACTACAATGACCTTGTGTGACGGTACATACAACATCATGTGTGAGTGTGATAGATGTGTGCATGGCGAACACAACTCAAATATAACCTTCAACATCACCAGAACGAGGTCGCAAGCATGACATAACAATCAACATGCGGAAGACAACAGTTGGTCGAACAAGTGAAAAAGAAGCAAGACATGTAGAAGAAACACATAAGATGACTTTTCATGTTTGCACACCTGCATGTTACTAAGGACAGAGTGATATGACAATGACAAGCAGTCCCGCAAACTCAACTAAGAGGTGTACATTGAAATATGTTCCTTACTTACAATACTTACCCCCAAGATGATCATGCATCTGACAGAGTTTGCATGAGGTCCTGATCTTTTCCATTACTCTGTTCCTTGGTCCTTCTCCTCAACTCCTTGGAAGCGATTTCAGCATGTCACCTTTTCCTATAGTCACTAAGAGGTACATTTGTGAAATTTCAATTGATAGTGACTGCTTCCGGAATGAGGCCCTGGGAGGACCGTCTGCGCAGTTTCTGCATGCAAGACCGACAAGACAACTTGGACAACATTGCGCAGTTTTGAGGCTCAAAGGATTGTTGCGAGATAGGGGTCATGGGAGGAAACCTTTGCGAAATTTCTAAGTGCAGTGCCACTGGACTGCTCTACGCATTTCTGGAGAGTAGTGTTGGCTTCCTGACTGCTCTGCACATTTTTGGAGAGCAGTGTTGGTTGGGGTCTCTGCAGGCTGCGGGGTTTCAGCAGGCAAGGGAGGTTGGTGTCTTTACACACTGTGGGGTTTAGCAGGCAAGGGAGGAAGCTTGATGGGTGCAGAAGCAAAGCGAACAGTTCAAGGAAGTTGGATGAGGCTAGGTTGCTTGGGAAAATGGCTAAATGTGAGGTCAATGAAACATATGTAAACATGATAGGACTTGACTGTGATCGCACATGGAAACTTAGTGACACAACGTAGACCATCCAGAATTCATAAGACATACTTTTCTTGATGTAAAAACGTTCATGACAAAAGTGTGTGAAGTGAGTGTGAAACATGTCTATATGATGAAAACCAACCATACGCACACAATTCCCTTGAAGCAAGACAGCATTCCCTTTGCATGAAAAAGAACAACCCCTGTTCTCGAAAATGACACATGTTGCATAAGAATGAGACCGCAGACAACTCTTAGGATCAAGGATGGGAGCTTGAAATCATCAGCTTACTAATAATTGACCAAGGATGATCGATCGCATGATCCAAGTTAGGCTCCGAAATTTTCATGCGAGCTAAAATTTTGGAGGGTGGTTCTAGCCATTACAACACGCCTATAATAACCTGGTAGTCCCATGAATGATTTGACCTCATCCGCATTAGGAGTTGTCAATCTACCTTTCTTGGAAACAACATGTCCCACTTAGTGAATCTGAGACTGAAAGAAACTGCACTTGTTGAGATTAACATAGAACTGATGCTGTCTTAGCAATCTCAATATTGTTGTCAGGTGCTCTGCATTCTCTTCCTCATTTTTTGAATATACCAATATATCATCAATAAACACTATTACAAACTTGTCCAGATAAGGATGCAACACATTGTTTATCAAACACATGAAAGTGGGTAGAGCATTAGTAAGACCAAATGGAACCACCACAAACTCATAATGTCCATACCTTGTATGTTCTTGTAAATATCTTCTTCTTTGATGTGCACCTGATGATATCCCGACCTCAAATAAATCTTTGAGAATACTACTGCTCCCTTTATCTAATCAAACAAGTCATAAATCCTTGGCAATGGATATTTGTTCTTGATAGTCACCTTGTTCAACTACCTGTAATCAATGCACAACCTGAGTACCACCCTTCTTCTTTACAAATAATAATGATGCACCCCAAAGTGACACACTTGGCCTTATGTATCCCTTATCAAGTGTCTCCTTAAGCTGCAACTTCAATTCCACCAACTCCAAAGTGCTCATCCTATAAGGTGCCTTAGATGTTGGTGTTTCTCCTAAAATTAACTCAATAAGAAGTTCCACCTCTCTATAAGGAGGTAAATCTGAAATCTCTACAGGAACCACATCCTGAAACTATTTCAAAACAAGATAACTATTCAAGACTTCATCATCCTCAACATCTTTCCCTTTGTCATTAGAAATATGAACTACAAACAATACACATGATTTCCTACAATTGTACTTTGCCTACATAGTTGTAACTATTCCTACGAGATTCTCCTTTCTCCATCATCGTCCAGGCACTCAATAGTCTTATGATAGCAATCCAATTTAGTCTTGTGAATAAAAAACCAATCCATGCCCAAAAGCATACTATATGATCCAAAATGAAGCACATTTAGATGTGTTGATGTAGGCATACCATTCAACTCAAATGCACAATATCTCACCCAATGATGAACTCTTCCCTTGGCCCTTCTAGCCAACTACACCAACCAATATTTTGCATGCACTTCTTTATTCAAGCAACACTTATCCTCCAGGTCAGGACTGATATAACTATAATTAGATCCGGGGTCAATTAAAATGGAAACAACTTGATCACAAAGCTTACCTTCCATCTCAATAATGGGTGTCTGATGATCTTCATGCCCATTATCCACCGTTGCATAAATCCGAGGAATACTCTACCCAACATCTCCAACTTTTTGTGACTCTTGAGCATTGTAAATATGAGGTTTACCACCCTAGTGCGATGGACTATCTCTCCTACGATGCTTTCCATCCTAATTCCAACACTGCAAAGGCTTCCTTCTCTCACCCTTATTCTTCTCCTCAGACTAAAATCCATGTCCTATGTCAACTGCATTGAACTTATTATAAGGTGCTAAGTTCTCCTTATCACCTGCATCCTGAGGTCTTCCTTGCTTCTTAGCCCACTTTCCTTTAGTCTTATCATTATGTTTCCAATCCCTCTTAGGCTCAAAGTTGCACTTAGACAAATCATAAAAATGCTTCAGCTTCCCATTGACTTCCTCTAATTACTGAGGCTCATCATACTCAATTTGGTCTTTAAATGCTAAAGGCAATCCACTGCTGAATCTTTGAACCTTTGTCTTCTCATCATTAAGATAAGGCACATACCTCAATAGCTCTAGAAACTTAGTCATGTTCTCTTCATTTGTCATAGAACCCATCTTCGGCTCATAGAACTCATTGGTGGTTTTGTCCTAATATCTCTCGAACAAGTACTTCTTCTTGAAGATTCTTTTACACTCATGCCAACTCAACTCCTCTATCCTAATGCCTCTAACACGCTTCACATATTCCTATGAGATATATGCTTTTCCCTTGAGATTGAAGATCACTATCTTGGCTTTCATGTTCTCTGTATAATCATGCAATGTGAATAACTTCTTCATCCCAAGTAGACATGCTAATGCATATTCAAGTTTCTTCACATCCCCATCAAAAGTAGGAGGCTTGGATTTCTTGAACTCTTTTGGAAAATACTGCTTCTCACTCCTCCTATAAGGATGTCGGTAGTAATGATAATGATGTCTCTCAGAACCGGAACTATAATAGAATCCATGAACACTACCTATCCTATTAGGTGTATCCAACCATATGTCGCTTATGACTATGTCATCCTTGTCCAACTTGTATCCTTATTGAGACCTGCTACCATATGCCCCATTGGTCCTTTCGTCTTGTCCATGACCGATCCATAGTTGTCCCTATCTCTATAAATCTGAAAGACTGAAAATATTGACTACATTAACCTCTGCTTGCTTTTCCTAAGCTCTAGAAAGTCTTTCTTGTGACTCAATCAACCTGTTATTGTCTATCTTGAAACTTCTGATCTAGTATGCATTCAAACTTCTCAATGTATCTCTTATGTCAGGAGAATACTCATCTTCTTTTTGTTCAACTGATCTATAAGGAGAGTCACGTGAACTGTAATCCACCATTTTTCTTGTCATCTCTAATCTTATATCTCCTGTAAACATGTCATGTTAGATAAATCAAATATAAACATAATCGAAATCATACCTCTATGAGGTTCAGGGGAGGCTATCTCATCTACAAAATCAATCCATATTAGCACGATATATATACATCACAACACCAAAATATCAACATTTCAACCTCATAACACACCAACATCATCATGATGATACAAACCGCAATAATGATCACCACGATGCATGTCTGAACTACTATGCATGATAACCTTAACAATCACAACGAATTCATAACAAGCACATTGAAAACAAACAAGTATGCATAACAATCACATATATCCCATCCAGTCCAAGTGTTTGAACTTGGAAGCTCTGATACCAACATGTAACCATTCCACGCCACATTTCCCAAATTCACAAGCTTGTTATGGTAAACATGAGACAAGTGTCACTATGATATGACCCGACCTCCAAGTTCCAGTTATGGAAGTGGGTCCAAAAAAACAACGATAAACTGACATCCCTTAGAGACCATAGACCATTTAGGAGGTTGCAAACCACCCCAAGTGGTCAATCCCTGAGTTGGAGCTCTATTTCACTAGGTAAATTCCCCAACCACGCGCACAACACAACATTAGTGCAGTTATGATGTCCAATTGCACACATAGGCCTACCTCCATGCGGTTATGACCAAAATTCTTGAGTTCCTTGCCAACGGTTCTGAGATCTGAGCCACTTTTTCATGCTAGCCTCCAGACCACTGCCCAAAATTACCTATAACTTTCCAGAATTTAATCAAAGGTAATGAAAATGCTAATCAATCAAAACTCAAGCAAGAACTTGACCTAGACATGCCTAATCCATGATAGACATTTCGTCAAACATATGGTAAACATATAAGCTATAGGTCATGAATTCATATCTGATCATAAACTGATAATCTTCATCTGAGAATCACAAAGAAGGCTCTATGCCCTCTCTAGATAGCCGCAATAACACTTGTTAGTCAATGCATTCATCAACCATCCAGTAACTTAACAAATCATGAACAAGAGCCATAGCTAGAGTACATCATATAACCAACATATAACCAGAAAAGAAACTATGTACAATAAACCATAAAATTACCATTATAATCAATACAAATGCTCATAGATCATAATAAGAAAATATCTCATATTAACATGTGAAAATGACAACCAAGTCAGGGACTTCCACATACCACCCGACCATAGATTGGGTTGAACCAAATCTCTCTTTCATCTAATCACCCATATGCCATATTCCAAGCATGAATGTGGGGTCATAAGGATTAAACCAGAATAAAACCAACTAGGGCTTCTAGAGGCTAAACCATCTTAACCCTCAACCATAGTGATTTCACCTCTATGGTCCAGAAATCAATAACATCAACCAGATTTGTATCTACCCAAGTGCCTAGGGCTCCAGGAACTAGTAACTCAACCCACATCCTTCTAGGGCTCTAGAGCATTTGTTCCAACCCGCAATTGCAGGGACTAGTAACTCAACCCACAAGGCTCTAAAGTGTTTGTCCCAACTGACAGGATCCAGGAACTAGTAACTCAACCCAAGTTGTTCCAGGGCTCCAAAGCATTTGTTCCAACCCACAACCATAGGGAACTGGGGAACCAATAAAAAAAAAGTGGGGGACCCACAACACCATGGCTAGCCAGAAAATGGCAAGGCAAGGTTGAAACCACTATCAGTCCAAACAAAGCTCCATGCTAATGATAACACATAACCAGATAATCACATGCATATACCATGCATCCAAAAACCAACAAGGAGATCATACATGCAACCTGTTACCTGCAAAACAATCCAGTTGTAGTTGTTGATCCAACTATCTCCTTGTGCTTCCGTGCTTTCCTTTACTTTATTTCTCCAATTCAAGTGAATTCTATAATGCTCCAAGAATGCTCTAAGTGTGCAAGAGTAAGATAAAATGAGAATCTGCTCAACTCAAAACTGTCAAAAGATAGCAATTGTTTCTCTGAAGCCTTTTTATCATTGATGCCTCTAATTTCTTCATTTTCCTTCCATTTTCCTCTAATTTCCTTTACATGCAAATTAGTCTCTCTTCACCTTCCTTTTCTCCTATTTTCCTTTCTTTTTTCATAATTAAATGCCAATTATTGTCTCTTACCTTTTCCAATGTCTTTGCCAATTTCCATAGCCATTAGTAATCCTGAAGTGATGCCCACTATAGTGTTTTCCCAATAGTCATCTTGGAATATGTGTCCCATGACCTTGGTCTTATTTTATTAACATGGAAAATCAACCAATGGTTGTTACATTAGTAGTCAACTGAGTAAAAATCGTGCGGACTGTATGAAAAGTTGTGCACAAAACCACATTTCATTGAGAAGAAGCTTTGTTTATAGGAGAAGTGGAAGTGCAGATGATGTTCATTGCATGGAAGAAACTTTCAAGTTTTCATTGTGCGGAAGAAGCTTTCAAGTTTTCATTGTGCAAATGATAACGTTGTTTATGCTTATATTATTAATAATATTTTAATTGTAAATAATGTATACTATTGCTATTTAAGTAATTCCAGTGTACAAAATCACATTAATATTGAATGACGACCACGCTTATTCCGCATTTCTTTCTCCTCACAATGACATTTGCACAATTTCTTCCACACATGCTATATCTATACATGTTACCTTCACATATGCTCTGGGCTAGACTCCACTAGAATGAGTAGCTATTTTAGTAAGTGATTGACGTATATGAAGTTATCGATAGTATTTTAATTGTAAATTATGCTTATAAGTTCATATTTTCGAATATTTCAAATATATGTATGTTTAAGCTCTTATGCGGAAGTCCTCATTGTGCGGATGTCCACACTTTGCACTAAACATTTCTATTGTTAATACTTTAGTTATCGATAATGCATATCAGTAGCCAATTAAATAAAAGTTGTGTGAAGTGCACATAAAGTCGTGTACAAAACCACATTTCATTGAGCATAAGATTTTTTTATAGAAAATACAGAAGTGCGGAGAAGTACAGATGCTCTGTACTTTCACACAATGAGTTTCTTCCACACTGTATTATCAAACGACTCAACTCTCACTTGAATTTTACGTGTTTTTAATGAGATGTTATATTAATGTTCTAATACTAAAATATTAACAATAAAATCTTTCTGTACAGACTGCGAACAACCACGCAATGAAAACTTGAAAGCTTTTTCCGCAGAATGTAATTTTTAATTATTATTTAGGAACATTTTCCGCAAGCACAGAAGTAGTTGTGCAGAAGGAGGAAGTGCAAAGCTTATGCGAATGTTTTGTGCAAAGTTTATTAAAATAATAAATATACAAATCCATTTTTAAATTCTTATTTAGGGACGTGTTTCACAACATATAATCATTAATTAATATCAGCTTCAAATGTCAATGACTCAGGGTGTTATTGAGTGTGGAAGTAATTGTGTGGAGGTGGTTGTTTTGCGAGCGTCAACTTCGGATAAATTATTGTGCGAGAGGAGGTTCAATGTGAGGAGGTCCGCACAATGAGTTGAACTTCCACACATTAAACTTCCTTCTGCATAATAATATTCCTTCCCAAAATTTTGTACAAGAAAGCATTACTTTATTTAAATGCCATATCCATATGAAAGTGTCGACCAAGCTATGCAGAAGTGATTGTGCATGAGAGATTTTAGCTTCATCTTATTTTATTTTAATTAAAACATATAATAATTATGAACAAAAAGAAAAAAAATTCTCATGCCACAACGGATAATTCCTAAGTCTATGTGATTTATAAATAAAGGCCCTTACTTTGGTTGAGTGCCTAAAGGCGATGGCTAACAATGAAATGCACAATAAAAGTTGCCTTCATCAATTAATTAGCAATATACACAGAGGATATCCTCCTTTTGCACAGTAATCTTCCTTCCCCAGAGTTTTGTACGAGAGAGAATTACATTATTTAAATACCATATCCATATGAAGGTGTCGACCAAGTTGTGCGGAAGTGTCGACTAGCTCCATGGACGAAGCTTTAAGAAACCGAAATAAGATGTTGGAAGGTTGCTTTCGTTGAAAATGCCAAATAATAAAAATGAAAATTGAACCCCACATTAACGATTCGCCTTTACCGATTTCCGGTTCGCTATTTCTTAGCTGATTATCATGATTACAGTTAGTTTGAACTTGTTTTGTAAGGTAAATACAATGATGTCTCATTGTGCAGATAAATGCAAATGCTTCGCACTTTAATTTTATAGTTATGAGCAAGAGGAAACACAATTAACAATTGTGTGAAAGAAGCTATGCGAAAGCGGAAGAAGATGTGTGCAGAGAAGACAACAATGACAAATTTCAAGTGTAAAAATTATTCTATTTAATAACGAATAAACAACGAAACGACTAGTTTTGTGGAGAAAGCTATGTGGAAACAAAAGAAGATGTGTGGTCATGCAGAAACAAAAAAAGATGTGTGTAGCTGGTTTTTTTTGTGCGTGTGCGGAGGCATCAATAAGGACATATTGCAAATGCATGAAGCGTTCTCGAATAAGGAACGTTAACAATGAAATGCACAACAAATGTTGCCTTGATAAATTAATTAGCGATAGAGGCACGAACGATGTTGCATTGCAACTAGTCCCCTTGTTTGTTTATTTATTTATTTATTCTCAGATGAAATGTTAGGGAGGAGTCAGGTTGGTCGGGGATTAGGGGTTGTGTGTGCATGAATTTTGTCCCAACGAGTATCAATGGTAGTAGATTAGTGATGTACCCTTGAAAATTATCAAAACGGATAGGAGAATAATGCAATTCAATCACGACGACAGGTTTGGATTAATGGTGTTTGGTTTGGGAATCAACACAATAATTATTTTAGTGAGTGGAGGGTTTCAAGCGTCATTACCAAGCTCACTACCTTCCCTACTTCTCATTTTTATCATTCATTCCAAATGAAGTGGGATGCATAGCCTGTACAAGTGTAAAATTTTGCATGCGCCAATGGTATAGGTTTCAATTTCAAAATGTTTTATGGCCACTCATGGCTCTTGCCTCCCACACTACATGTTTATTGTAGGATAAAGACACCAAGGTGACATATTGCATCAATTTTCATGTTTGTTGGCTATGTTTGGGTATTTCCTTCTGAGGCAATTTTTTTCTCTACTCTCTGATCAAAAAGCTTGTTGGTAATGTTTCTCATTTTCTAGCTTTGTCTTTTCTCATCCCTTCACTTTCCATTTTTTTATATCAAACTTTCCCTATCCCATAGTCATTTTAGCTCTCTCCTCATTCCTTTCTCTTTAGGACCTTCCTATATCCAACCTCTCATTGTATTTTGACTTTTTTCGCTATCCCCCAAATATGTTCATCATTCTTTGGCCTCCACTTTCACTCCCTACCTTTCCCCCTTACATATTAAGCTTAATTCAATTCTCGGGTTAATGGCAACAATGCAAAGGAAATGTGGTAATAGTGGCATTTCCTATTACAAGGATAATGATTGCTCAAAATCCTAGCAGAGGGTGGAATCTTTTGTGAGGTTTTTCTACTCTCATACGCCCCAATCTATATAGGACAAAATTGCTAAGGCTAAAAGGAAAATTGTACGTGAACATGGTTGCTTGACTGATATTGAGGTGGCAAGTGAAATCGTTGATTGGGTTCCTAATGTTGGCCACACTTATGGCCTTTCCAATGAGTATATGTACATGATGGATATATGTTGGCACTTAAAGGTGTTATTAGGGAGGGTCTGTTGGATTGTAACAAAGCCAATGAAGAGATCCACCTTATGCTTAATGAACTTCAACTTTCTATGCATGGTTTGGATATACATCTATAGCACATTGAAGCTTATTTGGGTCTCTATTACACAATATTTTGTCATTGTCCCTGTACTCCCCGTTCCTTGATCCTGGAGAACCTCTACAGTGAACCCTACATGCTTTCCATCCATGAAGAAACTCCCATTGTGCCCCTCTTCATGAGCAGAACAATTCCCTTTTGCACCATTTCCCCAAAATCTTCTGTTTTTCCCCAATATGGTCGCCAATTTGTGGTGAAGTAAAATTTTGAGTGCGGACACAAACAATTCCTCTATCCCGATAATGGGTCTAGCCACAACTGATACATTCTATGGAAGATTTCCTTAGGTTAGAACCAATTAAGAGGGCCTACCTCTTAGTACGCTTATCCCATTTGATGATGTCCTTTCTTGCTCACTCCAGCTATCTCTCGCTTCCTTCTTCAAACACCTGAAACAAGTAAACAACAGCCAACAACTGTGATAATAGGCAAATTGTAATTCAACCTACTTAACAACTCAAGAAACATTAAGCCATGAACATGTAAGATGACACATCATGTAGGAAATCAACCAATAGTTGCATATATATTGAATCAAGAAGAGATTACAACCATTGTCTTGACGTTGTTGTTCTCCTCCGACAAAACCAGGTTCCCACACACCGTTGTTAACATTCCATGATGGCCTCAACAATAGTAGTTTTAAGGCTCTTCCCTTTAGGCTTCACACTAAACCAAATTCACGCTTCTCCCTCACACAACTAGAGAGTTACAACCATGAATAGCTTTTTGTTTACTCCAAACTTAATTAGCACTAGCACACCAACATTAACACTAGCTTGTGCTTTGGGAAAAGGGAGGTTTATATAGCATGAATGGATGGGAGATGGGTCCTCTTCTCATGGGAGAAGGTCTTATCTCTTGAGATAGTTCCATCATTATAGGGGAAAGGAGCCCAAACTGACATCCTCGACCCCATTCGGCCAAACCATTTACCAGACTTTCGTTATGAAGCTTCTAGAGCTGAAAGCTTTGGCTCCTTATTTAAAAAAATTTCCATAAGAGGATTGGCGTGACTGGAACAAAGCTATGGGTGGATGCGTTATTGAAGAACAAACCATTGCTCATGCCCAGTACTTATATCTAGTTTATTCTCAGTCTAGCACTTTGTATGAGTTATTACTCGATGCCCTGTGGCCATCATCCGATCCCACAGCATCAAAGTCACACGTTGCACCTCCTATAGATGGAGTTATTGGTTCAGTATCCCAGACCCCTGCTAAATCTTCTTCCAAACAGAAGTCAGTCTCGAACGTTGTTCCCCATAGTTCTTCCGAGAATCCAACTAGCCCTGGTAAAACCTCAGAGGTCCACGCTATCCAGTCTACCGCAGCGGACAAATCCTCGAAAGGTAAGAAGAGAGGCAAAGGCAAGGGTAAAGTCGATGCCCCAAAACAGGGTCCTCCCAAATCATCTACTGGTGAATCTTCACAACGTAAACCTAAGTATCCCTGCCACATTTGCGAGGAGGATCATTATACCAAGGATTGTCCCTGACGATCCGAAGTTAGTCATTTGTTCAAAGGGACCCCCATTGTCCTCAAAGATCCATTTCCATCTCAACAAACCCAAATGGTATACCAACCTCAATCATCTACTTCCTCAGGGTCTCAAGTGTTCATGATGAGTATGCCTATTAATGTGGCTACTAGATCGAAAGATTACCAAACTCCTGCTCCGACAGCTGGGAAAGAGAAAGAAGCCACCCCTTCTCCTTCTGCCCCAAGTTCTGGTCCTCTTCATATCGAGTGCCCTAACCCTGATTCCGCTATACGGCCACCCTCTCGAGGTGTGTTGCGGAAATCCGCATACAATCACAATGCCCGAACCACTCAGCACTATAATATTGTTGAAGATTTGGCTCAGGCGTTGTTAGCTATGTCAGCTCTCGAGGTGCTCCAAAGCTGCCCATCGCAGTGGAAATCTTTGTTGTCAGTTATTGGGGGTATCGATCCCACCAATTACAATTTGATATGCTTTGATCTAGAGAATCATGTTCCGTGTCTCCCTCATCAGATTTCCTTTCTCATTCAAGTAATCATCAATGAGAATACCATCCACAGGACTATCATCGATGCAGGTGCTTCCACCTGCATCATGTCAATCGCATCCTGGAAGGCTATTGGTTCTCCTGCTTTGAACCAATCCCTGAACACATTGGAAGCTTTCGCGTGATTTGCGACCCTTTGGTGTCTTACCTAACCTTGCAATTACTCTAGAGGGAAAGACAGTACAATTCAAGGTAGAGATTGTTGACGCCAATCTCAATTACAATCTTCTACTCGGTCAGAGTTGGACCCATGCTATGCATGTTGTAGCCTCCTCCCTATTTCGCGTGATTCATTTTCCCCATCAAGGGAAGATTGTCATTGTCGACCAGCTGTCTTTCTTTGCCTCTTCCTCCTCGAATGGCAATGTTCCGTACATCAAGCACACTGGTGCTCCCTATGAGAGTGTGGGGGCAGGTCTTTTCAAAGATTCTACCTTAATGGGAATTTTTCCGCTCCCACCTCCTCATGTTGCCTCTGTCAACATGGTCTTGATCAAATCTGATCCTTGGGTCATACCTTCACCAGATCTTGTTGATACCTAGGGCAAGGTTATGCTGCTTAGTCCTGCCGAGATCATTTACATGGAAATTGTTTCGGCTTCGAGTTCTGCATCCTCTGATTCTTCTGTTTCGAAGACCTCTCTCGACACGTATTCGTAATCCCTGTGGCTTGGCGCTTTGGAATCACTTGGTCCCTTAGTCAAGACTTTCCTTACTAATGAAGGTATCATGGAAGTAATGTCTCTTGAGGAACCACCTTGGACCGATACTCATCATCATTCCTCGTTCCTGCCTCGCCTGGCGATCATGTCTATCGGTCTCAAAGAGTTCTCTTCTTAATCGCCTATTGACATGTCAGTTTATCCTGACATGGTCAACATCTTTCAACTGAGGGCACCTTTATCCCATCATGGATTCTGGTTTTTTCTCCCTCCCCTAGTTTTTCACGATTTCCCATTATTTCAATGGGGTTGTCATCTGACTTGTAACCCTTCCTCACCCAGGGAGCATGGGGGCAACGCCTTATATAAGTTCTACTCTATTATTTGGCCGAGTCGATGCCTACTCATCATGTCAATGATAAAAATCCAGTGTTCATCTATGTTGATCGATTACTTGAGTCCCGGCATGGACTCCCTCAAGAAGTACTATGCTTAGGTCATCTTGCATGGTTACTTGCGTACATTAGTGTGTCATTCATTTTTGTGCAGTGCGTTTTGCTATGTTAGTTTTCAAACATCCTTCTTGTTTACTATGTTTTCCTTGCTTTGTAGATGTATGTGACTCCTCACATCGGTTTTGCTGATGGTGCTTGTCGTAGTACCTAGAACCTATCATCCACGACATGGGCTATTTATGACCCTGACAGTGAGTTGATTGACCTTCAAGGTATCTATTTAGGTTGCACAACTAACAACATTGTTGAATACAGTGTGGTCATCGAACTATTGTCAGAAACCATTGCTCTTGACATTCGAGAGTTGGTTGTCAAGCTGGATTCACAGCTTGTCGTCCTTCAACTCAACGAGAAATATTCCGTCAGAAACCCTCAAATATTGAGAATGTATCTCCGTATTTGTCTACTGGAAAGGCATTTTGATTACATTACATATCATCTGAATACATTGACAGATGCTTTAACTAATTATGTGTTGGATAGACATTTACAAAACATGTGAAAAGATCAAACAAACCATTTGTACCATAGTAAGCAAGAAAATACAACATATATATATATGGTGATAATATTTGATACATCAAAACCCCAAAAAATAATATATGTGTCCAAATAACATCGGCGGCTCGCAGGCATCATATATCTGTGGCACGCAGGCCTCAAAAATGTAAGTTTTGGACCTAGGAACTAATCAACATGGTGATCGTGGTAGCATGACACGGCTTGTGCAACACGAGTCAGCAATTGGCGGATCCGATCCGATACTCTCACCGTGTGTCTCTGGTACTGGCGAGGAATGTCTCCCACCCGAGAATACTCTGGGATACTACGAGTCAACCCCTCAAGGTTCCTCACGATCTCCTCGTCGTTGTCACTCCCCTCCTGATAAGGAGCGACATCATTAATCAGGCGGGCGACGCGCCTGGCTATTGGGGACATCCCAGCAGGGCACTCTGGTCCAACATCTCCATTAACAAAGCAAAACATAAACACACATATGCCAAAAACAATTAAAAAAATCACAAAATTAAAAAAATTGATTTTTTACCTTCATCGTCAAAATTCTCTCCATCTGATAGCGGCATGTCTGAATCCCCACAGAAGTCGGTGCCACTATATAGCTAGTCCTCCATGATGATCTTCTGTCATCGTAGCCATGAAAATAATGCAGGTCTGTACGACATGTGTTGGCCCCCAGTGATCCTAGGCATCAAACGACTCCAGCGGGCCATCCGCAGGTCGCGTGGCATGGGAGGATCTACCTCAGTCAACTGGTACTAGAACAGTGGCACCTGTTCCAAGAAAAATGTCACTAGTATGGATCCAAAGCAAAATTGCTTCAGATTCCCCACCTTAGCTTTGGTCAAATGGCGTTTTATGTTGATCTTCATGGCCTCTGCCTAGTTGAAGATCATCGGTGATGTGCAGTTGATAGCATACAGGAAATTCAACTTGTTAGTCTCATGCATTGCCTGGGACCCCACCACTCTGTTGATAGTCAATAGTAGCACTCTCAGTGTCAAATCCCTAATAGTGGAAATGTCAATCTTGCCACTCTTGTATTTGAGGGCTTCAGGGCAATGTTCATTGAGCAACATGGATATGCTTGCCCCAATAGGTCGTGGCCCATATAAGTTGACTGGTTCCCCTCTTCGGAACAGTCCTGTGATGAAATATGTGTCTGAAGTTTCTAACTCCAGCTCCTAGTCACCAATGACGAATATTTCCCGATTTATGTCCCAGACACTAATCAAGTACCGAAGCAACTCAGGTTGGGCCTACATCCCTAGCGTGAGAAAGAATTTGAGGAGCCCATAGGCCCTCAAATATTCCAAGCAATTTGGATCATTCAGTGCTTGGGTGTCCACATCCTCGTGTTCCCGTTCTTTCCATTCCACCATTTTTAGCAATTCTTTCCTGCAAAAGCCATAGATTTGAGTCAACAATGATTTTTGGCCTATAAATTTCAAGTTTCAATGGCAGTTTTTTGAGGAAATAGGGGTTTTCCCTATTCATGGTGTTGGTGCGCCTGTTTTAAAAATAGTTGCGCCGACAGCGTAATAGGTTGTTTTAATTACCCTCGGTCAGCACGATTCCATGTCCGGAAGTCGCCCCAACCGAGGGCAAAAAACTTTTGATAAATCCTCCCTCAAAAAACCTACAAATGGTTAAAAACAAGAATAAAGGCTTGAAAATGAAGCTTAGGGCCTTGGCTCTTACCTATACCTGGCGGCTCAGCGAATGACCTCCCCGATCTCCCGCAATATGCTCTGGAACAAAAAAAATATTTACTTTTCCTCCTTTTTATTCAGTTTTTCATGAAAATATAATTTAGGCTTTTGTAAATATTTTAACCTATTTTGCCTCAAGAATTGGATAATTCACTTTACCTTTTTGCACAACGACAAGTGATGGATGTTTGACGATGATGCCGAGTCACGTTTTAGCTCTTTTCTCGACTCGTAAAACTTATATGAAAAGATTGTCGAGTATTTTTCCCTTTTGACTCGTACAAGAGAATAAAATGGGGGGTCTGCTTTCAAGCTCTTTCCCAACCCTTTAAAAGCGAAAAGATAGTTGAGCCCTTGTCGTTTCGAACTCGTTAACGAATGTGAAACGTCGTGCACCCTGTATAAGTTTACCCCTTTTTCGGGCTAGGATGCACTATTTACAAAAAAGGTACTCCTTGACTGAAATGGTCAAGCGGTTCTCTCAAGTATTGTTTTCTGCCTTTTTGGGCTCAAAAGACACAAATGTACAAAAAGGGACCATGTGGAGTTTTCTTTTTCGTGTCTTTTTCAAACTCTCTAAACATGAAAAAGATACCAAGATACACCTTTGTCGGACTCGTTGAAATATTCAATGACATCGGATTCGTCACTATGACGAACATGAGATTCTCCTTCCTAGGGCTCGTTAAACTTACTAGGTCGGATTCGTCCGAAGGATGAACTTACAGTGCAAGCATATGCTATCTCCTTCAAGCTCACAATTAAAAAATAATTGGGGTACTTGCCAGAAATGGTGGGGTAAAATTTGGAAATCTAATTAGTTGTGTCGGAAGCTCACTCTTGAACATGACACTTTCTACTTCGTGTCGGGTTGGGATATCCTCCTTTGTATTGTTGACCTTCTTGGGTTGGGCCGTTCATTTTTGCCTTCCATTTGATCTATGCCACGTCATTATGACCACCGATCCTATGGATCCAAACGCTGCCAAACTTCTAATCGTGTCACCGATATGTTCAAGAGTTGTCCTTCTGCAGTTACATTTACCTTTGATTCTCTGTATCATCCAAAATCATTTTGCATCCTTTTGTCTCGCGTTGATGATGTGGGATACATTATGGCCCTCCTTCGACACAATCGCTTTCCTTTGACTTCAACTCATTATCCGGGAAGTTGACTGAGAGACTCCCTTCCAGTACCTTAGAGCTTGCATTCCCTAATGGCAAGTTCTTCGCACTCACGACAAGTTCACATCATTGGATTTTGATCGAGTGATTTCACGGGTGTTCGACTTTAGTTCCTTTATTCACATTCTGTGGATTGTGCTGATAGTACCTTGAGGACCATTGTCATTATTGGTGGTTTCTCTTGCACTCGTTAATGGTTTACATCATTTACTGGTAATCAAGTGACTTTCTAGCATGTTCGACATCAACACATCTATTCACATGTTAGAATTTGTACTTTGATCGGATCGTGTTGGAGCACAAGACCCTGCGCTTAGATCACAAAATTCTAGGTTGTGAAGTGATGTAACATGGTTATGTTTATATACATGTCTCTTTCAGATGGATGGTTGCGACCATACCATGAGTTATCATCTATGATCCTTCTCATTATTGGATGACTACGACCATACCTTGGTTTCATTATGATCCTCTTTGACAGATGGTTTCACCCGTACCTGGATCCATTTACATGATCATTCTCTGGATGGTTGCGTCCATGCCACGATTCATGTATCATTTGACAGAGTTCTCAGTTATGTATATGTATCTATATTTGCTTGCAGGTTTTCCAACGGCAGACCACGGTTCCCCGCACTGATTCATCAATCATTTCATCCCTCACTCTAGTTCGGCCTTCACGCTTTAGGGGGCATCTGTTACATAGCATTTTGTTACTGTCCCTGTACTCCCCATTCCTTGATCCTGGCGAACCTCTATAGTGAACCCTACATTCTTTCCCTCAATGAAGAAACTCCCATTTTGTCCCTCTTCATGAGCTAAACAATTCCCTTTTGCACCATTTTCCCAAAATCTTCTATTTTTCCCCAGTTTACAAGACCAGCGCTAATAGCCTTTGTCCTCCTCGGACCGATATGCAGGGATTAACACTGGCACTGGAACCGACTAGAGCGACTAAGCTTTGTTCCAGTTGCGTCGGTCCTCTTATGGAAAGTTTTTTAAATAAAAAGTCGAATCTTCCAGCTCTAGTAGCTTCATAACGGAAGTCTGGTAAATGGTTTGGCCGGATGGGGTCGAGGATGTCAATTTGGGCTCCTTTCCCATATAATGATGGAACTACCTCAAGAGATAATACCTTCTCCCATGAGAAGAGGATTCATCTCCCATCCATTCATGCTATATAAACCTCCCTTTTTCCCAAGCACAAGTTAATGTTAATGTTGGTGTGCTAGTGCTAATTAAGTTTGGAGTAAACAACAAGCTATTCATAGTTGTAGCTCTCTAGTTGTGTGAGGGAGAAGTGTGAATTTGGTTTAGTATGAAGCCCAAAGGGAAGAGCCTTAAAACTACTATTGTTGAGGCCATCATGGAATGCTAGCAGAGGTGTGTGGGAACCTGGTTTTGTCAGAGGAGAACAACAATGTCAAGACAATGGTTGTAATCTCTTCTTGATTCAATATATATGCAACTATCGATTGATTTCCTACATAATGTGTCATCTTACATGTTCATGGCTTAATGTTTCTTGACTTGTTAAGTAGGTTGAATTACAATTTGTCTATTATCACGGTTGTTGTTGGATGTTGTTTACTTGCTTCAAGTGTTTGAAGAAGGAAGCGAGAGATAGTCGGAACGAGCAAGCAAGGACATCATCAAACGTGATAAGCGTACTAAGAGGTAGGCCCTCTTAATTGGTTCTAACCTAAGGAAATCTTCCATAGAATGTATCAGTTGTGGCTAGACCCATTATCGGGCTAGAGGAATTGTTTGTGTCCACGCTCATAATTTGACTTCACCACAGTCTCCGTCCGACCCATGATACTCACTATGTAACTATAAATAACCAATTGTAATAGAAGAATAAAAAATCCCAAGACTAGATGATGGTTTATGTTTACTTCCCTTTGATTCATTTTCCATATTGGTCATTTAGTTTTCAGTGTATAGTTGCAATAGTTGGCTATATGCCCCAGGACAAACTTGTTGTAATTTTGATACCTACAAACTTTTGTTAATTTTTAGATGTTGAAAAAACTTTGGTTTTGCCATTGGTTCGGTTTCCCTTGTGGCGGACCAAAGCAAACCACAATATGTTTTTATGAATGGATTTAAGAAATGAAATAATTTTGCTTACAAAAATAAGCATTATTTTAAATTAATATCATTATTTGATCTTAGAGTGTGACCTTATATTATATTTAATTAGTTAAGAATTTATCTTCCTCGAACACAAGAAAACAATTGACAGTCTAAAACCAAGAGTCATTTTAAAAGAGTAGGAGTTTGCTCCATTACAAACCACTATTTAGTTATTATATGTGTCCAAGTATTGTTTGCATACAATGATGCAATGATACACTTAAGTCTTGAGATTGTATTGATAAATCGTGGGTTGACAATCCTAAGTATTGCAAATGTTTTATTAAGGTGTTCTTTAACCATTCTACATTTTGAAACTTTTGACTAGAATTCGGTGAAACAAATTTTTATGAGATTGTGTTTTAGTTGTTCAAAATCCGGTTTCAATGCATAAATAAATTTAGCTCCCTGAAAAACGCGAGGGCACTCGGTTTATGCAGAGTTCACAAATAAAACTTGTGATTCCAACAAATTCCCCTCATAATCTAAACATTTGTTACCAAAAAATATGTCCCAAAAACTATCAAAATATAGAACAATTAACCTATCTTAATTTTTTTATAAAAAATCATAATAACTATAAAAATTTATCTATCTTTCATAAAAAATAATAATTATTATAATACTTAGTTATACATATTTATTTTTTCAAATAATTTAAACTATTAAAATTATAAAAATATATATAAATTAAAAAATTAAAATATATATATAAATTAAAAAATTAATCTTAGTGAAAAAATAAATTCATTAAATCAGTTTATTTTATAACCATAAAAGATATCAAAAATATTATAGAATAAATTATTAATATGAGAAAATATCCCCACACGTCTCTACCAAAATAAGTGATTAAATCAGTTTATTTTATAACCATAAAAGATATCAAAAATATTATAGAATAAATTATTAATATGATAAAATATCCCCACACGTCTCTACCAAAATAAGTGATATTAACAAAACATATCACATGATTATTATTATTTTTTTTTAAATCCTTTAATAGATTTGAGATAATTTCCTTTATTGGATAAAGCTTGACCTTATATGTGGATCCAAGGCGGGCCCTAAAATTCTAAAGGATGGACTTAGGATAGACTCTTTGAACCACAAATTCTTTGGAATGCCCCAAGTCACTCATCTACCATGTATATCTGTAAGTTCATTGAAAAATGAAAATTAGAATTTATTAAGTAGATAAGGGTTAACGGAAGTATGCGGAGAGACTTATTTGTTTTTAGTTTATTTTTTTAAATAATTAAGAGGGATATTTGCACTTGTGGGTTTCTTTTCCTATCATATAATTTTCCATATTATCTTTCTTTTTCATGTAGGTTCATTTATTAAAACTTAAGGTGCAAATATCTTTGAATGCATGGCTAGAATTATTTAGTAGTGATTCCATGCCTAGTTTTTAGATAAGGTGAGTTTGTTGTTCAAACGTTTTAAGCTTGAGATACTTTGCTTTTGGTAAAAGATCTAAAGTCTTCATGCTTAATACAAAATTTCTATTAAAATATTCACGTTATATCATTATTATGATGGAAAACATCATTATTATGAAGTGAATTTTTTATATTTTAATTTTTTTAAAGATATTTTAGGTAAAATTATATAAATAATGATGTAATTTGATTAATCAATGAAATAGTTTTTTAGTTTTTTATATGAATGTGACAATATAATTTTTGGTAAGATTATAATTTTTTATTGTTTTAAATGTATTTTTGAATATTGAAATAGATTTTGTTGAAGATAATGGAGGATATCCTAGAATAGGTAGAGTTGGTTCACGTAGCCTCAGGATAGGAATTAGTTTCTATTTCTTAGGATGTTGTTCTAACTTCCCTAAAACCATGTATTCTATTTAATGTGGAATGTTGATGAACAATGTAGAGCGTTCTGCAGAGCCAGACTCTCCTAGTTCAGACTCTCTTTCGTAGAGCTGACTAGTGGGTTTTATTCTTTTAAAATAAACATTGCCATTTTTATCATGGTATCAAAGCGTCAGGGCTAAGGAACCTGTACGCTGGCTAGTGGGTGGTTCTTTGAACCGAAATCATCGTAGCTTTTGAGTGGATAGCCGCAATGATAGCACTATCACACTTCTCGAAATTTTTATTTTTCGATCATCGCAATTTTCTAGTGTACAGCTACGACAGCAGTTTTCCAGTGTACAGCTGCGACGGTCTCAGAAAATTGGTGTATTTTTGCGACCATCTCGGATATTGGGTGTATATCTATGACTAGTCTCAGAAAATTGGTGTATTTCTACGACGGTCTCTGATATTGGGCATATATCTGCGACGATCATGTAAATCAAAGAAATTGCAAAGGGAGCCAAGAACAAGGTTCTAGTTGTCAAAGAAGCTGAGTGGCGAAGCCAAGAACAAGGCTGAAGCTGACAACAGGAGGTTGTCTGGAGGCTGAGAAGGAAGCCACAGTGATCTGCGCGTGTGTTGCGAGATCAAACAACAGTGATCTGTCTCTGTCACAGATCTGGGGTAAATTTAACATCTTTTACCTGTCGATTTTTTTTTTCTAAATCTCCAAGATGAATAACAACATATTTGAAGCATGCATGAACGAGCATAACAAGCTCGATGGTTCCAATTATGAAAATTGGAAGTTTAAGATGCAGACTCTGCTAGAAGCGCAGAGTGCTTGGCAGATTGTGAATGGGGATGAGCCGAGGCCCACGGCTGGATTAGCACCGGTCCCGGATTGGGAGAAATGAGAAAGCAGAGCAAGGACAACGTTAAAGATGTCAGTGAAAGACTGCATTATACCACACATCAGAGAAGGTAAGTTAACTAACGAGATCTGGGGAATTCTGAAGGAATTGTACGAGATCAAAAATTCAAATCGTCTTTTGTTCCTCAAGAGTAAGATCATGCCCATGAAGATGGAGGAGAATGAAACGATTGCTTCATTCGTAGTAAGGATCAAGGATCTAAAAAACAAATTATCAGATATTGGTCATACAATGGACGATACAGATCCTGTGACCATTACAATGAATGGTGTCACTGATGATTATCAGATGTTCATCACTGGGATCAATGCCAGAGAAAAGACTCGCATTTTGAAGGGCTGACAGGTATACTGATGCAGGAAGAAGAGAGGAGATCGACTATGAAGCCCCAGAGTGCCGATCTTACATTACTAGCGAAGAAGAACTTCTACAAAGGAAAACGAGGTCCACAACAGCAAAATGGAGCAAGTTCACAGAAGCGGCCAAATCTGACCCAAGGTATGCATCCGAATAAAAACTACTCTGAAATTAAATGTTTTTATTGCGGAAAATTGGGTCATATTGCCAGAGAATGTAGGAAAAATAAGTATCATGAAGAACATCAGAAGCCAAAGAGACATGCAGGTCATCTCACGAATAGTGATCAAGTGCAGAATTTAAGGTTGCTCATGGCAGATTGTGAGGAAAATGTTGATGCAAACATCTGGTATGTAGATTCAGGAGCGTCAACACACATGACAGGGAACAAGCACTAGCTGGAGGATTTTAAAGAGATCAATGAAGGCGCATGGATTTACCTAGGTGATGACAGAAGTCATCAAATCAAAGGATGTGGGAAAGTTTCTGTCATTCTACCTGATGGTAATATTAAACAAATTTACAATGTAATGTATGTGCTTGGCATAACAAAGAACTTGATTTCTGTATCAATGATTACAGATCAAGATTTGAAAGTTGAATTTTTAAAATCTAATTGTTACATTAAGGATCTACTAGATGGAATGAAGACAATTGCTACAGGAATCCGAACAGGAGGACTGTACAAGTTGGATGTGAGACCTGCACCGGTTCGAGCATTGACAATATTGAGCCTAACTGCAGAAGAGCTTTGGCACCAAAGATTTGACCACATCAATTACAATGATTTGTTGTTACTATAGAGGAAAGAAATGGTAAGAGATCTTCCTATGCTAAAGCAAGTACATAATGATTGTGATGCTTGTACTTTAGGAAAAATGCATAGAGAAGAATTCCCTGTTAGAGTAGAAAAGAAACAGAGGGATATACTGGAGTTAGTGCACACAGACCTTTGTGGTCCCATGCAGACAAAATCATTAGGAGGTGCAGTGTATTTCCTACTATTTATTGATGATTGTACGAAGTTTTCTTGGGTGTATTTCTTAAGTAAGAAGAGTCATACATTCGAATACTTTAAGCAGTTTAAAATATGATTGAAAGACAAACATGGAAACAGATAAAAAATCTTCGCTCTGATCAAGGGGGAGAATACAGGAAAGATGAACTCATCAAATATTGTAAAGATCATGGAATTTTGTAGCAGTTTACAGTAACCCATACTCCACAACAGAATGGAGTAACAGAAAGGAAGAACAGAACTACGGTGGAATGTGCGAGAAGTATGTTGAAAGGTAAGAATCTTTCAAATGGTTTTTGGGCTACAGTAGTGAGTATTGCGGTTTATTTAAAAAATAGGAGTCCTACAAGAAGTCTTGAGTTTAAAACTCCTTTTGAAGCTTTGTATGGATATAAGCCTGCAGTAAAACACTTAAGAATATTTGGATGTAAAGCATTTGCCCACATACCCAAGGAAGATAGAAAGAAATTAGACTCAAAAGCCATCAGATGCACTTTTATAGGGTATTGTTCGTCATATAAAGCATATAGATTATTTAATCCCTCTACTCACAAGATCTTTGTTAGTAGAGATGTTAAATTCCATGAGCAGGATAGTGAAGAAACTGATGAGCACTATGATGGATGGGACATTTCGTACTTTGAAGAAGAGGATGTAGAGAACAATCAGGATCAGCAGCAAACAAAGGTAGAGGATGAACAACAACAACAACAACAACAACAACAAAAACAACAAAAGCAAGAGCAATAACAACAACAACAACAGCAACAAAAACAAAAAAAAGCAAGAGCAACAACAGCAACAGCAACAGCAGCAGCAGCAGGAAGAAATAAGGTTTGAAATCACCACCCCACCACTCAAGAGATCAAGTAGGAAAGCTCAAATGCCTGCAAGATATAAGGAAAATGCTTTTATAACTAGTATGATGAATGTGGTTGAACCGTCTAGTTATAAAGAAGCAAATAAAAGTAATGAATGGAAAATAGCCATGGAACAGGAATATGATTCAATAATCACAAACAACACTTGGGAATTTGTAGAACACCCTAGAGGAAAACATGTTATAGGTTGCAAATGGTTATATAAACCGAAAATCAATGCAGATGGAACTATAGAAAAACTGAAAGCTAGGTTGGTTGCAAAGGGGTATACACAAAAAGAAGGGATAGATTATGAAGAAACCTTCGCCCCTGTAGCTAAATTGAACACCATCAGAATGTTAATTGCCTTAGCTACCAAGAAACATTGGATGATGCACCAACTAGATGTAAAGTCTGCATTTCTGAATGGAGAACTGAAAGAAGAGGTTTATTTAGAGCAACTGAAAGGGTTTGTCTAGAAGGGAAAAGAACATTTAGTCTGTAGGTTGAAGAAAGCACTCTATGGACTAAAACAAGCTCCCAGGTCGTGGTATGAAAAACTTGATTCATTTTTTCTACAAGCTGGCTACAATAGAAGTAAGAATGACCCTAATCTTTACACCATGAAAGATGAACAAGGGTGTCTAGAGATGATTTCATTATATGTAGATGATTTGATAATTACAGGTGATGCTATATATCTAATTGATGAAATCAAGCAGCGGATGTCATAGATGTTTGAGATGAAGCATCTCGGTGAACTCAGATATTGTTTAGGTCTCGAGATCTGGAGAGATTTAGGTCAAAAATTTATGTCTCAAGCAAAGTATGTCAAAGGCCTGTTAGAAAAGTTTAGAATGGATCAGTGTAAGCCGACACCGGTACCATTGCAGCAGAACATCAAATTGCAGTGTGAGGATGGCTCAAAAGTGGCGGATGCAACACTTTACAGACAGCTGGTTGGGAGTCTAATCTACCTAACCACCACTAGACCTTATTTGTCTTATGCAGTCAGCGTGTTAAGCCAATTTATGTCTAAGCCACTTGAAAGCCATTGGAATGCAACAAAGGATGTTTTGAGGTATCTACAAAGTACTGTAGATTATGGAATTATTTACACTGACTCTTATGATGTTAGATTGGCAGGATTTGCAAATTTAGATTAGGCAGGAAATGTAGATGATCGCAGATCTATAACAAGTTATGCATTCAGTCTTGGATCTGGGGTGATCACTTGGAGCAGCAAGAAGCAGAACATAGTCTCATTGTCCTCAGCAAAAGCAGAGTATCAAGCCATGTGTGCAGCAATGTGCGAGGCGGTTTGGTTGCGGAGACTTCTCCAGGATGTTGGGGAAGAACAGATAGTCGCAACAAAAATCAGATGCGACAATCAAAGTTCAATCAAGCTGACCAACAATCCAGTGTTTCACAAAAACACTAAACATATTGATACTCAATTCCATTTTGTTAGGGAGAAAGTGCAATCTAAATAAATTCATCTGGAATATTGTAATACATGTGATAATGTTGCGGACATTTTCACTAAGCCCCTTGGAAAAGGAAAATTTCAAATGTTTAGGGAGACGTTAGGCATATATGTGAACCCATTCTCCATTAAGGGGGAGTGTTGAAGATAATGGCGAATATCCTAGAATAGGTAGAGTTGGTTCACGTAGCCTCAGGATAGGAATTAGTTTCTATTTCTTAGGATGTTGTTCTAACTTCCCTAAAACCATGTATTCTATTTAATGTGTAATGTTGATGAAAAATGTAGAGCGTTCTACAAAGCCAGACTCTCCTGGTTCAAACTCTCTTTCATAGAGCTGACCAGTGGGTTTTATTCTTTTAATACAAACATTGTCATTTTTATCAGATTCAACATCTAAAAAATCTTCAAAACATTCTATCTTTATAAATTAAACTAAAAATCTCTATAGATTTTAGACAAAATTGTTCAAAAGAAGTGCTTAAGGAAAAAAAATCATTTTATCTATTAGTTAAACGAGTTGTCTTTATTGTGACTTTTTGGAAGCTTTTCTGGTTGGTTTTTCCTGTCTAATTTCTCTCAAATTCTGTAGGAATTTATTGAAATCACAAGTTTGAAGGGTAACCTTTGCACAATTGAAATGCCCTAGGGTTTTTCAGGGTGTTGAATACATATATACTTTTTGGAAGCTTTTCTGGTGGGTTTTTCTTGTCTAATTTCTCTAAAATCCTGCAGGAATTTATTGAAATCACAAGTTTGAAGGGTAACCTCTGCACAATCAAAATGCCCTAGGGTTTTTCAGGATGTTGAATAGAAAGAAAGAATAAAGAAAGAAAGAAATTATTTTAACGTCCACAAGGCTAAATATAGCTTATGGGGCAGATTGCTTCTTCATATGCTTGATGTATTCGGCCCTTTTTCTGTGAAGCTTCAAAATAAACACTCCCAACTTCTCGACAAACCCCTCACTAAATAGATTATCCCAAGAGCTAGCTCCCAGCATATCTGCATAACTTTCCCTATTCTCTTTGAAGGCCTCACATTCTAAAATGAAATGTTTTTTTGTTTCCACTTTTCTGGAAGAACAAAAAATGCATACTCTTTCCTTCAACACTTCCTTTGGCCTTTTCCAGTGCCCTGTTTCACAATGGAGTTGATGAGAATTAGTCCTTAACTGAGAAATAAAAAATTTGGCTCTCCAAGAGATATTGGCCTCTATGTATGCTTTTGGTTGATGAATATGAGTGGGATTAAACACTTCAACATAGTAATTTTTCTTTCTTCCTAGCTCCTTATCCCAAGTATGCTTGTGGAACTTTTCCATAACAAATTTTTTTATCTCTTTGTTGTTTATGGGACACGTGTTCAAGAAAATACCCCATTTGCTAAACCATTTGTTATTTTGTTGCATCCAAGTTTTTTTGCTCTTGCACAATCTATCATTAAAGACAACCTTAGGCCATCTACCCTCTTCCATTTGCTCAATTTTTTTAAAATACCTTATGACTCGCACCATAGCAATTAATTCAATAGGAGCGATCCCTATTTCACTTAACAAGATATCATAAGGAACTACACTTTTAATCTTAAATTTATTTGTAATCAAACGCTTCTGAATTTTCTCAATTTGTCTTCACTACATGTCGAATGTACTGCTAGACCATAGTTCACAACCATAGAGAATCACCGAAATCACTAGAAGCCCAAAAAGAGTTTGAGTGGTTTTCTAGTCCCATACCTCTGCCTCTCTACACCTATTTTGAAAAGCATAAAATGCTTTCCAACCCCCCAAAGTTATTTTCTTTCTACAACCTGTCTAGCTTAGATTCTTGTTGAAGTCAATTTTGAGGTATTTGTAATCCACAACTTCTTCCAAAATGTTGCCTTCAAAGTAGAACTTATGCTGGTTATGTTTTCTTTTGTTAAAAAAGACCACTACTTTTGTTTTTCTGATATTGACTTGCATCCCCACACTTCTACAAAAATGCTCAAGGGATAGTAAGTGCTCTTGCAAACCAAGAGCCGATTTAGCAATCAGAATAAGGTCATCTACATACAAAAGAAGCCTTATAACAAACTTGCCCAAATAGATACAATCACCCCCTTGCGAATTTAACCACTCCTTAAGCTTGTCGATATATAAACCAAAAAGGGTAGGAGACCGTGGGTAACCTTGCTTGACCCTGATATCGCTTCTAAAACTTTCAGAAATCCCTGTTGAAGTTCTAATTTTGAATTTCACCTCTTCATACAGCCTATGCATCGCTGCTCTTAAATGTTTAGGAACCCCAAGTTCCTCCATTCTATGCCAAAGCTTATCCCTAGGAACCAAGTCAAACGCTTTTCTGAAATCAACAAAGCAACAAAAGACTTCTTCCTTTTTCTCCCAAACTTTTTCAATGATGTGCCTTAAAGTTATACAATGATCAACTGTTGAATGTTTAGGTCTAAAACCTGCTTTCCCTTTAGCATGCTTATCTCTTTCTTCTTCCCACTTACTAATTTTGTTTTCTAGCATGCTTCCAAATAGCTTTGCAAACAAAGGGTTTATCATGATGGTCCTATAATTGGAGGGATTATTGACGTCACCGCTCTTGAAAAGAGGTATTGCCGGACTAGTTGTCCAATCTATGGGGAGCGCTTGTTGTATGATGTTGTTGAAGATTTTTGTAATGTGAGGTGCAAGAATATTTGAGCCCCACTTTCGATATTTTGTTTGGAGATCAGCTAAGTCTTTTGCTTCTCCAACACCTAACTTCTTGATACCCATCTCTACCTCTTGTACTGTGAAGAGTTCAGTATCAGTGTTGACCAAGGGGGGAGGGTCAACCTTGGGAACCTTCTCATAGAGTTGTCTTGCATAGTCAAACCATTTAGAAGTTATAATATTATTTCCAATTTGTATATTTTTCAGTTAGAGCTCCATCCAAAATAACCTGGGATTTCTTTTCCCAATGAAGATTAGTTCTTCCCTCCTTGAAACCATGAAATCGACCTTTTTCTTGCTTAATAATTGTTTGTAAGCTTTGAGCTTTATGTTATCCTTGTTTGACTCTTTCCACATTCTCCTTGCCTTTTTGCATTTCTCATCAAACCAAGCATTAATCGGAAAGCAATTTGTTTCAGACTTCTTAATTTTTTCTCTTTTTCACTTTGCAAGTGCACATTGAATTAAATGTGTTTATTCATGACTATGAAGGTTGTGAATTGTAATTTTCTCCTTCTCTAAGAGCCTCTCTAGCATCATTTTGAAGGTATTACAATTTTCTGGGGTCAAAAGAATTCTGCATTGTGAGAGATTTTGTTGGACATTCTGAATTTTTTACTCTTTCTTTCCAATCCAAGAGAAACATAAATAAATTGGCTTGTGATCTGATTTCAAGTCCCACAGCTCATCTCCAATAAAAAAATTCCTCCATTTTCTCACACAAACCATGCAAGCAAATTACATAATCTACCACACTTGCTCCATTGTAAGTATTGCAAGTGAAATTACCGAACTTTTCCCATCTAGTCAAGCCATTACAAATGACTAAATCAAAGGCCCCACATAGAGTAAGCAATTGTTCACCAAAGATATTGTAATTTGTAGCCCTTGTCCTCTGAAATTCTTTCCCACTGATGATTACTTTCTTTTGTAAGCCAAATAGGGTCATAATCATATTTATGACAAAAAATGCTAGCTTGCTTACTTGCAGCCCTAGCATTGAAATCACCCACTATAAGGACTTCACCTAGTTGCGAATATGTTGCAATATCCACTTTTAACGTTGCAAATGGATCTTTGTGGTGAAGCCCTCTACCTTTGTAGATTTTTGAAACCTACGACGCAAAATAACATGCTGCAATTTTTATGTGGTTTCCATTTTCTGATATTTTAAACCAAATGAATTTCTTATTTGAGTCTTCTTTTTCTAACTGAATGAGACGACCTTATTTCTCCCTTACTAAAACCATCATACCCCCGTGCCCTTTTCCATTCCCTGTTGCCTTGTTCCACACTGCCATTTTCCAGTATCCTTCAAACAGAGGTGTCTTGCACCCTTCATGCTCATGTGTTTCTATGAGGCAAATTATATATTTATCTTCTGCAATAGGCCCTAACCTAGGTCCTCATCTCCATGGGTAACCTCTGCAGTTCCAACAAAATAATCTTAAGGAAACCTAGGTATGACTTGATTGCTATTTATTTATTACCATCTTGTTGCTCTGTTTTGGAAGGAGGTCTAAATTGTGCTATCACATCTTTGCCTTTATAAATCCATGCTCTCTTGCCTTCATCTCTTGTTGCCCTAACCTTTAAAATTTCCTCCTTTCTTTCCTCTTGTTTTTTTATAGTTAAATATTCTTCTAGGAAAAAATGAGAACCCCTCAAGAGATGGTTCTTCCTTAGAATGATATATTTATCATGCAAGCTAGGCATAATGACTTTTATGGGCTTGGCTCTCTCCTTATTAAACTATATTTGTCCTTGCCATAGCAACTTCTCTTTCAAGAAGTCTCTTGCGAGCTCAAGAGCACATTCATGTTTCCCATAGTCTTTCACCCCTTTAATAATTATGTTTGTTTCCCTATTTTGTCCTTCCTTGCCTTCACTATCTTGCATGTTGTCAGCCTAAATATTTGTTTCTCCTTCCTTATTAGCAGAATTGCTAATAACTTGAGCCCAAGTTTTGGAAACTTTGGTGGAATCTCCTTTCGTTTCTTCTCTTGTGTTCTCTTCACGGTTGTTTATTTGGGCAATCATTTTCCCTTTATCCTGGGATGATTTCACATTCACCACCTCTGTACTTTCCACTACAGATTTCTTTATGTTTTGCACATCCACCTTCATGCATTGTCATTCTGTCTTCCCTATCAAGAGAGCTTCCTGTAGCAATGCCACTTGTTCTTTTAAAGCTTCATTGCTTTCTACTAAAGCCTTGTTCTCAACTGTTATTATATGAATTTTATGATCTCTTTCCTGCCCTTTAGCTTCTAAAACCTCCAACCTTTGTTTTGCATTTAACAATTCTTTCACATAAAAATCAAATGACCAAGTGAGAGGTGTGGATGTGGGACTATATAAGGCAGAATCATCAATGACTTTTCCTCTAGACTTCTTGTTGCCACGTGCTTGTAGAGGAGACTTGTTTGAGTGCTTTTTGCGAAGGGCTCGAGTACTTTTCTTTCTAGACCATGTCTTCCTTGTTTTCTCCCATTTTAGATGAGCTATTCTTCGTTTTAAAATGCCCCAATATTGTTTGGCATTGACCCAAACCCACTTCCCAACTTTGGCGGTCGAGAAAATTTTCAGTTGTCCTAAATCATTTGTCTCCACATGTTCTGAAATTGCTTGTTCCTTTGTCATGTTTGAATGCATTTGCTTCTCCTTGCTCACTGCGCGATACTTTTGCTGCATAAAATCTCCCTGCTCTCACACTGCTCACTGTTCACTGCTCGATGCTCTCACTGCTGACCACATTGCTCACACTACTCGGACAGCTACACTGAACAAACGAGAAATCATTATTGTTCCAAGAGAAACATGTCAAAGAAAATTGTAGCAAAAAAGTTCCCACAAGTTCTCTGTGCATATTCTTAAAATAATTGTTGTTGTTCTCTTCTTTTCTGAAATTCTGCAAAGATCATCAATAAAAATACGTTTAACATTAAGCTCTTACAATAATTAACACTATCACTTAGGGTTACCACTTTACGCTTTTCTGAGTTTTGAAACCAACACCCTTTGAAATCTTTGTTTTGCTGGTATTGCCTGTCGTGGAAATTGACGGTGAAGAGAAAATGAAAATCGCATAACGAATATTTGCAAGCCCAGTGAAATAGTGGCACAGTATCACTATCAGAGAGACTAACAATTCACGTCTACCCGATATGGCTCTTGAGTTTATTGCCTGCATCTGCAATATAAACTGAAATTCAAGATTTAAATAACACAAATCATGATTTCACCTCAATTTTTTCCGTCGGATTCTGACATAATCCAAAAAATCACACTAAAAACAACTCATTAGTTAAACTACAAAATAAATAATTAAATAATTAAAATTACAAATCTCCCTTTTCTATATTTAAAAATTAAAAATCCTCCCTTTTCTAAATTTTTCCACTCATTTTTTATTCATTAGTCATATGTTAAAAACCTAGAACAACTTCATGATTGACATGACACCTAGAAAAATGAAAAATTAAATCGCACAAAACTATTTGTATATGGTATTTCTTTTTGGCTTAAGGTAGTTTTCTTTTATGAAGATTCCGGCGGATAAAAATAATTATAATATTTTAATGGAAATGTTTTAGTTAACCATTGAAAAAAAAAACATTTATTTTGTCAACGGAAAAAATGTTGCTTTACTAGTTTTCTTTGTATGATGATTAAGCGATATAAGCAATTATTATTTTAATATAAATGTTCTAGTTAATAGTTAAAAAAAAATGTTTATTTTAGCAGAATGAAAAGAAAGTGCATTAGGTCTTTTTAATATTTTTAAATTAAATTTTTTAATTTTTATAATTAATATGATGATGATGATGATGATGATGGTTAACGTCCGCTGAGACCAAATAATGGTCTATCGGACCTAAAGAAACAAATTATCTATTTTAATTTAAGATTTTATTCCTATGCTCAAAAAGCTTGGAGAGAAGCCTCCCGAGCTCACTATAATTTTGACATTGTAAAAGGCTAGGAAGGTCAGTATTGTAACAAAGATTGTGAAACTGAGATCTAATGTGGTTATACGCGGGGCACTCTAAGAGGAAGTGGTTTTCATCCTCGATGTTCTTATTCTCACATATATGGCAGATCCTTTCTGTCCATGGCGTTTTAGGAACTGCCCAACGACCTGTTTCACTATGGAGCTCATGAGAATTCGTTCTAATCTTTGCTATATTAATTTTCTTCTTTGAGCTAGTTAAAATAGAGAGATAATTTTGATCTTCTAGGGTGGGGTTGATGACCTTCTTATAATAACTTAATTTTCTTTTAGCTGCTAAGTCTTTCTCACACCACATTTTTTCTTTGAACTTAGAAGTAACAATATCTTTAATGTTATTTATGTTTTGCAATGCATCATTTTCGTTGATCTCCCAATAGTTTAACCAGGCCCTTGTGTCTTTATGCCACCCTCGATTGACCCTTAGGTGGTTTTGGCTAGAATTTAAAGCTAGCTTAGGAAGTCTATGATCGTCTATGTTACTGATTTTGTGCTTGTACAACAGAAACCTAAGCATAGCTAGGCTCTCAATAGGGGAAAGACCTGCTTCTATAAGGAGAATAGGATAGGGTGTATTACTTTTAATTTTCAGGTTATAAGTTATAAAACGCTTATGGATTTACTCAGTCTTTCTCCATGATTCTCTGGAGATGCTGCAACCCCAAACCTCACAGCCATATAAGATAACAGGAGCGACTAAAGTTTCAAAGAGGAACTTCTTTTTATCCCACATTACAAGGTTTGCTATTTTACAATTATTTTCAAGACCAAAGTAAGCTTTCCACCCCCCATTAATCCTTTTGTCAATGCTATGGTTCCAGTTGAGCTTGTGATGAATATAAATTCCTAGGTACTTGTAAGAATACACTTCCTCCAAGTTATTATTGTCATACATAAAATTAGTGTAAGTGTCCTTCTTGGATTTGATAATCATAACTTTTGTTTTGTCAGTGTTAACAGTCATACCCATGGTAGAGCAGAAATCCTTAAGAAGCCTGAGTTGCTTATTAAGATCAGATGGGCACCTTGCCAAAAGAAAAATATCGTCAGCATAAAGAAGAAGGATGACGACTATCCCAGCTAAGATCGTGCCATCACATCCTGCTTCCTCTAAATAGCCTTCGAGCTTATCGATGTAAATGCCAAATAGGGTAGGGGAGAGGGGGCAACCTTGTTTAACTCCGATGTTACACTTAATATCTTTGGACCACCCTTCATTGCTCTTTAGCTTGGCAATTACATTCTCGTATAACCTTATAGTGGCAGCTCTCAACTCAAGAGGAACCTTTAGCTCTTCTAATCTATTCCAAAGGTTATATCTAGGAACCGTATCAAAATCCTTTCTAAAGTCCACAAAAGCAACAAAATAAATTGGATTTATCATTACGACATTCCTCCGCAATGATCCTAAGCATAACAAGGTGGTCTGTTGTTGAGTGATGCCTTCTGAAACCTGCTTGGCCTTTAGCCCGCTTACCTTCACTTTCAAGCCATATGCTTAACTTCTTTTCCAAAATACTACCATATAACTTGGCTAAGAGAGGGCTGATCATAATTGTTCGATAATTAGAGGGGTTATTTGTATCCCCACTTTTAAAATAGGGATAATGAGGCTCTCAGTCCAAGGTTTAAGGAACCCTTGCTTGACTGCTTGATTGAAAAGCTTGTGGATGTGGGGGATGAGGACAGGACCTCCAACTTTTAAGATTTCCGCTTGGTAACCTTCAATGTCCTTAGCTTTCCCATTAGCGAGGCGATTAACCCCAAACTTAATGTCTTCTAAAGAGAAAATTTCTTTCGTTGTGAGAAGGGTTTCCAAATTATCCATGACATTTGGAGATTCATAAAGCTTTTTAAGATAGGAATTCCAATCGTGAAGAGCAATTTTATTATTATCCTTAGTCTTCCTAGTTAGAATCTGCCTCCAAAATTTCTTAGGAGCTACCTTAGAGAGGTGTAAGAGATTCTCCTGTCTTTGACGAATGTACTGCCTCTTTTTCCTTTTAGTTAGGGCTTTGTATATTTTTATCTTGTCCATTTTAAGAGATTCATCAACAGCTTCCTTAATTTCTCTCCTTGCACTTTTAGAATCTTTGTCATACCATGGATTGGTTTTGCTATTTCTTTTATTATTTGAAACTTCAATTGAGAACTTGTTAATAGAATATGAGAGGGTTGTAGTAAAATTATGATAGAGGTCTTCTATGTTGTCTATATTAGATAAAGGAAGCAAATTAGTTTTTAATTCATTTAGAAAGAGATCATTTTTATTTCTATCAAATATTAAGTTCTTTTGGCTATAAGTATTATTTTCTATGGGAACTCTATGCATGACAAAATTGAGAGTTATAAGTAAAGGCCTATGATCAGAGTCAGGTTCGTGGTCATTTAAGATGTCAAAATTTATTATTTCGTTGTATAATGGGAGATCGAAAATAACGTAGTCTACCACGCTGCTACCAAGTCCATGGATGCAGGTCATCTTGCTAGAATTGGGCCACTTCTTTAGACCGTTGCAAATTATGAGATCCTGAGCACTACAGAGCTTGACTAGCTCCGACCCAAACAAATTTTCCCCGAGATCTTCAGAGCTCCTTTTGTACCTGCTAGCCAGAGTAGGGTCTTCGTCTAACCAAAGAGGATTAGGGTTGGAATGATTGCTTAGAATAATAGCTTGGTCGTTTGAAGTTCGAGCATTAAAGTCACCTATTAAAAGGATATTACTGTCATTCCTTAGGCTAGAAATATCATTCTCTAAACCATTGTAAGGGTTAGTTTTATCTAGATTCTTCTTCTTATAGAAGTTAGAATTAATGGGGGGGAAATAACATATTTCTATGTAGGACTTTTTATTATTAATGTCTTTGATCTCTATCCAACTATATTGGTTGTGAGGGTCGTTTTTATAAATCCTAACATGGGGGGAGATGTTCTTCTTAATGTAACAAGCTATTCCCCCAATGCCTCTACGGGAGGATCGCTTGTTCTAGGTAGACCATAGCGTAAAGCCATCTATGTTAGGGACCTTAGATTCTTCGTGCTCCCAAGTTTCAACAAGCAAAATAATATCAACATCATTTGAAATCCAACTTAGCTTGGGGCCTTTGTTCCATGGGAAGCCCCGACAATTCCAAGAAAGGATCCGGAGCATGTTTAATTGCTATTGATTACTATCGTTTTGGTTTCTATCTCGAATAAAGGCTTTTCTATTTCTGATTATTGCCCATTTTCCTTCCTTTCTAGCTTCTTTTACCTTTTGAACCTCCTTTCTTAATTCTGCTTGGTCTTCTGAAATGAGATCTTCATTTATGAATATTCCCGTTCCTTTTAGACTTGAGGTTTTACTAAGTATGTCGTGCTTATGATCAGTGGAGCTCACCTTTATGCGGATTAGTCTTCCTTTATTCTCAGTTAATTTCCCCAACCTTGTTGCTTCTGTGAGACACAATGTTTCAATTTGTAATCTATTATGTAGTTCTGTCTGGGCTAAGGCTAAAGTATCCTCATCTACTTCCTCTTTTAAACCGAATATTATAAGGTTTAAGGCCCTTTTGTTACGTTCGTGGTCTAATTCTATTAATTTTTTCATTTCATCTTTAATTGGTTTGATATCTAACTTATCTACCACATTATTTAGGGTGAGCCGGCTATTAACTTTTTCTTCTAGTTCTTTAATCATGTCTTTCATTTTAAGACTCTCTAAAGTATCAGCATCTCCTTGCTGGGATGGTTGGTTAGTATCTTGGTTTTGTTTTTCTATAACCTGCAGTCTAGTCTCCATTGCCTCCATTTTATTCTCTAGTAGTTCTATTTTATTTTCTATTTGTTTTTGGATCGTGTTTTCAAGAGATTCAAATTTATTTTCAGCATGGCTTCTAACTCTTTTTGTAGCTTGGCTTCTCTTTCTTCTCTACGTTTCTCTAAAGACTCTATATACTCATAAAGGCCTTGTAGAGTAACTGTGCTAGGTCTTCCCTTGGTAATCTTTGGTAACTGTGGTGAAATATTCATACTTGAAATTATATGAGCAAATATGTATTAGAAAAATAAAAACATAAGGAATGTGTGCACCTGATATCAACAAACCTAACTGCAGATCGCCCGTCTGCCCTTGGTAATCTTTGGTAACTGACTGCAGATCGCCCGTGCCCACCGCAACTCGCAGACTGAAGAATATATGCGAAGAATGTATAGAGTACGTTTTTAATTCTTTCAATGAGCCTTAGAAATCTTTCATTGAAGAATATATGAGAAGAATATATAAAGTACATGTTTAACTCTTTCACCGAGCCTCAGAACTCTTTCACCGAAGTATATATAGAGTACGTGTTTAACTTTTTCACCGAGCCTCAGAACTCTTTCACCGAAGAATATATGCGAAGAATATATAGAGTAAGAATACATGCCAAGAGTATATAGAGTATGTTTTTAACTCTTTCACCGAGCCTCAGAACACTTTCACCGAAGAATATAAATAATAATAATAATATTAATTCTATTTTTTAATTAAAAAATTATTATAGAAATATATATTTTATTAAATTTATTAAAAAATAATGTTTGATATTAATCATGATTTATAGATATAAATTTTAACATTAGAAAAAACAAGCTTGAATCGTTTTAAAAACATTTATTTTATTTTTTTTATATTGAAAGTGAGAAATTTTATATTTAAGTGTTGTAGTAAAGTTAATAATGAATATCGTGTAAAAAATTATTGTTATAGGATTTGAAGTAAAGTTGGCAATTTTCACAAATCACATAAAAGAGTTTGCACACCATAATAATTAAATCCCACATATTACTTAAGTATATTACTTCATAAACACACCCAATATTCTAATAATTTAAAAAATATGAAGATTATCACAAGGCGTGTTGATTGGTGGCTTCTCATGTTCAAAATTGGAGGGGAAGAGCTTGTTGATCAACATCCATGTTCTCTTCCATCTCACAAATTATCTCCTCTTCTTTGAAGTCAACTTGAGTTGAATTGATCCATGGTTTAAGATAGTGAAGAGAGAATCTTAATGAAGATTAAAAACTAGATTCTTAAGCATTCTACATTATATTTCAAGAATATCCAATTTTAATCTTTGGTGAAAAAAAATATTCATAATTATTACACTTTGAGATGGACATTGGTGCTTGTTTTCATGGACTTATCATTGAAAATATAGATGCTCTATTGTTTTGAGTGGTGTCTTCCTATTAATAAATAGTTCTTCCAATATCATATATTGATGTCATTCATAATTTTTTATTTTACAAAACTATCATTGAAGATGAAAAAATGAAATAAAAATCTATCTAATTAAAATAATTTTAATTACCAACCCACAAAGTAAGTTTAACCTCCACAAAAACCAAAAAAAACAAAATTATTGACACCCTGTCTAAAAATTCTGGAAATAAGATTCCAAACATAACTAGACCAAATAAATAAGGAAATTTGAAAAACGAAAAAGAAAGCAAAATTAACCTCAAAATAATCTTAAATTTGATTTTTTTTAATTCTCAAATAAATACATCTATCTTACAAAGATATAAGATTCTTTATAATTATAAAACAATTTAAAAAATTCTGAATAGTAAATTTAATAATGTAACATTAGTATTAAAAATTTAAAAATTTCTTGGTATTAAATTTAATAATGTAACATCAATATTGAAAAATACAGGAAGTTGTGAGCATGAGGACAAGAGCTTTGGTACATGGGCATATTTGACCCATCATTTCTATAGATAGTCCAATATCATCACCACTTTGACGAAACCATAAACTATCCATAAAATAAAACTTAGATACACTCAAAAAATCACAAACAATGAATGTGGCATGACAAATAAACATAGACTCGGAGAAACAACCAGACTCCATTAATACCTCCACTAACTTATTTCCCCGTCCACGTAAGCATTTTGGAATCCTAAAAGCAATGAGAAGAAAAGTTGCACGAACACTATAAAAAAGAAGATGAATAATGGAATGAGCCAGCCTCGTGGAATCCTAACGCCAATAGCACGAAAACTTAAACAAACATTATTGAAAAGGCAAATTCTCAATGAAGGATATGCTTATCTAAACACTGATTGACACGTGTCAAGTCTTTCAGCGATGGAGTCCTAACGATCAACATCGCAGCCAATGAACGAAAGCCACGTATTTTTCTTGACCCACAAGGAAAAACAATTGTCGGATTAGCTGCCAGCGAGTCATCCCACGCATGGCATCCCACGCATGGCGAGCCATATTTCTTAGGCTATCGGGCCATAAATGAATGGCGGGTATATATGCCCACTGTTCGATTTCGACCTTAGCAAAATCGAACGGTGGACATATACACCCGCCGTCAAACGGTGGGCATATACACCTGCCATTCAAACGGTGGGCATATACACCCGCCGTCAAACGGTGGGCATATACACCCGCCGTTCATTTATGGCCCGATAGCATGGGATATGCCAGACACGTCATGTTGCCGTGTTTTTTCCGCATTTAGCTCACCTTTCACTGTGATTTGGAATTTCCGAGCTTGTGGCTGATGCGAGTTGAGTCACTTCCATTACGCCTTCCATGTCGCAGCGTGCCGTGTTGAAAATATGCTAGGAACACGGCGGAAAATTTAATGGAGGACCGGTCACGACGTCGCGAAGTTTTCCTTTTGAAATTGTGATCCGTGAAGCAGTGTGTTGAGACTTCAGTCGTTTTTCCTGGGCGCTGCCGGCCATGGCTATGCACAAGTTAGCCGGTATCCCACAGCCTGCGGGACGATATTCACAGATGCAAAATGACAAACCAATACATTAGTAGGGAAAGCAACAGAATGACAGATTTATGACTACAATTTTAATCGACCTTATGTTTCATTGTGCAGAGCTTTTATTGTGCGGAGTATGTAGTAAAACAATTGTATAGCGTTTTGGTTTTATAGCTATGAATTTTTGTGAAAGACTATGTATGTGTTGGAGAACATAATGATTAATTTTGTTAGTTTTCATTGTGCAAAGTGGTGCATAAGGTATTGTTAAAGCATGCACATATGCATTTGTATTATGCAAATTTGTGGTTTTGATAGACATTGCTTTCTTTTCTTTTTTTTTTGCCCTTTTTGTTGTCAACATGTGATTCGGGAATAATCCCTGTTATTTTCTTTTAATCCAATTGTGATTGTTATAGAAATTATGATTATTTTTTCATATTCGGATATGGGTTGCATTGCATTTCTTATTGTCACTTCCACTAGTTGTATGTCGTCGATATTGCATCGAAATCATTGGAACTATTAAAAATCTAGAGAGAAATATATCTAGATGACGATTATGACCGTTACAAATGTCGTCGTTAATATTTCATTCTTTTGCTTTGCCTATTAACATATCAGTTATCACTGAATAATAGTTCATAGTGAAATTAAAATATTTTTTGAAACGTAATTGTTAAAGCATAAATGAATATGCATGATTGCTAAAGCAACAATGGAGAAGCATTTGTTTACAATGGAGAAGCATTTGTTTATTGTTAATTAGATTGTTAATCGTCTTAATGTGTTTTATGCAATATTGACGACGAGCATAGCCTCCACTTCGCTAAAATCTTTATGCAAAGAGAATCAATTAATTAACGGAAATATTCATTTAGTATTTAGCGGAAATACCATAAATTTGTCATTATGTTGCTTTATATACAAATACATGATACATCCCTAGATAGATTGTAATCAAGATGAATTGTTGTCTAGATTTTTAATCGTCCTAATCATTATCTAGATATAGTAAGCAATTTAACGTAACTTGCATCCAAATATGAATGAATTACCAACTGCTATAATATTTAGAATTGAATTGAAAGAAAATAACTGACATTATTTCTGAATCACAATTTAATCATCCTTGTAGATTTTTAATCGTCTTGATACCTTTGATAGAATATTGATGGCATACAACCAACGGAACAGACATTAATCAATGTCACACAATCCATATCTGAATACAAAACAACTATCATAATTTCTATAATAATCACAATTGAATTTAAATAAAACAGTCAGTGCTATTCCTAAATCACTTGCTGACAACACCAAAAATAAAAAATAAAAATCGATGTCTACCAAGACTAGAATTTGCCTCAAAAGTCATTTTTTGGTGGAATCCTGCTATTTTTTTTTCCAAGGAAAAACCAACCATAGGAGCATTTAAATCCAGGAAAAATTATGGTGGCAGGAATTGCTATAACTTTTAGAAATGGAAAGTGTAAGTTATCATTTTTGAAGTGAACTAAAAAAAAATCACATACTTTGCACACATAAGTATATTGATCTAGATCTACAAGTACTAATGATAAATCCAATTTAATAATCGTCTACTGAAAATGCCAAGTCATGTGAATTTTCTACAACTATAAAACTACATCGAATGGAACGAACCCAACAAATGAACTGAATAGTGCAACAATCGCACCAACAATAGATAATGCCATGATATTAATTCGAAGAAGAGTTAAAGTATCTACAACAACCAAGAGCTCACATTGTTTGTCGATGTGCTATGATCCAAATGCACCAGGACGCTCCGAAGAGAAGCCCTATAATTACCAGGAGACCCTACTCGATCATAATGTTTTGTGCTGAGAATATGGGCATATCATGCAATGCCTATGCACCAGAAATGTTGCACTTGTGATTAATGGTGATATCATATCCCCATATCCTCAACACATAACACTATAATTGACAATATAAAAAATGTGTTCAATGATCCATCGTATTGATTGAATGAAATTAAGTTTTATGAAGTGGAATCTTATTAATGATTCAGCTCATAATGTTTTGTGCTGGAAATATGGGCAGATGATGCACTCCCAATGCACCAAAAATCTTGTTTGATGAAAAAATGAATACTTTGATCAATTTATTATTAATGGTGATATCATATGCCCATATCATTAGCACATAAAATTATAATAAAAAAAATGAACAATTTGGTCAATGAGACAACAAAAAAATGAAAAATTTGGCCAATGGTCCATCACATTGTTTGAATGCAAGTAAGTTTTACAAAATCGAACCTTATTAATCATGAAGAGTTTCTATGTTATTTAGAATGAAACAGTTATGTTTCTTATTTAATGTTTATCAATTCATTGGAGGTTGTTCTCTTCACACAGTGAAAACTTTGTTTATAGTTATCTTTGTGTAAATAGGCATATTTGCGGAACCGCAGAGGAAATGCATTCTACGGAAGAAATTTTCAACATTTCACTTTGCACAATCATAGACCTTCCCCATAATTCATACACACTTGAAGTCATAAAATTGTTTCTTAATCACAAAATTTACAAAAAAATGCTTTTAATTTTTTTAATGACAACACCCCCACATAATCAACTTCTTTTGCGCTAAAGACATTGCTAATTAACCAATTAAAAGTTGCGTTATCATAATGAAATCTCTCCACTTCTGTAATTTCTTTCTTTCCGCACAGTTCTTCAACATTATTATTATTATATATTATTGGTAATATTTTAATTCTAAGAATTGCTAAATAATTTACTAAACGTTGTACCGAATACAGAAAAAAAAACTCGGCAAAATGAAATCTGTTCAAATCTTTAATCTCATAAAATGTAAACTAAAAAAGCCTTACCTTAAGCAAGTTTGTATATATGTAATAAGAAAATGTGAAATATCATTACATTACGAATTAAAGTTATAAAGTTCCCTTTGCACCTACATTCTTTCACACATATCTCGTTCTCCGCACATCCTTGATTTAGCATAGCTAAATCTTTAAAAGTTTTAAATGAAAAATAGTTTAAAATTAATTTTCAATCTGTGCCCCCATTCTTGCGTATGTTACCCATTATCCACACAGTAAAGGCTTCGCACAAGGAAAGCTTTACAAGAGCAAATAGAATAATACTAATTCTAAATTTTCTCTTAGTAAAATTAATTATGTATCGACGACATAAATTTCCTTCTGCACCCCCATTTTCTCGCTTATACGTCGTTCTCCACACATCCTTAGGACAATGAACATTTATACTCTGCAGACTCAAAGCCAACATTAATAGCAAAGACAGAGACTAAAAATCAAGGAAAGCTACATAGATGGTATATTTGCGTTGCTAAAGTGAATTTGTAAACCTATAATCAGGGATTAAAACTATAATTCGGCAAGTTTATTGGCAACTGTAACACAGATTGAAGTCTATGGAATGTGATTCTGGAGTTGTAGAGAAAGACTTTAGTGCTTCTTTAGCTAGAATAGTTGATACTCTGGAATTTATCATCGATTTGGTCTTAAAGCATACTTAAATGATTAAATTTGAAGCACATGTCCATTTTGACCTTATAAATCAGAACATGGCAATACTAGAATTGAAGATGGAGTGACTGCAGTTGGAAAATGAAACATTGAGTTTTTGTCCAGGTAATTTGGCATAGGCAGAGAATGTCAATGTTGAAGAGGATGCTAATAGCCTGAAAGCTCCTACATGCTTTTAATTATGCATCTAGGAAAAAACTGAAAAATGAACTCTAGACTGAAAGCTAGTTCCTATGCACACTTCCGCGGAAACAACACCACAATGTTGAGGCAAATTAATTACCTATCATTTAATTGTCAACTCGGGGGTTTTGTAAAACTTGCGAAGCGTGCGTGTGTTGTATATGCTAGAAATTAACTTTCAATTTATATCAATCTAACTACGAAACCAAATAATGACAAACGAAATTCACCTATTCTAATTCAACAATCAATTCAAAAGAAATGATATTACAATTATAGTACAACGCGCGGAATTGAAATCTTAATCTATCAAACTTGCAGGAATGAAATTACATGAAATGAAATCTACTCTAAGGGATCATGTGTGCATTATCAAATTAGGATCCTATGAAATGAATAATCGAAACCACATGACATGAAATGAAAGCAAAATCAATCATTCTTAACCTCTCACACAGGAAAAGATATGAAAGAAAATAAAAACAATCACTCTTAACCTCTAGATATGGAAGCAAATAAAAACAATCGCTCGTAACCTCTAGATATGAATGCAAATAAAAACAATCACTCTTAACCTCTCACACAGGAAAATATATGAAATAAATAAATCTTAATCTATCAAAGCAATAAATCTTAATCTATGAAAAACAACAAATCTCACACATTGTAGGTGGTCAATCCAAAAGCATGAGAGATGGCAAGTTGAGAGGCTCCCAATGCAAGCATTACCAAAAAGAGGTGAACATTACTCATGAGCATGGTGATAAATCTAAATTCCATTCATAAGTAATCTTAACTTGGACACCCGAGTATCTCCCACTTTACACATGCCTCTGAAAGGAGGAGACTCTCATATTTATACAAAAACATAAGAAGCTACCTCATTAATGTAGGTCCATTATTCTCTCCCTAGATCCCTAGAAAATCTCATAGAGTTACAACTCAAATAGGTAATGATGAGACACATATCCTCTTTGACCTTTATCCAAATCTTCTTCCATATCTTGAGGGGAAATCAAATTTGAGCATTGGAGGCCACATAAGGGTGCCTTGGAAGCTTCCAAATGACCTACACATGTCATGAAACTCAAGCCACTTTTAAGTATTCACAAGTATATGTCATTTTTTTAAGTTTTAACCATAAATTCACTTAAAATACTAGAAATCATTAGCTTTTGGAATCCACAAAGGTAACCCCATGTAAACATGAAAATGGAGGCTAATGAACGATTATATGGCTATGGAGTTGCGACATGTGAGTGAAATGGTAGTGAAAAAGGTGAAAGTGGATGATATTTTGAAGACATTTTGGAGGCTCTATAAGGCCCAACATTGAGATAATTCTTGCTTTGGAGTTGGTGGGAGGGGCTTTGGAAGTCTGACAGGGTAGAGAAGCCATAGTCTCTCATATTGTAGTTTTGATCTTCAATAATATGATTTCCTCCTGAGTGGAGATGCCATGAAAAATTCTTGCATTGCGCTCCTTCCATAGTGCCCAGCAGACCAGACCAAGAATTAAGTTCCATGCTCGGTTTACCAAAGGATGTGAGGAGAAGGATAATCTCTAGTTCGCGATGGTGTTCTGTATGGAGGAGGGATCCCGATTCGAACTGTTGAAGACCAGTAATAGCTAGTCCCAAAGTTTGGATGCGTATGAGCATTCATTTAGAAGATAATTGGGGCTTTCTTCCTCTTGTTGGCAGAGATGGCATCTAGAGGGACGAGTGAAACCTTTTCTCCTTAGATTGTCCCACGTTAAGATCTTCCTATGCATAACTAACCATATAAAGATAGATATTTTAGGCGAATGTTTCTTGTCCTAGAAGGAATTCCATTTCGGGTTTCGTTGAAGTTGATCAAGCTTGGTGATATATCTGTAGGCTTCTTTTAAATTGAAGAGTCCTGCTGAATTTTTTGCCCATCTAATTTTATCCTTAGCAGATTCAAGAAGGATTTATCTTTTTTGAAGTTCTGATGAGAGATCAGACCAGGCTTGAGGATTAATATGGGGAGCCCAACCCTCTTGATTCAACCAGATTCTCCATCTATCCTCTGCCTCACTTGGTTTCTGGTACTGGTTAACTCTAGTCCTTCCTCTGTTTTGCATGTCGGTCTTGATTTGTTAGTATTGATCTTGGTCAAGTTCCAACCTTTGTAGCCAAGCGTCCTCCCAGAAAAGAGCCTTATTTCTGTTTCCAATCTCCCAGAAGCTATGTTTTTGAATGATATCCCTTTTCTCCCATGCTTGATTCCAGATAACTAATTCTTTGATGCTTTCGTTTAGCTTGATAATTTGCTCATGTGAGAGGGAAGGGGTGTACTTAGCTTTCCAAAGGATTCCCCAAGGGGAGTTGGGATTTGCAATCCATCTCCATAAGGTTTTGGCGCCCAGGGCCTTCCCCAGGAGGTTTGTATCTCTAAGACCAAGGCCTCTGTCTTTTTTGGGCTTGCAATTACTTTCCCATGCAACCAAAGCCCATTTCTGCTTAACCTCTATGCCTCTCCAAAAGAAATTCCTCTACAGGTTTATGATTTTGTTTGAGATCACTTTAGGGGCAGCCAAAGCCGAGTACAAGTAGAGCGGGATTGCATGTGAGACAAATTTGACAAGGATAAGATGGCTTGCCAGATTGAGGGATCTAAAGGTCCGATTGGCAATTCTTTTCTCCAACTTATTGATCAGGTCTTCCCAAGTAGCCTGAGAGAGTGGCATGTCTGTCAGGGGGACCTCGAGGTTGTTGGAGGGGAGGGTGTTGATGGGGAAGTCAAGGAGTCTGGAAATTTTCCTGCAGATTAGCAGTGGGGTGTCAAAGAAGAACAATTTGGACTTTTCAAGGTTTATAGTGGTGCCATAGGCCACAGATAAATCATACATAATGGTCTTAAAAGATGATCTTCTCTAATAGTCGGGAGCCCCATAAGCAGCGTGTCTTCCACAAATTGCTAGTGTGTGGAGGGGGGAGCAGAGGCATGAGGCCGGAGGCTTGAGAGCTTTTTAGCATGCAAAATAGCAATAATTGAGCAGCTTAGCCCTTCAGCCATGACGACAAAGAGGAAGGAAGAGATAGGATCCCCTTGTCTGATACCCCTAGAAGGATTGAAGGGTGGCGAAGGGGAACCATTCATGAGGATGGAGAAAAATGCTCTTGGGGATGTGGTTGGTGATATTTTTAATATCATGCTCTTGTTCATTCCTTGGCTCTTTGAGAAGAGTGCTGAAGTAATGAGCGAGCTATACTTCCAACTCCTCTTGAAAGTGAGTGAGATGACCCTCTCGGTTCTTTAGAGCCAAAATTATGTTCTTTCTCATGTGCTGTATCATTGATTTATGGAAAAGCGCGGTGTTCTTTTCCCCACATTTTAGCCAATTGATTCTAGATTTTTTTTTCTCTTCCTGGATACCTCTTTCTTCCCAGCTTTGTTGTAATCTTTGTTCCTCTTGCTTGTTGCTCTCCATGAGCCCTTCTTAAATTATGTTTTGTGGGAGAAGTTCCAATTTGTGTTCCAGGTTTTTTTTTTTTCATGGTGATGTTGCCAAATGATTCTCTGTTCCATTTTTTAGTTTCCTCTTTGATATGTTTTAGCTTTTGTTGGAACGTATACATTTTGTTGCCATATATGGTGGGAGGGTTGGTCCACCGTTGTTTCATTTTATCCATGAAGTTCGGGTGATCCATCTAAAAGGCTTCAAACCTGAAAGGCTTAATTTTAGGACCATTAGAAATTTGAATCTTGAGAGAGATAGGCCAATGATCTGAGCCTGCTTGCGGGAGGATTCATGCCTTCGTTTCCCAAGAGGTGAGATAAGTTGCCTCTGATAAAAGGAAGTGATCTAATAGAGAGGCAATTTGACGATCTCCTCCTCTTCTGTTATTCCATCTGAAAATGCCATTGTTAGTGGGTATGTCGATGAGGTTGAGGTTTCTATGGTTGTAAGGAAAGCGTCTAAATCCTTATCGAGCTTTCAGATGCCACCTCTCTTCTCAACCAAATTAGTTATCATATTAAAATCACCTGCTATGATTTTGAAAGGGAGGTGAATGGGGTCAAGAAGGTTGGAGATGCATTGGAGCATTTTTATTCTTTCTATCACCTTCCGCGGGGCGTAGAATTTGGTTATGCAGAGACTCTCATTGGTGCCAATAATTCTTAGGACCACTATTATGGAATGATGAGTGGCCAAAGAGGATATGAGGTCGAACTTGGAGTTTTTCCATAAGGTCATTATTCCTCCCGCCGAACCTGTGGCCGAGTTGGCTAAGAAGCTATAGGGCTTGAAGCAGGAGTTGAGAAGGAGAGGAGGGTGTACCGACTCAAGTTTGGTTTCTTGAATTAGAAGGATATCAGGATTCTCATACAGGATTCTGTTTTTCAAGATATGTTTCTTCCCAACACTATTTAGTCCTCTAATATTCCAAGAAATGCAATTCATTGACATAGAGAGGGGTTTAGGACCAAAGATTTTACCTTCCCTTCATTGATTAGCTTGGCTCCCAGTTCTTGGAGGAGCTGTTTCGTAGTCTTTCGGCCTCTTTTCCAACTTGGGCCTTTGAGGTTGAGTTCTCCTACTGGAATGTTTACTAAGATGCCATTTGATTCCATGCTATCTTGTGCAGGGTGGAGTGCTTTGAGTTTTAAATCTTCTTGGAGGAGGTAAGCACCTTCAATTTTTTGTAGTTGGTGTTCTGATATGGCATTTATTCCATTTAATTTCCATTCATATGCAATGGTTGCCAGGTCTACCCCCTCCAGAGCTTCTTCTATGGCTCTTTCTTCTGACCCTATTTTCTCCATTTATGTGTCCTCTTGGAAGTGCTCCTTCCCGCTGTTAGTGTAGACTGTGTCCCTATCATCGTATTCTTTGTTTGCTTGGTTCAGTCCCTTCTCCTGCTTCATCTCCTGTCGGGTAGTTGGGGTCCATTTTCTCCTGAGTGATGTTCAATGCATCGCACTGGTTCTTACTTGCCTCTTTGTATTGATTCTTCTTGTGGATCTCCTTATTCCTATTGTTCTTATTCCTGGAGATGACTTTAATGTATCCTTCATATCTTTTGTTTCGCTTGCCTACCCAGGAAAATGAGGGGATTTGTTTAGAGAACAATCTTGAAAGAGATTATCATGTTTGTGGCACTTCCTACATCTGAAGGGGATATGTTCATAGTCTATACTTTGAAGCCAGACTTCATTCTTGAAGATTAATTGTATTGCTTCTGGAAGGGCTCCAAAGACATCTATGTATACTCAGGTACGGGCATAGGAAACATAGTGACCATTTTTGGTACCTTCAAACATTTTGATATACTCCCCCAACTGGTCTCCTATACCTTTTAAGACCGAAGGAGCCCAGTAATCAGTGGGTAAGGAGTAGAGGCAAACCTAGACTAAAACTCTTGTGAAATCCTCATTTTCTAGTGTGAAGTTTTCTTTCCAAAATCTCATGTATAATCCAGTCGATTTATAGAGATTGGGACATCCTTCAAATATTCTATCTTTGTCTTCTAGGAGGTCAAATATGACTATGAAGAATAATTTGGATCCCAACAAAAGTCTTATCTCCCCCTTGGGTGTCCATTTGCTTTGTATCCACCAGTTCAGAGCTCTTTCAGTTGGCCAGATGCCCATAAACTTGCATATTACTGCATGTTCTTACATGTATTCTCTGTAGATTGCTACTCCTGGGTCCTGGATTTCTAGTTCCGGGATTTTTTTGGCTACAACGTTGTACTTATTCTTAGTCTTTTTCTTCTATTCTTGCGTTTGCTCCTGAGTTTTTGTAGAATTTGTGTCTGCAAGGGAAGGCATGTCTGAGACCTTTCCATTTGTTTTGCTAATATCTTTGTTTTTCCCTTTCTCTATTTCTCTATTCCTCTGAGGCGGTTCTTTTCGCTTAGAGTGTCTTGTTTCATATTTATCCAAGTTTCCTCCCGGAGAGTAGAAGGCCAAGATGGAGGCAAACTTTGTGAAAAATGAATCCTGGTCTGGAGGCCGACCAATGACCATGTCCTTGAAAGAGTGGGCACCAAGGTTCAGATGTGGTTTTACCATGACGACCGAGGCACAGTGAGGCCCAGACCAGAGGCACTAGGGGAGGCCGTGAAGAGCGCCGACATAGGGATTAGGTTACGAGCGCCATTCTTTCATGCCAATCAATATGGGCACCTTTCCATTTCAATATATTATTATGATTTTGGATACGATATTTTTGGTAATTTCTAGATATTTTGTTGTTAATTAATAATTAATATTACTCATTGTGATATATTATTTTGCTATCTAGCGCAGCTCTGAAACTAGGGTTCTGAGATACCCTGCGATGGCGCAGACTGCGCGACCTGCACATACCCTGCCCCCTGCAGAACGAACGCCGACCAAAGAGTACCAACTCTCCCTTGGTTCACCAATGCGGTAATGGAGTTTCTCTGGGGGGGGCCTCAAAGCCCTCCCCTACGTCCATTCGTGAGCCTCCAGTGCAACCAAGGACTCTGCCCTCTGAGCCAGTACAAGAAGATGAGGTCAACAACGATTCTCCACTGCAAAACAAGACAAATGCGTCCACGCACCAGACAGATGAGAGCAAAGAGAAACCAGATGGGAAACCAGAGTCAGAGGAACGGCCTAGGGTCACATCGAAGACATGCAAACCAGTGGCTGCTGAAAGGCCCAAGATAGAACTTCCAAGCCACAGGATCAATGGGAAAATCCAGTTTATGAAGGACCACGCACTTATTGGAAAATTTATGGGCTTCTGGCCGACAGAAAAGGCATTGCAAGGTTGGATCTCAGCCAAATGGAAGCCTAAAGGCCATGTTACCCTGCAGCTAGGACCGAAGGGGTTCTTTACTGCGATCTTCATTTGCATAGAAGATAGGAATCGAATCATGGATGAAGGACCCTACTTCTTCAACTCAGCGGGCCTGTACTTAAGAGAGTGGGTGGAGAGATTTAACCAAGACAAGGAGGACCTCAGTTGGGCTCTAGTATGGATCAGGATGTACTCGCTTCCAGCGGAATACTAGGATGAAGATTCGCTCAAAGACATAGGAAATGGGTTGGGGGAGTTCATAAAATCGGTGGAAGAGACGAAGCTGCGCAAATACACCTCCTACGCCCGTATCTGCGTCTTCATGCGACTGGATAGACCCCTCCCAGACTCGGTAAGTCTTTTCCATGATGACTATGAATGGGTTCAACCTCTGGATTATGAACATGTTCCCTTTCGCTGTCGAAGGTGTCATGCTTTGGGGCACCTCTTTAGAGACTGTCCTCTAAATGCCAAGGCCCAAAATTCTGCTCCCTCAGACAAAACGGACCAAGATGGCTTCATCAAAGTTGCAAGTCATAAAAAAATGCACAAGAAACCCTCCACAGGGAAGAAACCCCAGCAGGACGCTGCCTCCTTTCCCTCAACAAGCAACAATTTTGAGGTCCTTGCTAAAACCTCAGCAGACCATTATCTGCATTCGATGCCCAACCCTAAGCCCTCCTCTTCTTTCGCTATCCCTCCTCCCTCCGGCTCCCCCTCCATATCCCGCTCCCCTATTATCACCACTGACTCCCCAAAGGAGGCCAGCAAGATCTCAGATTGGAAAGCAAAAGAAATGGATGTTGACGGTGATCCCAGTCAGTCCTTAAGCTTAGCAATCATTGCAGATGAAAAGAACCAGGCACAACAAATGGATGAAGAACCTGAGAGCATTGACCTAAGTGGTCTTGACATTCTGGAGCTCGAGCAGGTCTGCAAAAAAAAGGACTATGATAAGATTCCAGAGCACCAGATCAGCAAATTGGAAGTCATCATATCTAGGGCCTACCAGCAACAGCAACTCGGCATCCAACCAGGCAGTCATTGGGATGGTGGCTTTCCCCCTAAAGATTCTAAAAAGCGAGGGAGAAGAACAGATCTCCAACGAACTATTGCAATAGGGAAAATACTGGTGGATTCAGGCAGGTATGCCAAGTTGACTAAGTACTACAATCCCTCCCCCAGTAGTGAATCATGAAACTTATTTCATGGAATATAAGAGGGCTCAAAAGCCCGGGGAAACTCAGATTAATAAAAAACATGATAAAGTAGGAGCAACTGTAGATTTTCTTTCTCCAAGAAACAAAGTGTAATAGTATCACTCTTGGAAACATTCTTTCCAGGGCATGGCCAGATTGTCACTCAGTTGCTGTGGATGCCTCAGGGGCCTCAGGTGGACTGGCTATTGCATGGAACACTCAAGCGATAGTGTTGACAGACATCCATGCTTCTCATCACATTATTCAAGCCACCTTTCACATTATAGGTAACAACATTCATGGTCATCTAACCAACGTTTATTTCCCACAGGAAGCAAGCAACAAAATCATTGTTCTAAACACAATAGAAGCGCTCAATCTTAACAGAGTCCACCCTCTTTGGATCATGGGGGGCAATTATAACATGATAACCAGGCTAGAAGAAAAGTAAGGCGGGTGAGCTAGGCTGGAGCAGGAAGACGTCCACTTCAAATAATTTATCCAAAATAATTCTCTAATTGACATGCAATTCTGCAACGACACGCATACGTGGAGTAATCAAAGAACAGGGAGGCAGCAAATCGCATCCAAACTTGATAGATTCCTCATTTCTGACAATGCGGTGCATCTTGGAGGCGATATTACTGCATCAATTCTCCCTTACTCAGGCTCGGATCATTGGCCTATCTCCCTCCAGTGGAAAAGACCGGGTAATGCCACTAGGCGACCATTTCGCTTCGAAGCGTTTTGGCTCTCCCACCCCGCTTTCAAAGACTTCATCAGATCCACATGGACCTCCTTCCCTCAGCCAGAAGGCACAAAAATGTTTCAGTTTCAACAAAAGCTCAAATTTCTTAAAGCCCAAATCAAGCGCTGGAACAAAGAGACATTCGGCAATATCTTTCAAGCGCAGCAGGATTTAAACAAGGAAATGAAAGAGCTCCAGCAACAAATCATCACAGAGGGACACAATGAAGAGACCCTGGCTCAGGAACAGCGCATTCATAATCAATTGGAGGAGAGAAGGAAGCAGGAGGAAATACTGTGGAAGCAAAAGTCCCGGATTAGATGGCTGAAAGAAGGAGAGAGGAACACCAAATTCTTCCATTGAACCACAATCCAGCGAAGAATGCACAATACCATTTCTTTCATTCAGAATCCAGAAGGGGAGAGAGTGGAAAACCATGCAGAGATTGAGCAAGAGTTCCTAAGACATTTCCAGCAGGTTCATCAAGAGCCCCATGCGGATAGGCAGCCTGCTATAGAAAAAATCATTCAAAATGTGCCTAAAATCATTACAGAAGAGCATAACGAACTCCTTCTGCGCCCAACTATGCAACAGGAGGTGGATGCAGCTATGAACCAGCTCAAGGAGGGCAAAGCCCCTGGCCCGAATGGCTTTACCACTACGTTCTTCCACACTTTCTGGGAGCTGATAAAAGAAGAAGTCTGGCTTGTGGTGGAGGAATCGCGCACTCTTCATTGGCTTTTGCCCTCACTCAACTCAACCTTCATTGCACTTGTCCCTAAAGAAGAGAACACTAGAACCCAAGACAAATTTCGTCCAATTGCACTCCACAATGTAATATACAAAGTGATATCCAAGGTCAACGCCAACAGGTTAAAGCCGCTACTGCCCATGCTCATCTCGCCGGAACAATCAGGCTACGTGGAAGGACGACAAATTCTGGACGGCATCATCCTCACACATGAAATCATACACTCCCTCAAGCATTCCAAACAATCAGGTATGATTTTCAAGCTTGACCTCTCAAAAGCTTTTGATAAGCTCAATTGGACATACATACAAAAAATGTTAACAGCTTTTGGTTTCTCGCCTATGTGGGTGTGATGAGTTATGAGCCTAATTTCTTCAACTTTCTTCTCCATCCTCATAAATGGCATCCCATCCCGTCCTTTCAATCCATCTAGAGGAATCAGGCAAGGAGATCCTCTATCCCCTTTCCTTTTTGTGCTAATGGCAAAAGTCCTGGGTCGCCACATCAAGCAGGCCCTCTTTTCCCAGCAACTCAAAGGATTATCCATTCACAATTTGCCTACTATCTCTCATCAACAATTCGTGGATGACAATATGCTCTTTGGATACCCTTCAGTTCAGGAAGCTTCTCTATTCAAATCCCTGCTGAATGACTTATCTGAGGCTTCAGGCACCAGTATCAATAAGGCTAAATCGTAAATCTTCTTCTTCCACACTCCCCCTGTCACCCAATTTGCCATTGCTCGAATCCTGGGCTTCTCCATAGACTCTCTTCCTTCTAAATACCTTGGAGCCCCCCTCATTGATTCTGCCCTTAAGCATGCTTCCTGGCGTATGCTCCTTGAGAAACTTGAATCTCGCCTCAATCTCTGGACTCATAGAACCCTGAACATTGCTAGTCATTTGGTGCTAATCAAAGTTGTCCTACAGGCTATGCCGCTCTACCTATTCTCAATCTTGGCTGTGCCCAAATGGGTTATCAAAAAAATAAAGGCCCTTCAGCGCAACTTCCTTTGGGGCGCAACAGGTACTAATCGCAAATGGGCCTTGGTAAGGTGGACTACAATTTGTAAGCCTAAAGAAAAAGGGGGCATAGGTTTAAGGGACCCCAGTCACAGCAACACAATCATGTGTGCGAAAATTTGGTGGCAATGGCTATCTGCTCCCAACAAGCCATGGGAAACCATTTGGACCGCCAAATACGCCAACCATAGACCACAGGAAGAGCTAATCAGATACACACCCACTGAAAAAGGATCACTTATATGGAGCGCCTTACTAAACAACATTACCTAATGATCCAACAACACAGTTTCTGGGAAGTAAGAAATGGTCGATCAGCGTAGTTCTGGATGGATGCATGGAATTAGCTACCGAAGCTCTACAACACACTAGAACAGCCTCCAGACCACTACAGGGAAGGGCAGCTACAGGAAGAGGTATGGCAGAATTGGATTCAGGAGACAGAACAGGGGTATAGACAATGGAAGCACAGTAATAGAATAATTGAGAACGCGGATCACCAAACTCAGCAGCATCTGGAGAGGGAGCTCCAAAATCGAAGAATCAGATACTCGGAGGACAAGGACATTCTTCGATGGGGCTACTCACCCAGGGGATCCTTTACTACAAAAGAGGCCTACAAAATCATTTGCACAGATCCGGAGCCCCTGGATCCCATCTGGAGTAGAATTTGGTCTTCAGGCATTTGGCCCAAAGTCTCCCTTTTCCTCTGGCTGGTCAGGCACTGGAAAATCCTCACTTGGGACAATCTCAGACGTAGGAACTTTCATGGACCCTCAATGTGCGTCAATTGTAAATCCCAGGAGGAAACCATCCAGCACCTCCTAGATTCATGTTCTCTTGCCAATCAATTGTGGGAGAAGGCGAGCTTTCGATGTCAAAGAAAATGCAGAGTGTCGGAAGACATCCTCAACTCCTTGCGCCAGTGGCAACAGAACCCTTACAAAAGTGAAATTCTCAACCATTTATGGAGAATAATTCCTGGTCTCCTCCTCTGGACTATCTGGAAAGAGAGGAATAAGCGCATATTTAAGGATCAAAGTACTCCGCAAGAGATCATATGGGGCAACTTCTGCCATAACCTCAAAGAGACCTTGGCGCTTCGCAACTGGGCTCAGGACGACTTTCCCTCCATCGCAAACGAGAAGACCATTTGGGCAAACTGGAATCTGCAACTCCTGCAGGGAACTCAAATTCAAGCCCCGTCCATGCGCAACAACCGTAAAAAGGACTCTTGGACTCCTCCCCCAAAGAACACTATCAAGCTCAACTTTGATGGCGCCTCTAAGGGTAACCCCGGAAATGCAGGATTCAGGGGCATATTCAAAAACCTTGAAGGCTCGCCTCTCCTTATTTACTTTGGGAATTTAGGTTGGGATACTAACAACTTGGCGGAATTGGAGGGTCTCTGGCAAGGGCTTCTCCTTTCCAAGAAACACAATTTACAGCCCCTGGAAATCGGAGGCGAATCCCAAATTCTTATCAACATGGCTAATCAACTTCAAAATGGGACTCATGCGAGGAAAATAGCCAATAGCTGGAGGCTTGAGGCCAGACTGGAAGCCATAGAACAACTGCTCCACAATAATCTAGCCATTATCTTCAATCATGTCAAGAGGGAAGGCAACAAGGTTGCTGATCTTCTTGCCAATTTGGGAGTGGACGCGGAGCACACTATACTCACAGGAACTATAGACATCATTCAGAATCATGATCAAGCCCAGGAATGCACCATTTTGGTCCAAAAGGATGCAGCTCCCCGGATGCGGGTGACTGATGCGGCATTCAAAGTGAAAAGACTGGGGTGGGGCGAGGCAACTCGACACCTGCCCACCCAGTACGCAGCGTTAAATACTTGTAAATGGGAGAGCGCTTGGCATGCGCGCAAGGCAAGTCATAACAGCTCTCATTTAGGTGGCCCTAGTTCATTCTCCCTGTCCTCTGCAACGGCTCTTCCCTCCGCACGCTCCAACATGCAAAAGATGACGGTGATCTTCAATGCTGCAGTTATGGAAGTGGTTTCTCAAGAAATGTCTGGAAAGTTTAAGGCAAGGCTCTATTCTGGCGTTGAAGCCTTTCGCGCTGTCTCTTTGGGCTCATCCCCTTGCCTCTGCTCACATTACGGTTCTCTCTGTAGTCTCTCCGCACTTGCCGAGGAAAGCCTTTCTGAAGCTTAGCTTGGCCATCCAGGGGCAGCTCCTGCTGTTCCTCTCTCTCCTCTGGGGGGTTTTGGGCTATAGTCGGGCGGTCTTAGTGTCGGATTTTCATTACCTGGTCTTAGGTCTTGCCTCTGGCTTTGGCGGGTGGGTTTTGAGTAGTTCCTTCATAGCTTCTGTCCCCTCGTTCAATCATTTGGTCTTAGGCCTGGTCTTTGATATTGGGGGATGGGAGATTGGTCCTGTCAATCCAAAGGTTGCTCGTTTTCACTCTGGAAAGTATCACTCTGTGCTCAATTTGTTCCCGTTGGCGAAAGGCTTTTGTAGGCTCCCACCCTGGTCCCCGCGTCTTTGTTGCTCTGCTCGCCTTATAGTTGCTCAGCCTGTCCGCAACCTATCTAACGCTCCCTCAAAGATGGCTCGACTTCGCCAAAGAATGGGGTGCCAAAGAGGCCAACCCCGACGTGCACCGACAAGCTCGTCTTCGGATTCGCCTGCCCCCTCCAGTGAATTGTTTATTGGTCGATACCCCGGCACTCGCAGTGGGAGAGGGCGGCGTCGTGCCTCCAGTCACTACCGAGGGCCTCCTTCCTCGACCGGCTCTGCAATTTTCTCTTTTAATAGTTCCCTGCATCGGCCTCGGATAACGACCCACATTACAGTGGTTTTCCATGAGACTACACAGATGGAGGACTCAGACTCTCATCCGGGAGGCTCGGGGGCAGTCTCTGGTCCTTCTCCTTCTATTCAGCTTGGAATTGGTATGGTGCCTCGGCAAGTTCAGAATGCTCCTGGTTGCAGCACTCAGGATGCGGAGATGCTGCCTGTCGACCCCGGCCCCTCTGATCAGAACGTTGCTCCAGCTATGGGTGAGCCAGAATTTGGATGGTGCCGTATGGTGGAAGAACCACAAGATGACTAGCGTGCTCTCATCGGCGACGGTCTTTTTGGGTTATGCTATGGCTATCACCGGACAAATTTGCTATGTTAACTTTGTTGTGGATTTCCTGTGTTTTTTTTATGTTTTTGTTTACTATGAAGACCCAGAAGAGTATCATCCCGGTCCCCTGCGTGGGTTCTGAACTTTGTCTTCTTACCTGTTTTTTTCCTAAAAGTTCTACCTCTTATCAGAGCTGTGTACAGTGTACTGACTTTGATCTCTATATAAATATTTCTCTACTTTGTTAATAGAATTAGTCTTACTCACGAAAATAAAATAAAAATAAAAAGAAAGAAAGAAAAAGAAAAGATATATTATTTTGCTATTAATTAATATTATTAATTGTTATTATTTAATATATATTAACTTCTTATTAAATAATAAGAATAATAATAGTTGTACATTTAATATTTATAAGTAGTGTTATACAAACAATTTTATTGCACATAAAGTAAGTTAATAGATATCTTCAAATTATTAACATACATTTAAGAATTTTTATATTAAAAATTATTTGGCATGGACTACGTTGCATGCATCTCTTGTTATGGATTGATGTCTATCCACTTTTATGAAAGTGCCCAAAAGTTGAATCTATATATGCACTCAAAAAACCAATTTAAACTTCACAAATCAAAATCCCTTTGAAACTCCAAAAAGTTGCACTTAAAAACTACTACTTATAAAACTATACATATTTTTTTACATTAAATACATATTATTTTTTTACATTATTTGTTATATAGAAAAGAAACTGTCTTACAATTTATTTATTTTCAACCGATTCCAATCAAAATCCCCCATGATACTCCAAAAAGTCCACTTAAAAAATAATACTTGTATAAATATACATATTTTTTTTTACATTAATATACATATTTTTTTTACATTAATTGTTATATAGAAAAGAAATTGTCTTGCAAATTAAAAACAAACAAACAAACAAACTTTATACACTATTTTTTATATTTACTTTAATTATAACCTACTTATAAAAATATACATATTTTTTACATAGAGAAGAATTTTTCTTACAAATTCAAAAAAAAAAAAAAAAAAAAAAATCTTCATACACTAGGTGGTCCCAGCCAGCCCAAGCACCTCGTCAGCTCCTGCAGTCAAAGCCAAAAGCAAAATCCATGCAGCCAAGCAAGAAAAGGTGGTGAGAGTTGCATCTGCAGGAACGCAAAAACTGGCTTCTACAGGAAGCCCGAAAACAAAGACAAGGGCTTCTACAGGAAGCCCGAAGATCAGTAAGGAGCAGGCTTCTACAGGAAGCCCAATAGCAACGACCAAGGCTTCTACAGGAAGCCCGAAAATTGTTGGAGAACAGGCTTCTACAGGAAGCCCAAAAACGGAGACAAAGGCTTCTACAGAAAGCCCGAAAGTGCAACCACAGGCTTCTACAGGAAGCTCGAAGACAGAGACAGGGGCTTCTACAAGAAGCCCGAGATTGGAAAGAGGGGCTTCTACAAGAGGCCGAAGGTCATTGAGAAACAGCCTCCTACAGAGAGTCCGAAGACAAAGAAAGAATCTTCTACAGGAGGCCTGGAAACGGGCAAAGCAGGGTCTTCCACAGGAAGCCCGAAATCTGAAAAGGAGGGGCCCTCTACAAGGAGCTCCGAGAGAGAAAAACGCAAGAAAGAGAAGGCTGGCATTCTCGAAAAGGAGGCAGCAGCGGCCCTGGTTGCCCTCAGCACACCTCCAAAGCCGAAAGAGAAAAGGGAGAGGGAGACCCCTCTACCATCTGAAGCCAGGAGAAGCAAGAGGATGACCACGGGCAAACCACAACCTCCACCCAGCAGCCAAACCACTTCAGGGGATGTCCCTACTTCACCCAGTGCAAGGACCCCCTCTAAAACATCTGCCACCCCCGAAAAGGGGAGCCCAAAAATAACTTCCTGGACATGAAAGATAGGCAAGTCGCCTTCCGAAGCCCGACTCAAGGAAATAGGAAAGGGGAAGGAAGCATCACCCTCGTCACCACCAGGGGCAGAGAAGGCAGGGCCATCAAAAGCAGAAAAGAAAGAGCCTGTTCCGGTCCCGAGTCCTCGGCCAAGGACAAGGAGCAGGAGCAAGGTTGCTCAAGGATGAGCAAATGGTTCAGCTGGGGGGTGATGATGAGCCCCAATTTTGGTACAATTTGGGCTCATTTTGGCCTATTATACTTGCTCAAACCATTCATTTTTTATTGCTTATGCATGCATTTCTTAGTTTGTTCATGTTGTTTGTAGGAAGAAGGGTAGGCACTCTATCTACGTGACTAATGCATTATGATTCCAAGTTTTGGCATTAAAAGGGAGCAAAAGACAACGAAAAAGGAGACAAGGAGACAACGAGGTGGCACTGCTGGTTTTTAGGAGAGGATGTCCACGGTCTTGGGGACATTCCTCGTGATTCCCACCAAGAACTCTGAGCTCCAATCCATCTCCCCTCCGAGCTTAGAAGCATCCAGCTGTTCTACAGGAACAACAGTTACAACTGTTCTACAGGAACAGCACTTATGACTGTCCTACAGGATCAACAGTTAAACTCTAGTGGGACAGCCGAGCTCCTAAAATCAAGGACACTTGTTGGATCACTGTTTTGCATAAGTATAGAGGTCGTAGCCTTTGATAGGTTGTTGAAACTTTCGCATTACTATTGTAATTTTGGAGCACAGCTCGGTGTTAGTTCTTGTTGTAAGCCAGTTTTGGCATAACATCAGATTATGAATAAAGAAGGCAGATTTTGATCTAGCTCTGAGTTTTCTTAAGGAGACTATAGCTCTCAGGTTAGGGCCCAACCTGAGAGCCATAGATCCCCTCTGCTGTAGTGTTGTTTCCATTTCGTTTCAGCACTTTGAGTTTTCATTTCCACATGCAATTCGAATTACAGGTTGTTAATTTAGTTGTTTTTCATGAATTTAGATAGGATTTGCTTATGGTGAATTTGTTTACAGTTGTTTAGGTTAGCATAGGATAGATATAATCCATTGGAGCTCCAGCAAAAAGGTTGTTAAGGCTCACTGCCATCTCATTTGGGATTGGGGTGCAGTCCATGAGTAACCACCAAAAATACGCATTTCCTTATTTCATGATTGTTGCAAACACAGTCACGTTATGTTAGATGCTTCCACATGATTCACACCTGCACCACACTCCTTTACCACAGCTTCATGCACATTCTCCTTCGCGTTTTGGATTGTTGTTCATTGAATTTACAAGCACAGGTAGTTTAGGTTAATGCATTTTTGGTTTGGTGACAATCATAAGCATTTGTTTCACTTACACTGCTCTCTCTCGTTCCATTACATTCTCCTCCATCTTGATCACGCATGCAAACACATATTTGACCCCTGCTCCGCTCTGTTATCTCCCAAAGTCTTTCACTCCTCACGTACTTCCATTCTCTAGCCCTTTCGTTGACCTAGCCCTCTATCTTCCAACCTACTCCCTACATTCACTCCCTATCCTATTCCTCCACTTCTACAGCGATCACCAGCCTCATTCCTACCTTACACATCTCCCCCTACCATCCCATCACTCCTCCATCACGCCAAACACTCACAGTAGGTCATCCTGTAGCCTTTTGTAGACATCCTGTAGAAACCAGAGTATCCTGTAGGATCCCCTGCAGACTTCCTGTAGGAGGCCACTCACTCGGTTGCTGAGCTTCTGAATGTGAGGAACCTCTGTGGATGGATGCTAAGGATCCCTAGGAACCTCTCCTAGCCTCCCCAACCTGTCCCACGCTTTCCTTCCTTCTCCATCCCATCTGCACAACCAAACCCTAGTTAGCACAAAATCACAATCATTCCACACACTTAAAGGAAAAATACAAAAACATGTCTTTCATGATGCAAGTAGTTTATATCCATGCATTTGCACTTATTAGAGGTAACAGCAGCCTTGGTTGAAGTTTCATTCACATTCTTTGCATTATAGAGGTTAGACTAGTTAAATTAGGGTTTCCTAGGTTTACATGCTTTGATTTGCTTTCAGTCCATTGTGTCAAGCAGAGTAGTTTTCCTTTGAGAATAGCTTTCGTCCATCAATTAGCAAGCTTCTTCTGAGAGCCTATAGAAGTTGGCTTGAGCCCTAGCGGACTTGTGCCAGCTGACCAAGTGACAGCTGCGACAAGATCTAGTACTTGTGCATATAGCACCGTCGCTTCCAAGTTTGTACGAACTACCGGGTTGATAAAATGAGAGACAGGAAGCCCCAGGAGTTGTAGCATTATTGCTACAATACTGGAGCTCACCAATACCATTTCTTGCTTTCCATAAATTATGTGAATGAAGCGAAATAAATCTAAAATTATTGCAAGTTGTCATATCAGCGCTTGATATTTGATTAAATAATTAATATTTAAATGATTCTTCTTCCAAGTTATTAGGCAATTCGTTCCTTATCAAAAAAAGCGGGCTTGAAGTTTCAAATTCAAATTTAACAAGGAAGCTGCATGGTAGCTAGTCTCTGCCTTGAGCTGGAAGGGGGGCTTGAGCGTTGAACTAGTCACAGCCTCGAAATAATCATAACATAACTACTAAAACGAGAGCTTGTTACAATTAATTCATGTCATCCCTACTGTTGTGGGTGAATCTGTAGGTAAGACTTCCAATCCACATTTATGAAGATACACTTAAGAATATGTGGGTATTTTCCCTTTATCATATCTAAAGGAGCAATCCCAGTCCTTTGTCGGCAATGTTAGTTGATCAAAATGCCAAGATATTGTGTAAGTGTCCACTGCATAAGAAAAGAAGAAGATCGGCAGATGAAAACAAAGGAGTTCAATCAATTTGACCTGGTATGCTTCAAGTAGAGGTTGCCCTGGGAAAGTTTCTTAACTATTGATTTGTATTGCAGCTTCAAACTCTTGGTATGAAGATGAAGATCCATGGAAACAAATTTCAATGACTTCAAGTTCATGCTGTAGGTTCCAGCTAAGATTGTACTTAAGCAGACACAGGCAGATTGGCTACAAAACAACTTCCTGAGAACAGAGCTGAAAGAGTCCAAGCCAAAGTTTTGAATATGCTTGTCATATAACTGGAAAATCTAGGATGTTTATTGATCCATTCATATGCTGCGAATTTAGTTAAACATCTTGGCAACACGGGTCATTAAAATTGCCATCCAAAGACATTGAATGTACATGCTATAAACTCCAAGCAAAATCCTGATAGCTGCAGTGACTAATTGAAAAACAGTACCCACAGAAATAGTCTTCAAATCTTGAGCAAATGGATTAACTTAAGCTCCACTTCCTGTTGTCCAGTCAGAAACAATAGCATATTACTGCCTGAATTTGTCATTCTTAGAATGTGGTTATTGTATGTTTTTTTCCAAAAACAATTATGGCATGCTTTGACATCAATATTTCAACTATTCCATTAACCTTGCTATTTTAAATTCAGACAAAATGTTTGAAGTTTAATAGTGGAATGTTTTGCTAATAAACAGGTTAGAAATGTTATCGGAGACAAAGGGTTAGAAGTTGTTGCTAATACTTGCAAAAAGCTGAAAAGACTTAGAGTGGAACGAGGAGCAGATGACCCAACTTTGGAGGACGAACAAGGTTGGATTTCCTACAAAGGGCTTTCCTTGGTAGCTCAAGGCTGCCCCCTTCTTGAGTACATTGTCGTCTATGTTTCAGATGTCGAACCAACCTCATTTGCTCCATCATGTTGACCTTCATGGTCTTTGCCTTGTCCATCACTTTAATCGCGACGTTCTCGCCCGTGTTTACATTACTTACATGGTAAACCTTAGCAAAGGTTCCTTTCCTGAGGAGCTTCCCTAGTTCATACTTTCACAACAAAACATTAGGCATTATCTCCATCTTTTTTTTTTAACAAATCACTAATTAGCCTTAGTGTTGTGTTCTATTCACGGCGCCTCTGCTCTTCTTTTCTTTAGTTCCACAACCTTCTCAGAGAGTCGGATTGAATCCAGATTATTCAACCATCATCAAGCAGCCTCCCTAGCACAATCTCGAGGCAAATCCCCAAACCTCCTTTGTCGCTCCTTTTTACACGTTTTTATTCTAGTGCAACGAATCCATGGATTTTGGTGATAGAAAATCACAATCCTGATTTATCAAACCACCATAGCATCCAAAATCGGATCTGATCCTTTCTACATGGCCGCAACTGATGTATGTGAATTTAATTGAAAATCCATTTTTCTCACGCAATCTCGCAAATAAGGCTCCAGAGAACCCCGAAAATCTCTCAAACGGTTACGGATTTTGAGGAAAACGCCCATGCTAAACATAATACACCCCGTTCTGAGAAAAACCCATGTTTTAGATTTTCAAAATCTGTTTTCATTTGGTCACAAAATGCGTTTTAAAATTATGGGTCAAAATTGCTACGCATTTCTTGCAAATGCTTAGGTAACTGCTGGGTGAAGTTCATTTTTTATTGTCTGCAATCCAAAATTGAATTGCTGGAATAATGTTCATGATCCACCACCTACATTTACTTCATTGGAAATGAAGCCTAAGCTGGTGTCTCGGCAATTGATGGCGGACGTATGGATGGATATTTGAGTGCCAGCGGTTGTGGAACTGAATCTCAATATCTCTCTCAACACATTGAAAGGTAGGTGTTTCAAGTTGTAGATGAGGCAAATCAATTTATAAATTCCTGTGAAATTGACCACACCCACAACGAATTTGTATATTGAAGAAGCCAAGGATTAGATTTCCCTCGACAACGAGTATTGAATATGGATATCAACATAGCAGCTCCTTGCCTCAGTATACCATCAAATCATGTATAATCTTTCAAATGTCTCCTTTGGCTAATATTCATGATGTGAGTGCAGGAAGAGATGGTAGTTTAGGCCAAGTAAGACAAAGAAAAGGAAAAGTTTTCCTACCAAGTGATCCTACAACTAAGTCTCGTGATAGATAGTAAAAGCGCAGAATAAGGAAACCTTGTGGATGGGTCCAACGTTGAAGTGGCCTTTTCTCTCAGTACATATTGGCGATAGATTACCAAGATTATCGGATCGTGATGGATCAAATCAGGCTCGGCTGCAGAAACGAGCCTTTTCTGCAGCTTCGCAAGAACGAATCAGAATGGGAATCATTTGAATCGTTGATATGCCAGATATGCAGCAAATTAGATCAAATTCAAAGCAAGAATTATATATATATATATATATATATATATATAGATTCTTTTTTGAAAATCTAACATGATTTTTTTTTTATTGAAAATATTTTTGTGAAATTAGTGAAAAAATGCAAGAAAATAAATAAAAATCTAAAGATTTTAAAGTCTAAAAACTTAAAAAATGCAATCAAGAACTTAAAAAAAATGCAATCAAGCTTTATTTTATTTTTCCTAATTTATCTCCTTGAAATATTTTTTTTTTTTAATTTTTAAGTATATGAATGTTTCCAATGGAGCCATTTACGGATCAGACTTTCTAGAACATTCATATCCAAATTTGAAAAATGTACATGATTGTGTATGAGGATATGAGAAATCATTTTAACCTTTAGATTTGTCGCAAATATCTCTTGGAGAACGCATGAATGTCATGGCGCAATCGCGTTTCAATACCATTCCTCAATGTAGTCTTTGCGCTCCAAAGAATGTTTGATATGCATTTTAGATCTTTCATCCATAAATGGTTAGTATCAATTTTTTTTTATATATATATATTTTTTATAAAAATGATATGTAGCTAAATGATTTATGGATCTACATGTTTTTAATTATGCATCTAGGAAAAAACTGAAAAATGAACTCTAGACTGAAAGCTAGTTCCTATGCACACTTTTGCGGAAACAACGTCAAAATGTTGAGGCAAATTAATTACCTATCATTTAATTGTCAACCCGAGGGTTTTGTAGAACTTGTGAAGCATGCGTGTGTTGTATATGCTAGAAATTAACTTTCAATTTAGATCAATCTAACTACAAAACCAAATAATGACAAACGAAATTCACCTATTCTAATTCAACAATCAATTCAAAAGAAATGATAGTACAATTATAGTACAACGTGGGGAATTGAAATCTTAATCTATCAAACTTGCAGGAATGAAATTACATGAAATGAAATCTACTCTAAGGGATCATGTATGCATTATCAAATTAGGATCCTATGAAATGAATAATCGAAACCAGATGACATGAAATGAAAGAAAAATCAATCATTCTTAACCTCTCACACAGGAAAAGATATAAAAGCAAATAAAAACAATCACTCTTAACCTCTAGATATGGAAGCAAATAAAAGCAATCGCTCGTAACCTCTAGATGTGAAAGAAAATAAAAACAATCACTCTTAACCTCTCACACACGAAAATATATGAAAGCAAATAAAAGCAATCACTCTTAACCTCTCACACAGGAAAATATATAAAATAAATAAATCTTAATCTATGAAAGCAATAAATCTTAATCTATGAAAAACAAAAAATCTCACACATTGTAGGTGGTCAATCCAAAAGCATGAGAGATGGCAAGTTGAGAGGCTCTCAATGCAAGCATTACCAAAAAGAGGTGAACATTACTCATGAGCATGGTGATAAATCTAAATTCCATTCATAAGTAATTTTAACTTGGACACCTAAGTATCTCCCACTTTACACATGCCTTTGAAAGGAGGAGGCTCTCATATATATACAAAAACATAAGAAGCTGCCTCATTAATGGAGGTCCATTATTCTCTCCCTAGATCCCTAGAAAGTCTCATAGAGTTACAACTCAAATAGGTAATGATGAGACACATATCCTCTTTGACCTTTATCCATATCTTCTTCCATATCTTGAAGGGAAATAAAATTTGAGCATTGGAGGCCACATAAGGGTGCCTTGGAAGCTTCCAAATGACCTACACATGTCATGAAACACAAGCCACTTTTCAGTATTCACAAGTATATGTCATTTTTCTAGGTTTTAACCATAAATTCACTTAAAATACTAGAAATCATTAGCTTTTGAAATCCACAAAGGTAACCCCATGTAAACATGAAAATGGAGGCTAATGAAAGATTATATGGCTATGGAGTTGTGACATGTGAGTGAAATGGTGGCGAAAAAAGTGAAGTGGATGATATTTTGAAGACATTTTGGAGGTTCTATAAAGCCCAAAATTGAGATAATTCTCGCTTTGGAGTTGGTGGGAGGGGCTTTGGAAGTCTAAGAGGGTAGAGAAGCCATAGTCTCTCGGATTGTACTTTTGGTCTTCAATAATATGATTTCCCCCTGAGTGGAGATGCCATGAAAAATTCTTGCATTGCGCTCCTTCCATAGTGCCCAGCAGACCAGACCAAGAATTAAGTTCCATGCTCGGTTTACCAAAGGATATGAGGAGAAGGATAATCTCTAGTTCGCGATGGTGTTTTGTATGGAGGAGGGATCCCGATTCGAACTGTTTAAGACCAGTAATATCTAGTCCCAAAGTTTGGATGTGTATGAGCATTCATTCAGAAGATGATTGGAGCTTTTTTCCTCTTGTTGGCAGAGATGGCATCTGGAGGGACCAATGAAACCTTTTCTCCTTAGATTGTCCCACGTTAAGATCTTCTTGTGCATAACTAACCATAGAAAAATAGATATTTTAGGTGAATGTTTCTTGTCCCAGATGGAATTCCATTTCGGGTTTCGTTGAAATTGATCAAGCTTGGCGATATATCTGTAGGCTTCTTTTAAATTGAAGAGTCCTGCTAAATTTTTGCCCCATCTAATTTTATCCTTAGCGGATTCAAGGAGGATTTGTCTTTTTTGAAGTTCTAATGAGAGATCATACCATGCTTGAGGATTAATATGGGGATCCCAGTCCTCTTGATTCAACTAGATTCTCCATCTATCCTCTGCCTCACTTGGTTTCTAGTACTGGCTAACTCTAGTCCTCCCTCTGTTTTGCATGTCAGTCTTGATTTGTTAGTATTGATCTTGGTCAAGTTCCGACCTTTGTTGCCAAGCGTCCTCCCAGAAAAGAGCCTTATTTCTATTTCCAATCTCCCAGAAGCTATGTTTTTGAATGATATCTCTTTTCTCGCACGCTTGATTCCAGATAACTAATTCTTTGATGCTTCCGTTTAGCCTGATAATTTGCTCATGTGAGAGGGAAGGGGTGTACTTAGCTTTCCAAAGGATTCCCCAAGGGGAGTTGGGATTTGCAATCCATCTCCATAAGGTTTTGGCGCCTAGGGCCTTCCCCATGAGGTTTGTATCTCTAAGACCAAGGCCTCCGTCTTTTTTGGGCTTGCAATTATTTTCCCATGCAACCAAAGTCCATTTCTGCTTAACCTCTATGCCTCTCCAAAAGAAATTCCTCTACAGGTTTATGATTTTGTTTGAGATCACTTTAGGGGCAGCCAGAGCCGAGTACAAGTAGAGCGGGATTGCATGTAAGACAAATTTTACAAGGATAAGATGGCTTGCCAGATTGAGGGATCTGAAGGTCCAATTGGCAATTCTTTTCTCCAACTTATTGATTAGGTCTTCCCAAGTAGCCCGAGAGAGTGGCATGTCTGTCAAGGGGACCTCGAGGTTGTTGGAGGGGAGGGTGTTGATGGGGAAGTCAAGGAGTCTAGCAATGTTCCTGCGGATTGGCAGTGGGGTGTTAAAGAAGAACAACTTGGACTTTTCAGGGTTTATAGTGGTACCATAGGCCGCAGATAAATCAAACATAATGGTCTTAAAAGAGGAAGCTTCTCTGATAGTCGGGAGCCCCATAAGCAGTGTGTCCTCCACAAATCGCTGGTGTGTGGGGGATGGAGCAGAGGCATGAGGCTGGAGGCTTGAGAGTTTTTTAGCATGCAAAACAGCAATAATTTAGCAGCTTAGCCCTTCAACCATGACGACAAAGAGGAAGGAAGAGATAGGATCCCCTTGCCTGATACCCCTAGAAGGATTGAAGGGTGGCGAAGGGCAACCATTCATGAGGATGGAGAAAAATTCTCTTGACACCATTGCCATGATCCATTTAATGTTGTCTTTGTGGAAATCAAACGCATCCAGTAGTTGTCTCATGTAATCCCAGCTAATCTTGTCAAAGGCTTTGGACATGTCTAACTGAATCATCATAACAGGTTTCTTTAGGGTTTTGAGAGAGTGGATGAGCTCATGAGAAAGGATGATATTATCCATAATTTTCTTACCTTCCATGTAGCCAGATTGGTGGTGGGAGATAAGGAGAGGGAGGATGGATTTTAACCGATTAGCGAGGACTTTGGAGATAATTTTGTAGATGGCATTGCAGAGGGCTACCTGAATTTGTCCAGGGAGTCAGCGGATTTTCCCTTCGGAATCAAGGTTAGGAAATTGGAGTTTAGGTCTTTTAGGACAGAGTTCTGAATGCAGGATTCTTCCACAAGGGCATGGACTTCCAATTTGAGGATGGGCTAGAAAGCTTTGTAAAAATAAATGGTGAAACCGTCCAGACCTAGGGCTTTTCCGTTGGGCATTCCCATGACCACATCTTCCACACTTTTCTTAGGAGCATTTTGTTTTTCTCTTCAGTGAAGATTTTGGGGATGTGGTTGGTGATATTTTTAATATCATGCTCTTGTTCATTCATTGGCTCTTTGAGAAGAGAAATGAAGTAATGAGCAAGCTCTACTTCCAACTCCTCTTGAGAGTGAGTGAGATGACCCTCTCGGTTCTTTAGAGCCAAAATTCTGTTCTTTCCCTTGCACTGTATCATTGATTTATGGAAAAACGTGGTGTTCTTTTCCCCACATTTTAGCCAATTGACTCTAGATTTTTTTTTCTCTTCCTGGATACCTCTTTCCTCCTGGATTTTTTGTAATATTTGTTCCTCTTGCTTGTTGCTCTCCGTGAGCCCTTCTTAAATTATGTTTTGTTGGAGAAGTTCCAATTTGTGTTCCAGTTTTTTTTTTTTTTTTTTTTTTTTTTTTTTTTTTTTTTTTTTTTTTCGTGGTGATGTTGCCAAATGATTCTCTATTCCATTTTTTGATTTCCTCTTTGATATGTTTTCGCTTTTGTTGGAACGTATACATTTTGTTGCCAGATATGGTGGGAGGGTTGGTCCACCATTGTTTTCATTTTATCCATTAAGTCCGGGGGATCCAACCAAGAGGCTTCGAACCTGAAAGGCTTAATTTTAGGACCATTGGAAATTTGAATCTTGAGAGAGATAGGCCAATGATCTTGGCTTGCTTGCAGAAGGATTCGTGCCTCCGTTTCCCAAGAGGTGAGATAAGTTGCCTCTGATAAAAGGAAGTGGTCTAATCGGGAGGCAATTTGACGATCTCCTCCTCTTTTGTTATTCCATCTGAAAATGCCATTACTAGTGGGTATGTCGATGAGGTTGAGGTTTTCTATGGTTGTAAGGAAAGCCTCTGAATCCTTATCGAGCTTTCAGATGCCACCTCTCTTCTCATCCAGATTAGTTATCATATTAAAATCACCTGCTATGATTTTGAAAGGGAGGTGAATGAGGTCAAGAAGATTGGAGATGCATTGGAGCATTTTATTCTCTCTATCACCTTGCGCGAGGCGTAGACTTTGGTTATGCAGAGACTCTCATTGGTGCCAATAATTCTTAGGACCACTATTATGGAATGATGAGTGGCCAAAGAGGATATGAGGTCGAACTTGGAGTTTTTCCATAAGGTCATTTTTCCTCCCGCTGAACCTGTGGCCGAGTTGGCTAAGAAGCTATTGGGCTTGAAGCAGGAGTTGAGAAGGAGAGGAGGGTGTACAGACTCAAGTTTGGTTTCTTGAATTAGAAGGATATCAAGATTCTCAAACAGGATTCTGTTTTTCAAGATATGTTTCTTGCCAGGACTGTTCAGTCCTCTAATATTCCAAGACATGCAATTCATTGACATGGAGAGGGGTTTAGGACCAGAGCTTTTACCTTCCCTTCATTGATTAGCTTGGCTCCCAATTCTTGGAGGAGTTGATTGGTAGTCTTTCGGCCTCTTTTCCAACTTGGGCCTTTGAGGTTGAGTCCTCCTACTGGAATGTTTACTAAGATTCCATTTGATTCCGTGCTATCTTGTGCGAGGTGGAGTGCTTTGAGTTTGAAATCTTCTTGGAGGAGGTAAGCACCTTCAATTTTTTGTAGTTGGTGTTCTGATATGGCATTTATTCCATTTAATTTCCATTCCTATGCAATGGTTTCCAGGTCTACCCCCTCCAGAGCTTCTTCTATGGCTTTTTCCTCTGACCCTATTTTCTCCATTTATGTGTCCTCTTGGAAGTGCTCCTTCCCGCTGTTAGTGTAGACTGTGTCCATATCATCGTATTCTTTGTTTGCTTGGTTCAGTCCCTATTTTCCTACTTCATTTCCTGTTGGGTAGTTGGGGTCCATTTTCTCCTGAGTGATGTTCAATGCATCGCACTAGTTCTTACTTGCCTCTTTGTATTGATTCTTCTTGTGGATCGCCTTTTACCTTGTTCTTGTTCCTGGAGATGACTTTAGTGTATCCTTCATAGCTTTTGTTTCTCTTGCCTACTCATGAAAATGAGGGGATTTGTTTAGAGGACAGTCTCGAAAGAGATGATCATGTTCGTGGCACTTCCTACATCTGGAGGGGATATGTTCATAGTCTATACTTTGAAGCCAGACTTCATTCCTAAAGATTAATTGTATTGCTTCTGGAAGGGCTCCAGAGACATCTATGTATACTCAGGTACGGGCATAGGAAACGTAGTGACCATCTCCGGTACCTTCAAACATTTTGATATACTCCCCCAACTGGTCTCCTATACCTTTTAAGACCGAAGGAGCCCAGTAATCAGTAGGTAAAGAGTAGAGGCAAACCTAGACTAGAACTCTTGTGAAATCCTCATTTTCTAGTGTGAAGTTGTCTTTCCAAAATCTCATGTATAAACCAGTCAATTTATAGAGATTGGGACATCCTTCAAATATCCTATCTCTGTCTTCTAAGAGGTCAAAGATGACTATGAAGAATAATTTGGATCCCAGCTAAAGTCTTATCTCCCCCTTGGGTGTCCATTTGCTTTGTATCCACCAGTTCAGAGCTCTTTCAGTTGGCCAGATGCCCATAAACTTGCATATTACTGCATGCTCTTACATGTATTCTCTGTAGACTGCTACTCTTGGGTCCTAGATTTCTAGTTCCGAGATTTTTTTGGCTATGGGGTTGCAGTTATTCTTAGTTTTTCTCCTCTGTTCTTGCGTTTGCTCCTGAGTTTTTGTAGAATTTGTGTCTGCGAGGGAGGGCGTGTCTGAGGCCTTTCCATTTGCTGTGTGAGTATCTTTGTTTTTCCCTTTCTCTATTTCTCTATTTCTCTGAGGCGGTTATTTCGCTTAGAGTGTCTTGTTTCATATTTATCCAAGTTTCCTCCCAGAGAGCAAAAAGCCGAGCTGGAGGCAAACTTTGTGAAAAATGAATCCCAGTCTGGAGGCCGACCAATGACCATGTCCTTGAAAGAGTGGGCACCAAGGTTCAGATGCGGTTCCACCATGACGACGGGACCAGACGCACTAGGGGAGGCTGCGAAGAGCACCGACACATGGATTAGGTTATGAGCACCATTCTTTCATGCCAATCAATATGGGCACCTTTCCATTTCAATATATTATTATGATTTTGGATACGATATTTATTGGTAATTTCTAGATATTTTGTTGTTAATTAATAATTCATATTACTCATTATGATATATTATTTTGCTATCAATAATATTATTAATTGTTATTATTTAATATATATTAACTTCTTATTAAATAATAAGAATAATAATAGTTGTACATTTAATATTTATAAGTAGTGTTATACAAACAATTTTATTGCACATAAAGTAAGTTAATAGATATCTTCAAATTATTAACATACATTTAAGAATTTTTATATTAAAAATTATTTGGCATGGACTAGGTTGCATGCATCTCTTGTTATGGATTGGATTGATGTCTATCCACATTTACGAAAGTGCCCAAAAGTTTAATCTATATATGCACTTAAAAAACCAATTTAAACATCACAAATCAAAATCCCTTTGAAACTCCAAAAAGTTGCACTTAAAAACTACTACTTATAAAACTATACATATTTTTTTACATTAAATACATATTATTTTTTTACATTATTTGTTATATTATAAAACTATACATATTTTTTACATTAAATACATATTTTTTTTACATTGTTTGTTATATAGAGAAGAAACTGTCTTACAAAAAAAATTTCACCCGATTCCAATCAAAATCCCCCTCATACTCCAAAAAGTCCACTTAAAAAATAATATTTATAAAAATATACATAATTTTTTTACATTAATATACATATTTCTTTTTACATTAATTGTTATATAGAAAAGAAATTGTCTTGCAAATTAAAAACAAACAAACAAACTTCATACACTATTTCTTATATCTAATTTAATTCTAACCTACTTATAAAAATATATATTTTTTTTTACATTAGTTTTTACATAGAGAAGAAATTGTCTTACAAATTCAAAAAAAATAAAAGAAATCTTCATACACTATTTTTTATATCTATTTTAATTTTAAATCTAATTTAATTATAACCTTATAATTATATTATTATTGGGAGAACTTTTTCTGATAAAAAATTATAGAAGATTTTATATTCTTTCCACGAAAAAGACATAAAATCTTCTACATAGTTTCATATGAAAAAAATATAAAATCCTCTACACAATTTTATCCCAAAAAAAAAAAAATCCGAAAACATACCATCTCTCATTATATTATTATTAATATTTTAATTAAATAATATCTTTAATTAATTATATTTTTATATTATATTTTATAAAATAATTTATTATTATTATTATCCTATATTAATATATAATATGAATTATTACTATATAATATAATTTATATCGTATTAAAAATATATAAATATATTAAAATATTTAATATCTGATTTATCCACTTAACACAATAATCGAATTCCAGACTGTGACATAGAAGAGCATGAAAGTGGTTGTAAAAAAAATTCCACGAATATGAAGTGTGCTAATAAATTCCTGTGAAATTGATCACACCCACAACGAATATGTATATTGAAGAAACCAAGGATTAGATTTCCCTCGACAACGAGTATTAAATATGGATATCAACACAGCAGCTCCTTGCCTCACTATACCATCAAATCATGTATAATATTTCAAATGTCTCATTTGGCTAATATTCATGATGTGAGCGTAGGAAGAGATGGTAGTTTATGCCAAGTAAGACAAAGAAAAAGAAAAGTTTTCCTACCAAGCGATCCTATAACTGAGTCTCGTGATAGATAGTAAAAGCACATAATAGGGAAACCTTGTGGATGGGTCTAACATTGAAGTGGAATTTTGTCTCAGTACATATTGGCGATAGATTACCAAGATTATCGGATCGTGATGGATCAAATCAGGCTCGGTTGCAGAAACGAGCCTTTTCTACAGCTTAGCAAGAACAAATCAGAATGGGAATCATTTGAATCGTGGATATGCCAGATATGCAGCAAATGAGATCAAATTCAAAGTAAGAATTATATATATAACATGATTTTTTTTTAATTGAAAATAAATGAATTTTTATTATTATTGAAAATAAAAATAAAAATGATTTTTTTTATTGAAAATGTTTTTGTGAAATTAGTGAAAAAATGCAAGAAAATAAATAAAAATCTAAAGATTTTAGAGTCTAAAAACTTTAAAAATGCAATCAAGAACTTAAAAAAAATGCAATCAAGCTTTATTTTATTTTTCCTAATTTATCTCCTTGAAATATATATATATATATATATATATATATATTTTTAAGTATATGAATGTTTCCAATGGAGCCATTTACGGATTAGATTTTCTAGAACATTCATATCCAAATTTGAAAAATGTACCTGATTGTGTATGAGGATATGAGAAATCGTTTTAACCTTTAGATTTGTCGCAAATATCTCTTGAAGAACGCATGAATGTCATGGCGCAATCGCGTTTCGATACCATTCATCAAAGTAGTCTTTGTGCTCCAAAGAATGTTTGATATGCATTATAGATCTTTCATCCATAAATGGTTAGTATCAATTATATATATATAAATGATATGTATCTAAATGATTTATGCATCTACATGCTTTTAATTATGCATCTAGGGAAAAACTGAAAAATGAACTCTAGACTGAAAGCTAATTCCTATGCACACTTCAGCGGAAACAACGCCAAAATGTTGAGGAAAATTAATTACCTATCATTTAATTGTCAACCCAGGGGTTTTGTAAAACTTGCGAAGCATGCGTGTGTTGTATATGCTAGAAATTAACTTTCAATTTAGATCAATCTAACTATGAAACCAAATAATGACAAACGAAATTCGCCTATTCTAATTCAACAATCAATTCAAAAGAAATGATAGTACAATTATAGTACAACGCACGGAATTGAAATATTAATCTATCAAACTTGCAAGAATGAAATTACATGAAATGAAATCTACTCTAAGAGATCATGTGTGCATTATCAAATTAGGATCCTATGAAATGAATAATCGAAACCACATGACATGAAATGAAAGCAAAATCAATCATTCTTAACCTCTCACACAGGAAAAGATATGAAAGCAAATAAAAACAATCACTCTTAACCTCTAGATATGGAAGCAAATAAAAACAATTGCTCGTAACCTCTAGGTATGAAAGAAAATAAAAACAATCACTTTTAACCTCTTACACACGAAAATATATAAAAGCAAATAAAAACAATCACTCTTAACCTCTCACACAGGAAAATATATGAAATAAATAAATCTTAATCTATGAAAGCAATAAATCTTAATCTATGAAAAACAATAAATCTCACACATTGTAGGTGGTCAATCCAAAAGCATGAGAGATGGAAAGTTGAGAGGCTCCCAATGCAAGCATTACCAAAAAGAGGTGAACATTACTCATGAGCATGGTGATAAATCTAAATTCCATTCATAAGTAATTTTAACTTGGACACTCGAGTATCTCCCACTTTACACATGCCTTTGAAAGGAGGAGGCTCTCATATTTATACAAAAACATAAGAAGCTACCTCATTAATGAAGGTCCATTATTCTCTCCCTAAATCCCTAGAAAATCTCATAGAGTTACAACTCAAATAGGTAATGATGAGACACATATCTTCTTTGATCTTTATCCAAACCTTCTTCCATATCTTGAAGGGAAATCAAATTTGAGCATTGGAGGCCACATAAGGGTGCCTTGGAAGTTTCCAAATGACCTACACATGTCATGAAACTCAAGCCACTTTTAAGTATTCACAAGTATATGTCATTTCCCTAAGTTTTAACCATAAATTCACTTAAAATACTAGAAATCATTAGCTTTTGGAATCCACAAAGGTAACCCCATATAAACATGAAAATTGAGGCTAATGAAAGATTATATGGCTATGGAGTTGCGACATGTGAGTGAAATGGTGGCGAAAAAAGTGAAAGTGGATGATATTTTGAAGACATTTTGGAGGCTCTATAAGGCCCAACATTGAGATAATTCTCGCTTTGGATTTGGTGGGAGGGGCTTTGGAAGTCTGAGAGGGTAGAGAAGCCATAGTCTCCCGGATTGTACTTTTGATCTTCAATAATATGATTTCCTCCTGAGTGGAGATGCCATGAAAAATTATTGCATTGCGCTCCTTCCATAGTGCCCAGCAGACCAGATCAAGAATTAAATTCCATGCTCGGTTTACCAAAGGATGTGAGGAGAAGGATAATCTCCAGTTCGTGATGGTGTTCTGTATGGAGGAGGGATCCCAATTTGAACTGTTGAAGACCAGTAATATCTAGTCCCAAAGTTTGGATGCGTATGAGCATTCATTCAAAAGATGATTAGGGCTTTCTTCCTCTTGTCGGCAGAGATGGCATCTGGAGGGACCAATGAAACCTTTTCTCCTTAGATTGTCCCACATTAAGATCTTCCTATGCATAACTAACCATAGAAAAATAGATATTTTAGGCGAATGTTTCTTGTCCCAGATGGAATTCCATTTTGGGTTTCGTTGAAGTTGATCAAGCTTGGTGATATATCTGTAGGCTTCTTTTAAATTGAAGAGTCCTGCTGAATTTTTGCCCCATCTAATTTTATCCTTAGTGGATTCAAAGAGGATTTGTCTTTTTTGAAGTTCTGATGAGGATTAATATGGGGAGCCCAGTCCTCTTGATTCAACCAGATTCTCCATCTATCCTCTGCCTCACTTGGTTTCTAGTACTGACTAACTCTGGTCCTCCCTCTGTTTTGCATGTCGGTCTTGATTTGTTAGTATTGATCTTGGTCAAGTTCCAACCTTTGTTGCCAAGCGTCCTCCCAGAAAAGAGCCTTATTTCCATTTCCAATCTCCCAAAAGCTATGTTTTTGAATGATATCCCTTTTCTCCCACGCTTGATTCCAAATAACTAATTCTTTGATGCTTCCGTTTAGCCTGATAATTTGCTCATGTGAGAGGGAAGGGGTGTACTTAGCTTTCCAAAGGATTCCCCAAGGGGAGTTGGGATTTGCAATCCATCTCCATAAGGTTTTAGCGCCCAGGGCCTTCCCTAGGAGGTTTGTATCTCTAAGACCAAGGCCTCCGTCTTTTTTGGGCCTGCAATTATTTTCGCATGCAACCAAAGCCCATTTCTGCTTAACCTTTATGCCTCTCCAAAGGAAATTCCTCTACAGGTTTATGATTTTGTTTGAGATCACTTTAGGGGCAGCCAGAGCCGAGTACAAGTAGAGCGGGATTGCATGTGAGACAAATTTGACAAGGATAAGATGGCTTGCCAGATTGAGGGATCTAAAGGTCCAATTGGCAATTCCTTTCTCCAACTTATTGATCAGGTCTTCCCAAGTAGCCCGAGAGAGTGGCATGTTTGTCAGGGGGACCTCGAGGTTGTTGGAGGGGAGGGTGTTGATGGTGAAGTCAAGGAGTTTGGAAATGTTCCTACGGATTTGCAATGGGGTGTCAAAGAAGAACAACTTGGACTTTTCAAGGTTTATAGTGGTGCCATAGGCCGTAGATAAATCATACATAATGGTCTTAAAAGAGGAAGCTTCTCTGATAGTCGGGAGCCCCATAAGTAGCGTGTCCTCCACAAATTGCTGGTGTGTGGAGGGGGGAGCAGAGGCATGAGGCTGTAGGTTTGAGAGCTTTTTAGCATGCAAAACAGCAATAATTGAGCAACTTAGCCCTTCAACCATGACGACAAAGAGGAAGGACGAGATAGGATACCCCTAGAAGGATTGAAGGGTGGCGAAGGGGAACCATTCATGAGGATGGAGAAAAATGCTCTTGACACCATTGCCATGATCCATTTAATGTTGTCTTTGTGGAAATCAAACACATCCAATACTTGTCTCATGTAATCCCAGCTAATCTTGTCAAAGGCTTTGGACATGTCTAACTGAATCATCACACCAGGTTTTTTTAGGGTTTTGAGAGAGTGGATGAGCTCATGAGAAAGGATGATATTATCCATAATTTGCTTACCTTCCACGTAGCCAGATTGGTGGTGGGAGATAAGGAGAGGGAGGATGGATTTTAACTGATTGGCGAGGACTTTGGAGATAATTTTGTAGATGGCATTGCAGAGGGCGACCTGAATTTTCCCAGGGAGTCAACAGATTTTCCCTTGGGAATCAAGGTTAGGAAAGTGGAGTTTAGGTCTTTTTGGACAGACTTCTGAATGCAGGATTCTTCCACAAGGGCATGGACTTCCAATTTGAGTATGGGCCAGCAAGCTTTATAAAAATAAATGGTGAAACCATCTGGACCTAGGGCTTTTCCATTGGGCATTCCCATGACCACATCTTCCACTCCCTAGAGGGACACTTTTCTTAGGAGCATTTTGTTATGCTCTTCAGTGAAGATTTTGGGGATGTGGTTGGTGATATTTTTAATATCATGCTCTTGTTCATTCCTTGGATCTTTGAGAAGAGAGCTGAAGTAATGAGCGATCTCTACTTCCAACTCCTCATGAGAGTGAGTGAGATGACCCTCTCGGTTCTTTAGAGCCAAAATTCTGTTCTTTCTACTGTGCTGTATCATTGATTTATGGAAAAACTCGGTGTTCTTTTCCCCACATTTTAGCTAATTGATTTTAGATTTTTTTTCTCTTCCTGGATACCTCTTTCCTCCCAGCTTTGTTGTAATCTTTGTTCCTCTTGCTTGTTGCTCTCCATGAGCCCTTCTTAAATTATGTTTCGCTGGAGAAGTTTCAATTTGTGTTCCAGGGTTTTTTTTTTCGTGGTGATGTTGCCAAATGATTCTCTGTTCCTTTTTTTGATTTCCTCTTTGATATGTTTTAGCTTTTGTTGGAACGTATACATTTTGTTGCCAGATATGGTGGGAGGGTTGGTCCACCATTGTTTCATTTTATCCATGAAGTCTGGGTAATCCAACCAGAAGGCTTCGAACCTGAAAGGCTTAATTTTAGGACCATTGGAAATTTGAATCTTGAGAGAGATAGGCCAATGATCTTAGCCTACTTGCGGGAGGATTCATGCCTCCGTTTCCCAAGAGGTGAGATAAGTTGCCTCTGATAAAAGGAAGTGGTCTAATCGGGAGGCAATTTGACGATCTCCTCCTCTTCTGTTATTCCATCTGAAAATGCCATTGCTAGTAGGTATGTCGATGAGGTTGAGGTTTTCTATGGTTGTAAGGAAAGCCTCTGAATCCTTATCAAGCTTTTAGATGCCACCTCTCTTCTCAGCGAGATTAGTTATCATATTAAAATCACCTGCTATGATTTTGAAAGGGAGGTGAATGGGGTCAAGAAGGTTGGAGATGCATTGGAGCATTTTTATTCTCTCTATCACCTTGCGCGGGGCGTAGACTTTGGTTATGCAGATACTCTCATTGGTGCCAATAATTCTCAGGACCACTATTATGGAATGATGAGTGGCCAAAGAGGATATGAGGTCGAACTTGGAGTTTTCCATAAGGTCATTATTCCTCCCGTCGAACCTGTGGCCGAGTTGGCTAAGAAGCTATAGGTCTTGAAGCAGGAGTTGAGAAGGAGAGGAGGGTGTACTAACTCAAGTTTGGTTTCTTGAATTAGAAGGATATCAGGATTCTCAGACAGGATTCTGTTTTTCAAGATATGTTTCTTCCCAGGACTGTTTAGTCCTCTAATATTCCAAGAAATGCAATTCATTGACATGGAGAGGGGTTTAGGACCGGAGCTTTTACCTTCCCTTCATTGATTAGCTTGGCTCCCAGTTCTTGGAGGAGCTGATTGGTAGTCTTTCGGCCTCTTTTCCAACTTGGGCCTTTGAGGTTGAGTCCTCCTACTGGAATGTTTACTAAGATGCCATTTGATTCCATGCTATCTTGTGTGGGGTGGAGTGCTTTGAGTTTTAAATCTTCTTGGAGGAGGTAAGCACCTTCATTTTTTTGTAGTTGGTGTTCTGATATGGCATTTATTCCATTTAATTTCCATTCCTATGCAATGGTTGCCAAGTCTACCCCCTCCAGAGCTTCTTCTATGGCTCTTTCCTCTGACCTTATTTTCTCCATTTATGTGTCCTCTTGGAAGTGCTCCTTCCCACTGTTAGTGTAAACTGTGTCCCTATCATCGTATTCTTTGTTTGCTTGGTTCAGTCCCTCTTCTCCTGCTTCATCTCCTGTCGGGTAGTTGGAGTCCATTTTCTCCTGAGTGATGTTCAATGCATCACACTAGTTCTTACTTGCCTCTTTGTATTGATTCTTCTTGTGGATCGCCTTTTTTCCTATTGTTCTTGTTCCTGGAGATGACTTCAGTGTATCCTTCATATCTTTTGTTTCGCTTGCCTACTCAGGAAAATGAGGGGATATGTTTAGAGGATAGTCTCGAAAGAGATGATCATGTTCGTGGCACTTCCTGCATCTGAAGGGGATATGTTCATAGCCTATACTTTGAAGCCAGACTTCATTCCTGAAGATTAATTGTATTGCTTCTGGAAGGGCTCCAGAGACATCTATGTATACTCAGGTACGGACATAGGAAACGTAGTGACCATTTCTGGTACCTTCAAACATTTTGATATACTCCCCCAATTAGTCTCCTATACCTTTTAAGACCGAAGGAGCCCAGTAATCAGTAGGTAAAGAGTAGAGGCAAACCTAGACTATAACTCTTGTGAAATCCTCATTTTCTAGTGTGAAGTTGTCTTTCCAAAATCTCATGTATAATCCAGTCGATTTATAGAGATTGGGACATCCTTCAAATATTCTATCTTTGTCTTCTAGGAGGTCAAAGATGACTATGAAGAATAATTTGGATCCCAACTAAAGTCTTACCTCCCCCCCTTGGGTGTCCATTTGCATTGTATCCACCAGTTCAGAGCTCTTTTAGTTGGCCAGATGCCCATTAACTTGCATATCACTGCATGTTCTTACATGTATTCTCTATACACTGCTACCCCTGGGTCCTGGATTTTTTTGGCTACGGGGTTGCAGTGATTCTTAGTCTTTTTCCTCTATTCTTGCGTTTGCTCTTGAGTTTTTGTAGAGTTTGTGTTTGTGAGAGAGGGCGTGTCTAAGGCCTTTCCATTTGCTGTGCGAGTATCTTTGTTTTTCCCTTTCTCTATTTCTCTATTCCTCTGAGGCGGTTCTTTTCGCTTAAGAGTGTCTTGTTTCATATTTATCCAAGTTTCCTCTCGGAGAGCAGAAGGTCGAGCTGGAGGCAAACTTTGTGAAAAATGAATCCTGGTCTGGAGGTCGACCAATGACCATGTCCTTGAAAGAGTGGGCACCAAGGTTCAGAGGCAGTTCCACCATGATGACCGGGGCACAGCGAGGCCCAGACCAGACGCACTAGGGGAGGCCGGGAAGAGCGCCAACAAAGGGATTAGGTTACGAGCGCCATTCTTTCATGCCAATCAACATGGGCACCTTTCCATTTCAATATATTATTAGAATTTTGGATACAATATTTATTGGTAATTTCTAGAATTTTGTTGTTAATTAATAATTAATATTACTCATTGTGATATATTATTTTGCTATCAATTAATATTATTAGTTGTTATTATTTAATATATATTAACTTCTTATTAAATAATAAGAATAATAATAGTTGTACATTTAATATTCATAAGTAGTGTTATACAAACAATTTTATTGCACATAAAGTTAATAGATATCTTCAAATTATTAACATACATTTAAGAATTTTTATATTAAAAATTATTTGGCATGGACTACGTTGCATGCATCTCTTGTTATGGATTGATGTCTATCCACTTTTATGAAAGTGCCCAAACGTTAATCCATATATGCACTCAAAAAACCAATTTAAACATCACAAATCAAAATCCCTTTGAAACTCCAAAAAGTTGCACTTAAAAACTACTACTTATAAAACTATACATATTTTTTTACATTAAATACATATTATTGTTTTACATTATTTGTTATATTATAAAACTATACATATTTTTTTACATTGTTTGTTATATAGAGATGAAATTGTCTTACAATTTTTTTTTCACCTGATTCCAATCAAAATCCCTTGATACTCCAAAAATTCCACTAAAAAATAATACTTCTAAAAATATACATAATTTTTTACATTAATATACATAAACTTTTTTTCCATTAATTGCTATATAGAAAAGAAATTGTCTTGCAAATTAAATACAAACAAACAAACTTAATACACTATTTTTTATATCTAATTTAATTATAACCTACTTATAAAAATATACATATTTTTTACAATAGTTTTCACATAGAGAAGAAATTGTCTTACAAATTTAAAAAAAAAAAAAAAAAAATCTTCATACACTATTTTTTATATCTATTTTAATTTTAAATCTAATTTAATTATAACCATATAATTATATTATTATTGGGAGAACTTTTTATGATAAAAAATTATAGAGGATTTTATATTCTTTCCAAAAAAAGACATAAAATCTTCTACATAGTTTCATATGGAAAAAATATAAAATCCTCTACACAATTTTATCCAAAAAAAAATTCGGAAAACATATTATCTCTCATTATATTATTATTAATATTCTAATTAAATAATATTTTTAATTAATTATATTTTATATTATATTTTATAAAATAATTTATTGTTATTATTATCCTATATTAATGATGATGATGATGGTTAACGTCCGGTGAGACCAAACAATGGTCTATCGGACCTAAAGAAACAAATTATTTATTTTGATTTAAGATTTTATTCCTATACTCAAAAAGCTTGGAGAGAAGCCTCCCGAGCTCACTATAATTTTGACATTGTAAAACGCTAGAAAGGTCAGTATTGTAACAAAGATTGTGAAACTAAGATCTAATGTGGTTATAGGCATTCTAAGAGGAAGTGGTTTTCATCCTCGATGTTCCTATTCTCACATATATGGTAGATCCTTTCTATCCATAGCGTTTTAGGCACTGCCCAACGACCTGTTTCACTATGGAACTAATGAAAATTCATTCTAATCTTTGCTATATTAATTTTCTTCTTCGAACTAGTTAAAATAGAAAAAATATATAATTTATAATTATATTATAAATTATTACTCTATAATATAATTTATATCGTATTAAAAATATATAAATATATTAAAATATTTAATATATGATTTATCCACTCGACATAATAATCGAATTCCAGACTGTGACATAGAAGAGCATGAAAGTGCTTATAAAAAGATTCCACGAATAATAATTGTGACCAAAAAAAACTCCCACTACATTTAAGGCATCAATTCAACGGCATATTGATTGCAAACGGGCTCAATTTCAAAAAAGCTGGCCTAAACTTTCCACCCAAACGGGAACCAAAGGTTCAGTTGCACATTGGGAAGGCCATACTGCTACTTTGTCGAAATTAATGACACCTGAGCATTTGAATGTGTGCATCTTTTCAAAGACTTCCCTGTAGACTGTCAATGTGTCGAATTTTAGATTTTCCAGTTGTATTAAGTTCCCAAACGATTCAGGAAGCACCCGCAGACTCCGGCACCAGGTCAGGTCAATACTTTGGAGATTCTTCAAGTTACCGAACGAATCTGGAAGCACCTGCAGACTAAAGCACCCGCACAGTTCAATAGTTCGGAGGCTCGTTAAGTCTCCAAACGAATCTGGAAGCACCTGCAGGCTACAGCACATTTGCAGGTCGATAGTTTGGAGATTCGTCAGGTTCCCAAATGAATTGGGAAGCATCTGCAGTCTTACGCACCCCAACAAGTTAATAGCTCGGAGATTCGTCAAATTGCCAAACGAATCTGGAAGCACCTGCAAACTTTCGGCCTTGCGCAGGGAAATAGCTTGTAGATTCGTCAAGTTCCCAAACGAATCTGGAAGCACCTGCAGACTAGAGCAGTTGGACAGGTCAATAGTTTGGAGATTCGTCAAGTTCCCAAACGAATCTGGAAGCACCTGCAGACTATAGCAGTCGGACAGGTCAATAGTTTGGAGATTCGTCAAGTTCCCAAACGAATCTGGAAGCACCCCCAGATGCCAGCAGCTGTGCAGGTTAACAGTTTGGAGATTCGTTAAGTTCCCAAACGATTCTGGAAGCGCCCGCAGATTACGGCTCCCTTCCAGGTCAATGGTTTTGAGATTCGTCAAGCCCCCAAACGAACCTGGAAGCATCTCTAGATCATGCCAGTTAGTCAAGGTAAGGTTTTCCAAGCTCATTAAATTTACCGAATCTGGGAGCATGCACCTCTCGATCCAGATCAGAGACCTCTGAACCATCTCCATCGCAGACCTCTGAACGTTAGGGTTTTCCAGGCTCCTTGAATTTGTAATCGAATTTGAGAGCCCCTCCAACATAGACCTGGCAGCGGTACCTGCAAGGTAAGATATGAAGTTCGTTAAGCTCCCAAAGGAATGTGGCAAGGACTCCATTTCGAAACGGGTCCTTAAGTTCGCAAAAGAATTTGGTATGCAGACCATTTTTAGATAAGAACACAAATATAGAAAAAGAAATTGTACCGAAATAGGTCCGTATTTCCAAATGTTTCAACGACTGCAGATGCCAAAGTTCATCTGGTAAACTTGGACGCTCAAAACACAGGAGCACAATTTTTTCGAGATGCTTCAAATTCCCAATGGACCTTGGAACCTTCAAATTCACATTGCGCTGTAGAAAGTTCATACTTTCAGACCGAGCCTCAATATACAATTCTCTCAATCGCTCTGGTGCCTGCAATGTTTACATTTTCGAAGTGGGTTTCCTCCCTCGTATGCTAATAATACTATATATCAAACCAATTAGAAAAAACAAAAAACATTATGTCAAGGACTTCAAATGACTACCTGCGATTCATGCAGCCACAGTGTTTCAAGCTTGGTCCCATCTATCCGTAGAACTCTTAAATTGTTGAGTGGAATCCAAGAAGGTATGCAAGAGTACGGAAATTTGTCCCAGCTGAGCCATTTTAGTGAGATAGCAACGCTGAATATGCTTTTCATGAATTCGCTTTCTGCAAAATCACCTTCAGTCCTAATCAGCTGCAACCCCCTCACATAATTTGTGAAACGACTGCCTGCGAAGTCCGCAAGGTTTCTGAACACTGGGTGAGCCCTTTCGCAGCCAGATGAGTGAATCGTGCTAATTCCGTGCACCTAAATTGTTTTCTCAGTGAAATGTTAGAATAAAGATGATTGAGATCCTTGAAAAGGTTAAGAATTCAAGACATAATGGACACAATTTTGAGAAAACACTAATTTGAATGTCAATCTAAAGCTTCAAAATACATACCAGTGATTTGTGGGACAGATGACGAAGGTCGTGGATTGGGCACGAAAGGCGAAGCGTCCATTCTGGAGGTTCAGTCTCCGCAATATGTCTGCCCAGGTCTCTCAGGTGGTCGTGCATTCTAATACAGTTTTTATCGTCTACTTCCACCAGACACCTGCTCTCCAGGTTCCGAAGACCAAGCCATCCTCCCCACTCCGTTCCATCCCAGATTCTTATAGCGCTATCTTTGTTTTCTCCTATAAAAAAGCAGACAATGTCTAAGAAAATCTGCTTCTCTATTTTATCGAGACCGTCATAGCTAATTTTGAGTGTAGCCAGTATATCTTCGGGAAGAATTTTGGAGATATTGTGCAATTGCGCTTTCCCATACTCCAAATCTTTTCCACGAAGAAGAGATCCAAGCACTTTAAGGGATAATGGCAATCCAGCGCAAGCATGCACAAACTCTTCGACCACTTGTTCAAATTCTATAGGAGGATATCGCTGGTCGAACGCATGGCAGCAGAATAGCTCTCGGGATTGTGGTCGTCTGAGTCCTTTTAGCTTGAAAATGGAAGACTCTGCAATCCCTGAGCTTGTAAGTACATCCTTATTTCGAGATGTGACTAGAATTAAGCTACCTTGCTGAAGCGCATCTTTCACCGGTAAAAGCAATGCTTCCACCTGCTGAAGATGGTCCACATCATCTAAAATTAGGAAAGCATGAGAAGATTTAAGATACCTTTGGAGTTTCTCTATACCATCATCAGTGCTGTCTATTCCGACATGCACTTGAGCCAAGCCCTTAAGAATCATTTTCTGCAAAGATTTTAAAGATTTTCTCGCTGCGTTTTCTCTGACATCAAATTGAAAGTAAGTTTGCTTGTAATTTGATCTCCGACGGTTAAAGATCTCTTTTGCTAGGGTGGTTTTGCCAACACCGCCAAGCCCGACAATTCCTATAACTCTAGTCCCTATGCTTTGCTGCTCGAGTAACATTGCCCTCTCGAATTCTTCAACTTTTTCATCCAACGCTGTTGGATATCTAGAGACATGTATTGCTCTTTTAACTTTTTCCAACGCTCCTTCCACAACCTGTTGAAGGAGCTGCTGCTCATCGCTGAAATGAAATTACTAGTCAGAAATGCTACAATATTAAACTCTATATCGATCCAGCAAGGAAGGAGGTAAAGAGTAAGAGGGAGATTGGAGTACTACTCACCCATTATACGTCTCCATATCGAAACCTTTTATTTCTGCAGCATCAGTGAGAGCCTTCCTCCATTTCTGGATGGTGCTGGGGTCGTATCGTGGTTTAGAATCCAACGTTGTCTTCTTCTCCAGCGTTTGCAGTGCTCGACCATATACTCCTTTTTCGCCCTGCGTTCCCCATCTAAGATCTGAAGGTTTGACGCCACCATAGAAGACTGGAATAATAGTTGCCCTCGACTCGAACATGAGCAAAAGCTCATCAAGACACCAATTTGACTCTGCATATCGCGGAGAGAAAATAGCGATATGTACAGAAGCTGTTCGAATGGCACTCTGGATTTGAGGAGTTATATACTCTCCTTCTTGCAATTCATCTTCGTCCAGAAATACTCGCAGTCCGTGTTTGTTAAGGCGGTCATAGAGATGTTTGGCCAGGGTTTTCTTGCAGTCCGGACCCCTGTGGTTGATAAAGATATCAAAGACATAGTTGTTGCCGCCGGAAGATCCATATGAGGTGGATGCCATGGAACACAGAGTATCTGCAATAACCTCAAGATTCTCCTCCTCGTCTGGCTGATCTCTCAAACGGCAAAGTGGCTACCCGCTGATCTCTCTTTCTCAATATGCGCAATTGAGATTTACTTCTTTTGTTCGGCAGACTAAATCGTCGCAGAGTATATAAAGAACGAAATCTGTTGATGGTCTGGTAAAGGAGACGTGTCATGATAAACCATTTCTGCCTTTTACATAATTTGTCTCAGTCCAATCCGTGTGGAATATAGGGGTGAGTCCAATCCGTGTTGAATATAGGGATGGCAAATCACGCGTTGAAAGATAAGGAATATGTGAATGCAGGGGTGAGTCAAATCCGTGTGGAATATAGGGACGGCAAATCACGCGTGAAAAGATAAGGAATTGGGGGCGTGCAACATCCAATCAAAAATATATCTCAGACATTGTAGGTGGGTCGTACCTCCTGCTCACACACTGGAAATTTTAGACAACGTCTGGAACAACAACGGTCGGCACTTATCTTTCTCAGCGACAAGTAAGTGAGTTAACGAGCATTATTTATTTTATTTATTTATGATTTTTATAAATATAATGTAAAATATTATTATTATTTTTTTATATAGTGAGAAAGTTTATCTTTTTTTTTTCGAAGGTGGCAAAACCTATCAAATTCAGGTGTCAAACCAACAGTGAGAACAGCCATCTCTGGCTGCTATCGGCAAATGTCGGTTTGGCTCATCACCGTTATCAAGGAAAACCACGCCACCACCACGCCACCTGTAATAACCCGTTGGTGGTCCGTAAGGGAGCAGGCTTTCACCCCTGCCAGATGCCTCTGGGTCTTGGGCCGTTAACCTGTTTCCTTAGGTCCGAGGAAGACGAGCTCTTAGCCAAGCAGAAGCAGTTTTACGACATACTCCAGGCGGAATAGTGAGAAAGTTTATCATAATCAAACCAGCAACTTACTTAATCATCTCAAAATATTAACAAATAACATTATTAAAAATGTGTATGCTATTAACTATAAATGAATAATACCATTAAAAAATTATATTATTATTTAAAAATAATTAATAAATATTTTAAATTCTTTAAATAATGTTATTAATTAATTTAAACTAATATTTTTATTATTAAACGTTAATTTATTTGGTAAGAATATAAAAATATAAAATAAATACAAATACAACATTTTATGTTCAAATTTCTAATCATATATTGAAGCGCAAGATAGTTCACCTAAATAACTTAGTGGTAAAAATAAAAATTGACATCATGTGAGGATAGTACAAAACCTAGGTATAGACTCATCTAAACACACACATATAATTATCAAATGCAAATATATAAAAGACTTTAAAAACTTACTTAAAAACAAATTTGTGACTAAAACTTCGACAAATTTAATATATATGGAATTAAATTCCAACAAATTTAATATGCAATAAGTTTTTGGATTAATTTAATTTTCATTTTTAAAAATATTTATTTATTTCATTTTAAACCATTTTATTATTCATTTTTTACATAAATATGAAAAATAGTTATAATTGTTTTTTCCCAAAATTATCATACTTTATCTTCATACAATTTTTTTGGTATCACTGTATTTTTTTCCCAAAGAAAAAATCAGCGATTTTCTATTAAAAAAAAAGTTACATAGGGTAGATGCACAAAGCATTCAGGAATGGTCCAAAGGGACCAATGTATGTGCTTGACACACACATAGTAGTAGAGCTACAAAAAAATAGAAATAAAAAATAAAATTACAATTTGCCAGATAAACTAGACTTTTCTTTTTTTGCCTTTTTTCTTTTGGACTTTTTGTCAAACCCCAAGTGATGGAGTAGTAGTAACAATTGCCAACTCATTATTTCTTGTAATATTTGGGATTTCTTTATCTGAGTCCGAGCTCTCAGATAAATGATCTCGCTTAGTTCCACCTGTACCTTGATTGTTGTTCTTTCCCTTGAATTGGTTTTCAAGGATCGGAACTACTACTGAGTTATTTGAATTCTCTGTTTGTTCCTCCTCCTTCTCTTCTCCCTCCTCTTGAGAGCTTTGTTGTTTTTGTGTCTTTATATGTTGTTGATTCTCATCCATTTCTTCATCCTCATCATCAAATGATGGAGGGTCTTCTTTGTTCTTTTCTTTGCTTGTTTGCATGTGTTCTGCAAGTGCCTTGTTTGATGGCAAACCCAACATCTAAAGGCAGTGTTTTTGAAATCTAACCACTATGTCCACTTGAAGTCTTGATGTGTCCAGTGAATACAATTCGGAAGGCCTTTTCTTAAATCCATCTCCACACAAATACGGGCAAAAGTGAAGATTCCTTTGTCCATTCTTTCTCGATCCATATTTAGGAACCTTCCCAAAGAGTTTCCAATGCCTTCTAGGACTTGGTGGTGCCAAAAAGGGAGCAGAAAGTTATGTAGCCTTACACAAACTGATATTTTTGTAACCACCATTGAGTTTGCATCAAAACCAGGAAACAATGGGGTTACAAAAAGACCCGCCCTTCCCCGAAAACATGGTCTATCATTTATGACATAATTGACGTCTTTTTGAGTATCAAACTAAACTACAAAAAAACCTTTTGCACATAGATAAATATCGCAATCTATGGTCATGTTGAGGTAGATCCACTCTTTCAAATCTTCATATTTTGGCCAGAAACCATTAAATCGACAAATAATAGCTTTTGCTTGTAAAATAATGAACAGACCACTTACTTCTGGTAATTCTATGGATAGATCCAGGGCTTTTTCCATCTTCTCTACAATGTACATTCCTGAGATTGTCAGATTTGGATTTTGTTTGTCCTATGTGGCAGCATTCCCTCTCAATGCATCCTTGAACGAAGCTAGACCCTTGTCTGTCGAAGATGATCTAGATGGTGTGCTTGCTCCTAGGGCACCTCCTTGTAGTCTTAAATTATGGATAATGGTAGAGTTCCTTTGAATACCATAATGTTTCAAATTTATCTCATCCTGCAGCATTTTTCTAGAAAAATTCAAACTTGTAATAAAGCAGGAATACCTGTAACATTTTGGGCCTTTTTTCAGATCTGTCACCAGATCCGTTCCCCAGGCCCTTAACAATATCGATTTTCCAAAAATGGTTTTGATAAAAATATGAAACAAAACCTCCAAAATTGGGTCCTCACCTCTGGAGTTTTGTCCCCAATTTAAATTAGTATTGATTTTCTCTCTGTTTGATGGTTGGGAACAAAACCCCAAGTTGCATGGGTTATTTCTCTTCTCGGCCTTTGCTCTTCCAATGCCATTAGTCACAGCAACAACGATGTTGATCGATGCTCCTCCAACCCTGATTGCAATGCCTTTAGTCTCAGATCCAAGCTAGTGGGATCGGGGGGTTCCATTGAACTATGCCCGTAGCTGATGGATTTTTGCTTTGCATGCAACACATAACCATGGCTTAACCATGGATTCACTATTGCATGGGCGTACAATGTCCCAAAGGAAGAAAACACATTTTCTTCAACCCATCTCTCTGCTCATAAACAAATCTGGGTATTTGGGCGAGAACAGAGGGTGTACACAAACTCTGAAATTGATATCTTTGCACGTAACTGGATCTAAGATTCTTGCTGAGAACAATGGGTGTACGCAGACTCTGAGGTGTCGAAAGAAGAAATGCTACAGAATCTATCGCTTCTTGCCTCCATCGTGTCTCCTTTCTCACATTTCTAGTTGCCCCCAACGAAGAAATTCATAGTGCCCACCATAGTAACAACTCAACGATAACCATTGCCAACGGCTTGAACATTCCTCTGCAATTGGGCAAAAAAACAGAGCCTGGTACCCTTTTCAAACACTGAATCTAACCGCCGCAATCCATTAAACTTAGATCGAACTAACGACGATGTGATGGAGACGAAAACAAACTTCCTGCAACCAATGTGGATTGTCGCAGAGCTGGAGCTGATTTCCATGGTCTCCATCGTCCTAACTTAAAAAATCCTCGATACTCACATGTATAACTATTAATATGTATTTGTTATTATTATTATTTTTAAGTCAAAATTTTCTATTAATTCTTGAAAATGATACATCTTGAGGAGATCTTTTGCCATATAATTAAGGCTTCACTCCTACTAGATTTTCCAGCCATCAAGTACAAACAAAAGAACATCGAGATCATCAAAACAAATCTATAGGACCACTTGTCGATGGCCTAGAAGGCCCAAAATTGTTCAAAAAACAAAATGCAGCCCTCTCTTCTCTTCTCACTATACATTAGCATTATCAAGACCTTGGTCAACAGTACCTCCCTTGGTAAGGTAGTGAAAAGCATCATGAACATGGGATTCCTTATGAGCCATGCGGCCCTCAAAATTGTCCATCTGATCTTGGAGCCCCTTTTGGTCGTGACGAAGTGAGTCCTATCTGTCAAGAAAATGCCACTGGTTATGTTGAATATTGTTGAGAAAATTGATAATTCCATTCCTGTCATTGTGTCAATCTAGGGCGTGCCCCTCAACTGATACCTAGACAAGGCAAATTTGAGATTCAAAATAAGCGAAAGGGGGGCAGGTCCACCCATCTAGGAGAACTACCAATCGGTTGTTCCAACTCACCCTCGTCTTCTTGTAACCCCACAGGGTGACAGTCCCGTTGACCCCTCTGTCTGCCACCTCGCCATGACTTGCCTCATTAATGTTGCATGGGGAGGCTACACACACTGCCTCCCAAAACCGAACCACACCACTAAGTAAAAACTCAACTTCCTGCACCCTTATCTCTCGTGCACACCCATGAATAGGGGTACAAAATGTCTCTGCCCTCACCAGATCAACAAAACACCCTCTCCCCAGCCAATGATCTCCGCTCCCTTCCTTGAGGAACCACCATCTTCTACTTCCAAGGCGCGAGGTGGCCACAACATGCCTAGATTATTGGATACTCCAAATCTATCCCCGCTCTAAGTCCACAAAGAAGGTTCAATTGTAGCACCCACGAATGCCTCGGTGAACCACTCTGCCCAAACCCCACCCAAACATTCACAATTGAATTGAAACACGAGATGCTTCAAAATCACCAGTACCCCAACCTCTCTTGGTTGAAAATGACTACCTTCCCAATTGAGACTAAAACTAGAGAAACAAAGAAAACACACTCGCTTGGGCTACCCACCAAAGGAAAGTGCGACTGGAAACCACTGCTCACATTGACAGTTAAGCCACACAACTAAAGCATAAAATGTAAACTCTGTAACATGCAAGAGTATTTGAATTACCTAAGAGGCGACTCTATCCCCTTTACTGATGGCCACAACATAACTATGCCTAGGTCTCGAGGTTATCCTCTCGTCGACTAAGCCAAAGCCATGAGCTCGACTACCAGCAATATCCAACTCCCAAGTGCAATTCGACTTAAGGTCCCATATTACAGTTTGAGTTACCACCACATGCAGAGTGGCTTCATAAGGCCAATCTAAAACCATAGTCATTATTTTCCACCAGTGAAGACCCCAACTTGGGTCTCTAGATAGACTCCTTGAATGAATCAAGCTGGTAATTCCATCCTAAATCCAAGATCGTATCTCCCGGTTGCTACATCTACTCACAAATGCCATCGCCATGAATAATAACCCAAGTGTTTTCGAGAACATTCCCCTATAGGCCACTAGAACCTTCATACTCAACACACTTAATTGTCATTGTTGCCGCGTGGAAGGGAAATGAATGCCCCGCTCTGGCATACTTACCAAGTTCGTCACCCCCAACAGGGAAATATGTATTTATCATTATTAGATAAAAACAAATATTGTCATAAATTGTCCTTTATTATAACTTCTCCAAAACCTTTACTAATAAGAATTACAAAAATAAATATATATCAACAACTAAAAAGGAGTTTACAAATATTTTTCATACCCTTTGCACAAAGTTGGGTATCAAGGATTCTGAGCTGCATTTGGTACTCAAATATTGTGGTTGCCTACACAGGTACATCCAAGACGAGATGAAGTTCTTGGACATCTCCTTGCTCGGGACGGCGTACCGATACGCTGTCGAGATCGAGCAGGAGTTTAAACAGAAGAAGTGAGACTTTGGATCTACAAACCCGAAGCAAGGGAAAGGCACCCCCAAACTGCTGAACAAAGGACAAAGCTAAGGCGGGGTGGCCCAAGACAACCCGCCAAAGTTGCAAGCAAAGATCAACACCGCGAAGCCGAAGAAGGACACGAGAAAGTGGTGTGAGTTCCATAAGAGCTCCACTCACAACACAAGTGAGTGTCAGGCCAAGCAGTCACTGGTGACTGAGCTAAAGTCTTCGAAATCAGATGCATGTTCCGACTGTGAGTCAGAATCTGATACGGGGAATGACAAAGGGAACCAGATTATCGATGCGGAGCCCAATGCCATCGTTTCCACTACGAAGATCCATAAGGAGGAACCCAGAGATCCAGATGAGGAGGAGCACCTCTTTCACTCCCAAATGTGGGTAAAGGGCTCCCCGCTACAGTTCATTGTCGACATCGGGAGCCAAAAGAACCTCATTTCGGCAGAGGTCGTGAAGTGGCTAGGCTTACTGACCACATCACATCCACAACCGTACACCATCAGGTGGCTTCACCAAGGATGGGATCTTCGCATGAGCCAACAATGTCACCTTCCATACAACATCAAGCCCTTCACAGATGAGGTATTGTGTGACGTTGATCCCCTTAATGTTTGTGATGTATTAGTAGGCCAACCATACTTGTGGAAGCGACATGTTATGTATGAATCAAGGCCTTGTGCTATTATTGTTACATTGGGAAATAAGTTGTACAGGATACTGGAGGTAGCATCGCCTACCGCCATATCTTTGGTTACTTCAAAACAATGCAGTAAGCTCATTTCCAAAACCGGGAAATTTGTTTTCCTGATGATATGCCCTCAAGGAAAGAAGAAGATGGTGGCCACGACCTATAGACATGGCTCCTTTGCATGACAACTACAGATGGACACGATCATGGAGACGTACGAGGACATCTTCACCTCCCCCGCAGGGGTTCCTCTGCACTGTCAGGTCAAGCATTCCATCGATCTGACCCCAGGTGCGCCGCTTCCCAATGGACCAATCTATTGGCACTCCGTTCTGGAGAATGATGAAATAAAGAGGAAAATTCAGGAGCTGCTGTAGAAAGGTCAAATCTGACCAAGTTCATTTCCCTGTGGGAGCCCGATCGTGTTGGTACAGAAGAAGGATGGGACTTGGAGACTCTGTATTGACTATCAGGCATTGAACAAGATCACTGTCTGGAATAGGTACCCAATCCCATGGATTGATGACCTTCTGGACCAAATGAAGGGGGGAAAATATTTCAGCAAGATCGATTTGAAGTCAAGATATCACTAGGTACAAATCGAACCCTTCGATGTGTGGAAGACTGCCTTCAAAGCCAAGGAGGGCTTTTCGAGTGGTTGGTTATGCCTTTCAGGTTGACGAATGTTCCTGCAACCTTCATGAGGCTAATGGATGACATCTTTCGGCCATTCACCAAATCATTTGTAGTGGTATACTTGGATTACATCTTGACCTTCAACAAGAGTTGGGAAGAGCACCTCCACCACATCCGACAGGTTCTCCAAACACTGCGGCAACACAAGTTATGTGCAAATGTGGAGAAATGCACTTTTGGCATGACCGAGGTTCAACATTTGGATACATTATTGATGAACGAGGGTTGCATGTGGATCCAGCCAAGATCCAAGTCATTCATGATTGGCCATCTCCAACCACTCTAACAGAGCTCCGCAGCTTTCTGGGTCTTTCCAACTTCTACCACAGGTTCGTGTTGGGATTTTCTCATATCACTTGGCCCTTGAGTCATGTCACTAAGGGAGGAGTAAAAGAAAAATTCTTTTGGTCTGAATCTCAACAGAGGGAATTCACAGAGCTGAAACATCGCCTCTGCTCGACACCAATGCTTGCATTACCAGACTTGCAACAACCATTTGAGATCGAGACATATGCCTCTGACTATGCTATTGGGGCAGTCCTTACTCAACATGGGCATCCAGTGGCATATCACAGTGAGACACGTTCAGACACAGTCCGGAGGTATCCCACTTATGACAAAGAAATGTATTCCACTGTGTAGGCTTGTCGACAATGGAAGCATTACATTTTGGGGAAGGAAATGGTCATTCACACAGACCACCAGCCCCTGCAGTTCATACAAACCCAAGGGAAGTTGCAGAATGATCGCCCTTAGAAGTGGTCCACATACCTGCAACAGTTCCATTTGAATATCAGGTATAAGAAGGGCAAGACCAATAATGTTGCAGATTGCCTCAGTCGACCACTGATCATGGCGTTAACCACCGTGCTTAACTCTTGTGGGCACAAGACTTCTGATTGGCCACTTCTCTACAAAAGCGACTAGGAATTCGACCACACATACCAGACACTCTTGGAGGGTCAGAATGTTCCATATTTTCACCTCTAGGATACCATGTTATGCCACCTGGGTCACCTTTGTGTTCCTTCAAGCGAGCGTGCCAACATGATTTGGGAAGCACTCTACAGTCAGGCTGCTGGGCATTTCGGGGTCGAGAAAACGGTGGCAGTACTGCAGAAGTATTTCTATTGGCCGAATCTTCGACAGGATGTCAGGAAGTACATCAGATCCTGCACTGCCTGTGCCATTGCCAAACCAACCATCAAGAAGCAAGGCCTCTATACCCCGTTGCCTACCCCTAGTCAACCTTGGGAATCCATCTCCATGGATTACATGTCTGGCCTTCCTTCTACTAAGCATGGAAATGACTGTGTTTTTGTGGTCGTTGAAAGGTTCTCGAAGATGGCCATTATTGCGGCTTGCAAGAAGAATATCACAGCAGAAACCACTGATAAACTCTTCATTGAACGAGTGTGGGTACACTTTGGGATCCCATAGTATATCATCTCAAATTGAGACAACAAGTTCCTCAGTACATTTTGCTCTAGTCTCTAGTCGATGCTAGACACCAAACTCACTAAGTCCACATCCTTCCATCCCCAAACTGATGGCTAGACAAAGGTTGTCAACGGTATGATCATACACATTCTGCGTATGTACAACTCAAAGCATCCACGCACATGGGATGAGAGCCTCCCATATGTTCAACACAGTTATAAGCAAGCTCTCCACAGCTCCACTGGCCACAACCCTTTTCAGGTGGGCTTGGGATTCCAGCCACTATGTCCCATTGATGTAGTCATGCCATTTGCAAATACTTAAACAGATTCGGCTCATGTCCAATCCGAAACAAATAAGGCAAACAACTTCATTGAACACATCCAACATATCTACCAGCAGGTCCATGACATTCTGGAGAAATCAAATGCCAAGTACAAGCAGCGACATGATCAACATCAGGTGCCATACAACTTTCAGGTGGGCGACAAAGTTTGGTTTCATTTACAAAAGGAACACCTTAACGGAGCCTATCGGAAGCTCAGACCACTTTGATATGGTCCTTACACCATTACCAAGGTTGTCGGAGATAATACATTTGAGTTCAGCATTCCCCCATTCCTTGGCTTGCACCCAGTGTTCAATGTGGACAGCCTTCAACCATACTTTCCACCATTGCAGAACAACTCACACCAACAGAGTTAAATCCAGATTGCATGGAACAAGCTGCAACTGATTAGATCATGGACACGCAGATCAACCACACTCACCAGCAAAAGATCGGACTGTGTCAAGCTGTCAAAGCAGGACAACTCCTTCCAGGGCAAGTGGCTCACCACGACCAAGTTCAGCATAAGTTTCCTCATCTCATGGAGGAACTCAACGCAATGGGGGAGGAATGATCCAGGTGGATATTGGTGGCCACCCGCCAATTCCACTTGGACCCCCACCATTGTTTCTTTCAGTTTTTCAGTTTCCTTAATTGTAGCATGGTTTACTATTTTTAGCAGTTTTTCGGGTCCTAAACTTCCGGAGCCATTTTGAGGCCCTAAACGACATTTTTTGGGAAAACTGGGAGTAACATGGCTTCATGGACCGATGTTTCTCATCCCAAAGTTGTATTCCTCAGATAGATCTTTCTAACGAGGTATTGTGCGCGTCAAACATAGATCGTATGCCAAAGTTACGACCCTAGGAAGTTGATGTACCAATTTACCCAAAAGGGGGCCCATAGTTTGGCACTCCGTCTCCTAGGGTTAAGTTTTTGGATGTTTAAGGTTTTCCATTGTTTCTCAACAATAAATAGACCTTCGAGTCTCATTGTAAGACAGTTCAAAGGCATGTAGCCACCACATCTCTCCTCAGAGATCAGCTACCATCGCTCGAGCTAGTTTATTTGCATATCTGTTTGTAAGAATATTTTAGTATTTTACATTAATGAAATGAAGTATTATTTCTGCTGCATCTCTGTATTTATGATAATCTCTATAAGGTGTTACATTCTTGTTTAAATCCGGATCAACAGGCCACTAGGACCTTCATACTCAACACACTTAATTGTCATTGTTGTCGCGTGGTAGGGCGATTAATGCCCCGTCTGGCATACTTACCAAGTTCGTCACCCCCAACAGGGAAATATTTTTTTATTATTAGATAAAAACAAATATTGTCATAAATTGTCCTTTATTATAATGTCTCCAAAACTTTTACTAATAAGAATTACAAAAATAAATATATATCAACAACTAAAAAGGAAATCCTTTAGTGTTAGGACTTTGGGGCTATAGTTTGTTAGAAAGAGTAGCATGAAAGGCTCAATTTGAATGTAGCATTAGTCAAAATTAGTAAATCAAAATTAAACATCAGTAGGACAACTTGGAGGCAGGTAACTTGTGTGACATGGATCTTGTCACTTAGTTAGATCAAAAAATTCGAGTTAGTGGGCTTGGAGTTTAGCTATGCATGTGTTAATTGCTATTTTATAGCAATCCAGTTCATTTATTTTCAGTTGTACTCAGTTAATTTACCTCTAACAATTAATAGAGTTAGTAGAGGATCAGTTGTGTAGTGGGAAAACAATCTAACTCAGAGATCTGTTAGTTAACTGATCAATCAACCCAAAATAGCTAATGCATGCAAGGAATTCAAATTACTCAGTTGTGGTGGAGATTCCAAGGAAGTGTAACATTAATTGTATACTAGTTGAGTGTACAGTTGTTGCATGCAAGCAGGGGATCAATTTCTTGGGAATTGCACAAGGAAATAAGGACTTACCTATTGTTTAGGAGCTCCAATTAGCTCAGATTTGCGCAAGAAAATAGGAGGTTGGTGAGGGCATAAAGTGGCTAAGTGTTGGCTAGAAGTTCTCATTCAGAGGGAGAATAATTTTACCTTTACAAGTTGTGCTCAAAGTTGGAGCATGCAATTGTAATTGCTTCTCTATTCTTCTATATTAATGCAATAGATTGGAAGGGGTTTTTCCCATTTGGGTTCCCCTAGAAAATATTGTGTACTTGTGGTTTTGATTGTTGAATGTTTATGCATGTTGTTCTAAATTGTGAATTCCTTTTCGTAGATTAGTAGGTATAATTGTGTCTCTTCATTTAATTTAATTTCTTGACCAGTTGCAATTTTATCACAAAATTTATATTTTGCGGCATCTAATAGAGAAATTTTCAGTTTATGTGAGAAGAAATATTATTTTAGATTTCTCATATTAGCATATCAAAATTTTGTGGAAATTCTACATGGTATCAGAGTTGGATTCACATTAGAACCAATATTTCAAAGTTCTTCCCCAGGAGGTTTGAATTTGCAGCTTCAGTGTAGCGGGATTTCTTAAGAGTTGGGAGAATGGCCTTCAATGAACTAAGATTAGAGTATGCGCTTGAAGAAAGCTCGAATTTCATTGCTTGGAAGGACTGCATGGAGGCAATGCTTGATGATAATGTTCTGTTAGAATATGTTTAAAATGACATTGTAAAACCACAGTAGTCTAATGCACAAAAAATGGCCCAATGGAAGAAGGATGTTGCTAGAGCCAAGAGGATCATCTTGGAGGGTGTGAGAGACCACGTAGTCTCAAAGATAAATGGCAAGGAGACTCCCTTTTATATGTGTAAGACCCTCATTGAGCTATTTGAAAATAACATTGGCACCATAAATCTTGGTTTGATGAACAAATTGAGGATTGAAGACAAAGCATATGAGGTAGTCTTCAACAATGGGAAGGCATACCTCAAGAATTTTGCTTTAGGTGAGATCAAGCAAATTGGTATCAAGATCAAGATCCTTTACACATTAGAGGAAGATGCATTTACAACTTTGAGGAGAAAATTAGATATTAGAGATGAGGTGGTTGAGAGGGAGTAGGATAGAGCTCTCAAGATGGAGCCTAAGACAGTTGGAAGTTTGGCTGACCAACAAGATGATGATGATGATGATGACTAGTCAGAGGTGTCCAGTAGAAGAAGAGTTCAAGCCAAGGGAAGAGGGAGAAATTACAGTTATACCTCCAAGGGTGAGGTGGGGCGATGTAGAGCCTTAGCCCCAGAGTTGCAGAGATTTGGGCAAGGTCCATTGAGATGTCCTCCTCATGGATCATTACCTTACTACATGGGCCCAAAGTATTCAACAACAGGAGGATCAATGTCAGTCAGATACTGAGGAGTGCAGAGTATTCTTGACAACAAAGCAGGAGGCTCAGTAGTAGAGTCAACAACAACACAATTTTCCCAGTAGACAGTTGCATACATAGTTGACTCAATGTTTTGGATTCTTCTCAATTGCAATTATTGTAGTGGAAGCAACAATAATGAGAGGTAGTGCTACAATACATTCCACAGGTGTTGGATAAGGGTGGTTCAAAATCCCTTTCTTGCTAAGAGGGAATGTTAGAAAGTGTAGAAAGAAAGGCTCAATTTGACTTTAGCCTTAGTCAAATTGAGTAAATTGAAATTCCACATTAGTAGGACAACTTGGAGGCAGTTAACTTGTGTGACATGGACCTTGTCACTCAGTTAGATCAACAAATTCGAGTTAGCGAGCTTGGAGTTTAGTTATGCATGTGTTGATTGCTAATTTATAACAATCTAGTTCAATTATTTTCTATTGTACTTAGTTAGTTGACCTCTAACAATTAATAGAGTGAGTGGAGGACCACTTGTATAGTGAAACAAGAGTCTAACTAAGAGATCTGTCAGTTAACTGATCAATCAACCCAAAATAACTAATGCATACAAGGAATTTGAATTGTTCAGTTGTGATGGAGATTCCAAGGCACTTAAATATTAATTGTATACTAGTTAAGTGTACAATTATTGCATGCAAGCAGAACATCAATTCCCTGAGATTTGTGCAAAGAAATAAAGACTTTCTTATTATTTAGGAGCTCTAGTTAGCTCAAATTTGTGTAAGGAAATATGAAACTCGTAAAGACATAAAATAGCTAAGTGCTTGCTAGAAAACCCAACTAGCAAAGTGGCTACCCATTGTTCTCCCTTTCTCAATAGTCGCAATTGAGATTTACTTGTTATTCAGCGGATAAAATCGTGGCAGAGTATATATAACGAAATTTGTTGATGGCCAGGTAAAGCAGGCGTATGATATACCATTTCTTGCTTTCCATAAATTATGTGAATGAAGCGAAATAAATCTAAAATTATTGCAAGTTGTCATATCCACGTTGGATATTTGATTAAATAATTAATATTAAAATGATTCTTCTTCCAAGTTATTAGGCAATTCGTTCCTTATCAAAAGAGTGGATTATCAAAAAAAAAGTGGGGTTGAAGTTTCAAATTCAAATTTAATAATGAAGAGTTTGAAATAAATTATTTAATAATGAAGAGTTTGAAATAAATTATTGCCATTTAAGTGAACATTGTTTTCTTAACTAAATATACTAAGTTCTAATTGAAATTTTATAGAAAAAAAAAATGAAAATAATAAGTGAAAAATAAAAAAATTCTAAAATTTAATTAAATTCAATATATTCTTATAATAACATTTTACAATTAAATAATTTATTTTTATCTATAAAATATATCACTTTACTGTAATATGAATTTATTAACTTTGTCGTTTATGAATTTAACATCTGTTTTTCATAATTTAATATTTTATATATATATATATATATTTTATTATAATTTTAAAATGTTTTGATTTATTTATTTCTGATAACTTTTCTGAATTGATGTGGATTTTCTTTGACAACCCTCACAGGTGTAATTAATTTTATCTTTAAACAAGGGAGGCTGCAAGGCAGCAAGTCCCTGCATTGAGTGTGGTAGAATGCTTGGATGAACCAGGTTCACCTCCTTGGTAACCAGTTGGGACTTCATCGAGTACAGTAAAAGTTCAATGTGGTAGAATGCTTGGATGAACTAGGTTCACCTCCTTGGTAACCAGTTGGCACTTCATCGAGTACAGTAACAATGAAAAGGGTGGGATTAGCTTCGGGTTAAGCAAGCTGACAAAGCCTGAGAATGCAGATAATACAAGTCACCAAAAAAAGTGTATTCTGTCAAACTGAACGCTGATTCGTGGATGATTGCACAAACTTCGTGTAGAAAAGAACTGTTGATAACTACAGAATTGATGGAACGCTCTTCCATCTGCACCGGGGCCTGGAAGGTACAGGGTACAAGCTGCCTTAATGGTGAACAATAGTAGCATAATATGACAATTGTGGATTTCCATAATTGAGTTTTAGCAGGAGTGCTCGCACTAGTATTTCACAGAGCATCCCACATGAGAGGATTGGAAAGAGCACAGTGTGTATACACTTAGGCAGCTTCTGCTTAGATTCAAGGACTGTTCTCTAGATTTTTCCAGATCAATGTTGTATTTCAGAGATTCAGTTGCTGCCCAGCACTGAAAAGCAAATAAAAGACATGATTATAGTCTTGTGTGACATTGGTATTCAACTGGTAACCCCTCCAAAGTCTGCTGACAAAGCCTGAGGATGCAGATAATACAAGTTACCAAAAAAAGTGTATTCTGTTAAACTGAACTCTGATTCGTGGATAAGGATCCGGTAAAGGGCAAGGATCTGGGTACCTGCAATTCAAAAATTTCAAACTTCCAAGAAAATTGAAATCCAGCAAAGAATAGCCACCAAAAAATGGCATTCTAGTAATAAAAATCAGAAAGGAAAGTACATTGTGTTAATAAAAATCTATCTTCACAGAAAGAGCCTTTTTCAAATTCTAGTGCTTTCAAATTTTGCTTTTACATCTACAGTGTTTCCGAAAGGAGAGCACATTTGTTCAATTTAAGCTTCATGGTCTATCTTCCAAGTGATTTTTCATAAACCTACTAGTCTTTGTTGCTGTGCATAAATCTATGTCTTCTGATAAAACCCTCTTCCAAATTGGAATGTACTTTCATTTTTGCAATAACCACATACAATGCCCTGATTTTGTAGGCACGGGATTTGCAAAGGGCAGTATCTATTTGGGGGAGATTGAAGTTTCTCAGGTATCCACATTTGAAAAGGTGTGGAGTTGCTATGATGGAGGGCAGTATGATCAGGGATCCACTTTCTATAAGCCTACTAACTTATCGGTAGGCTTTGTCAGCCTACGCCATATTGTACACCCTAATTGTTTGCCTCTGCAGCGATGGGTTCTTGTGGCCAAGGAGACTAATGTTTCCGCAAAACTATCATCTCAATATAAACATTCCAACAATGCATTGGAAGCCCCTACTGCTCCTTTGTTATTTTCGCGAGACTGTGAAAGGACTTGTGAAACAAGACAGCATCCAGCTCTTGCTAAACCACTGAATTATACTTTGGTTTGGATAAAAATCCTGATGAAATATATTTGTCAGTCCTAGAAATTGCAAACCAAAATCTAAATTCATTAAATAGACATTTGAGAGAGCTAGCAACTGAATAAAGCAATAACCAGTTGAAACAATTATCACTAATAATTTAAGAAAATCACAATGTATTTACTATTAAGTTTTAACAAATATTATAATCACTAACCCTATTATGCCTTCTGCATCCTTGTCCACATATTGCCCAAACAAGATATCTATACGGTCCAACTCTTTTGCAGCTACTCTGCTGGCCGCTGTTCAATATACATACAAAATAAGCAAGGACCAGATAATCAAAATCCAAACCAACTGAATTGCACCATGTAACATCTAAAAGATACAACTAAACAAATATACAGCTCAAATATCAAAATCTATCATGCATGTGATAATCTAATATGCAAAATCATTTGTAAGGCTTAAGCCAAACCACTGTGTAAGGATCCGGTAAAGGGTAAGGATCTGGGTACCTGCAATTCAAAAATGTCAAACTTCCAAGAAAATTGAAATCCAGCAAAGAATAGCCACCAGAAAATGGCATTCTCTAGTTTCCTACTTGCATCAATGTTATATGCTCTATGAATGAAGACCATTGGTGGAACTATGTCCATAAGAGAACCCAGCTCATGCTAGCACAAAATGAAGTTTAGCTTTCAAGGTTGTACAAAAGAAGCTGCTTGTGGGGGCTGGAAGACCTATACATAGTTCATTGCAGAGAACTATCCACACATCAATGAAATTAGCTAATACACACAATTCACTCCATTAGAATTATTTGTTATCCAAGCAAAGTATAAATCAAGCACTATTCTCTTAATAGCAATAAGTGTGAACTAGATGCTGAGAAAGTGCCACTCTTGGATGCTAGGTTATATCAATGAATGGTTCCAGCTTTAATCTACCTACAAATGCTCCAACATTGATATACATTGCAGTGTTGATATTGCATTGGCATTGCATCGTTTTGATAGTGCAAACAAAGTTGGTTGCAACTTTTTGGTAGAAGTATTACAAGCAGCGTTGAGTTGATTTTGCAAGGAGCATTGAGTTGGTATTACGAGCAAAATTGGTATTAAAATTGTAAGCACTGTTGGTGAGAGAGGAAAGCAATGTTATTATGAATGCACTTCTGAATTAAGGTCACTGACATTGTTTCTTTTGAAAGAGCGGCCTAAACATAACATGAAATAAGTATGAGTCATCCAAAACTCTATACAGCTAATAATCACTTATAACGATGTTTCCAAAAAAGAACTACAACAAAATGTAACATATTTTTGAGCTAGAATACGAACCTCAAGGTGTTGCTTCAACTCACGAGTCTCATTATAGCAATAAATGTGAACTAGATGCTGAGAAAGTGCCACTCCTGCATGCTAGGTTATATCAATGAGATCAGATTTGAAGATTGCTTTCACTAGACCTTAGAGAATTGAATATACATAGTTCATTGCATAGAACTATCCACACATCAATGAAATTAGCTAATACACACAATTCACTCCATTAGAATTATTTGTTATCCAAGCAAAGTATAAATCAAGCACTGTTCTCTTAATGGCAATAAGTGTGAACTAGATGCTGAGAAAGTGCCACTCCTGGATGCTAGGTTATATCAATGAACGGTTCCAGCTTTAATCTACCTACAAATGCTCCAACATTGATATACATTGCAACGTTGATATTGCATTGGCATTGCATCGTTTTGATAGTGCAAACAAAGTTGGTTTCAACATTTTGTTAGAAGTATTACAAGCAGCGTTGAGTTGATTTTGCAAGGAGCATTGAGTCGGTATTACGAGCAAAATTGGTATTAAAATTGTAAGCACTATTGGTGAGAGAGGAAAACAATGTTATTATGAATGCACTTCTAAATTAAGGTCACTGGCATTGATTCTTTTGAAAGAGCGGCCATAACATAACATGAAATAAGTATGAGTCATCCAAAACTCTATACAGCTAGTCATCACTTATAACGATGTTTCCAAAAAAGAAATACAACAAAATGTAACATATTTTTGAGCTAGAATATGAACCTCAAGGTGTTGCCTCAACTCACGAGTCTCATTATAGCAATAAATGTGAACTAGATGCTGAGAAAGTGCCACTCTGCATGCTAGGTTATATCAATGAAATTAGCTAATACACACATCAATGAACTTAGCTAATACACACAATTCACTCCATTAGAATTATTTGTTATCGAAGCAATGTATAAATCAATTCAAGATAATTCAATCCAGTTGCTGCCAGTAAAACATTTTTACAAGAGAGCCTAATCATTACAAGAACAAGAACATTAGTTGTAACCCTTAAATGTGCATGTGAAAGTCACTCTATACATCAACTAGGTTTATGAAGCCATCTAGGAGATGAGGGACTCCTTTATGTACTTCAGATTAGAGAGGTATATTGTTTGAGGCAGATCTAGCCATTTTGTCTAAATAGATTTCAAGATTGCTAATGTTATGCATTTCTTTAAGTGACGCTTCATGCAGTTCATGTTCATAAGACAAAATTGTGTCTCTATATTGTTTTTTGAGACAGTCTCTAAAATACTCTATTGTTCCTTTCCTTAGCTCTACTGATGTGTATCGGAAATCTAGCAAAAGTTCTAAACTATCGAATAAACAATCTCCAATTAGACATGAGAAATTGTCCACACGAAATAAGTGATGCTTTTGCAAGACTAATTGCAAATTAATTGTGTTTCTCAGACATAGGAGACATGATGACGACTAAGTGTTCGATGCAATATTATGTTTAGTAATGCAATGCAATTACAAGTCACAGAATCATAATAGCAAGTTGAACAATGAAAATGGATATAGAACAAGAAGTGATTGTGTGTACCTTTGGGACTGCAAATGTCTACTGAGTTTCTCAGACTGCTTATGTCAGTTAACATCCAATGCACAGTTTTGATACCAGAGTTCAAAATACCACTGCCAAGATAAAAAAGAACCTGTTGTACGTTAGGATCAGTCATTGTAAATGTATATCAATCCACTGACCAGTGACAGACAACTTAAAATTAATCAGTGAAATCAAGAAATTAGATACTTGCATGAGTTTTCTTGTTATTATGTGTGTCAAATTTAGTGCACCTAGGCTTGTTATTATGATATTAAGTGTGGCTAGGTTTTGCAATCCAAATACCCAATACTGCATAATCAAACTAATGACAAGAATGCACCAGACCTTAGAGAAAATTAAAAAATACCACTGTCAAGAAAATCAGTCCACTATCACAGACAACTTAAAATTAATCATTGACTCTATGTATGCATTCCATTGTTAAATCAATGTCAAAAATAATCATGTCCCTCATTCAACCAACAATCTGCACCTGGGGCTGGAAGGGCTGGAAGGTACAGGGTACAAGCTGCCTTAATGGTGAACAATAGTAGCATATTATGACAATTGTGGATTTCCATAATTTTGTTTTAGCAGGAGTTCATAGTGTGAAAAACAACCCTCACACCATGATATCTTAACAATGAAACAATCAAGTCATTGCTATCATTCAACTAGCTTGTCTTTGACAAGGATGAGGAGGTAGGAGAGGAGGACACATATCTTGTCACTATTCTAAATTATTGTAGGAAGGCCATGGCAATTCACAAATTTCAGTGTAAATCAATTAATCAAATCAATTTATGATGCTTGCATTTTTATCAAAGGAATTTTGATTGATTCTAACCCTTCCCACAAGGTAGAGGCTGGGTGAATAGCCCTGGGTTCAAGAGGATATCTAAAGGAATTATTGGCATTGACTCTATGTATGGTGTCCGACTCTCAAAAACTCAAACTTCTGGTCAGTTTAGTGAAGGTAAATTTTTGAAATGGTACATCTCACATCTTGCCTACTATATTGATATTTTTTTACCATTCATTCAGAAATAAGAAGCAGAAGAATCCAATGTTCTCGATAGAAAACTAATCTTTCGTGTAAATATAAAGTAATTAAGGTCAGCAAAATAAAGTTTAGTTGTGAACCTTCCACACAAAATTATATATCCTTACCAGAGCAATTCAAGAGGTTATCTAAACCAATTATTGGCATTGACTCTATGTATGCATTCCATTGTTAAATCAATGTCAAAAAGAATCATGTCCCTCGTTCAGCCAGCAATCTGCACCTGGGGCTGGAAGGGCTGGAAGGTACAGGGTACAAGCTGCTTTAGTGGTGAACAATAGTAGCATAATATGACAATTGTGGATTTCCATAATTGAGTTTTAGTAGGAGTTCATAGTGTGACAAACAACCCTCACACCATGATATCTCAACAATGAAACAATCAAGTCATTGCTATCATTCACCTAGCTTGTCTTTGACAAGGATGAGCAGGTAGGAGAGGAGGACAAATATCTTTTCACTATTGGCTGGGTGAATAGCCCTGGGTTCAAGAGGATATCTAAAGGAATTATTGGCATTGGCTCTATGTATGGTGTCCGGCTCTCAAAAACTCAAACTTCTGTTTACAAATCCCCAAATACTAAAAATTTGAGAACAGCTTGTGTCCGGCTCTCCAAAACTCAAACTTCTAGTCAGTTTAGCGAAGGTAAATTTTTGAAATGGTACATCTCACATCTTGCCTACTATATTGATATTTTTTACCATTCATTCAAAAATAAGAAGCAGAAGAATCCAAAGTTCTTGACAGAAAAGTAATCGTTCGTGTAAATATAAAGTAATTAAGGTCAGCAAAATAAAGTTTAGTTGTGAACCTTGCACACAAAATTATATATCCCTACCAGAGCAATTCAAGAGGTACCAATTGTTGGCATTGACTCTATGTATGCATTCCATTATTAAATCAATGTCAAAAAGAATCATGTCCCTCGTTCAGCCAGCAATCTGCACCTGGGGCTGGAAGGGTTGGAGGGTACAGGGTACAAGCTGCCTGAATGGTGAACAATAGTAGCATAATATGACAATTGTGGATTTCCATAATTGAGTTTTAACAGGAGTTCATAGTGTGACAAACAACCCTCACACCATGATATCTCAACAACGAAATAATCAAATCATTGCTATCATTCACCTAGCTTGTCTTTGACAAGGATGAGGAGGTAGGAGAGGAGGACAAATATCTTGTCACTATTCTAAATTATTGTAGGAAGGCCATGGAAATTTATGATGCTTGCATTCTTATCAAAGGAATTTTGATTGATTCTAACCCCTTCCACAAGGAAGAGGCTGGGTGAATAGCCCTGGGTTCAAGAGGATATCTAAAGGAATTATTGGCATTGACTCTATGTATGCATTCCATTGTTAAATCAATGTCAAAAAGAATCAGTACAGATTCTGTCATTAGCTGATAAAACAAGCTGCCAGCTTGGTTTATATTACAACACATACCCTGTTATAGAGTTTAGTTTCACTAGCGTTCTCATTATTGGGACCTGTATTTGATGGATGACCAAGGTTGATGTAATCAAGAGTTCAACATTCTATGTCATATAAAAGCACATGGAAAAGAGTTAATTTTGACGTGAGGAGCTACCTTCTCAAGAATTATGTGTCGTAGTTGGACTAATTATCCAATAATTCCAAATCATTGGGTACAGGGTACAAGCTGCCTTAATGGTGAACAATAGTAGCATAACATGATAATTGTGGATTTCCATAATTGAGTTTTAGCAGGAGTTCATAGTGTGACAAACAACCCTCACACCATGACCACTAACAGTCTTTCTAATAGTCTTTTGTGACAACATACATGAAGTTATAGGTTTGGCCCTTAACAACATTGCTAGAAAACATATAGTAAATGAATCCCCCCTCCTCCCCCCTCTTTCTGTTACATGCTTTAAAGGAGGAAATAAGTTTCACTCCAACCAATACAAGGATCTGCAGTGACAACATTTGTGCCTTTGAAATGTTTTTTAAAAGCTCTCCATATGCTACAGGAACTGGTAGGGCCAACCGAGAAATTTGAATGTTTTCTTCCCTATGTTTAAAGCATTTGGCAGTTAACAACAATTCTATGCAAGGTGGATTGACCTTCAGAAAAAACCATGTGGATAGGACAACAAATAGTATTGATGCATACCTGTCAACTACATGCTTTGATACAAAACTACCAGGTATGTTGGAACAACAACAATTTGAACACTGTCGTGCACCCTTATGGAACAACAAAAGAGAAGTGCTAGAAGGCTAGGGGGTGTTTGATGGCTGGGCACTCATTATCACAGCATTGTTCAGACTTTTGGATAGAGGACTTGTGTATAGCCCATGTCAACTTTTACATATACTTCATCACATCTTTCATTCGCTAGTACTCATTTTCAGGTTCAGCCCAACGGTGACAGAGACTCCAAAATACAAGCGTTTAGAATTTAATGTGTGCTTGTTTTAGACGTTGACCAAACATAGTGGAAAGGGCCATTGGATTAATGAAGTGCTAACGTGGCTACATTTGATATCTAATTTCACCCAGCAGCCTCATCTTGCACATGCTACAGTAGGATAGGAAAGGAATAAGCTCCTTTTAGCACTAATGTAGTATGAATAAGCTATATTTGAGCAGTATTTGATTGCAAATATCATAGGCATTCAGGGCTTGTGCCTTGCTTTGTAAAAGCCATATTTTGATGTATTTTTTGCTGGATTCACATGTATGTGGCGAGATTATGAGGTTCTCATGCACTCCCAAGAAGAGCACATGTCCCCGAGTTCGAGCTAGTTGTTAACCATTAGTTTGCATGGGAGTAATCCTAGTGAATTTTCTCATTACCTTAGCGATTTTCATCACTAAGAGCCTTGGATGTTTGAAGGACTCATTTGTTTCCATATTATGATGGGCTAGAAGATTTGATGACATATTGGTTGATCAGTGATACACTACTTGAAGATGAATAGGCTCTTTGTTGAAGCACCCTAGGGTTTTTGCATGTCTTTGGATTCATTCAAGTTTCTAGGCATTTTCATGGTTCCCAGGGCAATTTACATTTCCAAAGGCAGCTTTTGGGGTAGACACTTCCCTCTTCCTTTGTCGGTTTGGTGAATATTTGGTGCCTAGCTATGTTTTCCTTTGGATCCCTAGCAAAAATATAAAGTTTATCAAACCATAGTTGATCTCATTGGTGAAGTTTATTCTTTTGAGAATTTATTTTTTTTGAACCTTGATATCCATTGTTAATCTTGATAACATGAAAGATTACTTTTCCTTTTAGGTTTTAATCTTTGAATGAAATAGACCAATTCGTAAGAGGTTTTCATTTTGATCTGGTAAGCCATTTGATTCACCTTGACTCCATTTCTCTTGTTGGATTTGGCAGTGATCTCTACTTTCTTCCATCACCTATTTTAAAACCCTAAAAGCTCCAAAACTCTATTTTACTAAGGCTACTCTTAGTGTCACTTTGTGCTCATTGTTAGGTCTTAGTAATCCTACTAGGTATTCCCCACATGAGCTGGATGATAGCTGGCCTAAAATGAATAGGATAGGTTACTGAGATGATAGTGGTGACAGTCTCAATAGTTGCCCATACTGAGATGATAGTGGTGACTGTCTTAATAGTTTTCCTTTGAATTGTGCCTTGTGGATTTTAGCTTTTGTAATTTACATGGTAATAGGCCTCATACAAAATGAAGGGTAAGAGATACTAGATATTTAGTTTGGTGCATTGACTCATTCCTTGGTTGTGAATTTGAAATTCTTAATTGAGTGAATAACATCGTCAATACCTTGGGCTTGTTTTTTGTTGTACTTTTGTGCTTATTGTCACCCCTCAAAATACAGGTCCATTTTGAGGTTTATACAAGGCATGCTAAGACCCTATTTAAAGAAAGTATTGTTTTGATGGCAAAAAATGATGCTACTATTTTCAGACTTTTTGTGACAGCAGTAAAGGAACCATTTCTAGATTGATTGAGGTGTATCTTCCAGCACTAGTTTAGGCCTGTAACGGTTGATGAAATCTGATTGGCTAAGCTACTTATTGCAGGCCCAATAAAAAGTATGGACATGGATGGTCTGCTCTTGAATATTCATTATGCTAGGGTTATGTTGAGGGTTCTGTCATGCGGTTTCAAGCATTATAGCCTGGCCTATTTTCAAACATGTTCATTCCATGCAAAAGGTCCATTTCTATGTTTATTTTCAAGTGATTTTTCAGAAACTCCCTTGCAGTACTTTAGAGCTTGCATGCCTCAATGGCAAGTTCTTCACATTCGACGACATGTTTAGATCATTGACCTTTGATTGAATGATTCCACTAGTGTTCGACTTTAATTTCACTATTCACAATCGTGGATTGTACTAATTGTACCTTGAGATCCATTGTCATCATTGGTGGTTTCTCTCGTGCATGTTAACGGTTTGCATCATTGACCTGTAATCAGGTGGTTTTCTATCATGTTTGACTTCGACACATCTATTCACTTGTTGGAATTCGTGCATTGATCGAGTTGAGATGGAGTGCAAGACCCTAGATTTTTTCTGATAAAATCTAGGTTACATGGAGTTATGACTCATTCATGATTGCACACATTTTTCCTTTGGACGGATGGCTGCGACCATATCGTGGGTCCATATTCATGATCCTTTCTATTCGGATGGTTGCGACCATACCAAGGATATTTGCACATGATCCATTTTATATAGATGGTTGCGTCCATACCACGAATTCATGTATTATTAGATGCATATTCATGTATTGTTAAGCATGATCATCAGAGCTATCAAATATGTATATGTTTTTTTTGTAGGTCTCCTAATAATGTTGTTATCATCCTTGTGCTGACTTGTAAAACATCTCAGCTATCACTCCCTATTCTACCTTCATGCTTTAGGGGGCATCTGTTACATAGTATTTTGTCATATCTCTTATTCACTTCTTTTATCATATCCCGAAGTGCAAAAACATTGACCACTCTGCAGCATATCCATCATGATATACAGACCAACATCTCCCTGAAGAATCAAAGGAAAACTGCCTTGAATCCATTCTGGAGAAGGTTGCCTAAAAACCTAATTTTTGGCATCAACGTATTTCCTCCACACCTCTACACTCTGCACAATGTATTTCCTTTATATGGAATTGCAAAACTCTTTTATCATATCTTGTGGTGCATGTTATAGAAAATTTGTCCCTCAATCACACGTTGTAGCTACATGTTTTCATATCAATAAAATATGTTATATGTGTCTCAAAAGTTTTTATGGCACTAAGTTTCCCACTAGAATATGCAGCAAAAAAAAATGCCAAAATTAATGAAGTTGGGTGTTATAAACATTTCTACAGTAAGTTTCACTATGCATATAGGAATTTGTTCATTTATTTCATGTTTCCAATAATTATTATATATATTATTTGAATTTTCTATATGATAATTAGGTTGGATTATAATATAATATTTGATATTGATTGCTATAGCATCCAACTATATTTATGGATGAACATAAATCATGAAATGCACATTTATCAAATTCATACAATTAAACCATGCACCATGACACACAAAGCATGAACCAACACCTCAAGGTGGATATAAAGCATAGAGGCATTGTTTTAATAAATTTGATTTACAAAACTTTGAGTTTATGTTAATTATAGATTTGGATATTTAATATATATGAAATTAGTAAGTTTATGTTAATTATAAATTTATAAATTTAATAAAGTGGGAATTTGATTAATTTAATAAGAAGTTACATTTTTCTTGTCTCAAAATTTGAACCATTTGTTGGCATTATGAGATAAGTGTTGTCCTTGATGGCAAACCTCACTGATGACAAATCATAGTACAGAAGGTCAGCAGCAAGGAATTGATGATCAGACTATAAGAAGAAGAGAAAGTTTATACACGCAGGTTCGTTAAGCCCAAGTCGCGTGTACACGCAGGTTGGCTTCAGCAAAAGCGCGTGTATGTGGAAAAGTACCTTTGGTCCATGGCGGTTATTCCTTGGAAGTTGTGCCTATGGTTTTGGACCTTGGCGTCTCGGCGGACGTGTTGATCCCTAGTTTTGAAGTTGATGGTATTGGATTTCTATGGTTTTGGCTCTTAGTATTGAACAAGGCCTAAGGCTATATAAGGAGAAGGAAATCATTAGGCAAGTGCATCTGAAATGTCTTGAATATCTGATGAAGCATTAGATCCAGTATGCAGGGTTATGGGTTGATGATGCATTGCTTGATCTGAGCTAAGGAGAGATCTCACCGGTTGATGGAGAACTAGATCTAAGGAGAAATCGGGATCAAATGGTTTGAAATGAACTATCTTTATGATGCTTATTCTAGATCTACATACTGACGCATGTATTGTTCTATAAATGTTATGAGTATGACTGATGTCTGGTACAGCTGCAAGTTATGAGAAATTATTTTTAGATCTGTACGCGGGTTGTCTTTGGCAAAAGCGCGTATACACGCGGGTTTGATTCATCGAAGTAGCGTATACATTGTAAAGCTTGATATTTGAAGTTGCAGATGGATCTGATGGTTATTACAGAGTTCTGTGTCTGCTCTGTGTTCTGGTGACTGTTGTTAACAGGGTTCAGTGATTCAGAGTTTGATGATTGTTTTGAGCTTCAATGATAGTTATGGGTCCAGTATGAAAATTGGATGAAAAGTGGCCTTACAGATTATGTGTTGTGCTTCAGTGTATCCAGTCTGAAAATTGATGAAACGTGGTACCTGGAGGTGAGAAGATTGTAGGCAAGCACCTACGTACTAGTATCTAAGCTAGTACAAAAGCTAAAGGAGATCTTTGGAGCATTGTAGCAGGTAGCAGCCTGCGTACTAGTAAATGGATCGGCTAGTACAAGAGCAAAGGGGGTTGTAGCTCCCGTACTGGTATAAGACTGCACCAGTACAAATATTGTAAAAGGATTTTCTTATTAAGAAGAAGATTGAGATGACTTGCAGCAGTTGGTTTTCACCCACATTGGGTTTCCACCTTATATCTTTGTGTTCATGTGTGTGGCTCTTGTGTGATGTTCTGTTCTGTCATTCTGCACCTGTTTACTATTAATATGCTTGATAATGATCTGATGCATTTACTGAAGATTAAGCTAACTGAATTATAAGATCTCTGGATATACGCGAGTTTCATTAGACACAGTAGCGTGTACACGCGGGTTCACTTAATTGAAGTAGCGTATATGTTTCTGAGTATGAAATTGAAAAGTTTGATTGATCTGATAATACTGATTCACCCCCCCCCCTCTCAGTATTATTTCCAACAATTGGTATCAGAGCAGGTCCTTTGATAGAAGCTTGATCGCTTGAAGGAGATCCGTGGAACAATGGGAAAGAAGCTTAAGAAGAAAGCTCATAAGAAGAAGAAGACATCTCAGAAGGACTATGACAGTGGGAGAGTCGATTGGGGATTAGGTATAAGAAGCTCTTCAGATTCAGAATCAGATTCAGAATCATTATCAGGTATGAATGTGTTATCCTCTGATGTTCCTGCTATATTTCCTTGTGAAAGTGATGGAAGTGATAGTGAAACTACTGAACATGCTTTTATGGGTGAGCAAGAAAAGTGTCAAATAGAGGCAGTGTTTAGAAGGCTTGCAGACAAAGTTAAAGATCAACAAGATCTATTGAACAAAAGGGAATGTGCTTTCAAAGAAGAAGTTACCAAACTAAAGGCCCAAATAGAAGAAGGAAACAAGGTAAGAAAGCTACTCAAGGACAAGGAAGACCAATGTCAAAAATTGCAGCATGAAGTGACATCATTAAGAAAAGAAGTCAACGAAAGAAACACAACCATCAAGAAACTCAAAGATAGATCCAGCTATTATGAAAATCTTGAAGCTACAATCCCCTCACTAAAAGGAGATCTTGAAGAATCAAAGAAGCAGAATACAGATCTACTCCAAGCTATTGCAAAACAAGAAAACGAAGTCACCAGCTTAAAATCTCAACTAGAATGTGCCTTCCGAGTTCGTCAAATGCAGCAGGATCTGAATGAAGAACAAGAAAAGGAGATTCTCAAACTAAGGCATCAGTTGGAAGAAGGAAGGAAAGATGGAGAAGACATGAAGAAGCAATGTCTAGAAAAGGAGGAACAACTTCAAGTTGAGGTAAATATCTTGAAAGGTAAAATAGAAGAAAAGGATAAGCTTTTACGATTTCAAGATAGTTCTAAAGTCTTGGATGATATTCTTAGTAGTCAAAGGTCTCCTGCTATCAAGACTGGTCTTGGTTTCCATGAATCTGTTGAAGGTGAATCTAGTTCACAAGGTGAGGCAAGGAACTCTAAAGAGAAATCCAAAATGATCAACAAGGAGATGAAAGGTCAATCTCATCATCAACCAAGGAAAGAAAGTCTTCAAAGAAAATCTTTTACTCCTCCTATGAATAATATTGAATGTTATAATCTTGGACATGTTGCAGCTAGAAGTAGAAGAAGAAGAGTTCAAGACTATTATGCGGACAGGTCATCTCAATCAAGGTACTTTAATGGATATTGCTTTGCTTGCAATATGTATGGTCACAAAGCTACTGATTGCTACAGGAGGAATATGAAACATGTAAGATGTTATGCATGTAACAAGCTTGGACATATAGCAAAGGAATGCAGGAACAAAGGATGGACATCACACCAAAAGGAGAAAACCTCATCACACTTGAAGATATGGAGGAAGAAGGAAGTACAGTCAGCACAATGTACTGAGACACAGCACAGCACAGACATATCAGACTCAGGGGGAGCCGAAAGTGTAAACCTTCAGTATCCTGAATCTCATACGCAAGTTCCTTAAAGGGAAGTCGCGTATATACGCGAGTTAGACACTGCAAAGTCGCGTATATGTCAGTCTGAGGAAAAGCAGTGGGGACAGGCTCAGAAAAGGGATCTGATATGATTCAGTCCATTATTTGCTCTATTGGTTAATAGTTACAATCGGCTGAGGATGTGTGAAAAATGTTTTGATACTTGTAAGATGTCTAGAAGTGTTTTGATCCTAACTTGATGATGATGATGATGATGTCTTGATGCTTACTGCTGATATATGCATGATCAAATCTAACAGATGGCACAGATTGAGGGGGAGCATATGCCTTTAGTAATTCATTGTTGGCATTATGGCTTATAATTCTTGGTGATGATTCTTATATGGCTAAATGATATATCTTGCTATGATGTGGTTGTGAGTTGTCTATGATAAAATCTCATATGATTCTTGAGGTTACATAGTTGATGATCAGATCAGATTTATGGTTGATTATTTGATGATGCATATATGGTGCTTACATGGTGATCTTCATAAGGACAAGGAGAAGTACAAAGCTTGAATATACATCTTCACTTGATGATGGGTCACTCATATACTGCTGTTGTCATATGCATAAAAATCATACAGTTATGATGCAGGCACTCTTGTGGATAAGGATTGTTGCTGTTGATGATATCAAGAAGTTTTGTCAAATGAGCTTGAGCTCAAGATACATAATGCTGATACATGGATGACTACTCAAAGTTTCTTTATTGGAGACATGGTGATGAGTTCTTATCTATATGATGATAGGTTTATACTTACATATGTTAATTGATGCAGATGTTCCCAAGTAATGATACTTGGATCATGTAGAGCTTGATGAAATGGCTATGGTGGTTTCACACATGATACAATGTGAATGACTCTGAATTCTGTTCAAAGGGATGAATTGATGCAGACATACCTTGTTATTGGTTGATGACCTATTCTCTACAGGACATTTACAGGTTGCTGATATGGAAATTTGTGTACGCGTGTTGTTTAAAGGATATCTGCGTGCATACGCCGTTTTACAAGGGGATAGTCGCGTATATGGTGTACGCGTGTTGCGTAAGGGATATCTGCGTATATACGCCTGTTTATGTGTATACAGACGCGTATATGGAGATTTGAAGGAAATCAGCAGGGACAGATGTTGGTTGCAGAAAGTCTGATATAGGTCTGACAGAGATCATCTGGCACAGGTTCAGGGGGAGCAGATAATCTTCCAATGATGCATTGTTGGCATTATCTTAAAGCTTTTGGTTCTAGTTCACATTTGGTGTTGATTTCAGGAGGAACAAAGGCGAAAGGAGAACAGAAGGATCTCTTGGTTGCTGATCTGAATGGTGATTATCAGTGACTTTCATAAGTCTTGGTCTAGTTATTTCGTCTCTATGTCATATATCTCTTTTGTGGTATCTCTTTTATGGTGTCAAGGTCATGTAATGACCTATTTTGGTTTCCCCACTATGCCTGGGATGATTGATGCAATATGATTGGTTGTCATATGTAAACTTTTGATGTATCCCCACTTGGTTGGGTGGATGAGTCAATTTTTTTGTATATCCTCACTTAGTTGAGAGATGGATGTATGTATGAGTCTTTGGTGATAGGAAGGTCTTTTATGATGTATAGAGTCATGTTCTTCTTGAAGAACATCTTTTGCAGATCTTGCCTACAGTCAGGAAGAGCATGAACAGCACACTTCAGCAGTACAGAGACTTGGCATGTACTTAGGGGGAGCATTGACAGATTGGTACACCTTGGCATATACAAAGGGGGAGATTATTCAGAGATTTCAGCAGGTACTCAGGGGGAGTATGGACAGTGGAATGATTCAGCAAAGGAAGAGAATATCTTGGTCCACCCTTTGCCCTTGATGTCAAAGGGGGAGAGTGATTTGGTGTTGTTGCCATCAAGTCCAAAGGGGGAGATTGTTGGCATTATGATGCATGTGTTGTACTTGATGGCAACCCTCTCATAGAAGAATATCTCACTTATGTATAACTGGATGAATCTTCAGACGAGATATCAGATGTAACTGATGGAGGATAGCTCAAAGGAATCAGATGATGAATCTTCAGAAGAGATATCAGATGTGACTGATGGAAGAATATCTCACTTATGTATAACTGGATGAATCTTCAGACGAGATATCAGATGTGACTGATGGAGGATAGCTCAAAGGAATCAGATGATGAATCTTCAGAAGAAATATCAGATGTGACTGATGGAGGACAGCTCAAAGGAATCAGATGCTAATTCTAAGTATGACAAGTTAGCTTTGCCATCAAGTCCAAAGGGGGAGATTGTTGGCATTATGAGATAAGTGTTGTCCTTGATGGCAAACCTCACTGATGACAAATCATAGTACAGAAGGTCAGCAGCAAGGAATTGATGATCAGACTATAAGAAGAAGAGAAAGTTTATACACGCAGGTTCGTTAAGCCCAAGTCGCGTGTACACGCAGGTTGGCTTCAAAAAAAGCGCGTGTATGTGGAAAAGTACCTTTGGTCCATGGCGGTTATTCCTTGGAAGTTGTGCCTATGGTTTTGGACCTTGGCGTCTCGGCGGACGTGTTGATCCCTAGTTTTGAAGTTGATGGTATTGGATTTCTATGGTTTTGGCTCTTGGTATTGAACAAGGCCTAAGGCTATATAAGGAGAAGGAAATCATTAGGCAAGTGCATCTGAAATGTCTTGAATATCTGATGAAGCATTAGATCCAGTATGCAGGGTTATGGGTTGATGATGCATTGCTTGATCTGAGCTAAGGAGAGATCTCACCGGTTGATGGAGAACTAGATCTAAGGAGAGATCGGGATCAAATGGTTTGAAATGAACTATCTTTATGATGCTTATTCTAGATCTACATACTGACGCATGTATTGTTCTATAAATGTTATGAGTATGACTGATGTCTGGTACAGCTGCAAGTTATGAGAAATTATTTTTAGATCTGTACGCGGGTTGTCTTTGGCAAAAGCGCGTATACACGCGGGTTTGATTCATCGAAGTAGCGTATACATTGTAAAGCTTGATATTTGAAGTTGCAGATGGATCTGATGGTTATTACAGAGTTCTGTGTCTGCTCTGTGTTCTGGTGACTGTTGTTAACAGGGTTCAGTGATTCAGAGTTTGATGATTGTTTTGAGCTTCAATGATAGTTATGGGTCCAGTATGAAAATTGGATGAAAAGTGGCCTTACAGATTATGTGTTGTGCTTCAGTGTATCCAGTCTGAAAATTGATGAAACGTGGTACCTGGAGGTGAGAAGATTGTAGGCAAGCACCTACGTACTAGTATCTAAGCTAGTACAAAAGCTAAAGGAGATCTTTGGAGCATTGTAGCAGGTAGCAGCCTGCGTACTAGTAAATGGATCGGCTAGTACAAGAGCAAAGGGGGTTGTAGCTCCCGTACTGGTATAAGACTGCACCAGTACAAATATTGTAAAAGGATTTTCTTATTAAGAAGAAGATTGAGATGACTTGCAGCAGGTGGTTTTCACCCACATTGGGTTTCCACCTTATATCTTTGTGTTCATGTGTGTGGCTCTTGTGTGATGTTCTGTTCTGTCATTCTGCACCTATTTACTATTAATATGCTTAATAATGATCTGATGCATTTACTGAAGATTAAGCTAACTGAATTATAAGATCTCTGGATATACGCGAGTTTCATTAGACACAGTAGCGTGTACATGCGGGTTCACTTAATTGAAGTAGCGTATATGTTTCTGAGTATGAAATTGAAAAGTTTGATTGATCTGATAATACTGATTCACCCCCCCCCCCCTCTCAGTATTATTTCCAACACCATTTTGGATTTATGTTCATCCATAAATATGGTTGGATGTTATAGCAATCATTTGTATAGTTGTTGATATATTGTGCGGAGTGGAGAGGTGCAGAGGAAGAAAGCTTCCTCCACACCTCCTTACAATTTCCATTATTAATTGACTTTTATATGTCCCATCCAACTAAATTATGCATAGTTTTTTTAACGATAAATTTATATTAAATTAGTGTTAGGAAAGTCTAAATTTTATTTGCACCAACTTGCATGGAATTAAGAAGGCTTTCGAAGGGCCCTAGAAATGAATTCATTAATATTTTAAGGAATGTTATAATATTGATAAAGAAAAGAGTTGTTGTGGGAGTGCGGAGATGCGGAACATTTCACTCATCAAATTCTCCTCTATCATTGTGTCATTCTGTTGCAAATATGCATCTCAGTGGACTTCATTTGTTCCTCAATAATTCAAATACAATACAACAAATAATGTGAGTAAAATGAAGTGTTTCCATTGAATATTTCATGGTGGTGGAACACAGAGCTTTGAAGGCATCTACTTTCATACACATTATGGAAGTACTGACTCAGCCACCTCTCCTCCTCCACCCCAATATATATGAAATTAGTAAGTTATGTTAATTATAAATTTGGATATTTAATATAATTGGAATTTGATTAATTGAATAAGGAGTTACATTTTGAACAATTTTAAATTTATGTTCATCCATAAATATAGTTGGATGTTATAACAATCATGGGTATAGTTGTTGATACATTGTGAGGAGTGTGAAGTACAGAGGAAGAAAAATTCCTCCACACTTCGCACAATGTATCAACATTATGGATATTAACAATAAAACTTAGATTTTTGTGAGCATTGTTTTCTTTATGTGTATTAGTCTTCCATCCCCCACCCCCTTTCCTATGTAATATATATGAAAATATTAAATTTACGTTAATTATAAATTTGGATATTTAATATAGTTGAAATTTGATTAATTGAATAAGAAGTTACATTTTTCTTGTCTCGGAATTTGAACAATTTTGGATTTATGTTAATCCATAAATATATTTGGATGTTATAAAAATTATGCATATAGTTTTTGATACATTGTGTGGTGTGCGAAGAATAAATCTTCCTCTACACCTCTGCACTCCGCACAATGTATTACCTTTATATTGAATTTCAAAACACTTCTAAATATAATGTTTGATTGATATGTAATATTTATCATATACTTTTAGGTAGCATGGCTTGCGTACCTACTTGCATCCCATATTAAATTCATGGAAAATCTATTATGGCTCACCAAACAACTCCTTTAATGGTTTCCCTAAGCAGTTCATATTTCTTACACAAGAAACCCATAGCAATCTCAAGAAAGCAACCTCACCAACCTCTAGAATCTATGTCCCTTTAACTCAACCCATTTAATTCTGTTTCTATGAAGTATTTACAATGTGTGTTACAAGAGAATTGTGGTTGGGGCTGTCACAAACCCCTCCCCCTTGAGGGAAAATCTTCCTTGGTGTTCTGTGCCCATATGCAACACTATAAATAAAATGCAACCACATATTATGTTATGGAGCTTTATATACACATATCTATACAATATTTACATTATATGTGCATTTGTCTCAATCAACAAACAAAAGTGGATATGTTGCCTTCATAAAGTCAACCATTTCTCAAGTCGATTAATATGGCCCAAAGTGTTTCCATTTCACTTTGACTTGTTCTATGGCTAGATTCTGGAGTGTGAGGCTCCTCCTATATAGGATGCATATTGGTTTTGGATGGAACTCTCCCTCTAGTTCCACCTGTAGCATAGACCAATCAATCACATGATTATAATCTTGCACATATATTTTAAGCAAAGAGACATGGAAAACATCATGAACTTTAAATGATGGTGATAAAGCCAGCTTATATGCCACTGGTCTGACCCTTTCAAGGATCTCAAAAGGTCCACAATATCGTGGTGCCAACTTGGAACATGCTCCAATATTGAACTTGGAACTATTCTTGGGTTTAATTCTTAGATACACATGTTCCCGACCTTGGAACTCCTTCTAAACACTATGCTAGTATACATAGATTTTCTTCCTATCCTATGCCATTTTCAAATTCTATATGATGAAATGCACTTGCTACTCCATTTCCTTGAGCATATCAGGCCCTACAAGGACCCAATTCACTATATCACTCCAGCTGATAGGAGTATTGCAACTCCTCCCATACAGAGCCTCGAATGGACTCATCTTTATGGATTCTTGGTAGCCATTCTTATGAGAAAACTCTACCAGTGGGAGGTATTCTTCCCACCTCTTGGGATGACGCATTACATACATCCTCAACATATCTTCAAGGATTCTATTTTTCCTCTCTGTCTGCACATTTGTTTGTGGATGGTAGGTTGTGCAAAATTTCATTTTCGTTCCGAAAGCTGCAAACAATTCCTTCTAAAATTGGGAAGTTAACTTAGCATCTATGTCTAATATAATTTTCTTGGGAATGACATGTAACCTCACAATCTCCCTTATGAAGATTTGGGCTACTTCACTAGCAGAATTAGTCGACTTGACTACCACAAAATGAGCTACCTTGCTCAACTTATCAACTACTACAATGATTGCATCATGCTTCTTGGAAGTTCTATAATGAAATCCATAGAACTCACCTCTCATTTCCATTCTGGGATGGGAATAGGTTACAAAAATAATGTTGGGTGCTTGCATTCGGCCTTTACCTGCTAGCATTCCATGCATCTTACCACAAAATCAACCACCTCCTTCTTCAAATTCAGTCAGTAATAGTACCTTTTAATGGTTTTAAGGGTATTTTGATACCCTGGATGGCTAGAATAAGGCTTAATATGGAACTTTTCCATTATCAGCCTCTTTAACTCATCATTGTTGGATACATAAATTATGTTTTTAAATCTAATTAGGTTGTCTTCAGTGAGGTGATATTCTTCATCCTCACCACTCTGTAGCAATTTCTCTTTCACTTGTTGATATTTTTCATCTTGTTTCCCAACACTTTTGACCCTTTCAACCAAGTTTGTTTTATAGGAACTTACAACTGCCAAGTGACTCACGTAGACTCTTCTACTAAGAGCATCAACCACTTTATTTTCTTTGCCCTTGATGTACCTGATTTCAAAATCAAACTTACTGAGTGTGGCCATCCATCTTGCTTGCTTGGAATTCAACTTGGGTTGTCCAAACAAATATTTAAGCCCACCATGATCTATCATAAGTATGATTTTTTTTCCAAGGAGGTAATTCCTCCACATATTCAATGCATGAATGATGGTAGCTAAATCTAAGTCGTGAGTTACATAATTCACCTCATGTTCATTTAACTTTTTGGACTCGTAACATGCCACTTGACCTTCCTGCATTAAGACCCCTTTGAGACTTTCCTTGCATGAATTTGTATGCACCACAAAATCCTTTGCACAATCTGTAATTCTCAACACTGGTGTGTTGGTGAGCAATTGCTTGAGTTGTTTAAAGCTTTATGCACATTGGGATGTGTGATGGGCCTCCAAATTAGACATAAATTAGAGCCCATCTGACCATCCTTCAACACTTTAAACCTATCTTTTTGCATTAGAGAATGTATTTTTAACTTTAATATGTTCATTAGAAAGGTTTATGGATAATTGCATATTTGTGCTTAATATTATTTATTTTTGTGGAATATTATGAGAATATTGGGCAGATTATGAAGATTTGGAAGAGGAGATAATTTAGGGAATTTCTCCCTACTACAGGAGGATCAATATTAAATAATAAATCAAGAAGATATTATGAAATTATTGCACAAATTCTAGAGCTCCAATGATTGAGGAAATCTAGAAATGTGTTCCCTGTCATTTAATGCAGATTCCTAGTATTGGGAACCAGATCCACTATTTGAGGGATTTTGGTGGGGAAAGATCCATCCTTTCATGGGGAATGCTTCATAATCATTTTGTATAAATACCAAGTTGAATTTTCCTCTAGGAGTTGATTTTTCTTAGTTTTCTTGTGGAGAAAACTCGTATTTTTGCAGCTCCACTTTCATTTCTTGCAAAGATGTATTTGTATTGATGGAAATAATGAAGATTGATCCAATGTTTAGCTTATAAATGTTTGTCTCCTTTATAAGACTCTGATTTTCATTGGGCTTGGCCATCCCAGGAGACTCAGAGACCTTTTGTATCATTTATTCTTCTTCCTTTCACTTCTTATTCACATGCATCTCTTGTTCTTGTTTTTTCTTATTTCTGCATTTAGTATTGATAATTTCTTGTTGTAGGATTGGGTTAAATGGTTGAATTAGTTATTTTGAAGGATCACAAGCATAATTTCATCCTTGGAACAGATTTGGAAGGTCATAGTAATCATTGAGCTACTTGGATTAGTTTTCTTATTCCCAAATCTAGATTTCTGGAAGTCCTTTGTGGCAAATAACAATAAATTTCTGATATTTTTTAGAACATGCTAACGAGCTTCAATTGAGTTGATTCCACTTGCATTATATCACAAAAATGTTCTATTTAATATCAAAATTCACCCCATTGTATTTTGACTTGATTAAGTTTTCCATTTGATATATTTACTAGCTCATTAGTTCTCGAATTTCTAGATTTTAGACTAATACTTTGCTGTTATTTTTTAGCATGGGTTAATAGAGGTCTTTTTGAGTTATTCTGCTTGGAATGGAGACCTAATACATTCTAGTCAATAAAAACATTTGTCCCATCCAATTTGGATTTTATTTTCCTGGTCATTCGATGAATTATAACTTCATGTAGTAAATTTGTAACATCTTGTAGTTTCCTGTAGTACTCTTCCAACATGTATATACTTGCCTAGATTTGCTCAAAAATATAGGTTTTTTCCCCTTTGGATTGAATCATGAACCCTAGGCTCTAAATCAATGGTTGAGGAGGGATAAACACCACTTAGAACTTGCCTTTTTACCCATGCAAAACATCTCAACAATTTAGGTTAATGGACAAATTTATGAATTGGATAATACAGTGATGATTTTCTTAATTGCCACATCCAATGGACTCTGTTAATGGATCTAAACTCTTGAAATGTAATGGTTGACATTTAGTTCATGATCTTTACTTTATGTAATTAGAATAGGTTTCTTTCCTTGTATTTTCTTTCTTGCAATAGGTTAAGGTTTCCATTTCGAGCATTTCATTTTCTGCAATTAGTTTAGGATTTGATTTCATTACATGCACTCCATTACATCATGAAAAAAAAGGAAGGACACATTGTATGCTACACATAGTGTCGATAACTCTTAAGTTTTTATGAACTATGGGTTGATAATTAAAGTTGGTAGCCTTAGGAGTTGCAACATTCTTGTTGCAATACCGAGGCTCATCACTTTTTGGCATCGTTGTGGGGGAGGTGTCAAAGTATGCATTTTTTCTTCCCTAGTTGATTCATTTATTTTACTTTCTGCAAAAACTAAAAATATTTTCATTGGGCATATTTCATTTCAAAAACAGAAAATTGCATTACATTAGCATTCTTATTCATATAAAAAAAAAAAAAAAAAACAAAAACTTCTCCAACACCAAACCCCCCCCAATTTGATCACGTGGTGCAGTAAGAGCCACATCACCATTCATTTTTGTAAGTAGAAGAAGAAGATGTGGCAGAGAAGGAAGAAGAAATGGATGGAAATGATGACAATGAAGAAGATCTTCTTGGATTTCCCATTCAAGATATTGATGTCAGTGTGCATATGAAGAACATCCCTCCATATTTTCTTCCAAACTTTCATGGTCTAAGGTTAAAGGATCTAGAAACATTTCTGTTTGAATTTAAAATCCTTTGTAGATCTTATGGTTACTTATTAAACACTCAAAAACTGATATTGTTTTCGGCAACATTGAAGGATAGATCTCTTAAATGGTTCATGAGTTTAGGGACTAATTCAATAAGATCATGGAATGATATGAAAAAGATATTTCTAGAAAAATATAAATATCATGCTCTTAAAGAAGAAATATGTAGAATGAATAAAAAGGAAGATGAAATCCTTGAGGATATAATAGAGAGGTTCATGTATAATGTTAAGTGGGAAAAATTACATCATTTAGGATCTTACACACTAAAAACTCTCTTACTTAGAACAATTAGGGATGAGTGGATTGATCTCCTTGATATCATGAATAGAGGTGACATATACCAATTATCATTTGAAGAAATTTGTGAAACATGCAAACACATATCAAGAGGAAGGGAAAGAGTAATTCAAACAGCATCAAGATCGATAAGTCAAGCTAAACTTGGAAATTTTCTTGATAACTTTAAAACAGAAATTCTTAGCAATCTAATTGAACAAGTAGAAATGTTAAGAATAAAAATTGAGAAAAAATAAGATGTTGATATTTGTGTTGTCCATACAAAATCACATGATGTTAAATATTGCTCCTCATTACCAAGCTTGAAGGAAGTTTACCAAGAGGAAAATGGAGCAAGTCAATTGCCAATGCAGCTATGTTATGTAGCTCCAAGAGGACCATGGAAACCTATTCAATCTGATATGATGCAAGAACCTAATTCACAATTTCAAGCTTATGCACATCCATCTCAAAGTAATTGGAACACACCCTTTCCTTGGAAACCTTGGCCATCTCAACCCCAAAACCAATCTTGGAAACAATGTTGGCAAGTAACTTATGGGAGTCATCCACAATATCCTCAATATCATCCATACCCAACTCCAGGTTATCCCTATCATCCACCTCCACCACAACCACAACCTAAACCACATCCATCTCAAATATCCACTCCCACTTAACTACCTGTACCACCATTTCCAAACCCACACAAGGAAGTAGCTCAGCCCACTTACAATGAGGCACAAAAATTCCAAACATCTCCTATTGATCTAAATGGTATTCATCTTATATCACGAAAGGTATTTCAAAAAATATATTCTATTGATGTCATTGAGGGACCAAATTGAGAAGAAGAAGATTCAAATGAGAATACCAAATGATCATGGGTTGCACTTGATGAAGATCAGACATCAGAATCAGAGATTAATAAATTTCCCTCATTTTCACCATTAGATCCTCTGTGTTCAAGAGAATAATAAGCAAAAAGAAGAAGATCTAAATTTCATGGAAGAAGAAGACATCCAAGATTATCCAAATCAACAAGTGGACCACGAGCATCACAACTATATTGAAATATGGTTCCAGAAAATTGTTAAGTTGTAGCAACACACTCTTCTTCAATAATTCCTAATCTCATCTTAGTCAAAGAATTTGGTCTCTCATATTCAATTACATGTCAAAGAATACATTTCAAGCCTACACATCAGTTTATGTATCATCTTGATGTGCACATGGCTCCATTGGAAGTATTCTTATACTTGAAAGAGATTTTGTTTTTCAAGTAGAGTAGGATAGGAAAAGAAATTAAAAAAAAATAAAAAATAAGAAAAAAAACTAAAATCTCAGGTGAAAACCTCTTTTGAGGCACCTCGGATTGGCTCATTGATTGAAAGCCTCCATCAGGTGGTCAATGGGTTGGGAAAAAAAGGAAAAAAGATAAAAAAATAAAAGATCCTAGGTGACAATCTCCTTTGAGGTGCCTAGGCATACCAACTAGTTGAAAACCTCATTGAGGCGGCTATTAAGACTAGAAGAAAAAAAAAAAGGAAAAAATAAAAAATCAGTGTTCCATGTATCTCTCTCTCATAAATGCAGGTGTTCTCCAACCTTTGCAAGCAACAAAAACAAGTTAGCCACCAAAAGAAAAGTTGATCAAAAGCCTAGTCAAAGGAAGTCAAACTTGGACTTTCTCCTCCTTTGCTCAGATGCTCCCGAAGGACCAAGGCCATGCCAATTTATCACCCTCATCTATTTCCACCATCCACTCATCATTCCCAAGATTTTACCACTCATTTGCCTTGTTGTCCTAAAATTCTACAGGAAGATCCTATAGTTATTACAGGAAACAAAAATGCATATAGAAAAAAAATATTTTTGTCATACCTTGAAAACCATGCATTTTTTTGCCAATCTATTTCGGGGGGGGGTGCACACGGATGATAGTAACATGCCCAAGCAATTTCAACAAATTCTGGTGCATACTTTTCAAGAAATTGACCTCCATCACCTACAACCATTTTTTGATTTTATTGATATTCGTGCATCAATTTGCAAATTTGTTTCATGGGGAGATGCATATGGATGATGGTAACATGCCCAAGCAATTTCAACAAATTCCAGTGCACATTTTTCGAGAAATCGACCTCCATCACCTAAAACATTTTTTTATTTTTTCTTGATATTCATGCATTCATTGGCCAAGATGTTTTATGGGGAGGTGCATAAGGATGATGGAAACATGCTCAGAAAATTTCAGGTCAATCCATTCTAACGTTTGGGAGATATGGATAAAACAAGTCTGCTACAGGAGGTTGTCCTGAATTACTACAAGAAGATCCTCTAGTACTATAGGATGGCCGAGAACAAGCTACATGAGGCAATCTAATTGGAGAAATGGGTTAAAAGGTCATGTATTCTTTAGGGAAGGTTGATATAGGTCTCCCAACACCACTTTCATCACTCATACACTCCATCTAACGAAAATCCATCTTCAAATTCCACTCTGCCTTCATCAACTTTTCCACCACCTACACCACCTCTTGATGATTTTAACCCTGTCCTTATACTTCCTATAACTTTCCATAAGTCCCACATGCATCAATGAGGTCTCGAAGATGGATTAAATGACTGCTACAAGAAGAGGATTCCTCCTATAAGCAGCTTCCATAGTTACAACAGAACTCGGCATCAATTCTTTTTTCACTTACAAAGTAGAAGATCTAGCCACCTTGATAGCATGAAGTCATTTCTGAAGATTGAAAAGGGGGCACACCCTCCTTAGGAAGAAGTCCATCCACTCCACTAGCAAAAGATTGAACATTAGAAAGAAAATTGTACACAACAAACTTATTAGTCAAATAATCAACAAGCTATGAAGACCTGTGTAGAAGCAAGCAAAGAAAATTAGCACCTCCAGGGAAGCATTGATCGATCATCAACTCAGTAGCAGCATGCATGCCTATCCAACAACCATCAGGTAGGTACAGGTATACAATATTCTTGAGCTTTTCTCTTGAGCATATTGTAGTTAGAAATTTTTTGTCAATGCATGAAAGGTGAGGTTTTATAAATCTAAGGATGGTTCAACAGTCTCAACCGCTCTCAACTAGTTAATTGCAGCTAAATCCTTCACTCATGCAATGTGGAAAAACCAAATTAGGAAGGGTGATGATTTTGAGGAGTGGGGAAAATAGTTAAAAGAGGAAATTTGTGCAAAGGCCAAGTCACCAAAGCACTCCATACCCTCCATCCACTTCATATCCATTATCTATCCATCATTCATTCATCCCATTTCATAAGAAAAAATTAACATTTTTCAAGAACAAACCCTACACTTTGTCACCTTGAAAATTTCATGAAAAAACACATAGAGCACATCATCTCCATTTTCACAAACCTACACTACTCCCTCTGAGCTCTAACATCATCCTCCAAACCCTCTACATCATTTCTCATCACTTCCATACAATTAGAAGACCTTGAAAGAGGAGGAATGACTGCTACAGGAAGGCAGAATGTTGCTACAAGAAGGAAGAAAGGAACAAATTGTTCTAAAAAACAAAATGGAAGTGCCTAAGAGAGACCTAATCAAAACAAAGAACTCCAAAGCCCATTAGGGAATAATATAGGCCACAAAAGAGAAGAAGAAGGAAACAAAATGTAAGAAGGAACTCATCATCAAAATAGAACACAAACAACAATGATGAAAATAGGCTTTCCAAGGGGTCTCTAAACTCTTTCTAGATTTTTTCCAAGGCCTAAAAGATGTTATAGAAAGGGGAGAAAGACATGGAAAATCTGGTCCAAAATGGCATTGAGGGGCATGGAAGTCAAGTTGAGGGTCTACCCTAGGCTTAGACTATCATTTCTACTCAAAACAGGTTGTTACAGGGCTTCCTGTAGTTACTAGAGGAGTTACTACAGGATGTCCTAGTTTACTACAAGATCTCATCTAAGGGCATTTTGAGGGTTCCAGAGGTGTCCAAATGGTGGAAAAAGGTAGCAGGAGATTGGAAAAGGATTTGGAAGACCTTGCCAAACCGAAAAATCTTAAAGAACCCATCTTGCATAAGGGAAAAAAGGAAAGAATGTACAAATCAGGGATGCCACCAAGGCCATGAATGAGACACAATGAGGTCACTACGTTGCTCATAGGATGAGCAACACTTTTAGCACGGGGATATGATGGGCCTCCAAATTAGACATAAATTAAGGCCCATTTGACCATCCTTCAGCACATTAAACCTCTCTTTTTGCATTAGATAATGTATTTTTAACTTTAATATGTTCATTAGGAAGGCTGATGGATAATTGCATATTTGTGCCTAATATTAATTATTTTTGTGGAATATTGTGAGAATATTGGGCAGATTATGAAGATTTCGAGGAGGAGATTTCTAGGGACTTGATCCCTACTACAGGAGGATCAATATTAAATAATAAATCAAGAAGATATTATGAAATTATTCCACATATTTTGGAGCTCCAATGATTGAGAAAATCTAGGAATGTGTTCCCTGTCATTTAATGCAGATTCCTAGTATCGGGAACTAGATCCACTATTTGAGGGATTTTGGTGTTGAAAGCTTCCTCCTTTGATGGGGAATTCTTTCTGATCATTTTTTATAAGTACCAAGTCAAATTTTCCTCTAGGGGTTGATTTTTCTTAGTCTTCTTGTGGAGAGAACTCGTATTTTTGCAGCTCCACTTTCATTTCTTGCAAGGATTTAATTGTATTAATGGAAATAATGAACATTGGTGCCATGCTTAGCTTCTAAATATTGGTCTCATTCACAAAAACTTGGGCTTGGTCATCCCAAGAGCCTCAGAGCCCTTTTGTATCATTTACTCTTCTTCATTTCACTTCTTATTCACATGCATCTCTTGTTCTTGCTTTTTCCTATTTCTGCATTTAGTTTTGATGATTTCTTGTTGTAGGATTGGGTTAAATGGTTGAAGTAACTTCTTTTGCAGGATCAAAGGCATCATTTCATCCTTGGAACATCTTTGGAAGGTCATAGTAATCATTGATCTACTTGGATTAGCTTGCTTATTCCCAAATCTAGATTTCTGGAAGTCCCTTATGGAAAATAACAATAAATTTCTGCTATTTTTGAGAACATGCTAACGACCTTTAATCGATTTGATTCCAATTCAATTACATAAAAAAAAAAAATCTATTTAATAACACAATTTACCCCATTTCATTTGCACTTGACTAGGTTAGGCATTTGATAGATTTACTAGCTCACTAGTTCTTGGATTTCTCGATTTTAGACTAGTAATTTTTTGCTATTTTTTAGCATGGGTTAACATAGGTATTTTTGAGTTATTCCACTTGGAATAGTACATAATACATCCTAGTAAATAACAAAATTTGTCCCATCCAATTTGGATTTGATTTTCCTGGTCATTCGATGAATTATAACTTCCTATAGTAAATCTGTAACATCGTGTAGTTTCCTGTAGTACTCTTCCAGCTTGTATATACTTGCCTATATTTTCTCAAAAATATTGGTTTTGGTGCCTTATGGTTGAATCGTGACCCCTAGGCTCTAAATCAATGATTGAGGAGGGATAAAAACCACTTAGGACTTGCCTTTTTACCCATGAAAAACATCTCAGCGATTTGGGTTATTGGACAAATTTATGAATTAGATAATGCAATGATGATTTTATTAATTGCCACATGGATCTAAACACTTTTAAATGTAATGGTTGACATTTATTTCATGATCTTTGCTTTATGCAATTAGAATAAGTTTCTTTCCTTGTATTTTCTTTCTTGCAATAGGTTAAGGTTTCCATTTCGAGCATTTCATTTTCTGCAATTAGTTTAGGATTTGATTTAATTACATGCACTCCATTACATCATGACAACAAATGAATGACACATTGTATGCTTCACATATAGTTCTGATACCTCTTAATTTTGTACGAACCCTAGGTTGATAATTAAAGTTGGTATCCTTGAGAGTTGCAACATTCTTGTTGCAATACTGAGGCCCATCAATGTCCACTCAAATGTCTTTCCTTTCCTCTACAAGGACTTGATAGGATGGCCTATATTGGATAAACTCCTAATAAATCTCATGTAATAACCTATGAATCCCATTAATTTCCTAACTTCATCCACATTCCTTGGATTTGGCCAGTCCATTATGGCCTTAATATTTTTAGGATCAACTGAGATCCCCTTCTTGGAGACAATATGCCCCAAATAATTTATTTGTGACTGGAAGAAGTCACACTTGTTAATCTTTGTGTGCTCCCTTAATAATTGTATTACTACATCTGTATGTTTCACATGCTCTTCCTTTGTCTTGGAATACACCAATATGTCATCTAGAAATACAACGACAAACTTATCCAAATAGGGACACATCACACTATTCATTAAGCACGTGAACATGGCAGGGGCATTAGTAAGCATAAAGGGACCACTATGAACTTATAGTGTCCATACTTTTTCTTGAAAGCAATATTATGGATATCCTCTTCTTGATCCTTACTTGATGGTATCCTGGCCTTAAGGAAATTTTGGAGAATATTGTTGCTCCCCTTAGTTGATCGAAAAGATCATCAATTCTTGGCAATGGGTACTTATTCTTTATGGTTACCTTGTTTACTTGTCTATAATAAATGCATAATCTAAGGGTTCCATCATTTTTCTTCACAAACAGTACAAGTGCTCCCCTTGGAGACACACTTAGCCTTATGTAACCCTTGTCAAACATTTGGTTGCAACTTTAACTCTACCAACTCAGGATTACTCATCATGTATGGAGCCTTAGATGTTGGTGCTTCTCCATGTACCAACTCAATAGAGAAGTCTATCTCTTTGTGGGGTGGTAATCCAAGGACCTCCACCAGAAAGACATTTGTGTACTGCTGCAAAACTGGGTACCTTCTCAGCAACTCAATTTCCTCCTTCTCAAGGCCACTACCATCTTTTGCATCATTGAAAATATGTACTACAAAAAAGGTGCATCATTTTCTATAATTGTACTTGGCTTGCATAACATTGATCATCCTTACTAATGCAGGCTTTCCTTTTCCCTGCAAAAAAATTCTTTCTCCCTACTCGTCTAGGCATTCGATCTCCTTCTCAAAATAGTCCACCGTAGTCCTATGCATGTATAACTAGTCCATGTCCAGTAATATACTGTATGCACCTAATGGTAATGCATTCAAATGTGCAATTATGGGCATGTCGCTGAGTTCAAATGTACATGAACTTACCCAGTGACTAATCTTTCTCTTTGTTCCAGTGGTTAATTGATCCAACCATGGTTCATCTTGCAATTCCCTGCCTAGATTGCATTTTTCAAATAAGATATGGGCTTAAATAACTATAATTAGAACCTAGATCAATTAAAATGGAGATAATTTGACCATGCATATTACCTTCCATATCAATGACGGATGCTCAGTGGTCTATCTGGTGGTTGTCCACTGCTGCATAAATTCTAGGTACACTTCAAGCTACCTCACCCACTATGCAAGTTTCTTGAGCACTATAGATCTTTGGCCCAACATTTTTTTGATGTGGGAAATCTATTTTCATGTGATTTTCATCACAAGTCCAACATCTTAGTGGCTCTCAGCCCTTAAAATTGACTTGATTTATTGTTATTTGTTTCACATTCTTCCTAACAGTAGCATTATATTTTTGCTCAAAATGGTTTACAGGGGTTGGGTGCCTATCTTCCCTCTTTTATGAGTTATTATTAGGCCAATCCTTCTTATTCCCAACGTTTCTCCTTGGCTGCCAGTTGCCTTTAATCTCTGCCTTGTGCCTTGCATGTTCATAGCAATGCTTTAATTTCTTAGAGGCATCCTTTAGTGTCTCCCTGAATTCCATAGGAAGTCCACTAATGAACCTCTATATCTTGGCCTTCTCATCTTTGAGATAGGAAACATAACTCAATAATTCTAAAAACGTAGTGACATATTCATCATCTGATATTTGTCCCATATTGAGTTCATAGAACTCTTTTTCTTTGCCATCATATTAGCACTCAGAGAGGTATTGCTCTCTAAAGAGTTTATCAATTTCTATCCAAGTCAAATCCTTCTCATTTGTTCCTCTAACATTCTCTAGATCTTCCCACCATATGTTTTCCTTTCCTTTATTTTCTTCCCACCATATGTTTTTCTTATTCCCAACGTTTCTCCTTGGCTTTCAGTTGCCTTTAATCTCTGCCTTGTGCCTTGCATGTTCATAGAAATGCTTTAACTTCTTAAAGGAATCCTTTAGTGTCTGAGGTTCCACCAACTCAAATTTGTCCCTGAATTCCATAGGAAGTCCACTAATGAGCCTCTATATCTTGTCCTTCGCATCTTTGAGATATGGAACATACCTCAATAATTCTAAAAATGTAGTGACATATTCATCATCTGATAGTTGTCCCATCTTGAATTCATAGAACTCTTTTTCTTTGCCATCATATTAGCACTCAGAGAGGTATTTCTCTCCAAAGAGTTGTTCAATTTCTATCCAAGTCAAATCCTTCTCATTTGTTCCTCTAACATTCTCTAGATCTTCCCACCATATGTTTTCCTTTCAATCCTAGTTTTCATGTTCTCGAAATAGTCATGAATCCTGAAAAAGTTCCTCATGCCCAACAACCAAGATTTTTCCTCTTTTGGCTTCTACATTTCCCCATCAAATGTGGGTAGATTTTCTTTCTTAAATTCCTCAGGAATGTAATGCTTTTCTCTACCACTCGGTAAATGATGTTAGTTGTGATGACAGTGATGGTGGTGCCTTCTGGTAGTTGAACTAGATGGCCTACTAGCATGATGCACATGAGTGCTAGTTTCTTCCCTTGGGGTGCTTACTGGCTCATTTACTGACACAGTATCTGCACTTCTATACTTATGTCTCTTTCTAGATCTACCACCATCTACCTCATTGGTTCTCTCTTTTGGCTCTTTTGACTCTTCCTATCTCTATGACTGGCCCTCATCTCAAATTGCTTCTGCCTCTACAAATCTGAGAGACTTTGTACTATGACTACATTCATCTCATTGGGTCTTCCTTGAGATCCTACCAGCCTCTCATTATCATCTTTGAAACTCCTAACCTCAACACTTAGGTTCCTTAAGGTGTCCATCTAATCTAGAGAGTGATTCCATCCCCCTTGGTCAATCGATCTTTCCTCTGCATGAGCTCGGACCCCATCACTTCCATGTTGTGACTGATCAGAAATGTATTGTACCATCCCAGTCCTAATTTTGTTTTACTTCTATATTAGGTTTCTTTTGTTGTGTTGTCAATCACACACACCATTAGAAATGCAAATGAATAACCACAATCATGGCCATAAATTTCATGCTCATGGAGCTTCCACAACAACCCTGCCATGTCAAAACAACCACATTAACCTACTCATAAGATTAAATATTTTCACAAACATTAATCATCATTCAAGTGAACAGAGTATCATTCAATTATCACAGGATCTTGCTCTTACAAAGCTTCCATAAGCCATAATTACAACAAAACAACAATTATCCCCTGCAATCTATAGTATTGCAAAAATCCATAGTTTATCACAATTAGTAACTTGTTCAATCATACCAATTCCTTAAAATTTTGTAGGTCCAAGCACCTCACAGTGTGAATGGTATCCTTTGTGGGTTGCTATTAATTTATTAGACCAACTTTTAACACATAAACATGTTACTTAGGTAATTTCTAAAAATCATCAATTGCCCATGATAGAGCCCATCCAATCCATGTGTTGAACCTGGAGGCTCTAATACCACCTATAACAACCCCCATCCCACCACCCTTGCTGATGGAACATGGTGTCACTGAAGACTCAATTCATCTTGTTCTGATAGAGGAATGGGATATTGTTTATCATACACTTGGTTATGTGTTTCTCTTTTCTCTATTTGCATTACTATATAATATAATTGAATCATTTATTAATTGTATCTTAGTCTTGGTTTTGCTACAATATTATGTTTATTATAATTCCACCAGACCTGGAGGTCCCTACATCCATGTCACCACCTATGGTCAGTTACATGTTCATTGGTCTGATGAATCTCCTCTCTTGGCATCTCGATTGACGGTTGCACCGTCGTAACTTGCACGTTCGTTAACCACAACTAGGGTTGGCATAATTGTGGTTACAACTCATGGTTTCCACCCCAAATCTAGCAGTCCACATCTCCTCCGCTAGATCCAATGGTCCACGAGAACTGCACCACCCGCCACCTTTTCTAATGGCATCATGAGGAAGGGGTGTCGCAATGTGGATCTGGCAGGCCTTCCTCTGCCCTCTTTGCCTTTGATTGGTCCATGAGGGAGACTTTGAGATATCATCCTTGTCAAGATTCCCTCACGCACGTAATCACAATAAGTGTGATCCGAGAGAGCTAATTAGGGTCTTCCACGTTTATTTTTTCCTCCCGACCACTAGTATCGGTGCATAGGATTTAGTTATAAGTTAGGTATTCATGTAACACCACTACACCACCAATGAGCATGGGCTCCTTCCAGGTTTGGTTGCAGAGCTTCTGCAGTTAACATGATCTAGGCTAGCATCCCTATGTGGCCTTTATAGGATGCTATCCATTACAGGTGCTATCCTCTTGCGCGTGTGTCCAAGCAGATCCTCATTAGTCCACAAGAGTTGTTAAATACCAAAAGGGATCTGAGGAGATCAATGCCTTGCGTTGATCTGCAAGCCAAGGCGTGAACTCAAGCTCGCAAGGCTACAACTAGTGGCCCTTTGAGACTTTTCACAGACCTCCAGGAGTATTGGAAATGTAAGGTTTCATACATATCTCAAGGAAAGTTCGGGCTACTGCGGTTAGAAAAGGATATTGTCACCTACTTCCCAAGTTGGTTCACAGACTTGTAACCCTTATATAAGCATATTCCCACTGAGACATGCATTCACAAACATCATCAATAGGTTGCCTCATCTGTAATTGTCACTCTGTAATAAAGGATTTTCTGGTTACAGATTATAATATTCAGCTCTAGTTCCTGATCCATTTTTGAGTCTTACCATTGTTCAAAGTTATTTAATATGCATGTTAATAACATATGCATATATTTCATAACACCCATTCCATGCCATGGATGAATTGTACCTTTATTTCTCACATTTATAAGAATTATTTAAACCCAGTATTTGCAACACATTCACATTACAAATATCAACACCATTTCAATCTAGAAATGCAGACACATATTCATTAACAAAACAAATACATAAAAACGTGTATCTTGAAATATCTTTGGAAACTAAGTATGGGATAAGGACTCTCCACCCAACCTTAGATAGTTACAGCCAATATTACTTACAGGTGTCACCCCCAAGACAGATTCCAAACACTAAGGGACTTGCATCAGATATAACACCAATTGTCAGCTGAAACGGGGACTCTAGAGGACATCTCTCCTCCACCCACCAACCTATCAGCAGTCAATAGAACATAGGGAGTATAGAGGTCAATTACCTCCACCCTAAAATAACAAAAAATCCAGAGAGTAAAGTCTCCACCTTTAAACAACACATAGTGGTTCCACCCACTTAGAGAAGTCCAAAACACACTGCTAATCAACAACAAAAATATTTCAAAGATTCTCCCTCTAGGAATCCATGGACACAATTATCAACTCACACCACTAAGGGTATCCAAAGAATACTATCTTTGTCCTCTAGCTTTACAGGGACTCCAAAGGAATTGCTCCTCAACAAGGAGAAACCAGATGTTCACTACTCTTGTCAGCCAAACATAGCCCTTGTCTTCTCTTCTTCTCTTCTCTCCTTGTTATTTGTCTGCTAGAGTGCTTCACCAAGTCAAGCTCTCTCTCCCTTCTCTTTGTATGAGTTTTTTTTCCTTTTTTTCTTTAGATGAGTTTGAGTTCCTCCATTTTTCTTGTTGCATAGGGATTGACCCTTTGTCCTTATTGTCTTGATTTCTAACCTGCATTAATTTTTGTCCTCCTTGTCTTGTGAGTGTTTCTTAAGGTAGCATGGTCTACATACCTCCTTGCAGCCCATATTAAATTCATGGACAATCCATTAAGGCAAACCAACAAGCTATATTAATGGTTTCCCTAAGCAGTTTATATTTCTTACACAAAAAACCCATCACAAACTCAAGCAAGCAACCTCCCCATCCTCTGGAATTTGTGTCCCTTTAACTCGGGCCATTTCATTTTTTTCTATGAAGCATTACAATGTGTGTTACAAGAGAATCATGGTTGGGGTTTTCACAAACCCCTCCCCCTTGAGGGAACATTGCCCTTGGTGTTGTTTGCCCTTGTGCAACACCAAAAATAAGATACAACCACATATTATGTTATGGAGCTTTATATACATAGCTTTATACAATATTTACATTATATGCACATTTTTCTCAATCAACAAACAAAAGTGGATACATTTCCTTCATAGAGTCATCCATTTCCCAAGTGGCTTCATTTGGCCCAAAGTGTTTTCATTACACTTTGACTTGTTCTATGGCTCGATTCCAAAGCGTGAGACTCCTCCTATCTAAAATGCGTATTGGATTTAATTGGAACTCTCTCTTCGGTTCCACCTATAACATATAGCAGTCAATCACATGATTAGAATCCTACACATATCTTTTAAGCAAAGAGGCATGGAAGAGCAAAAAATGTGATTACAATCACATTTTTTCATGTATTTCAAATTTTCATGTAGTAAGGTCCATTGAAAGTATGTAAAATGGGGACTCCTTGGATGAAAATTCAAATTTTGCATCCACCTAGTGCTTCCACTCGAAATTTGAGTAAAATTGCAGGGAGATAAGTTGAAAATACGAGTTGAAAACTGTAGTTTTTTATTTTTTTATCTTTTTACCTATTTACTACAAAAATAGTGTATCATCCCCATGGTTGACATCATCATATTGAATTCTATTTGTTCTTATAAAGTTTATTTTTGTTATACATTTTTGTTTTGAGACCAATTTTTTACCTCAAAAATTCTCTAATGATTTGAAAAGTATATATTTTTTTCAACTTCCTACATTGTGTTAGCTTTCCCATAGTAATTCATCTCACATAAACTAGAAAAATTTGCACTTCCTTAGTATGATTGGTGATAACTTCTATAGTGAAAGATGGTTATGGTGATAAGAAGTTTGTGGATAGGGAATTGGCCATGCAAACTTGATGCAGGAGCATCTAGGGGTATCTTCAGAAAATAAATTTTTGAAAGTCTTGCAGAAAAGTCTAGAACTTATAAAAGTTGGAAAAATCTCTAGGATTTCTAAATTATGTAAAAGCCATAGAAATACGTGGTAGTTAGGATAGGATTAGTTCTGGAAATATGGAAGCTATCATAAAAATCTATCTTTGTCCTTTTTTCCCTTATACAAGTCCAATAGATCTTAACTTAATGGATCTAAACCCATGAGGTTCATTGAATTTAATCGTTGTATATATTAATCATGAAATGTATAATGAAAATAAGTGTGTGAGAGTATGGGGGAGCTCTGGAGTATGAGTAAATGGCCAATGATAATTAGGCCAGTATTATGTTGTAAATATTTTGGTCTTAATGAAATACATCTGAGTTTTTGAGTGTAATTTTGTGTGGATTTTTAAATTTGTGGATTAGAATTTGCAGGGAGTTGTAGCTTGCATCATTTTTTTTGTATTAGAGCTAGTTAGCTCTTCAGATAAGAGAGTTAGAGATGACTAAGCTCCTTGATATTGAAATAAAGGATAATTGATTATACAAACATTATAGTTGTGCAACAAAAGTATGTTGGAGAATTGCAATAGTGCAATAGGTAAACTAGTCTTTATATTTCTGAATTAATTTGTGCAGAGGAATTGATGTTTGCAGGTAGCATCCAGAGAGAAGAAGTGAAGAAATAATTGTGGAAAATAACCTTTGCAAGTTCCAACTGAGGTTGGGAAAAGGAGGACAAGTGAATGTTCTCAGAAGTGAATATTTGAAGAAGCCTAAAAGGAGCAGAGGAGTGTGCTCGAGAAGGTTCTAAGGAGAGAACAAAAGAAGATACCAAAAGGTCAAGCTAGTGAAGAAAGCTTGATGAGGTATTGAGTAGCAAGAAGAGGATACTTTCTACAGAGGAGAGGCTTGATTGTAGTTCATTGTTGAGCATGGAGAAGCTCACAAAGTTAGAGAAAAGGATGACCACAAAGGGTCATTACAAAGGTTCAGGTGAAAGCCACAAGAGAAGGAAAGAAGATGTCAAGGAAAATGACATAAAGAGGAAATTGAGTGATGAGGAGTTTGATAGGGAACTGGTTGAGATTAAAGTACAACTGAATGTACTTATGGAGCGACTACAGAAACATGAGGAATGTTGAGATGGCAACAAGATGATGGAGCTTAGTGAAAAGAGTCGCCTTCACTAAGTGGGCCCGCAGGCTATTTTTGGCGCAAGTCTATTTTTAGACTATGTCTATTTTTAGACATATGGATCATGTCTATGTTTATGGATGATTGATCAAGTTGGGAAAATAGATGGACTTCTATTTTTGATGAAAGTGTGAGTGATCACAGTGTGAGTGATCAAGTCTATTTTTAGACTGGCTGTCAAAAATAGAAAAGTCAAATATTATTATCTCACAATAATATTTGGACTATAAACTTAATCTTATTCTCTTAGAGCACTTCAGTTTGAGCTACGGAAGTGGCACATGCAGCTGTCAGAAAGAAATTCGTTTTTCTTATGAGTCAGTTGAGTTGTTGCATGCATGACTTCAGTTAGAACTCAAGTGAGTTGAGTTTAGTGGACTGGAGGTACAGTTGATGGAGTTGTGTTCAGTTTAACTTAGTTAAACTGGTTGTAGTTAGTCTAACTGCAGATAGACTAATGATGAGTTGTTAAACTAATTATTAACTCATAATACAACTAAAGAATACATCAGTTAACTCAGTTGCATGTCAGTGCATGTTCAGTTCAACAGGGACAGGTGGTAGAGAATCAGATTGCTATCAGTTGTGACTATAGTTGTGCACCAGATCTTGCACAATCAAAGGATTGAGTATGCCAATGAGTTTTCTCACGTATTTGGCCCGCATTTTAGCCTTTGCTCACGTCCACAAAGAGTGAGTGACTATTTTGTAGGTGAAAATCGAGTTTGGGAAGCAATTCTCATCAGTTCTTGAGAAGGTATTGAGCAGTGGAGGCAGGCAATCAGTGGAAGAGATTTGGAGATCAGATCTGAGCTGTATTGTGTGTAACAGAGGTGGAGATACTTGTGAGAAGTATTATGCTGTGTAATGTTACATGACTCAATCATTAATATACAGATAGTGTGGGGTTTTTAGCGAGATGTTTTCCCCGTGATACATACTGTGTTAATGTGTGAATGCTCTTGATGTTTTATTGTTATTGATGCTGCTATATTCTTGATCAACGTAGAGGAGCTTATGTATTGTGTATGTTTTCCGCATTAGTACATGATCAAGATAATCTCCATTGAATATGTGTTAAATTATTCAAAATTTCTACATGGTATCAGAGCTAGATAATTGTAGAAAAAGTTTCTACAAGGAATACCATAAATGCGAATGGATTTTTAAGAAGAAAGTTAAATGGCCAATTAAAGAATTGTTCGCAATAAAGTTGCGGAAGAAGAAGATGCACATGATAAAAACCTCGTTGAAAGAAGGGGAACTCAAGGCAATTGAGTACGAGGTAGAAAAAGTGCACTATTTTGACCCAGAGAAAGGGCCATTTATTGGATAGAATGAGGACGAAGCAATGGATTAGATCCAAGATTCTCATAGTTTTAAAACTAATGAATTTTCTATGGATGCAGTTATGGAAGATGGTGGAAAGTTATCTACAAATCAAACAAAATTAGACGAAGAGATGAATGAAAATTCTATTACAAGTGATGAAGGTGAAGGAGGATAGAAGTCTTACTTTGTTCTAAGCCAGGATGAAGAGAAACACTTATATGCACTGCTTTTGAAAGGAGGTACAAAGAGGAATGATGAACATGAAGATGTGATTAGGGAGATAGAATCTATGTTATTTATTGAAGATGAAATTCAGCCTCACGTACAACATTCAGAACAATTTTTTAGAGATTTTGAGGAAGATATGACATTTTGGGAAAGCTGGTTGGAAAGGATGAAGGTTGCATAGAGGTGGAAAATTCAGTTGATTTGGAGAAAAATATTAGTGTTCATACAACAATATCATGCCTAAAAAGAAGATGCAACCAGTCGCAGTTAACAATAAGCTTCAGTCAAGAAACAAATTCGACAAAGAGGTTGATGAGTTGTGGAAAATTATGAAGCAACATTCCAAGAGAATGTATGGAAAGGAGAAGAAAAAATCTTGTCAGAGAATGCAACCAGTTGAGAGAAATTATGTTAGCAAATTAAATGGACAACAACAAAATAAAGTATGGGACAAAGGAAGAATTAGTAAAGGATTTTTTTTCCTCGGAAATGATCAGTTACAATTTAAAGTTTGGGATCCTGGAGGAGTTGTTACATTGTTACAGAAAAGTGACAGACCTCATAGACAGGAGTCTATGAATAATTTTCTACCTTGGGTGTCTGATGCAGGAGCATCTAGGGGTATCTTCAAAAAGGAAATTTCTGAAAGTCCTGCAGAAAAGTCTAGAACTTATAAAAGCTAGAAAAATCTCTAGGATTTCTAAATTATGTAAAATCTCTAGAAAAGCATGGTAGTTAGGATAGGATTAGCTTTAGAAATATGGAAGGTTTCATTAAAATCTAACTTTGTCCATGTTTCCCTTATACAATTCCAATAGATCTTAACTTAGTGGATATGAACCCACGAGGTTCATTGAATGTAATCTCTATATATATTAATCATGAAATGTATAATGAAAAAAAGTGTGTGAGAGTATGGGGGAGGTGTGGAGTATGAGTAAATGGCCAATGGTAATCAAGCCAATATTATATTGTATATTTTGGTCTTAATGAAATATATCTGAGTTTTTTAGTGTAATTGTTGTGTGGGTTTTTAAATTTGTGGATTAGAATTTGCAGGGAGTTACAACTTGCATCAAAACTACTTTATGTTTCCATCCATGGAAAACAAAGGTGGAGGAGAAAGTACACAGCATATGCATGAGAAAGAGAGGCGGTCTAACTTATTGATGAAGAAGAAGGTTCCTAGCATATGCATGGAAATCTGACTATTTGTGTGTAGTATTCTATGGAATATGTATCTATAAAACCCATGCTTGAATTTCCAGGAAGGTGAATAGAGGGATTTGAGAGGTTTCTGCTAGAAAAGAAATGGTGGTGTACTATAGTGACACTTTAGTGGCCCATTATAGTATCGGGCTTATGCCTCTTCTTGCCTTTGAGGAGGGCCAACAGTAAGTTTTATCATTTACATGTTTTTGAATTCTTAGTTTTTATGTTGTATGTGGAAGAAATTATGTTTGTTTATTTTCTTGGAGATTTAAACCTTTATGGACCTAGTGGAAGTGATTGCTTTTTAGTTTTGTTTTGGTGAGGGTTTCCATATAGGGCATCCCCTATTTTTGTAATGTTATTACCTTTTTTCAAATTTCAATGTGCACCATGAGATTCAAGTCATTTATGACCTTGTGGTGTCTTGGGCTAAGTAGCTCTTAAGATTTTTTTCTTTTCTTAGATACTTTCCGATATTTTTTCAAATTTTCGGTGCTATAATTTTATGTCTTTCTAACCTTGGCCAACCTGGTGGTAGTGGCTCAGAGTTGACATAGCTGGTGAAACACATATTCAGTAGTCTTGAATGCACATCTTCAATAGACATGACTATCCACTATTATTTACAAGTGAAACGTTAAAATTTATATGTTAATTTCATTTATTTTGTTCATGCCTCGTTAAATGTCATATATGTTGATTTCCTCTCTTTTGTCTATATATAATTAGATGTCACTTTTTTAGTTAATTATTACTTTGTAAGATTAAAATGAAAAAAAAAATAGTCCAACCCAAGAAATATTAAAAAAACAAAAAAAATCTTACCATTATGTGAAATTTCATTGAACGAAAGAAAAAATATATTAAAAAAAATCCTTAGAACTTAGTAAAAAATCTTACAAATCTATAAGATTTCATTTAACTAAAAAAATATAACTCAAGCATATTACATTTTTGTTACATTTTTATAAGGCAAGGAGTGATGTTTTCGATTTTAAATTTGAACCAAAACATGCAAAAGATGGAATATGATAATAGTGCAAGTAGGTTTTTTTAAGTTTGCTTACCATTTTTCTAAAACATGTAGTTTGATGAAAGAGGTGCTTTAAAACATGTTCACACCTTTGAAACATGTTATCGTAATCCTCTTCTAAAAAGGAAGATGGATGTTGATCTTCTCTTGACTTGAAAAGTACACATTTTTTAGAGTTGTTGTGGGTTGTCCCTGTTATTGAAGCTTGTATTATTTCTTTCTTTCTTATATTTGAAAAGTATATATATCTTTCAACTTCCCACATCTATGTTAGCTTTCCCATAGTAATTCATCTCACATAAACTAGAAAATATGCACTCCCTTAGTATGATTGGTGATAACTTCGATAGCTAAAGATGGTTATGGTGATAAGAAGTTTGTATGTGTCCAAACAAAAAGGTGGAGGAGCCGTGTCAAGCCGTTCAGTAATGTGTTCAAACTATCAACTCACTTGCATGTGGCGGCTTACCTGCCTTGCAGAAAATATGTGAGAATACCGCAGAAAAATTAGAGAACGGGTTGCTATGTAGAAGTTGTAGGTGAGTTAATTTTCATAACTTTTTTCTTAAAACCAAATTTCTATCAATTTTTTTTTTTTAATTATTCAAGCATATTTTATAGTACAAAATTGTGTTATCCAAATAATTGTTTTTTTTTTTTTCCGAAGGTGGTAAAACCTATCAACTCAGGTGTCAAACCAACAGTGAGGACAGCCATCTCTGGCTGTTATCCAAATAATTGTTAATATTTTATATAAACTAATATCAAATTATTATAAATCTAAATATTTTCAAAAAATTATCACCCATTTACATATTAAAAACTAGTAAAATTAAACAAAATTTCTAAACTTTAATATAAATATTCATCCTTAAAAAATTTCCAATTTAATATAAACAAAATTATCCTTTAATACTTATTTTTATTTCTCTAATTATTTAAATTCATTATTTTGCCATTCTATTTATATGGTAAACTCACTCATTTGTTTAGTTTTCAGTGTAGAGTAGCAAATAATTAATATTTTCTTTATTCATTGAGATGATGCATAATTGCAAATAATTAATATTTTTTTTATTTATTAAGATCATAAATAATTGTTTTTTTTTTTTTTTTTTTTTTTTAATTTCAAATAATTAATATTTTTTTTATTTATTAAGATCATAAATAATTGTTTTTTTTTTTTTTTTTTTTTTTTAATTTGTTCATTGTTATTTTTTTTAAGCTAATGTAGGACTTTTGCTATTATATACATCCAAGTAAAAATATGTACAAACACTTGGTGACCTCAACCTGTCTCAGGGGAAACCGGGTCTGTTGGTCACCATAAGTCTATATATGCCGACCCATAACATAAATACAGAATCTGCAAATCTAAGTCAGATACACTACGCTACCAAAAAACTTCTCTAGATTCCTATCAGCATTAACAATTTAGGTCATTTCAAAAAGAGAACTGTTTCTCAAAGGACTTAACAGAAGGAACATTTATAAAAACTGGAAGACTCAGTCTACCATGGTTTCATGCTTGATCTCCTCCTCGCGCAACCCTGTGGTTATCTTCTTTAGTAGAATTTGGATTTCCTCCAGCTTGCTATCTTGCATCAAAAGAGTGAGTTGAAGGTTTTTCATCTCCTTTCTTAGATTTGGGATTCCTTGAGCCATAGCTGCCATATCCTCTGCTACCTGCTCCATAGCCTTTGCCATTAAACGTTTCACCACCCAGTAGACATGCAGAGCCTATTTGTATAGGGAAAGATGTCCCCTTGTATTTCCAGGGTCGGGTAGTAAGTTGCCCCAGTCCTCCATTTCCGGGTCTGAGTCCTCCTGCGATGCATTGTTTTCCATCTCCTGAATAATTCTTCTAATGTTATCGTTGGTTCCTTCTGCTTCATTTGTTCGTTGTTATTTTTAGATTTCAACATTGGTTGAGAAAGAATTCATGCCTCATTTAAATTTCTTGTAAGATATAATATATTTTTATATTTATTTTTTTATTAAGTGCACAATATTAATAACTAATAACTAATATATGAGATGTTAGGAAAATATATTTAAAATAGTGTCAATATTTTATTTATAAATGATAATTATTATTAATTTGTTTTTAAATTCTTATTTTTAAGATATTTTTACAAATTTTATAAATAAATAATATTTTAATTTTTTTTTAACAATAAATAATTCGTATATATCTAATTTTATTAGATTTTATTATTCACTAGCACAATCACATTAATAAATGTGATTGATAAAGTTGATAAGCCCATATCAAAAACATATATCAATTATCAATAATATTAAAAATTAATATTATTAATATTATTATTAATAATATTAATATAAATATAAGAATCATAATAATTAATATTAATATTATTATTATTATTATTATTATTATTAAATAAAAAAAGATAATAACAACAATTATATTAATAATCATTTACTAAATTATAATGAAGTAATTATGAAAAAAACATTTCATAAAAATCAAACAACAATTTAAATGTGGTTGATATGAAATTCAACTTTAAACACTCCACCATAACACAATTATTAAACGCTAGCCTCTTCCAAAACACACCGACATCAATGACAAAAGCTACACCAATTCAAATCAACGAGATAATGATCACAACCATTCACGCTTTCCAACCAATCCCTTCTCGCATTGTCTTGCATTTTTGCATAACATTGAAAAGAAAAATGTGGTGAAATCTGTAAACCATCTATTGATTTCACTCTTGATATAGTTGTAAATGCTAGACCTAGCCTCTCGTTGTCTCCAATATCTACAATGGCTCATTGCAAGGGAATAATATTAAAACCAAGGGATAAATATCATAAACCCAAGGTATAAAAACCCTAAGATAAATAATATAAACCATAAAATAAACAAGATTGACCATGATTTACCATCATTGATTTTCATACTGACATTCACAATGTGACGTTGGACCATGGTTGATTTTCATATTTAGACAATTTTTGGCACATTGATCCAAATTTAAACAAGAATGCAACAAATTATAGATATAACCATAAATATAGAGATGCAACAGAAATAACACTTCATTTCATTAATATGAGATACTAAAATATGCTTACAAACATAATGGAAATAAGACTAGCTCGAGCGATGGTAGCTTATCTTTGAGAAGAGATGTGGCGGCTACATGCCTATGAACTCTGTTACAATGAGGCTTGAGGGCCTATTTATTATTGAAAAGCACTGGAAAACCCAAAACATCCAAAAACCTAACCCTAGGAGATGAAACGCCAAACTATGGGCCCCGTTGGGGTAAATTGGTACATCAACTTCCCGGGGTCGTAACTTTGGCATACGATCTTCATTTGACACACACGATACCTCATTATAAAGATCTATATAATCACTACAATTGTTGACAATAGATATCAACTTGATATCTATTATTCGCCACCGGTGATTTTCGAAAAAAACGTCGTTTAGGGCCTCAAAACGGCTCTAGAAGTTCACGACCTGAAAAAATGCCAAAAATATTAAATAGTGCTACAATTAAGGAAACTCAAAAACTGAAAGAAACAATGGTGGGGATCCAAGTGGAATAGGCGGGTGGCCACCAATATCCACTTGGATCATTCCTCCCCCCTTAGGAAGCAACGGTCCCCATTGCGTTGAGTTCCTTCATGAGATGAGGAAACTTCTGCTAAACTTGGTCCCTGATGAGCCACTTGCCCTGGTGAAGGAGTTGGCCTGCTTTAACAACTTGATATTGTTCGATCCTTTGTTGTTGGTTGTTCTTGATCTGTGTGTCCATGATCCAATCAGTGATCACTTGTTCCATGCAGTCTAGATTTAACTCAGTAGGTCTGAGTTGTTCTGCAATGTCTGATGTGTCCAGCAATGGTGGGAAGTATGGTCGAAGGCAATCCACATTGAACATTGGGTGTAGGCCAAGGAATGGGGGAATGCTGAGCTCAAATGCATTGTCTCCCTCGAACTTGGTAATGGTGTAAGGAACATATCATAGTGGTATGTGTTTCCGATAAGCTCTGGTAAGGCATTCCTTCTACAAATGCAACCAGACTTTGTCGCCTACCTGAAACTTGTGTGGCACCTGATGTTGATCATGTTGTTGTTTGTACTCGGCATTTGATTTCAATAGAATGTCGTGGACCTACTGGCAGATGTGTTGGATGTGTTCAATAAATCTGGTCATTTTATCAGCCTCAAACAATACATGTGTGGATTCGGTTTGTGTAGTCGCATGAGGCATGGCAACATCAAGCAGACATAATGGTTGAAATTTGAGAGCCACTTGAAAGGGACTTCGACTAGTTGAGCTATGGAGAGGTCTATTATAACCATAGAAAATTTTAGGGGCTAATATTCACAAGTGAGCTAAATTTCCATGGTTTTTCCAAAAAAAAGATTTGCCAATTTTCCTTTTTCTAAAAATGATTCGCTCAATTTTTAAAATATATAATTATTTTAACTTAAAAATTGCCAAAATTTTATAGATTCTATGTATAAAATCATTATAAATTTGAATATTTTTACAAATATATCAACAAACATTTTATAGTTTGCATATTATAGACTAGTGAAATTCGCCAAGATTTCTAAACTTAAGATAAATTTTCATTCTTAAAATTTTCCCTGATTATAACTATGTTGCACATATGGAAGACTCTCATGCGAGGTTCGAGGATGCTTGGAGTTGTACATACAGAGTATGTGCACTATCATCCTATTGACGACCTTCGTTTGTCCATCAGTCTAAGGATGTAAGGTAGTTGATTTTGTGAGCTTGGTATGAAATTGTGTCCAATGCTTGACTAGAATGTGCTCAAGAGCCTGTTATCTCGATCTAATATAATTCTCTATGGGATCCCAAAATGTACCCATACTTGTTCAAAGAAGAGTTTGGCAGTGTCTTCTGTTGTGATACTCTTCTTGTAGGCCGCCAATATAGCCATCTTAGAAAAAATTTCCACGACCACAAATACAAATTCGTTACCATGCTTGGTAGAAGGGAGGCCTAACATATAGTCCATGGAGATGGATTCCCACGATTGGCTGGGTGTAGGCAGAGGAGTGTACAAGCCTTTCTTTTTTATGGTTGGATTGGCGATGGCATAGGCAGTGCAGGATCTGATATATTTCCTAACATCCAGTCGGAGTTTGGGCCAATAAAGTACTTTTGTAATACAATCACAGTTTTCTCCACACCAAAGTGTCCTTCTACCTGAATGTAGTACGCCTCCCAAATCAGCTTGGCATGCTTGCTTGAAGGAACACAAATGTGGCCTAGGTAGCATAATAATCTGTCCTGGAGGTGGAAATGAGGAACTTGATTTCCATCTACTAGAATCTAGTATGTGGAAGCAAACTTTGGATCATTTTTGTATAGTTGCGGTCATCCAGAGGTCTCGTGACCACAAGAGTTGAGAACAGTAGTCAGTGATGCAACTGGGGGCCATCTCAAGCAGTCTACAACATGATTGGTGCTGTCTTTTTTGTATTTTATGTTCAAGTGGAATTTTTGCAAAAATGTAGACCATTTTTGATGGAAATCGTTCTGCAACTTCCCCTCTGTTTGTATAAACTAAAGAGGTCGGTGATCGGTGTGGATGACCATCTCCTTCCCTAGAATGTAGTTCTACCATTGTCTGCAAGCCTGCACAATGAAATACATCTCTTTATCATAGGTGTGGTACTTCCAAATTGTACCGGAAAGTGTCTCACTATGATAGGCCACTGGATGCTCATGTTGGGTGAGGACTGCACAAATAGCATAGTCTGAGGCATTTGTCTCGATTTCAAATGGTTGTTGTAGGTATGGTAGTATGAGTACCAATGTAGAGAAGAGGAAGTGCTTCAACTCAACGAGCACCTTCTATTGGGACTCGAACCAGGAGAACTTTACTTTCGCCCCACCCTTAGTAATCTGACTCAATGGCCAAGTGATATGGGAGAATCCCAACGTGAACCTCCGATAAAAAATTGCAAGGCCCAAAAATTCATGAAGCTACATTAAAGTGATCGGGGCTGGCGAATCCCTAATGACTTGGATCTTGGTTGGGTCCACATGGACACCATGCTTAGCTAGGATGTAACCCAAGTATTGGACTTGGCTCATGCCAAAGGTGCATTTCTCCAAGTTCGCACACAATTTGTGTTGCCCAAGGGTTTGAAGGCGCTGCCAAATGTGTTGCAAGTGTTCTTCCCAACTCTTGTTGAAGATGAGGATGTCGTCCAGATAAACCACCATGAATGAGTTGGTGAAGGGCCACAATATGTCATCCATTAGCCTCATAAAAGTGGTAGGGGCATTTGTCAACCTGAAGGGCATAACCAACCATTCAAAAACGCCTTCCTTGGATTTAAAGGTGGCCTTCCATACATCTATGGGCTCGATTGGAACCTGGTGATAACCAGACTTCAGATCGATCTTGTTGAAATACTTCCCCCCCTTGAGTTGGTCCAGCAGGTCATCAATCCATGGGATTGGATACCTGTTCTTGACATTGATTTTGTTTAGTGCCCGATAATCGATGTAGAGCCTCCAAGTCCCATCCTTCTTCTATACAAGTGCAATTGGGCTCCCACAAGGTGAGGAACTTAGTCAGATGTGCCTTTCTTGCAGCAACTCTTGGATTTTCTGCTTGATCTCTTTATTTTCTAGAATGGAGCAGCGATATATTGGCCCATTGGGTAGCGGTGTTCCGAGAGTCAAATCAATTGGATGGTTGACCTGAATTTGCAAGGGTACCCCTGTGGATGAGGAGAAGATGTCCCTGTATTCTTCCACGACCGCATCCACATGCTTCTCTTGCTTGGAGGAACTCTTACTGGGGTCCATGGATGTGGCTACGACCTTCCCCTTACTTTGAGAGTGAATCAGAAAGGAAACAAATTTCTCAGTCTGGGAGATGGCCTTACTGCATTACTTAGCAGAGATCAAAGAGATTGCGGCAGGTGGGGCTACCTCCGGTATACTGTATAACTTAGCACCTAAAGAAATAATAATATATTAGGTTCTAGACTCATATACAACATTCCACTTCCATAAGTATGGTTGACCTCATAATACATCACACACTTCAAGAGGAGAAACATCACACAGTACCTCATCCATGAAGGGCTTGAGTTTGTAGGGAAGGCAACACTATTGGTTGATGTGGAGATCACCTCCTTGGTGAAGCCACCCGATGGTGTATGGATTTGGATGTGTTGTAGTTAGTAGGCTCATTCACTTCACGACCTCTACTGAAATGAGGTTATTTTGGCCCTCGTTGTCGACAATGAACTACAATGGAGAACCCTTCACCCACATCTATGAGTGGAATAGGCATTCCCCCTCTACTGGTTCTTCATGCTCGATCTTCTAGATCTTGGTGGTTTCCACAGTCGCATTCGGCTCCGCGTAAATGATCTGCTTCCCTTTTTCATTTCCCTTGTCAGGTTCTGACTCAAAGTTAGAAGATGTGTCAGACTCAGAAGCCTTCAACTTGGCCACCAACGACTTCTTGGCCTGACACTCACTTGTGTTGTGAGTGGAGCTCTTATGAAACTCACACCACTTTCATATGTCCTTCTTTTTCTTCGTGGTGTTGTTATTTTCTTATGGCTTTGGCGAGTTATCCTGGGTCGCCCTGCCTTGGCTCTACACTTTTCTCTGTGGTATAGGGGCGCCTTTCCCTTGCTTCGAATTCGCAGATCCAAAGTCTCACTTTTTCTGCTTAAACTTCTGCTTCATCTTGATAGCGTATTAGTATGTCGTGCTAAGCAAGGATATGTCCAGGTACTCCATCTCATCCTCGATGTACCTGTGTAAGAAATCGCGGTACTTGAATACCAAATATTTATTAGAATATCTGTTACCAAACTTTGTGTGAAGGGTATGAAAAACATTTGTAAACTTTGGCACGTCTTGGTCCCTTCCCTTTCGCAGCATTGTTATGTAACCAACTCACAAAATAGAAGAATGAGATAGATCAACGACTTCAAAAGTATCCTCTTTTAGGGGACAACTTCCTTTACATTAAACAAATGAACAATTTTTGGATAATACAAATGACAAGACCTCCTTTCTATATATATGATTCTAAGGGGTCACAATATAATTAGAGCCGACATAACAATAATAATGTAAGCGCACAATAAGAACAATAGTGGGCTTCTATGGGGTAGAATAATAAAAATATGGGGACAACATGGGCACAACAATAACAATAAGGGGCTACAATGGCAATAATAATAAGGGAATACAGTGGTATTATAGGGATCTAACATGCCTCTCTCCTTCAAAAAAGTGTTGTCCTCAACGCTTAAGTAGTTTTGGATGCTTTTGTATAAAATTCTCATCCTCCCATGTGGAATCTTCAGTGGGTAACTTCTTCCACTTGATGAGATACTATGAAATTGATCGATTTCGTAGCTATCGAGTTCTTGTTCCAGTGACTGCTTCAGGTTCCAATATGATTTTTCCTTCTTTGTCAAGTTCAAGAAATATTGTTTGAAGTGGGAGCTTGTCACCTATAACCTTCTTTAAGCATGAAACATGGACAACTGGGTGCACTCGGGAAGATGCAGGAAGTTCCAATTTATATTCCATGGTACCAATATTTTGCAACACCATGTACGGAACATAATACTTTGGTGATAATTTATTATCCTTCTTAGCTTTCTTGAGGGACATTTGTTTGTATGGTTGTAGTCGTAGAAATACCCAGTCACCTACATCAAAACTTCTTTCACTGTGATGTTGATCTGCATGTTGTTTCATTCTATTCTGCGACAAATTCAGGTTATCCTTTAAGAGTTAGAGAATTTTTTGTTGATGCTCGATTTGATATTCCACTACTTGAACCTTATAATTTTCTCTTAATTATGATGTGATGGACGGTGGATGATATCCATAAAGTGCCATAAATGGGATCATTTTTGCTGTAGTATGGAAGGAAGTGTTATACCACCATTCAACCAGAGGCAACCATTTGACCCATTTTTTTTGTTTATCAGATACAAAGAAACGAAGATATCCTTCCAAACATTTGTTCACTATCTCAGTTGCCCATCAGATTCAAGATGATAAGATGAGCTATGAGCTAACTGAGTATCCAAAGAAGAAAATAATATTGTCCAAAAATTTCTAGTGATAATAAGATCTTTGTCGGTTACAATAATCTTTGGGTTTCCATGTAGCTTTTGAATTGTTTCCAAAAATGCAGTAGCAACTATACTGGCTTTAAATGGATGAGATAATGCAAAAAATTGTGCATACTTTGTAAGCCTATCAACTACCACCATGACGAAACTCTTTCCTTCGGACTTGGGTAAATCTATGATAAAATTCATTGAAGCCTCCTCCCAACATTGACTTCGAATGGATAAAGGTTGTAATAGACCTAGGTTCTTATTGTCTCAACTTTATTTTGTTGGCAAATCAAACATTCTGCCTCAAAATTTCGAATATCAGATTTAAGGCCATCCCAAAAAAAAAATCCTTCTTAACCTTATGGTAAGTTCTTAAAAATCTTGAATTCCCTCCTAAGGGATAGGTGTGCAATTCCAGAAGAATATTTTGTTTGAGTTTGGAATTCTTACAGAGGTATAAGCGATCTTTGTACCATAACGAATCATTTTTCCAACTAAATGTATTAGATGTACTGGGATCTTTCCACAACTTTCGAATGAGATTTCACACATATTCTTTAGTCTTCCATTCATCCCTTGCTTCGTTTATCCAATCTAGTTGGATAATAGAAATGGAACAAAGCAATGCTTCCACATCCTCATCCTTTCTTGAGAGTGCATTTGCAACAACATTTTTCTTCCCTTTTTTGTAGATGATTTCAAGGTCATAATCCAACATCTTTGTGACCTGTTTTTGATGCTCTTCTGAAGATAATATTTGTTCTAAAAAGTATTTAAGACTATCATGATCTATTTTACCTTGAAGTGTCTTCCCATTAGGTAAGGTCACCATTTCTTAAGTGCATGTATTATTTCCAACATTTCCTTCTCATAAATAGCTTTGTGTAAATACTTTCCTTTGATTGGACGACTTTCAAAAGCAGTGGGTTTTTCTTCTTGCATTAAAAGAGCACTAGTTCCATTTCCTAAGGCATCACATTCCAGAATAAAGGTTTTTGTGAAGTCTGGCATAGCTACGACGGGTGCTTGGCACATTTCCTCTTTAATATGTTCAAAGGCTTTCGTTGCTTCTGGAGTCTAAGAAAATGCATCTTTCTTCAGTAATGTTGTTAGAGGTGTTGCTATTCTCCCATAATTCTTAACAAACTTGTGATAATACCCTGTCAACCCGAGAAATCCTTGTAGATGCTTTATGGATGTGGGGATTTTCCATTCCTTAATGGCTTTAATTTTGTTAGGGTCTACATTAACACCTTCATGAGATACAATATGACCCAAATATTCCACCTCTTTTACTCCAAAGAAACATTTGGAGGTTTTTGCATATCATTGTTTCTCCTCGAATAGTTTGAGCACTCTATCAACATGTTGAACATGATCCTTCTAATACTTCCGGTAGATTAGTATATCATCAAAAAATACTAACAAAATTTTTCTAAGGAATGGTTTGAAAATGGAATTCATCAAACCTTGAAATGTAGAAGGTGCATTGGTAAGGCAAAAAGGCATGAAAAAAAATTCATAATGACCCTCTTGAGTTATAAATGTTATTTTAAGAATGTCTTCAGTCTTCATTCTGATTTTATGATATCCTGAACGAAGATCCAACTTGGTGAAGTAAATTGCTTCATGCAATTCATCCAATAATTCATCAATGATAAGATTGGGAAATTTATCTTTAATAGTGAACTTGTTGAGCTCCCTATAATCTGGACACATGTGCCATGATCCATCCTTCTTGTGCACCAATAATACTGGAGCAAAGAAATAACTTTGACTAGGTTGAATTATACTAGAGTCTAACATTTCTACAACCATACGTTCAATTTCACTCTTTTGGGCATAGGGATATTTGCAAGGCCTAATGTTAGGAGGAACACTTCCTGGAATCAAATGAATAACATGACCATGATCACGAATAGGTGGGAGGCCTTTGGAAATCTCAAATACCTTCGAATGATTTTCCAAGACTTTTTGGAGATCTAGAGAAATAGATGATGTCGATGTGGGAACCTCTAGCGAACATAATTGTGCAATTATGCCACATTGTTTTTTGTTTAGAAGCTTTGTCATCCCATTAGAGCTGATTATCTTACCGGGTTTCCCTACAATACCCCTTAATTCAACTTCCTTTCCTTCTGAAAAAGAAATTCAAGAAAAGTTCTTGAAAATTAAAATCCATCTTACCCACATATTGTAGCCATTAGACTCCTAGTACAACATCAACACCACCCATTAGAACAGAAAACATCGGACTATTCAACACATATTCTCCCATGGATAGCTTGATATTATGGCACTTTCCAGAAAAATTTATGGTTCCTCTATTTGCAACCATCACTTGACACTCTGGTACCGTATATAAGAAGCAATTCAATTCCTTCATTATCTTATAATGAATAAAATTATGGGTATTGCCCGAATCAATCAACACTATTACCTTTTTCTTCTTGATATGTCCTTCTATCTTGATAGTTTGAAGAGTGGTAATTTCAGCCAATGCATTACAAGATATGGTTGGATTCATTTCTTCTTTCTCTAGGGTTTGTTCCTAGTGTGTATCCTCTTCTTTTGATGTTTCTTTTCTTATTTCTCTTCACAATCCATGTAAAATAATTTCTTCTCGGCACACTTATGACCTTTAGTGTATTTTCTATCACAACTGTAACAAATCCATTTTGCTCTTTTTTCTTCCAATTTTTGTGGTGTCAACCTTGTAGGTTGTGGAAGGCTAGGGGCAAAAACACTTCCATCTTTATAGTTTTTATTGGTAGGCTTCCTTGTTGCCATAATTTTGCTTTCAATTTTTCTTGCCAACTTGAATGCCTTCTCCAATGAATTAGTTTTCCAAAGGTGAACCTCATGTTGGACGTTATCCTTTAAATCCCCTATGAACACATCTATCCTATTCTCCTTTGGAATATCGTTTACCCTTATATTCAATTTTTGGAAGTCCTCAATGTGCTCCACCATTGAACCCTTTTGTTTGAGATTTAGCAATTCGCTGAAAAAATATATATATATTCTTTTTGTATCTCATAATGTGTTATCATTTCTTCTGTAAAAATTGCCCAAGAGACAATTTTTTTATGAGATAAAAGCCATTGATACCATGCAAACTGATTGGGTTCCAAATATAAAGTTGCAATTCATACCTTTTGTGTGTTTTTCACATTATGCAGATCGAAATATTGCTCCATCTGTAGCATCCATGTTACAGGATCCTTGCCATCAAACTTCATCATATCTATCTTTGGAACATGGTGGATCTTCAATCCAATGTTAGAGTCTATGAAATCATGACTAAAATTATTTTGTTCTCATCATGAGTATCCTCTACTACCTTTTCGCCATTAGGAAGTATTTCTTGTAGCAATTTTTCCCAAACCACCTTTCAAACCTTCCATTGTCTTTCTTCAAATATTCAATGTTTACTTCTAAACCATCCACCTTAGCTTCCATGCCATCCATATTAGATTCCACATCATTCATCTTAGCTTCCACGCCTTTCTTTAAACCATCCATCTTAGCATTTGTTACTTTTTGTGAGAGTGAAATTTGTTGCACTTGGTCTCGTAATTTTGATGTATCATGTTGCATTTCTTCCTCTTCTTCATGATTCATGCTAGAGATTTTAGGTTGCTTACTAGGCATTTCCATTTTCTTTCTTTGGGGAATAAATTAATGATAAATATGCTTCCCTGTGATCTTGAATCACTTCAAACAAATTTTTCAAACCAAACTTATGCAATTTTTAAAAAAAGACTACACACATGTTTTTCCTCTTTGTAGGAGCTCAATATTGAATCTATTGTATATCTGTAATTTCAGATCACAAAGGTCTTAAATTTAGTCTTTTGATATCCCATTACATCCTCTTTCCAACCCCACAATTCTGGTCCATATTGGAATCTCCAAGAAAGAGTTATGTCAAATCGCCCACAATGACCTGATTATAGATTCGTTCAGTAGAGTGAAATTTTACGAAGTGCCATGTGTCATTGTTTCGATATTCAAACCTGAAAATGATAGATAGAAAACTGTAGTCCGTTCTCTTTCTGTAATTGTTTATTAAATTTCGATCTGATTCTCATAGAAAAGGTTATAACGATTTTCCCAAGGTGGCTTATTTGAGATCGAATTTGGGAGCCTTCAAAAACCCTAACTTCCTCAGTTCATATCTCTGAAAATATAATGAGAAAAGATATGAAATTTGGTCCCAAGGTTCATCACGATTACGAATTAAATGGGTTTTAATATCAACTTCTAAAGCTTCGTAGAAAAAAACTTATAGTGAAAATTCCATGATGACCTATTTGAAGCGGTGAAACCCTAGAATCCAAAGCTCTAATACCAATTGTTATGCAACCAGCTCACAAAATAGAAGAATGAGATAGATCAATGACTTCAAAAGGAGCCTCTTCGAGGGGGGAACATCCTTTACATTAGGCAAATGAACAATTATTCGATGATACAAATGCCAAGGCATCCTTTCTATATATAGGAGTCTAAGGGGTCACAATATAATCAGAGCCAACATAACAATAATAATGTAAGGGCACAACAACAACAATAGTAGGATTCTATGAGGAACAATAATAACAATATGGGTAAAAAATGGTCACAACAATAAAAATAAGGGGTTACAATGACAATAATAATAAGGGAATACACTATTAATATAGGGACCTAACAAGTGTGGTCCACTTTATGTATTTATCCTCATAGCTCCCAATAGGGTAGTACTGCTCTTTGATGACATCCCAGAACAAATGCCAAGTGGGTGCAGACAAAAATAGTGAGGGCATACTTTCATTCTTCTTCTCACAATAAGTTTCCCACCATTCCTTGATGTGGGGGGCGGCTTTGAGCAGAGAAAAAGAAATATTTTCACGACTGGAAAAATCATGAATAGAAAAATATCATTCTAGCAGATTTAACCATTTATCTATAGCGTCTACAATCTATATGACCCTCAAATATGGGAATTTCAAAGTTAACTTGTACCTTAAATGGGGTGGTGCTTCCATAGTGGCCATTGGAAGTAGATGTGTCACCCTTGGGTAGCTGCTGAAGGATTTGGGCGAAGTTGTCAATCATCACGTTCCTCGGTCGCTCGAGGGCTTCTTCGAGAAAGATTTTGAAAGGATCTCCTACCCCCTCGTCTTTATTTTATTCTGCCATGGGAGGTCGTCGGGATTTGCGAGGCTAGTCTTGCAAAGGTTCGACCAGTTCAATCCCTAACTCCTTATATCCCAACCTCGTTGGGGAAATGCAAAGAAAAATAGAAAAATAGTAGACCGCTCTAATACCACTTATCTGAATTTAAACAGGAACGAAAAAAATTAAAGATATAACCATAAATATAGAAATGCAACAAACTAACACTTTCATTGAAATCAGACACTAAAATATTCTTACAAACATAATGGAAATAAGACTAGGTCAGGCGATGGTAGCTTATCTCTAAGAAGAGATGTGGTGGCTACATGCCTCTGAATTGTGTTACAATAAGGCTTGAGGGCATATTTATTATTGAGAAACACTGGAAAACCCCAAACATACAAATACCTAACCCTAGGAGATGAAACGCCAAACTATGGGCCTCGTTGGGGTAAATTGATACATATAATTCCCAGGGTTGTAACTTTGGCATACGATCTTCATTTGACATACACGATAGCTCATTAGAAAGATCTATTTAAGGACTTGTTGTGATGTACAACAACCCCCCATTTCATAAAAATCTTTACACAAGATCTTAATATGAAATGGGTCCCTTTAAAAATAAACTTAGTTAGATGTGTGAATAAAATGGTATTTACCTCATCACAAGAAAAATCCTTACTAAAAGGCCCTATGTAAATGAATCATTTTATAAAGCCTTTTAAATAAAAAATAAAGTGTTCCTTTAAAAATATTATAAAACCATTCTATATTGCGATAAAGCGATCAGAGATCACATATCGCAATATTAAAGGAAACACACACAAAAACAAAACCTCACCCAATTCTCTGATCCGAAAAGGTAATCGCAATCGGTAATCAGGGAAAAAAAATGCCAAAGATACAATAAAACAAAGACCCTCAGCTCCTCCGATCCGATAAAGAAATCGCAATCGGCAAATCGGCCTTGTCAAAACAAAACTCTCAATGTGATAAAGCAAATCACAATCGGCAACCGGTGGAATCACATAACAAAGGGATAAAGCTCAAGCCAAATCCCGACTGCAATCTATTAATTGGGCGCGCATCTCGAAAGGGAAATATACATTAAAACAATTTGCATGCATTATGTTGTATCACCTTTTGGTAATCGGAAATATTTACAGCAAGTCCTTAAACCCTTCCCTTTGACACTCCCAATCGTCGATTGCCGATCAATGAAATCTAAAGTATGCTTGAAACAATCATTCGGCATATGAGCGATGTGATGGGCATTTATGATGTTATTTACCATGATTGACAGTTTAAACGGCTATTCAATACTGCAGTTAAGGATAGATCTTTCAAAGGATTTTATCCGTGGTAATCCTTAACTATATTTTATTTACCATATGCCAATCGACGTAATTCTATTCATTATCATATTGGCTGAAACCAGAAATCCAGAGAAAATGGGGAAGAAATCAAAGTAGTCCACAATGGCAGCTCCTCCAATCAAAGATCCTGGACCAAGCAAGAAAGGATTAATCTCATATATGACATGCCTTGGTCTGGGAAACACTAGCTGGGAGAGCATTTACAATCTAATAGAAGCAGAGGAGCCCGAAGAATTATCAGAGGAAGCCACATCCGATTCAACTAACAAATCAAAAGGAAATCTTAAAGAATTGGCTTGTTCTTATCTTCACAGGATAGCAGCGCGAGATAAAATCCTGCCATATACTGACGTAATAAAATGGGTGGTGGAGAAAATTCTAGTCTCAGATAGAACATTTTGCACAGCTAATGGGAGGATATTCGGCTCATTCCAACCTGAGGATCTCATGAAGATGTACCACTTACCTCAACCTGAGAAACGATACAACAAGGCATTCCTAGAAGCATTTGTGAAGGAAAACGACTCAGAGTCAGCCCTGAGAAGACAATGGAGGCATTTCCCGGAAAAGCACAAGCATGAGTCATCGAGTAAGTACTCTGTTGACTCATTGGCTTCCTCTTATTGCTATGCTGGGGCTATGATGCGTAGGATGTGGGGAATACATGATTATGCCAAATTCACCATAGAATTGGTTCCCCTAATGGGAGCTACAATCAATGGTTATGTGATGGATTGGGCAAATATTTTGTCCGATAAACTAGCCACAACAATTTTAGAGTACATAACAAATGCACATAAAACTTCCCGGATTATTCCCCCTTTCTATTACAGTGCATACATTATGGATACTATTTGCTTCAATTCTGAATATCTGTTACTTGGATGGAGATGGAATCCCCAAGACCCGAATCCAATCCATATTTACCACCAGCAGTTATGGAAGGTGCATTACAAAAATCACTTGTATAAAATTTGCAATGGTTTTATTCTCCCTGTATATTATTCTATTTTTAATAAACCTGCCCCCAGGATATCCCCAGAGGCAGAAATTGACTTGACAGCAGTAGGTAGTTGGTTCGGGGAGGAGAAATTTACTTATATAAGGCTTTTTGGTAGCCTTACTAAACCCCATGTTCTCCCCCTGTATGTGCCTAATAAATTGTTAGCTCGAGAATTGGCTTATCAAATAATAGTGGAAGGGACATCCAGAACCCTTAAGGATTCAAAGAAACACATGTGGCCAATCTTCCCTTACAATGCAGCATTTTCACTCTACATGACTACAAACATGCAGAGAAGGAGATAGAAAAGATGCTAATGTTGAATCTTACCACAATTCTTAATAGGCCATATGATCTAAGACAGGTTGCTTATAATGTCACATCTCAAGCCAAACTTGCTAAGTTTGATCATAAAGCGAATGACTTCGATTATCTATTTTCTTCAGCTGAATCATTATTTCAAGTTAAAGGATTGGCCAGGATGAGGTATCAAGATGAAGGGCTAGAAATGTTTAATAGTCTTAGAGACCAGAGGTTGCAAACTCTGCCTTTAGACCTATTAGCCACAACCCCAACAGTCCAGTGAAGCGAAACTGAACAAGAAGCTGTTGATAAAGCCCCTGCAGTGGAAAAAGTTCTTGAGAAAGAAAAAACACCAGAGCAGAAGAAAGAACGAGAAACAGGCAATGACATTATTGATTCAAACATTCATATTGATCCCAAACTACTCAAAGAATGGCAACAATTCTACTTAATCATCAACAATACTGAGATCTTGCAGAGATTTAGCACACCTGAAGTAACAACTGGTCAGAAGACAACAACTAATACAGTTCCAACTAAAGGAACTAGCATCCCACCCATGACTCAAAAAGATGTCGAAATGATTCCAGAGAACCCTTCCGATGAGATTGTTCTGCATGTAGAAGAAATACCACCCTTAGATGTCTTCTACAACCCTAAGCATAGGGTTGTAATAAAGAGACAAAGGAAAAAGAGAAAACTTGATCAATCTTCTCTTTTACCTACACAGATGGAGATAACTAATGTGGTATGGAGAGAGGAAGTCAACCCTTCTGAAGATCTTACTAAACTCTCTCAGTATGCTGGGGCATATACAACAACTACTATGGACAAGGCATCGGAAGTCAGTAATTTGCTTAAAGAGAAGGATCAAGCGATCATCTCACTGGAGACACAGGTACATGAAAAACAACAGAGGATAGAGCAGTTAGAGCAGCAGTTAGCAGCATAAAAGCAGTCAAACGACCAATTAAACGAGCAATTGCTCAAAGAGAAACAGAGGATAGATCAACATGCAGTTCAGAAGCAAAAAGAACTATCTCAAGCATTGAACAAGCTAAAGACAATGAATGAACAGTTGAGCAAATCAAAAGATGAACAGATCGCTCAACTGTCATTGCAAATAGAAAGGTTCAAAGAATTTCCTCAAGTGGAGGAATTCAAATCAGAGGCTCTCCAAATTACTAAAGCACTATCTACTCAGTTGAGCTTGTTATGTAATAATATTTCTCTTGTTCCTCCCTTCTGTGAAATTTCCTCGTCTATGATTGATAAGTCAGTTGATGCAAGACAAAAATTGGAGCAGGCAGATGAAACACTAACAAAGTTTCTCTCTTGGCAAGAAACCAAGGAAGGACAAGCTGCAAATCTGCCCCAAATTCTGGAATCACACAAGGAAATCCTGTTCCTTGAATGGCAATCTCAACTGATGAAAGTAGAAAGGGAAACATCAAGATGTAGATCGGTGATTGGTAATCTAGTGGAATTGATTAATAATATTCTTCATTTGTCAAATTTAATTTCAAAATGTACTCCAAGGAAACTGCCATCAGTCAAAGCATTGTAGCAGATATGGAAACAGGAGCTGGAAAAGAGGGAGAGACTGATCACAGGCATTCAAACTTTAACATGGGAAACCTTTTGGTTCTTCCTTGTTAAACCATATAGTCAAAGGACTACAATGAAATGCCTTACTGATGCAATCGGTTACATGATTCCTAAAATTACTGATGCCACATATACTGCCCAACTACATTCGCATATGAGTCATCCTCCAGAACTGCAACTGATGCTCGCCATATGCCAGCTCAAGCCAAAAGATAGTCAGTCGAAACAATGAACCATCCTTACCGACTGCAAGCATGTCTATTTCGGGGAGATTTTCATATATTTGTGATTTGGTTACACCAGCTCATAGAATTTTTATTTCATAGTTAGTTAGTTTAGATAGTATTTATAGACCCTTTCATGTTTTTAGAAAGGGTCCTAAAAATTTTGTATTAAGACTTGGATTGGAAGTTGCACTATTGTGCTTCCGATATATTTTTATGAAACTGGACTTGAATTTTGAGTTTTAATGAAGAGTACTTTTGTCTGATATGCACTACTGCTTCCTATAAAAGTATTTCCAAGTTAGAAAGCGAGATCCAAATGCAATTCATATCGGAGGGGATTCAAACACATATGGTACTATTATCTATGTTTTGCTTCATTCTTTTGTGTGAACCAACATTCATTCATTTTGCCATTGTTGATGTATGTATAAGCTCTTACATCAATCTCTTTTACTTATCACTATTGAATGTTCAAGAGTTGTTATTTTTCATCTATATATATGTCAATGATATATGAAAATCAGTGCAATAATGCTTTAATTATTACTTTGTTCAACTACTTGAACAAAGTAATTATCATATGAATGAATATTTTTGTTTAAAAGTAGAGTCATCTACATGCCTACTTTTTAATAAGAACCATTAAGAATTGCACTAAGACAGAGACTTCCCGGGATAGATTAGTTAATTATATTATTGCATTTTAGAATAAATCTTTCATCATTTTCCATTAGATATAAGTAAATTAAACACTTATCCATCCCATTCATAAATCATTGGGAAACTGGTCCCATTATATCCAATAGGAGCCACCACACCAAACGAAAAAGGAGCTGCCTTTAAGGTCCGGACTGGGTGGTTTTCCCCAATGTCGATGCAACGATTTTCGAGGCATCAACAAGACTACAACTAGTAATATCAAAAATTGAGTTTTATAACACATATTTTCCTCCGATGATTTTTGAAAAATGTCATTTAGGGCCTCAAAGCAGATCCAAAATTTCAGGACCCGAAAAAATGCCAAAAAAAGTAAATTGTGCTAAAATTAAGGAAACTAAAAAACTGAAAGAAACAATGGTGGGGGTCCAAGTGGAACAGGCAGGTGGCCACCAACATCCACTTGGATCAGACATTATGACATTGGACCATCGTTGACCATGGATGCCCATGATTGTAAACCTAAGGGATTTATATTAAACCCTAGGATTAATATTATAAACCCTATGAATAATATTATACCCTAGGAGTATGAACCAAATAAACCCAAGGGATTGATATTATAAACCCAAGGGATTAATTCTAAAACCCAAAGGTATTATAAACCCAAGGGATTAATATTATAAACCTAAGGTATATAAACCCTAAAGGGATTGATATTATAAACCCAATGGATTAATACTAAATACCCAAGGGATTAAAAATCTAACTAATTGATAATATAAACCCAACGAAATAAGATTAAACCTAAGGGATTAATATTATAATCCCAAAGTATATAAACCCTAAGATAAATATTATAAACCCAAGGGAATAATAAAACCAAGGGATTATAAACCCAAGGGATAAATATTATAAGCCCTGAGATAAGTATTATAAACCCTAAGATAAATATTTGTCACAATGCGACGTTGGAATATGGATGACCATGATTGATTTTCCTATTGAGATAATGTTTTTCACAATGCGATATTGGACAATGGCTAACAATCGTTGACTGTGGTTGATATCCATATTGAGACATTCTTTATCACAATGCGACGTTGGACCATGGTTGACCATCATTGTGACAATGTGATGTTGGACCAAGAGATACTCTTTGTCACAATGTGACCATGGTTGACCATCATTGAACCCAAAGGTATTATAAAGCCAAGGGAATAATATTAAACCCAAGGGACTAATATTATAAATGAAAGATATATAAACCCTAAAGGGATTGATATTATAAACCCAATGGAATAATAAACCCAATGGATTAATACTAAAAACCCAATGGAATGATAATATACATGCAAGGGAATAATATTAAACCCAAGGGATTAATATTATAAACCCAAGGTATATCAACCCTAAGATTAATATTATAAATACATGGAATATAAACCCTAAGATAAATATTATAAACCCTAACATAAATGTTTTTCACAATGTGACGTTGGAATAATGTTGACCATGAATGATTTTCATATTGACACAAATAAACCCTAAAATAAACATGGTTGACCATGATTTACCATCATTGATTTTCATACTAAGACGATGTTTGTCACAATCTGACATTGGACCATGGTTGACCATGGTTGATTTTCATATTGATACAATCTTTGGCACATTGTGACATTGGACCATCAATGACCATGGATTACCATGATTGTAAACCCAAGAGATTTATATTAAACCCTAGTATTAATATTATAAACCCTATGAATAATTATAACCTAGGAATATGAACCAAATAAACCCAAGGGATTTATATTATAAACCGAAGGGAATAATAAACCCAAGGGATTAATATTATAAATGAAAGATATATAAACCCTAAAGGGACTGATATTATAAACCCAAGGGAATAATAAACCCAAGGGATTGATAATATAAACCCAACAAAAGCCCCAAGGGTTAGCTCAACCGGTCAAAGCAGTGCCTCGCCATATAGGAGGTCACAGGGTCGATTCTACCTGAAAGCCCTTGGGGTCAGGTCAGTACATAGTCCGAGGGGATGTGATCCCCATTCGGGGTCGATCTGCCCAGAATTACTGTGTATGTAGCGGCTACCCAATGACCAAGGGTAACCATGAACCACCGGAAAAAAATAAATAAAACAAAAATAAATTAAATAAATAAAATTAAAAAAAAACCCAACAAAATAATATTAAACCCAAGGGATTAATATTATAAACCCAAGGTATATAAACCCTAAGCTAAATATTATAACCCTAAGGGAATAATAAACCCAAAGGAATAGTATTAAACCCAAGGGATAAATATTATAAACCCAAGGAATATAAACACTAAGATAAATATTATAAACCCTAAGATAAATATTTGTCACAATGTGACGTTGGAATATGCTTGACTGTGATTGATTTTCATATGGAGACAACGTTTGTCACAATGTGACGTTGGACAATGGCTGACCATTGTTGACCATGGTTGATCTCTATATTGTTATGTTGGACCAAGAGATAGTGTTTGTCACAATGTGACCATGGTTGACCATGGTATTGACCATGATTGAACCAAAAGGTATTATAAACCCAAGGGAATAATATTAAACTCAAGGGATTAATATTATAAATGCAAGGTATATAAACACTAAAGGGCTTGATATTATAAACCCAAGGGATAAATATTATAAACCCAAGGAATATAAATCCTAAGATAAATATTATAAACACTGTTGTCCTCTCAAATAATTCTAGGTTAGGTAATTATGCCAGAGCATCTAAAATATTTTGGTTGCTTTTAAATTTTTGGAAGACCAATGTTTTAAGCTTATGTAAACAAGTAATGTGTCCTAATTTCTCTCAAAACAATGAAAGGGGTGTTTCTTCACTTCTAAGCAGTAATTTAGCTTTAAAAGGTTTGGAATGAAGAATTCAAAGAAAATATGAATTTTAAGTATTCAGATAGAATATTTAAAATAATCATAAGACAGATGCTAGTAAACTATGTTCACTAACCAACAAAATGCATCTAAATTCATGAAGAATTGACAATTAATTCATGTAGAGGAGTTTATTTAGACAAATAGTCTAATGAACTAGTCTTTGTAATTTATTATAACTTCGTAGGAGATTCAATATAGACTGATATTAAGTTTATGTCTCACTCAGATTTCTGTTACATAGTATTTTGTCATACCTCCTGCACTTCCCTATGTCATACCCTAGAGTGCTCGAAACATGGAAATTATGTAGCGTACCCATCTTGATGTGCAATCCAAATCCTCCTTGAAGACTTAACGAAAACATGCCTTAAGCCTTCCGTGAAGAATTAAGCTCAAAACCCTAATTTCAGGGTCGGTGCAACTATGACACTACCAACTCGTGCTGATGGCGAGTTGCACTATACTTGCCTCACATTGTCAACGCACTTTTTACTTGGATACTCGCGTTGATACCTAAAAGGCAAGTTTTCCCAAAGAGGACAAATCTAGAGGCTTTCAGAATGACGAGTTGGAGGTTGTTTGTTGTGGATGTGGTCAAATTCTCCCAATATTTCCCTTTGATCTTATCCCTATGAGCTACCTCCTTGAGATGAGGGCCTTCCCCTATCTTTGGAGAGATCCTTACTCCCTCTCATTGCCTATATATTCATCCTCTCCCATTCCCAAATGGTTGGTGTCTGATTATTGGCACCCTTATGCTGAGGTAGTGCCTACCTGCTACTCATTTGGCTTGGAGAGCTTGAGCTTGGAATTTGACATTCACTTAAGGAGAGATTAATGACATCAAGACTTTGGTTGTATGCTTCCTCTTTTATTTCTTAATATATACAAGTGTTGGTTCACTTTCCATAAATGTTTGTATTAATGCATAATTGATCTTAATTCTCCTTAATCTGTTAAGTGGATGACTTTCGATTATGCATGTTGCACTTGTATGATTTCTTGTGTCTTTAATCTCTTGTGCAGGTATTCAAACTTTGTGAGCAGTAGAGCTGAGCCTGAGGAGCGAGCAATCAAGATCTTCAACAAAGGATTGAGCTATAGCATCACAATGAGGTAGGTCTCCTTCCTCTTCTCTCATTTCGATTGTAATTTAGGAAAGTGTCTTGTATATTGTCACGTAATTTGCTAGTCCCACTCATTGGGCTAGAGGGATTGTCTCTATCCGCGGAGAGGATTTACCTAGACAACAAAATGGCGACTTCACTATGGAAGCTATAACATTTCCATCCATTCCTTCTATTAGATTCTCTGATGAGTTTGACCAATCGTCGATTTCTTGGCTTGTATGCATCATTGTAGATATATGCAGTCACTAGTTTTTGCTTAAGAGTGTTGAGCCTGCTTTGATTTTGAAGATTTCTTATTTTTTCCTTATTTTTCTCGTCTAATGCATTTTCTTCTCTGATAGAAGTGTTGTCGGTGCTGATTTTGGATTTACAATCACGTTGCTCTACCTTTCATCACCCTTTTGCCTTTAACAAGCGTGATGATTTCAAAGGATAGAATAAAATTAGGGTTTATTCTTGTTTTCAGTGCTTTTCAACCTTTGTGAGTGCTTTTCCAGTATAATTACAATGTGTTTGTCTTTATTGTTATCCTTGTGGGATTACAATTGTACCTTAGCTTTATTGATGTGTATTTGAATCTTGATTGCCTTCTAGGGTTTCTAGGTCACCCTTCACTCATCGCTTGGCTTGTCTCTTTAAGATTTATTGCTTCCATTTAGGAGTCTTGCTGCAGTTAGGACACCATTTTCAAATTGCTTTCGGTTCATGTTTGTGAAGTTATTTTCATTAGTGTTGGATTGTCTTGGTACTTTGAAAATTGTGTCTACTCCATTGTCAAACATAGATTACAATTGTTTTCTTTGGTGAAACTGAAAGTGAATTCTTGTTTTGATTTCATTGTTTCAAAAATAAAAGTTAAAGGACTTCTTCATTTAAGTATTTTTGAAATGATTTGTATTTGAAACCAAAAGTGAATGAAATTTTAATTTTAGTTGTTTTGGATTGCATTTTTCCCTTTACTTGTGCATTATTTTTCATTTTTGAATCAAAGTGAAAGGAAAAGATCAAAAATATTAGTGCATTTTTGTTACACAAAATTTTTTCACTGTCCCTATACTCCCCGTTCCATGATCCTGGAGGACCTCTACAGTGAACCCCACATGCTTTCCCATCATGAAGAAACTCCCATTGTGTCCCTCTTCATGCACAAAACAATTCCCTTTTGCATCATTTCCCAAAAATATTTTGTTTATCCCAGTTTACAAGACTAGCGCTAATGACCCATGTCCTCCTCGCGCCGATATCCAAGGTTTACAACTGTTCCTAGCGCCGATCGGATGGACGAAGACCTTTCTCAGTCACGCCGATCCTCTTTTGGAAAGTTTTTTAAATATGGAGTCGAAGCTTCCAGCTCTAGAAGCTCCGTAACGGAAGTCTGGTAAATGGTTAGGCCCATGAGAAGAGGAACCATCTCCCATCCATCCAAGCTATAAAAACTTCTCTTTTCCCCAAGAAAAAGCTAGTTTTTAGTTGGGAGTTAGAATAATCGCCAAGACATCTATAGTCTGAAGTTTTCTAGTGTATGTTTGAGGGAGAATAGTGTGTTTGGGTGTGATTTGAGACTAGAAGGAAAGAGGCCTTAAAATCTCTGTTGTTGGGGTTGTCCATGAAGTGCTAGCAGAAGTGTGGGAACCCGGATACATCAGAGGAGACCAGCAATGTCAAGGCATCGATTGTAATATGTTTTTTATTTATATAAATGCAATTATCGATTGACTTCCTACATGAAGTGTCATTTTATATCTTTATGGCTTAGTGTTCCTTGACCTATTAAGTAGGTTGAATACAATATTGTATGCTATTACATTTGTTCTTTGCTATTTTTTTCTTGTTTTAGGTGTGTGAAGGAAGGAAATGAAGTATCGTTAGAGTGAGGAAGCAGGATCATCACCAAGTAGAATAGTGTTCTAAGAGGTAGGCCCTTTTAATTGATTCTAGCTTAAGGAAATCTTCCATAGATTGTATGTTTGTGACTAGACCCGCTCTCTCGGACTAGACGAATTGTTTATGTCTGCACTTAGAATTTACTTGCATCACAAGTTGGCGACTCCACTGGGGATCCAATCCTTATGTTTGATTGATTGTAATTTCATGGTTTTGTGTGAACTTTTCTAGTATCACCATTTCCCTCTTGCATTCCCTGCTTTGCCTGGTTTACTACTATGAGTCCAAAATTTACAATAGTAAGTCTAGTTTTTACTTGAGGAAATTTTTATTTTTTCCTTTGAATCCTCAGCCAGCATGTTTTTTTCTAAAATAGTCGCGCGATCGGATCGAGTTTCTCAAATAAAGTCGCGCTGACCCCCTTCTGGCACTTGTTGTCAGTTAGGCAAGCACACTGATGCCTATAGATGGAGATCAAGGTTTTCCCCAAATCTAAACCAGTGTGTCTTGCTCTCTTGATTTCTGCATCTTAGCATGTTTTAGGCTATTTCTCCCTGACTGGAAAGCTTGATTTGGCTTGGTTTATGTGCTTGTTGGTTTGACTTCTTTTACTTGATTTCTTGAGTCTTTGGATGGTTAGTGGCTCTAGGACATCTAGGTTGTCATCCATCCCGCTAATTGTGAACTCAATTAGTCAAGTTGTTGGTAAATTTACTCCTTGCATTTCGTTTATAGTCCTCTTACTGCTTTGATCTCCGTCATTCAAATTTGAAAAGTTTTGTTTGATTGTTTAAACATCTCTTTCTAGCATAGATCATGTTGCATCAATATGTTGCATTAGTTAGCATAATTGAAGACTAGAGTTGCATTTTCATTTGAAAATAAAAATAATTCTCTTTACCTTTGAAAGGACTAATTGAAGTGCACTTGTTAGGAAAATCGGAATTGGGAAGAGTTTTTTGTTATTTTTGTTTTAAAAAGTAAAGTAGTGAAAAAATTATTTTTCTTTCAGTTGCTTGGTTGTTTGCATTTGATTGTGTTTTCTACCCTCTCTAGTGTAAACAATTCATCGAATTGAAAGAGTCTTGTCTCATTTAGCTGTATACAGGGTTTTTCAAGTCACATCGCTAAGGCTCGAAAACCAAGACAAAATTCAAGATAAAATTTAAAATGAACTAAATTAACCTAAGATGCATTCAAAACCTAACGATCACATATAGAAGGTCTAGGCTAGAGACGTGTTTTGACGTCTTTAAACCTAGCAGATGTCGTTCGCTTCGACACTAGACAGTGCTAGTACAGACTTGTGCTCCCCATACCATCGAGTATATAAAGGGAGACCCCACTAGGCTTCAATCCTTTATCCATAGGAAGCCGAGTCTGCTACCTTGTAAATGTGATACACCAAACACAAGATTCGGGAAGATCACCTACCCGTACTTCTTGGTTCGCTAGGAGGTATTCTGCAGTTCACGGTTACCTGGTAATCCTTTCTACCTAGATCATCCTGAGTAGTCATTTGATAGTTTTGAATCTTTAAGCTTAAAATATCATTCAAGCACTTGTCCTTTTGAGCTCACTTCAAATCGAAAGTGATAGAGTCACCTTTGCTTCTTTCTCGACTCTTAAAACATGAAAGAGCACCAACTTTTTTTATGCGTCTTAAAAAATTGTTGCCCGCAATCTTATAACATCCCTGTTAGTCTTTTCTAGACCAAATCATGAGTATTCCTTTTAAATTAGATTTAAATCCTTGGAATTTATCTCTCTGTTCCTATTATTTGAGGCAAAGCCATCGTGGTTGAACCGTTTGATTCACCTAGTTCCTCTTCCTCTCCTCCATCTAAAAGATTGTCCGAGGAGCCATTTCCTGAATTTCCGTAGTCACTTGAGGACCAAGGTGTTGAACTTGGAATTGTTCTGAGCATTCAACCTTTGTCGTCTCGTCCTCCACCTCCCTCAGATACTAGGTCACTTTTTGATATCAGCTCAGAATTTCCGAATAATCCTATCCAGACTCCCGAGAGTCATCCGACCCCTAACAGTTAGCTTGGATTGGTTGTTTATCCTCTGAATCCTTTGTTCGACCCTTTTGTGATATCACCGCAGCGTCCATACAATCCATACGATCATCCAGGTATTCCTTTGTAATTATCCCCTCGAACATCTTCGGTCGTTCGTTGTCGCTTGTATCCACCCATGGAACCCGAAGGCAAATTTCCAGTCTCCTCTCCAGGTCACTCGAAGGTTTCCACTCCACACATTGTCAAAGAGGAAGAATATTAGTTTCCTCCTTAAGGTTTCCCTTACACGGGAAGCATTCCCATCAGTGTTTATTGGAACTTACCTCCTAATTATGTGACTTTAGCATTGTTAGTCTTAGGCACACCTAGTTTCTATTCACTTTGTCATAATCCTATTTGGTCATTTGGTGCTATGCCTACCACAAGTCTGTTCATTCAGAATCTGACCCCCCAACAGACACTGATTTTTGCAGTTACTTCAGTCCCAGTGCAGCCCACCGTTCCAAACCCTCTTATCTCATCAGTCCAAGTCACTTGTCCGGTGCAACCGATGGTCTCGAGTCCTGCCTCTATCAGTGCTTCGGTCCCTCCAATAACTGCACAAGTTTGCCACCACCTGGGGGGCATAATTCAAATGTCTCTATGGTGTTCAGCACAACTAATGTGAGCAGATCACATTCTCACATGGTTGGGGTGAACCAGCCTTATTTGGTGTTATTCAAAACCCCGTTGGTCCTACTGGATCAAGCAATGTCCAGTACCAACAGGTCCAGAATCTCGTTGGTTTGTTTGGGTCAAGCAATTTCCAGTATCAGCAACCTTATGAGGCTCATATTCAGTACCAAATTCCTTATGTTCCATATGGTTCCCAAGGAATGGTAAATCCACCTTACGTCCTTCAGCTTGGACAGTACGTTCAGCCTAGTCCGACCACCATTCCCTGTGGTTGTGGCTAGATATAATTTAAAAATTTTCAAGGTTTCAATCTGGGAACTGTCTAAGTACCTTTGCAGCAGCAAGGAAAATCTCTGCAACAAAAAGGGAAACCTTCATTGCAGCAAGGGCCATCCATGCAGCAGCAGGGTTTGATGATGCAGCATCAAGGACCATTCCAATAGCTGCAGGGGCAACCCTCGCAGCAGTTGTAGCAAACCATGCAGCAACAAATTCAATATGTTCAACAAACCTCCCAACCTATGTCTTCGCAAGGCCAACCTCTGTAGCTGCAGGGATAGCTTTTGCATCCGCAAGGTCAGCCCTTGCAGCAGCAAGGCCAACCCGTGCAGCAACAACCCTTATATGCATATCAATAGGGTCAACCTTTGCAAGGACAAGGACAAGGTCAAGTCCTGCAGCATCAGGCCCCAAATCCTCATGTCCAAGGGATATAGGTTCAAAATCCTCTTGTCCAAGGACAACAGGTCCAAAATCCTTATGTCCAGGGCCAACAAGTTCAAAACCCGTATGTCCATGGATAGTAGGTGCAAAACCCATATGTCCAAGGTCAATAGCCTTTTAACTCATATGTTACTCATCAACAACCTATGGCTGGAAAATTTCAAGGCTTTCAAGGTAAAAATCCACCCTATGGGCAAGGTAACCTACAGTGGGGGAAAAATCAAATGCCTTATGGAAAGAACCCTCCACTATGGGGACAAAATCCTTACCAGCAAGGATGGCTCCTCCAGTTGGACCCGCTTATCGACCTCCAATGCCTTTCAATACTCATTTGTCTTTCTTGGCTACGCTAGAGTTGCCAGATGTGTATTGACTCACGAATGATCCAATTCTTCATTCTCCCTACTGGCCTTCGGTCCCATCCAAGATACCAAGCGATTGTCCAAAGTTCGACACGAAAGCAAAATAAGATCCTCAAGCCCATGTGATGACATATCACCTCTGGTGCTCTTCAAATTCTTATGTTGACGATTCTATTCATCTCTATCTTTTCCTGAACTCTCATAGGCGTTGCAACCAAGTGGCACATCGAGCTCCCTTGAAGTACTTATTATGACTTCAACTCTTTAGCCATGGCTTTCCTCACGCATTTCCAATTTCTAGTTCACTATGAAACCGACACCTATCTGTGTACATCTCTCAAGAAAAATATTGCGACCCACATTTCCGATCACATCCATGAATGGAGACATAGGGGTCGCTTGATCAAATTTGAGATTGTTGATCAGTTACTGACCGAATGGTTCACCAAATCATTCGTCTCTCCAATTGCTCGTGATATCACTATGGGTGGGTGCGTCATAGAGGAGAAAGTCATTGCTCGTGCACAGTACTTAGATCTCGTTTACTCCCAGTCTGAAACTTTGTATGAGTTATTACCCGATGCTCCAAGGCCATCATCTGATCCAACAACATCAAAGTCACAGGCTACACCTCCTATTGATGGAGTAATTGGTTCAGTATCCCAGGCCCCTGCAAAATCTTCTTCCAAATAGAAGTCGGCCTCGAACACTGCTTCTAATAGTCCCTCTCAGAACCCGCCTGGCACTGGTAAAACCTCAAAAGTCCACGTTGTTCAGTCTACTATAGCTGACAAATCCTCGAAAGGTAAGAAGAAAGGAAAAGGCAAAGGTAAAGCCGATGCCCCAAAATAGGGTCCTCCTAAGTCATCTGTTGGTGATGCCTCCCAACAGAAGCCTAAGTATACGTGCCTTATTTGTGAGGAGCACCACTATACTAAGGATTGTCCCAGATGATCCAAAGTTAGTCGTTTGCTCAAAGGGACCCCAACTGTCCTAAAAGAGTTATTTCTGTTCCAACAGACCCAAATGGTAGACCAGCCTCAATTGTCTACTTCCTCAGGTTCACAAGTGTTCATGATGAGTACGCCCATTAATGTGGCTACTAGATCAAAAGATTATCAAACTCCTACCCCGATAGCAGGGAAAGAAAAAGGAGTTTCCCCTTCTTCTTCTGCCCCGTGAAGTTCTGCTCCTCTTCATATAGAATGACCTAACCCTGATTCCATCATTCGACCACCTTCTTGAGGTGTGCTGCGAAAGTTCTCGTACAATCCCAACACTCGCGCCATTTAGCACTATAATATTGTTGATGATTTGGCACAAGCACCGTCAGCTATGTCTGCCCTCAAGGTACTTCAAAGTTGTCCATCTCAATAGAGATCGTTACTATCGACTATTGGGGGTATTGATCCTGTTGATTCAACTCTTATATTTTTTGATCTAGAAAACCACATTCTGTGTCTTCCTCATCAAATTTCCTTTCTCATTCAGGTCATCATCAATGAGAAAACCATTCACATAACTATCATTGATGAAGGTGCTTCCACCTGCATCATGTATGTTTCTTGTTGGAAGGAATTTAGTTCTCCTACTCTGAACTAGTCCCCTAACACTTTGGAAGATTTTGACGGGCGCGATTCACGACCATTCAGTGTCTTATCCAACATTGCCATTACTTTGGAGGGAAAGACAATGCACGTCGAGGTAGAGATCGTTGATGCTAATCTCAATTATAATCTTCTACTTGGACGGAGTTGGACCCATGCCATGCATGTTGTAGCCTCCTCCTTGTTCTGCGTGATTCATTTTCCCCATCAAGGGAAAATAGTCACAGTTGACCAACTGTCCTTCTTTGCCTCTTCCTCCTCGAATGGCAATGTTTCGTATGTCAAGCACACTGGTGCTCCTTATGAGAGTGTGGGGGCAAGACTCTTTAAAGATCATGCTCTGATGGGTATCTTTCCACTCCCACCTCCTCATGTTGCCTCTATTAACATGATTTCGGTCAAGTCTAATCCTTGGGTCGTTCCCTCTCCTGATCTTGTTGATACATGGGGCGAAGTTATGACGCTAAGTCCAACCAAAATCAATTATGTGGATATTGTTTCAGCCTCAAGTTCTGTATCCTCTGATCATCCTATTTCAAGTTCATCTCTCGACGTGTTTTCTCAATCCCCATGGCTTCGTTCTGGCCCAGTGGTCATGTCTATGTGTCTTGAGAAGTTCTCTTCTCCGCTGCCTATTGACATGTCAGTTTTGCCTGCCATTATCAAGATCTTTCAACTGAGGGCCCTTTTATCCCCTCATGGATTCAGGTTTTTTCTCCCTCCCCAAGTTTTTACCAATTTCCCATTATTTCAGTGGGGTTGTCATTTGACTCATAACCCTCCCTCACCCAGGAGGCATGGAGGCACAACCTTATATGAGTTCTACTCTATTATTTGGCCGAGTCGATGCTTGCTCGTCATGTCAACGGTGAACCTCCATTGTTTATCTATGTTGATTGATTACCCAAGTCTGAGCATGGACTCTCTCAAAAAGTAGTATGCTTAGGTCATATTGAATCGTTACTTTTGTACAATAAGTGAGTCATTCATTTTTGTGCAATGTGGTTTGGTATGTTGTTTTGCAAGTAGCTTTCCTACTTATTATGTTTTTAACTACTTTGCAGATTTCAATGTCTCCTCACATTGATTTCGCTGATGCTGCTTGCCGAAGAACTCAGAATCTGTCATCCGCAGCATCGACCATTTATGACCCCCATGGTGAGTTGATTCATCTTCATGGGATTTGTCTAGGTCAAACAACTAATAACATTGTTGATTATAGCACAATTATCGAATTATTGGCAAAATCTATCACTCTTGGCATCCGGGATTTGGTTGTCAACCTTGATTCACAGCTTGTTGTCCTTCAAATCAACGGCAATCTTCCGTCAGAAACCCTCAGATATTGAAAATGTATCTACATATTCGTCTATTGGAGAGAAATTTTGTTTACATTACATATCATCTAATCTAAAATGGGGCACTGAAGGCTTCTTATCAGCTTACAAGAACCTCTCCCACTCCAAAGCTTAAACAATTTCCAAGATCTAGCTTATGCTTGACAATTTGCGGAATTAAAAGAACTTGAAATAGGTGTATGCTTTTGATTGTCCTTAACTGTTTATGAGCTTTGAGTTCATTTGCTTATGCTAAAATAAAACTCAGATAACAGTAAATAAAAGCAGCAAATAAACATCATACACATAGCAACAAGATGCAGCAAATAACCAAACCACATAGACAACAAGTTTAATATGGAGTTCACCCTGATATCTTGGGCTACGTCTCCTTGAGCTCTAATCAACTCGATTAGGCTCTTTGGGATTATGGCTTCAATTCTTTTACAAGTTTCACACTCAACTCCATTGGTTTACAAATGAACCAATGGGCTTAGAATGCCATCTTACCCCTGGTTGTCCTCACTCTACAGACAGATCTAGGCTTCTCTGGACTAGATTCCTTCAATCAATGCTTTGAGCTATCCTGAGCTCTAGCTTGCACCAACTCCCTCAGAATTCTTTTAACTATCTCTAGAACTCCTTCTTCTGTCTTCAGCACACATCGGACATCAGCAATAGCTTGATCATTTGATCTCTTTGTTGTTCTGAAACTTCATTACCGCTCCATGGCTCTTAGAAGTCTTCAGGATTTTCTGAACTCCATATCAATGGATTCAATGGTCCCCTACAGTCACCTTGACTATTGGAACCTTGATAATTAATGTTGGTTCTATTCTCTGCAACTGCCTCCAACCTCTGGCGGCCTCTGCTTCTGCTCTCGGCTCTGGCTCTTGGCTTTGGCTCTTGGCTCTGGCTCTCAGCTCTAGCTCTCATGAGCTTTTGGTTTCACTCAACCTCCAAGCGACTCCAAAACTCCCCCTGTCAATCGTGCTCTCTAGCTTTTGTGAGGCATCCTTCCGGCTCTCCGACTTCTTGTCTGTTTCTCTGTGTGTAATCATTCCTCTGCCTCTGCGTTTCTTCGACTAGCCCTCTGGCTCTCTGGCTCTCTGGATCTACGACTAGCCATCTGGCTCACTGGCTCTATGGATTTGCGTATTACATAACGCATCATTGTTACAGAAATACCCGCTCATAGAGTGGCACAGTTGTGATGGCTATTTCCAAATGGAAATGAACCAGTAGCCTCTTTCCAGAATGAAATCCACAAAATAATGCATTTTGGTTTGTAACGGAAATACATAGGAAAACTCACAAAAAACACATCATGAGCCTTTAACCCGGACTTCAAATAATATGTACCCGCATTTATAAACCCTTCAGGTCCGTCCCTTTATCGCAATATCAAAATCGCATTGCATAGGCCAAAACAACCCAATACATGGAAAATACAAAGAAATATGCAATTCTAGATTTCAAATATTATGAAATCGGGTCCAGCCTTTATCACATGTCATAATCGCACGTTGCATTAGCATGGCTCCTTTGTGCCGATTGTTGATCGCCAATCACCAATCGCATATTGCAATCGCATGTCACAAGTTGCAACGGCCCTTGTATCTTGGATTCGTTGATTGCCAATCACTCTATCGATGCTATTGTTATTGGCCCATCACGTCAGCATATGTTGCATGTAAGGACCCCCCTTGGTATTTGCGTGACCTGATCGTCAATCGTCGATATCGCAATCGCTTTATCGGCTCTCCCAGGTTCTGATATCACATGGCAACCTATCTCCGATGCGATATGTCGGAGATCACAGTCGAGGATCTTGAAGGCCTGCTGCTCCGCCCTTTAACATTGCGATGCGATATTACATATAGAACCTGCCCTTTATGCCTTTGTGATGCTATATTCTTTAAGCAGCCCTTAAGTCCCATTTATAAGAAATTTCCTCCTTTTCAAAGGACAATGGGCAATCTTCTTTTTACAATAACTTCTTCATCCGAAGTCCATTTTAGTCCATTCAAATTTCAGTAGATTCAAATTGAAAAGATCTATGTAATGAAACTATTTCCAAGAGCATCCTTTGACTTTAATTTTCCTCTGTGAGGAATATTTTTAGACTTAGAATTCTATACTAGATCCATTTTGGATCATGCCTTCCCACTAAAAAGCTTTTGGACTCCAAAAGACTGATATACTGATCTAAACAGTAAATGGGAGTACCTCACCCTCTTCTTTTAGCCTCCATACACTTGCCTTGCATAGTTTCTTTGAACTAAAGCCTTTGAACACTTCCTTCCTAGATGTGCTTGTCCCCCTGGGAAGAACTGTCTTCCTCCTTGACTTCATGTAGAACTCCTGATGAGAAGGTTACAAAAGGTAGTTTGAACTTCTCTGCCTTGATCATTGATCCAAGGTGGCTCAAACCAATGTGAAGTTACATCTACTTCACAAATTTTCATTTGTACCTGTTTGACATATTGTCAACAACAATTGTTAACAACAACAGGATTACAGAAAACAACTGGATGGCCTAAACTCCTGCTTCAAAAAAAGAAACAGATTTCACATCTTGTGAATTACCTCCATGTCTTTACATCTGCATACAAATGATTGACTAGATAACAAGCCAACAAAACATGCCTTTAAAACAATTGACCCTTCAAGTTAAGCATGTAGAAAAAGAACTCTAGGATTCTTTTTCAAAGATGAAGCACTTCATCATTATCTCCATCTTTGAGACCAAATCAACTTTTCCCAAGTCAATATTGCATTACATGCATGTTTACAACAAAGTAATCAACCCTTAAATTTAATCACACATACATGTTTAAATACAAGGAAATCATTAACATCCCTGTGTTCATGCACATCATTCTCATGCATGCATTTAATCTTTCAACTTTCGCTTAAGTACATTGTACTTTCGAAGCTGAAATGAAATACAATGTTTCATCCTTCAACTTTCGCTTAAGTACACTGTACTTTCGAAGCTAAAATGAACATAATATTGCAGCAATAAAGTGAGTCTCCTACTCAACTTTTCCATTCACCTTCTTGGTAAAACCCTGCAACTTGCATTCCATTAACAAAGAAATGAAAATAGATGTGTTATATCGATAGACATGCAATCTTAATTGGATAAGAACTCTAACCATTTCTTACCAATCCATTTCAAAGATCCTTCCTTTGTTTGCACATCAACAACAATTTGTGAATCATCTTGAAACACGTCATTTATGGAATCTTTCTTTCCATTCCTGCCATTCTTTCTTTCCACCTTCTTCAAGTTTCATGGAATCATTGTTGGATTCAAAGTCCAAAATTTTGTTGCAATATGTCCTTGCTTATGGCAGTAAGTGCAACACATGTGCATCCTCTTGACAACATGATTTGCCTTGTCCAATGGACCTTTGGCTTCTTGCTTCCTTTCCTTCAAAATTTTCCTGTATGTGGCCATTCTCTTCCAAAACCTAGAAGCATTATGGTTAACCAAACCACAAAAGGAACATGCAATTCTTTTCCCATGCTTATATGGAAATTTATCATGCTTTGCATAATCAAAAGGAATATGGTTAGAACCAGATTTATACCTTTCCTTTTCATCTTTATTACCTTCTTAAGGAGGTGAATTGAATGAAGAAGTAGGTCCCTTTGGAACACCATCAACCTCTTCAATGGTTTTAGAGTTTCCAGAACTCTCTGGTTTAAGTGTATGCTGATATACACCTTTTTGCAAAGTATGCTTCACACTATTGCATTCCCCAAGAATACAATCTTCACACTCTTGAGGTAGAAGACCTACAATGAAACTCCTTCTTGGAGCTGTTTCAATGGTCTTCATGGCAGCTTTGTAACTTTCTCCATAAGCTTGTCCATAGCCAAGACCCAAATACTTAGGCTTTTCCTCAACTATTATTGGCTCAACAATACCCTATGCATATTTGCCCAATCCTTTTCCTTTATAGCCCATCTTGGAAATTAACATGGAACCTATGCCTTTGGTATGTTTTTCAAAAGAACCAATATAAACATTCTTAGAGGAAATTGAATACAAACTAGAATTATTTACCTCTTCTTCAAGCTGATACTTGACTAAGGCTTCCTTTGCAACAAAGAGTTGTGTCTCCAACTCATGCATCCTTTCCAGGCTCATATTTGCAGTATGGAGTTTTCTCTCCATTTCCTGCAATTTGTTAGAAAGCAACTGATGCTCTTCCTTCATGGAATTCAACTACTCTCTAAGTTTGGTGCTCTTCCTTTCATCCTCATACATTTCTCTCACCATATCCATCATGGTGAACAAGTCTTGCTTCATTTCTTCATCAAAGAAACTTGTGAAGAAAGGAGAATTTGAGCACTCACTTTTAGAAGTTTTCATTATCAAAATGAACAAAAGAACTTCAAACAAGATTAACAAAGAGATTATTCAAGAAACCTTTTGCAAAAAACCTCTTGTGCTTCAAGCATTGCTTTGAGGTCCTTTGGGATAAGAATAATCCCTTCAGGCCTTCTTCCTTCTTGTCCTCTCTTGGACTTAGCTGTCAATAGCTTTCCCTTCACCTCTGCAAACTTAAACAATAGTCAGTTTACAAACAATCAAACAGCTAAATTCTTTCTACTATTTGAACACCTTCCAAGTCAAACAAGCATATAGATTGCTCCATCAATCAAGAATTCTGATTTGATACCACATCCATCATGATACAACCTGCTCTAGTATAACTTAAGCTCTGATATAACCTTCTTTGATGGTGGGGTTAATCAACCTGATCCTCTGATATAGCCAGCTCTGATACCACCTGATCTGAAATGGGGCACTAAAGGCTTCTTGTTAGCTTACAAGAACCTCTCCCACTCCAAAGCTTAAACAATTTCCAATATCTAGCTTGTGCTTGAAAATTTGTGGAATTAAAAGAACTTGAAATAGGTGTATGCTTTTGATTGTCCTTAAATGTTTATAAGCTTTGAGTTCATTTGCTTATGCTAAAATAAAACTTGGATAATAGTAAATAAAAGAAGAAAATAAACATCATACACATAGAAACAAGATGCAACAAATAACCAAACCACATAGACAGCAAGTTTAATACGGAGTTCACCCTGATATCTTGGGCTATGTCTCCTTGAGCTCTAATTAACTCGATTAGTCTCTTTGGGATTATGGCTTCAATTTTTTTACAAGTTCCACACTCAACTCCATTGGTTTACAACTGAACCAATGGGCTTAGAATGCCATCTTACCCCTGGCTGTCCTCACTCTGTAGACAGATCTATGCTTCTCTGGACTAGATTCCTTCAATCAGTGCTATGAGATATCTTGAGCTCTAGCTTGCACCAACTCCCTCAGAATTATTTTAACTATCTCTGGAACTCCTTCTTCTGTCTTTAGCACACATCGGACATCAGCAATAGCTTGATCATTTGATCTCTTTGTTGTTCTGAAACTTCATTACCGCTTTATGGCTCTTAAAAGTCTTCATGATTTTCTGAACTCCATCTCAATGGATTCAGCGGTCCCCTACAGTCACCTTGACTATTGGAACCTTGAGAATGAATGTTGACTCTATTCTCTGCAACTGTCTCCAACCTTTGGCAGCCTCTGCTTTTGCTCTCGGCTCTGGCTCTTGGCTTTGGCTCTTGGCTCTGGCTCTCAGCTCTAGCTCTCATGAGCTTCTGGTTTTGCTCGACCTCCAAGCGACTACAAAACTCCCCCTGTTAATCGTGCTCTCTGGCTTTTGTGAGGCATCCTTCTGGCTCTGCGACTTCCTGTCTATTTCTCTATGTGTAATCATTCCTCTACCTCTGCATTTCCTTGACTGGCCCTCTGGCTCTGTGGCTCTATGGCTCTATGACTGGCCATCTGGCTCGCTGGCTCTGCATATTACATAATGCATCATTGTTACAGAAATGCCTGCTCATAGCGTGGCATGGGTGTGATGGTTGTTTCCAAATGGAAATGAATCAGCGGCCTCTTTCCAGAACGAAATCCATGAAATAACGCATTCTAGTTCATTACGGAAATACACAGGAAAACGCATGAAAAACACATCATGAGCCTTTAACCTAGATTTCAACTAATATGTATCCGCATTTATAAACCCTTTGGATCCATCCCTTTATCGCAATATCGCAATCGCATTGGGTAGGCATGGAAAATACAAAGAAAATATGCAATTCCAGATTTCAAATATTATGAAATTGCATCCATAACCTTATCGGGTCCGGCCCTTGTATCGCAATCACATGTCGCAAGTCGCAACGGCCCTTGTATCAGGAATTCGCCAATCGTCGGTCGCTCTATCGGTGCTATCTCTATCGGCCCATCACATCGGCATATGTCGCATGTAACGGCCCCCCTTGGTATTTGTGCGACCCGATCGTTGATCACCAATATTGCAATCGCTTTATCGGCTTGCCTGGGTTCCGATATCGCATGGCAACCTATCTCCGATGCGATATGTCGGAGATCGCAGTCGGGGATCCTTAAGGCCTGCTACTCTGCCATTTAACATTGCGATGCGATATTACATATAGAGCCTACCCTTTATTCCTTTGCGATGCAATATTCTTTAAGGATCCCTTAAGTCCTATTTATAAGAAATTACCTCCTTTTCAAAGGACAATGGGCAATCTTCATCCGAAGTCCATTTTAGTCCATTCAAATTATAGTAGATTCAGATTGAAAAGATCTATGCAATGAGACTATTTCCAAGAGCATCCTTTGACTTTCATTTTCCTCTGTGAGGAATATTTTTAGAATTAGAAGTCTATACTAGATCCATTTTGGATCATCATCATATTATTCCTAGACATATGAATACATTAACAGATGCATTAGCTAATTATGTGTTGGATAGACATTTTCGAAACATGTAAAAATAAAAAACAAATCATTTGTATCATGGTAAGTAGGTAAAAATAGCATACATATGTGTGTGTGTGAATAATGTTTTTCATACATCAAAGCCTAAAAAAATAATATGTGTGTTCGAAATACGTCGGTGGCTCGCGGGCCTTATACATTTGTGGCTCACAGGCCTCAAAAATATGGAATGATAGACCTATGCACTAAATAGCATGATGCTCATGATAGCATGTAACTACTCAGACTACAGGATTCAGTAGTCGGCGGATCCGATCTGACACCCCCACCGTATGCCTCTGGTACTGGCGTGGGACATCACCCATCTAAGAGTACTCTAGGATCCCATGGGTCAAACCCTCGAGATTCCACGCAATCTCCTCCTCGTTGTCGCTCCCCTCCTAATAAGGAGTAACATAAAATTGTCGAGCGATGCGCCTGATAATCGGGGACATCCCGGAAGGGCGTTCTGGTCCAACATTTGCATTCATAAAATCAAAGTGTCATGAACACATATATTTCAAAAAAACAGTAAAAACATCAAAAAAATAAAAATTGTTTGTTTTTACCTCCATCATCAAAATCCTCCCCTTTTGGGAGCGGCATATTTGGATCTCCGCGGAATTCGGTACCACTATAAGGCTAATCCTCCACTACGATCAGTTTTCGTTGTAGCCATGAGAAGAAGGTGGACTTGTAGGACATCTATTGGCCCCCCATAACCCTGGGCATCAACTTGCTCCAACAGACCATCCATGGGTCTCGTGGCATCGGTGGATCCACCTCGGTTAGCTGGCATTGGAATAGCAGAACCCACTCCAGGAAGAAGGTCACTAGCATAGACCCAAAGCAAAATTGCTTCAGATTTCCCACCTTAGCTTTTGATAGCTAGTGCTTCATGTTGATTTTCATAGATTTTTCCCAGTTAAAAATAGTGGGTGTAGTGCACTCGATATCATACAAGAACTTGGACTTGTTAGTCTCATGCGATGCTTGGGACCCAGTGACTATGTTGATGGTCAACAGTAACAGTCTCAACACAAGATATCGAATAGTTGTGATCTTGATCTTGCCACTCTTGGATTTGAGAGCTTCTGGGCAATATTCGGTAAGTAACATGGGCACACTTTCCCCAATCAGCCTCAACCCATATAGGTTGGTTGGTTCCCCTCTTCGAGACAGTCTTGTGATGAAATAAATATCTGAAGTCTCCAACTCCATCTCTTGGTCATCGATGATAAAAATTTCTCGATTTATGTCCCATAGACTAATCAGGTACCGTAGCAGCTTAGGTTTAGCCCACATCCTTGGTGTGAGAAAGAACTTGAGGAGCCCACAGTTCCTCAAAGCCTCCAAGCAATTCAGATCAGCTATTTCTTGGGTATAAATATCCTCATGCTCTCGTTCTTTCCAATCCACCATTTTCAATGATTTCTTCCTGCAAAAACCATTTCATCAAGTCAATGATCATCTTTTGACAGAGAAATTTGGATTCAAGCGGTCAAATTGAGCACAAAGCATGTAAATGTTTTTTGTTTATGGTGCCAACGCGACTGTTTTGGTTGGCAATTTTAGCCACCCTCGCTAGGTGCAATTCCGTGCACAGAAATCACGCTGACTGAGGGCGAATTTTTTTTTCGAAATCCTTCCCATGAAATCAAAAAAATGGATAAAAATAGGTAAAAACAATAAGAAAATGGAGCTTAAGGTCTTCGATCTTACCTATAGCTGACGGATCAACAAATGACCTCTTGGATCTCCTGCAATTTGCTCCAGAAAAGTTAGGGCACAAAAGGGTTTCTTCAGACAAAAGTAAAATGGTAAAAGGTAAAAAATCATTACTTTTCCCCTTTTTATTTATTTTTTATGAAAATATTAGGGTTTTTAAAGTGTTTTTGACCTATTTTATCTCATAATTGCATAATGCATTTACCTTTCTTATGTGGCGACAAGTGACGAATTGTTGACGATGATACTCGAGTCTCATTTAAGCCCTTTTCTTGACTCATAAAACTCAAATGAAAAGATCGCCGAGTATTTTCCCTTTTGACTCGTTAAAGAAAAAAATGGGGAGTTCTTCTTTCAGCTCTTTTCCGACCTTTTAAACACAAAAAATTTGCTGAGCTTTTGTCATTTTGAACTCGTTAACAGATGCGAAATGTTGTTTACCCAGTATACATTTACCCCTTTTTCGGGCTAGGATAAACTATTTACCAAAAAGGTACTCCTTGACTAAAATAATCAAGTGGTTCTCTCAAGTATCGTTTTCTACCTTTTTGGGCTCGAGAGACACAAATGTACGAAAAGGGACCATGTGGAGTTTTCTTTTCCGTGTCTTTTTCAAACTCTCTAAACATGAAAAAGATATCGAGTTACACCTTTGTCGGACTCATTAAAACATTAAACGAAATCGGATTCGTCACCATGACGAACATGAGCTTCTCCTTCCTAGGGCTCACTAAACTTACTAGGTTGGATTCGTCTGAAGGATGAACTTACAGTGCAATCACATGTTATCCCCTTCATGCTTGTGATAAAAAATAATTGGGGCACTTGCTAGAAATGGTGGGGGAAATTTTGGAAATTTAATCAGTCGTGTCGGCAACTCACTCTTGAACATGACACTATCTGTTTCGTGTCAGTTTGGGGTATCCTCCTTTCATCATTGACCTTCCTGGGTTGGGTCGTTCATTTTTTCCTTCCATCTGATCTCTGCCACATCATCTTGACCACCGATCCCATGGATCTGAAAGATTCCAAACTCCATAATTGTGTCGCCAATATGTTCAAGAGTTAGTCCCTTTGCAATTACACTTACTCCTGATTCTCTAGACCATCTAAAATCATTTGCATCCCTTTTTCTCATGTCAATGATGTGGGATACACCATGGCCCTCCTTTGACATGGTCACTTCCTGTCGACTTCAGCTCATTATCTAGGAAGATGGCCGAGAGACTCCCTTCCAGTACCTTAGAGCTTGCATGCCCTAATGGCAAGTTCTTCGCACTCGACGACAAATTTGTGTCATTAGCTTTCGATTGTGTGATTTCACGGGTGATCGACATCAGTTCCTTTATTCACATTCTGTGAACTGTGCTTCTAGTACCTTGAGAGCCATTGTCATTATTGGTGGTTTCTCTCACGCTTGTTAACGGTTCACATCATTGATCGGTAATCAAGCAACTTCCTAGCATGATTGACTTCAACACATTCATTCACATGTTAGGATTTGTACTTTGATCGGGTCGTTTGGAGCGCAAGACCCTGGGCTAAGATTACACAAGTCTAGGTTACAAAGCAATGTGACATGATCATGTTAATATACATGTCTCTTTCAGATGGATGGTTGCGACCATACCATGAGTTGTTATATGTGATCCTTCTCATTATTGGATGGTTGTGACCATACCTCGGTTTCGTTATGATCCTTTCTACTGAATGGCTGTGCCCATGCCTTGGATCCATTTACATTATCATTCTCTAGATGGCTACGTCCATACCATGATTCATGTATTATTACTCATAGTTTTCAGTGATGTATATGTATCTACGCTTGCTTGCAGGTTCTCTGGCGACAGACTTCGGTTCCCTGCACGCAATTGTAAAGCATTTCACTCCTCACTCTAGTTCATCCTTCATGCTTTAGGGGGCATCTGTTACACAACATTTTGTCACTATCCCTATATTTCCCGTTCCATGATCCTGAAGGACCTCTACAGTGAACCCCACATGCTTTCCCAACATGAAGAAACTCCCATTGTGTCCCTCTTCATGAGCAAAACAATCCTCTTTTGCATCATTTCCCAAAAATCTTTTGTTTATCCTAGTTTACAAGACCAGTGGTAATGACCAATGTCCTCCTCGCGCCAATATGTAGGGTTTACAATTGTCCCTAGCGTCGATCAGATTGACTGATCCCTTTCTCAATCGCGGCGATCCTCTTTTGGAAAGTTTTTTAAATATGGAGCCGAAGCTTCTAGCTCTAGAAGCTTCGTAACGAAAGTCTGGTAAATGGTTTGGCTGGATGGAGTCGAGGAGGTCAGTTTTGGCTCCTTTCCCCTATTAGGATGGAACTAATCCAAGAGACAAGGCCTTCTCCCATGAGAAGAGGAACCATCTCCCATCCATCCAAGCTATAAAAACTTCTCTTTTTCTGTTAGGTCCCTATAATACTAGTGATTACCCCATTACTATTGTAGTTGTATCCCTTATTAATATTGTTGTGCCCCTATTGTCCCCATATTGTTATTATTGTGCCCCATAGAATCCCTCTATTGTTATTTTTTTGCCTTTATATTATTATTGTTAGGTCAGCTAGGTTATATTGTGACTCCTTAGACTCCTATATATAGAAAGGAGGTTTTGTCATTTGAATCATGAAGGAATCATTCATTTGTGTAATGTAAAGAAGGTTGCCCCTTCGAAGAGGCTGAATTCTAAGGTGTTGATCTATCTTTTCTATCTTTTTGTGAGCTGGTTTCATAACATTTGGCATCAGAACTTTTGGATTCTAGGGTTTTGCTGCTCCAAATAGGTCATCGTGGCATTTTCGCTATAATTTTTTTCTGCAACGTTTCAGGGTCCGAATTTCAGGGGTTTTCGCGCTATATTTGTGGAGATATGATCTGAGGAAGTTGGTATTGTTGCAGACTCCTGAATTACATTCCAAATAGCTAACCTAGGGAAAATTGTCATAACTTTCTCTCTGAGCATCGGATTGAAATTTCATAAGAAGGTATAGAAAGAGGATGAACTGTAGTTTCTTGTATATATTTTTCAGAGCCAAAGGTTGAAACAAGGACACATGGCACGTCTTACAAGTTTGCTCTACTGAACTAGACTATAATCAGGTCACTGTGGGAGATTTGGCATAACTCTTCCTTGGAGAATCCAATTTGGATCAGACTAGTGGCATTGGAAAGAGGACACAGATTGCTACTGCAGGTCGCAATTTCAAAACTAGAAGATCTGAAATTACAGAGATACATCAGAGGCAATATCGAGCTCCTACAAAGTGAAAAAAGGTGTGTAGATTTTTTTAAATTATTGCTGAAGCTTGGTTTGAAAAATTATTTTGAATGAATTCAAAGGGCATAGTAGAGCATTATTATCGGTAACTGATGCCCCAAAGAAAGAAAATGCAAACAACTAGTAAGCAACCAGAAAGATCTAGAATGACTCATGAAGAAGAGGAAGAAATGCTACATGATATATCAAAATTACAAGACCAAGTGCAACAAATGTCACTCTCAAAAAAGCTAACAGAAGCTAAGATAAATGGTGTGGAAGCTAAGATGAATGGCATGGAAGCTAAGATGGACAATTTGAAGATAGATTTGAACACAAATTTGAAGACAGGCATGGCAGATTTGAAGATAGATTTGACAAATTTTCTACAAGAAATACTTACTAATGGTCAAAGGGTAGTAAAGGAAACTCATGATGCGAACAAAAGAAATGTTAATCATGATTTCATAGACTCTAATGTTGGATTGAAGACCCACCATATTCCAAAAATCGATATGAGGAAGTTTGATGGCAAGGATCCCGCAACATGGATATTACAGATGGAGCAATTTTTCGATCTCAATAATGTGCAAAACACACAAAAGGTACGTATTGCAACTTTATATTTGGAACCAAATCATTTTGTATGGTATCAATGGCTTTGCTCTCGTAAACAAATTATCACTTGTGCAATTTTTACGGAAGAATTGACAACACATTATGAGGATACAAAATGCAACACTTTTTTTAGCCAATTGATAAGTCTCAAACAAAAGGGTTCAATAATGGATCACATTGAGGAGTTCCAAAAAGTGAACATAAGGGTAAAAAATATTCCAGAGGAGCATAAGATTGATGTGTTCATAGGGACTTTAAAGGATAATATCCAACATGATGTTCGCCTTTGGGAACCTGATTCAGTAGAGAAGGCATTCAGGTTAGCAAGAAAAATGGAAAGCAAAATTATGGCAACCAGGAAGCATACCACTCACAACTATAAAGATGGAAGTGTTGTTGCCCCTAGTCTTCCACAACCTATAAGGTTGAAACCACAACAATTGGAAGAAAAAAGAGAAAAAGGGCTTTCCTACAGTTGTGATAGCAAATACATTAAAGGTCATAAGTGTGCTGAGAAGAAATTATTCTACATAGATTGTGAAGAGGAAGAAGAAAAGGAGCAAGAAAGGTCAAAAGAAGAGTATATACTCCAGGAAGAAAGCCTAGATAAAGAAGAAATGAATCTGACCATATCTTGTAATGTGACTAGGATTACCACTCCTCAAACCATCAAGATAGAAGGACAAATCAAGAAGAAAAAGGTAATAGTGTTTATTGATTCAGGAAGTACCCACAATTTTATTCATTGTAAGGATTTAATTGCTTCCTATATCCAGCACCAGAGTGTCAAGTGATGGTTGCAAATGTAGGAACAATAAATTTCTCTGGAAAGTGCCATAATATCAAGCTATCCATGGGAGAATATGTATTGACTAGCCCAATGCTTTCCATTCCAATGGGAGGTGCTGATGTTGTACTAGGAGTCCAATGGCTACAATCCTTGGGTACAATAGCTTTTAATTTTAAAGAGCTTTCATGAAATTTTCTGCGGAAGGAAAGCAAGTTGAATTAAGGGGTATTGCAAGGAAACTGAGAAAGATAATCAACTCTAACGGTATGACAAAGCTTCTAAAAAAGGAACAAAGAGGTGTAATTGCACAATTATGTTTGCTAGATGATTCCACATTGAAATCATTTATTTCTCCAGATCTCCGAAAAGTCTTGGACAATCATTCCAAGGTATTTGAGACTCCCAAAAGTCTCCCACCTATTCGTGATCATGATCATGCTATTCATCTGATTCTAGGAAGTGTTCCTCCAAACATCAGGCCGTACAGATATCCCTATGCCCAAAAGAGTGAAATTGAACGTATGGTTGCAGAAATGCTAGAGGCTGGTATAATTCAACCTAGTCAAAGTTCTTTCTCCTCTCCAGTAGTATTGGTGCACAAGAAGGATGGATCATGGCGCATGTGTCCGGATTATAGGGAGCTCAACAAGCTCAATATTAAAGATAAGTTTCCCATTCCTGTCATTGATGAATTACTAGATGAATTGCATGGATCAATTTACTTCACCAAGTTGGATCTTCATTCAGGATATCATCAAATTAGAATGAAGACTGAAGACATTCCAAAAACAGCATTTAGAACTCATGAGGGTCATTATGAATTTTTGGTCATGCCTTTTGGCCTTACCAATGCACCTTCTACATTTCAAGGTCTGATGAATTCCATTTTCAAACCCTTCCTTAGAAAATTTGTGTTAGTATTTTTTGATGATATACTAATCTACAGCAAGTCTTGGAAGGATCATGTTGAACATGTTGACAGGGTGCTACAACTATTGGAGGAGAAACAATTATATGCAAAAAGATCCAAATGTTTCTTTGGAGTACAAGAGGTGGAATATCTGGGTCATATTGTATCTCATGAAGGAGTTAAGGTAGACCCGAGCAAACTTAAAGCAATTAAGGAATGGAACATCCCCACATCCATAAAGCATTTGCGAGGATTTCTCGGGTTGACAGGGTATTATTGCAAGTTTGTTAAGACTTATGGGAGAATAGTAGCACCTCTAACAACATTATTGAAGAAAGATGCATTTTCATGGACTCCAAAAGCAACAAAGGCCTTCGAACATCTTAAAGAGGCAATGTGCCAAGCACTGGTCTTAGCTACACCGGACTTCACAAGAACCTTTATTGTGGAATGTGATGCTTCAGGAAATGCAATTGGTGTTGTTTTAATGCAAGATGAAAGACCCATTGCTTTTGAAAGTCGTCCAATCAATGGAAAGTTTTCACACAAAGCTATTTATGAGAAGGAAATGTTGGCAATACTACATGCACTTAAGAAATGGCGACCCTACCTAATGGGAAGACACTTCAAGGTAAAAACGGATCATGATAGCCTTAAATACTTTTTAGAACAAAGATTATCCTCTGAAGAGCAACAAAAGTGGGTCACAAAGATGTTGGATTATGACTTTGAAATCATCTACAAAAAAGGGAAGCAAAATGTGGTGGCAGATGCACTCTCAAGAAAGGATGAGGATGTGGAAGCATTGTTGTGTGCCATTTCTATTATTCAACCAGATTGGATAAACGAAGCAAGGGAGGAATGGAAGAATGATGAAGAAGTGTGGGCACTTATTCGAAAGTTACAACAAGATTCCAGTACATATGATACATTTAGCTGGCAAAATGATTCGTTATGGTACAAAGATTGCTTATACCTCTGTAAGAATTCCCAACTCAAGCAAAAGATTCTTATGGAATTGCACACTTCTCCCTTAGGAGGGCACTCAGGATTTTTAAAAACTTACCACAGGGTTAAGAAGGATTTTTTTTGGGATGGCCTTAATTCGGATATTCAAAAGTTTGTGGTGGAATGTTTGGTTTTCCAACAAAATAAAGTTGAAACAATTAAGACCCCAGGTCTATTACAACCTTTATCCATTCCAAGCCAACGTTGGGAGGAGGTTTCAATGGATTTTATCACAGGTTTACCCAAGTCTGAGGGAAAGAGTATCATCATGGTGGTAGTTAATAGACTTACCAAGTATGCACACTTTTGTGGATTATCACATCCATTTAAAGCCAGTACAGTTTCTACTGCATTTATGGAAACAATTCAAAAGCTACATGGAAATCCAAAGATTATTGAAAGTGACAGAGATCCCATTTTCACTGGAAATTTTTGGACAGAATTATTTTCTTGTCTTGGTACTCAGTTAGCTCATAACTCATCTTATCATCCTCAATCTGATAGGAAAACTGAGATAGTAAACAAATATTTGGAAGGATATCTTCGTTGCTTTGTATCTGATAAATAGACACAATGGGTCAAATGGTTGCCTCTAGGTGAATGGTGGTATAACACTTCCTTCCATACAACAACAAAAATGACCCCATTTATGGCACTTTATGGATATCAACCAGAATCCATCACATCATATTTAAGAGAAAATTCTAAGGTTCAAGAAATGGAACATCACATAGAGCATCAACAACAAGTCCTCCAACTCTTAAAGGATAACCTCGTGTTGGTGCAGAATAGAATGAAACAACAGGCAGATCAACATCGCAGTGAAAGAAGTTTTGATGTAGGTGATTGGGTATTCCTTCGGCTACAACCATATAAACAAATGTCCCTTAAGCAAGCTAAGAAGGATAATAAATTATCACCAAAGTATTATGGTCCGTACAAGGTGTTGCAAAAGATTGGTACTATGGCATACAAATTGGAGCTTCCTGCAACTTCTCGAGTGCACACAGTTTTCCATGTTTGATGTTTAAAGAAGGTTATAGGCGACAAGCTCCTAGTTCAAACAATATTGCCAGAACTTGACGAGGAAGGAAAAATTATATTGGAACCGGAAGCAGTCACAGAAACAAGAACTCAACAGCTACGAAATCGATCAATTTCGGAGTATCTCATCATGTGGAAGAACTTATCCACTGAAGATTCCACATGGGAGGATCAGAATTTTATACAAAAGCATCCAGAACTACTCAAGCGTTGAGGAAAACACTTTTTTGAAGGAAAGGGGGATGTTAGGTCCCTATAATACTAGTGATTACCCCATTACTATTGTAGTTGTATCCCTTATTAATATTATTGTGCCCCTATTGTCCCAATATTGTTATTATTGTGCCCCATAGAATCCATCTGTTGTTATTTTTGTGCCTTTGTATTATTATTGTTAGGTCGGCTGGGTTATATTGTGACTCCTTAGACTCCTATATATAGAAAGGAGGTTTTGTCATTTGAATCATGAAGTAATCATTCATTTTTGTAATGTAAAGGAGGTTTCCCCCTCGAAGAGGCTGAATTATAAGGCGTTGATCTATCTTTTCTATCTTTTTGTGAGCTGGTTTCATAAAATTTTCCCAAGAAAAAGCTAGTTTCTAGTTTGGAGTTAGAATAATCGACAAGACATCTATAGTCTGAATTTTTCTAGTGTATGTTTGAGGGAGAATAGTGTGCTTGGGTGTGATTTGAGACTAGAGGGAAAGAGGCCTTAAAATCTCTATTGTTGGGGTTGTCCATGAAATGCTAGTAGAAGTGGGGGAACCCGAATACGTCAGAGGAGACCAGCAATGTCAAGGCATTTGTTGTAATCTGTTTTTATTTATATAAATGCAATTATCGATTGATTTTCTACATGAAGTTTCATTTTACATATTTATGCCTTAATGTTCCTTGACCTATTAAGTAGGCTGAATACAATATTGTATGCTATTACATTGGTTGTTTGTTGTTGTTTGCTTGTTTCAAGTGTGTGAAGGAAGGAAAAGAAGGATAGCTGGAGCGAGGAAGTAGGATCATCACCAAGCACAATAACGTTCTAACAGGTAGGCCCTTTTAATTGATTTTAGCTTAAGGAAATATTCCATAGATTGTATGTTTGTGACTAGACCCACTCTCGCAGGCTAAAGGAATTGTTTGTGTCTGCACTTAGAATTTACCTACATCACAATATTAGTGAAAGAAAAGTGATTTTTGTTTCTCATAGGATTACATTTTGGCATTTCATTTGTTAGTGAAAGTGAAAGAGTATATTTCAATTTTACATTTTTCTTTGGAAAGTTAAAGAATTATGGTTGGATGCATTTTTCTTGATTGATGAATTTTCTTGGTTATCTCTCTTCCCTCGTTAGTTTAGCCTTCATTGAATGAAAAGATTTAATTTTTCTCATTTAATTGCATTATAGGAAATCAGATGACATTGTTGAGCCATAAAACTAAAACCTAATTCAAGATAAACTTAAAAATTACCTCAATCAACATAAGGAGCATTTGTAACCTAACGCAAATATCTAGAGTTCTAGGCTAGAGACGTGTTTGTAACCTAACATAGCAGTTGTCGTTAACTACATGTATTGCATCCCGGGGGTGGAATCCCATCCCAGTATGGAAGTATATCGAAGGTTCTCTAGTAATTTCGGGTATATAGGAGGCACTTTAGTATGGAAAGTATATAGGGACGCTCTCATCGAATGGTTATGCATTAGATAGCGGTAACACAGACTTGTGATCCCCATACCATCGAGTATATATTGGGAGACCCCATTAGGTTTTTATCCTTTAGCCACATGTAACCGATTCAGCCACCTTGTCAATGTGATACACCGAACACAGCATTCAGGGAGATTGGTCGTCGTATGTCAAGTCCTTAGTTTCGGCTCAAGTGTATATAATGGTTCATGGATACTTGGTAAACAATATTGCCTAGCATTACCCATTTTGATTTATTTATTGTTTCGTGTCATAAAATTAACTACCAAAGATAACATGTCAAACCCGTGCAGTTGCTTCTTGGCATCACATTGAGTAATTCCTTGTAAATTTTAGTTTTAATCAGCCCTCAATGAATCATCTCTTCTCCTTCTTCTCTTGAGAGAAAGTGATCGTGGCTTAACCATTGCGTTCACCCCACAGTTCCCCTTCATCATTTATACTGAAGGGTCTTCACAAGGAGTTCATCCTAAACTTTCGCAGTCACTTGAAGCTCAAGGCTTTGAACCTGGAATTGTCCCAAGTATCCAACCCCTTGCTTCTCATCCTGCACCTTGAGACTCATCGTTGTCTCAGGAGTCTGATCCAGAAACCCCTGAGAGTCCACAGAGGTTTGTTTTATACCCTCCTAGTGCGCTATTTGATCCGTTTGTGATATCTCCTCAACACCCTTATAGTCCATATAACAACCCTGGTGTTCCTTTGGAGTTATCTCCTCGTCCATCTGGGATTCCTCCTCACCAATTATTTCCACCTATGGATTCAGAAGGTGAGATTGCAGCCTCTCTTCGAGGTCCTCTGAAAGTCTCCGCTACCCACACTCCTAGTGTTTATAATGAATCCAAATATGAATTTCCTTCGGAATTATTTCCTTATGTAGGAAGAGTTCCATGTCAATCACCTCCTGAAAACAGTGGGCCTATGTTTCCTCATGGTTATAGAACCTTGGCTCAACTAGTTTCGGGAACTCCCAGTGCTTCTTCATTATACGAAAATCCAATTTGGTCATCAAATTCTATGCCTACTTCTGGTTTGTTTATTCCTAATGTGACCTCTCAGATCCCTGTACAAACTGTCGTTACTTCAGTTCTGATTCAACCGACGATTCCATCACAATCGTTACCTTCATTTCAACCTTCCATTCTGGTGCAACTGACAATTTCAGTTTATACGTGTGTAAGTTCCTCAATTCCCCCATCAAATGGAAAAAATGTGTCACTACCTCATTCCCAGCATGGGGGGGGAATTCCAAATATCCCTCTTGTTTCAGGTGGAACCCATGTGAGTGGATCACAACCTCACATGGTTGGAGTGAGTCAACCTGTTAGTGGTATTCCTAATCCTGTCGATTCATCCTGGGCAGGTAATATCCAGATTCAACATCCTTATGGCCTAAATACCTCTCCAACAGTCTTATGTTACATATGGTTCACAAGCACTACAAACTCCACCATATATTCCACAAGTAGGTCCTCATGTGAAACCTAGTAAAAATCCTATTCCCGATGCTTATGGTCAAATCCCAATTGGAACTTATCAATAACAACATGGAATCCCTCAAGGAATTGTTCAACAAAATTTACTGAAATAAGCGAAATATTTACAGCAGTGAGGGAAAACTTTGCAGCAACACGGAAACCTTTGCAGCAGTTTCAACAACCTTTGCAACAGCAAATGCAGTTTTTCCAACAAATGAACAAACCCTTCTATCTGCAAGGGCAACCATTGCAGCAGCAAGCTCAACCCTTGCAGCAGAAAGTTTAACCTTTATATCAACAAGCTCAAACCTTGTAGACACAAGTCCAACCCCTGCAGCAGGAAGGGCAGTAGCTTTATTACCAGGGTTAGTAGCTGCAACAACCTTACAATCCATATGTCGCACACAATGTTTATCAACCATATGGTTATCACTGGCCTATGGCAGGTCAATATCAACTCTACCCTGGGAGAATCCACCTTATGGTTAAGGTATCCCTTAGTGGGGAAAAAACCATGCCCCTTATGGTCAAACCCTCCACTTTGGGGGCAGAACCCTTACCAACAAGGTTGGAACCCATAGACTGGGCTTTACCAAATGCCTTATATTCCTTTTAACCCACAATTATTGCTTCTCACGACGTTGGAACTGCTCGATGTCTCGATGCTTACTAATGATCTAATACTTCATTTGCCTTATTAGCCTCAAGTTCCCACTAAAATTCCAAGTGATTGCCCCAAATTTGAAGGAAAAGCTAAAGAGGACCCTCAAACCCATGTGATGACATATCACTTATGGTGTTCTTCTATTTCCTACGTTGATGATTATGTTCGTCTCTGCCTCTTTCAGCAAACCTTGACACGTGTTGCCACAAAGTGGTATATCAAGTTGCCTTGAGGTACCTATGCAGACTTCAACTCTTTTTCCATGGCCTTCTTCGCCCACTTCCAGTTACCATTTTGTTATGAAACTAGTACCCACTTGCTCACATCTCTGAAACAGGATATCACAACCCTTATCTCCGATCACATCCATGAATGGAGACATCGGTGTCGCCTCCTAAAGTTTGAAATCTTGATGAGTTTTTGACCGAATGGTTCACCAAGTCATTTGTAAAAAAAAGTCATTGCAAATATAGCAATGGGAGGTTATGTTACTAAGGATCAAGCCATTTCCTGTGCCCAGAATTTGGATTTGGTTTATTCCCAATCTGGCACATTCTATGAAATTTACCTGATGCTCCAAGGCCATCGTCGGATCCAACATCTTCGAAGTCACCATATGTACCACCTACTGATGGTATCATTGGATTAGTATCCCAAACTTCCGCTAAAGCTTCTTCGAAGCAAAAATGTGTTTCAAATACTAGTTCTAATCCTCCTTCGAAAACCCCATCGAATCCTGGTAAAACCTCCAAGGTTAATGTCGTCTAGTCTACTGCAGCAGATAAAACCTCAAAAGGTAAGAAAAAGGGTAAAGGTAAAGAAAAATATGATACCCCGAAATAGGGTCCTCCTAAGCCATCTACGATGATTCCTCCAAGATTAAGCTGAAATATCCTTGTCTCATTTGTGAGGAAGATCATTAAGGATTGGCCCCGTCATGCAGAAGTTATTCGTTTATTGAAAGGAAATGAAAGAGCCATTTCCATCTCACTAGACTTAGTTGGTAGACAAACCACAATCCTTTGCCTCTTCTGGTTCTCAAGTTTACATGATGGGTGCACTACCTATCTCTATGGTCACCTGATCAAAAGATTATCAAACTCCTCAAAAAAGACAGTGGAAAAGGAAGTCACTGATGCACCTTCTACATCTGCTCCACCCAATTCTAGTCCTCTCCACATCGAGAGACCTAGTAATGAATCTGTCATCTGACCGCCTCCCAAAGGTGTGCTTCGGAAGTCATCCTATAATACGAATGCTAGATATGCTCAAAATTACATATTGTCGAATATTTAGCTCAAGTGCCTTCAACGATGTCTGCCTTAGAAGTTCTCCAAACTTGTCCAACACATCAGAAATCATTATTGTCTACTATAGGAGGCATCGATCCTACCGATTCGAACTTGTTTACTTTCGATCTAGAAAACCATGTTCCTCTTCTTCCTCATCAAATTGCATTTTTTATTCAAGTCATTTTAAAAGGAAATATGCTTCATCGGATTGTCATTGATGAAGGTGCTTACACCTTCATCATGTTTGTTTTGTGTTGTAAAGACATCGGCTCTCCACATCTCAACTAGTCCCCAAACACCTTAGAAGCCTTTGATGGTAGAGGCTCCTATCCTTATGGTATTCTCACGAGTTTGCCCATTACCTTGGAAGGTAAGACTGTCAAGTTAGAAGTAGAAGTTGTAGATGCAAATCTGAATTACAACATTCTACTTGGGTGAAGTTGGACCCATGCCATGTTTTGTGTGGTTTCCTCTTTGTTTCGGGTGCTCTTTTTTCCTCATCAATGGAAAATTGTCACCGTCGATCAATTGTCCTTTTTCTCTTCTGGTGCTTTAAAGGGAAACATCTCATATGTTAGAATACCGATATTCCAAATGAGAGCATGGGAGCAGGTCTTTTCAAATATTCTTCATTAATAGGAACTTTTTCTCTCCCACCTTCTCATGTCGCCTCGATCAACATGATGTATATCTCCAATTATCCGTGGATCATCCTTACTCTGAATTAGGTTGATTCTTTTGGTGATGCTATGTTGCTAAGTCCTTTCGAACAATCATATCAAGAAGTTGTCTTGGCTTCAGTGGTCACTTCATAAATTCATACCATTCTCAGTATGCACCTGGAGACGTATTCACAATATCCTTGGCTTGGTTCTTGGGATTCTCTGGATCTCTTGAGCGATATATTCCCCACTGACGAGAGTATTGTTGAGGTTATTTTTCTTGACGAAACTCCTTGGAACGATGCCTATCATTGGTCCTCGTTTCTTCCAAGTCTTAGTGAGATTCCTTCGTGTCTTGAAGCTTTTGTTTCTCATAACCCGACGCATCCACTTCAAACACCTGCTTTGGTGCACGAAGTTTTTTTCCGAAGGTAATATGGGAAATATTATTGCTACCTTACCCATTGATATTTCAGTTATACCTTAAATTGTCCCAATATTTCAACTGTAGACATCTTTTTCTCGTCATGGGATTCAGACTTTCTCACCTCACCAAGTTTTTAAAAATGTTTACCCATTATTCCAATGGGGTATTCATCCTATGATTCGTAACTCTCACTCACCCGGGGGGCATGGGGGCATAGCCATTTATGTGTGTTATTCCACTTTTTTGCCTAGTCGATGCTTACATGTCATGCCAACGGTGAAACTATGTTGTCCTTCTCTGTTGATTGATTACCCGATTCCAAAAATGGGCTCCATATGAACTTTTACGCATGTTCTTCCATGTAATTACTTTTGTACATTAGTGTGTGAATTCATTGGTGTGCATTTTTTATTTTTTTGGTGTGATTGTTTGCTTTGCATACATGTTTCCTCTGCTTACCTTGTGTTTCACTCAGTTCGCAGATGTCGTCAAACCATTATGTTGGTTTTGCTAATGGTGCTTGTCATAGCACACAGAACTTATCCTCCGCAACTTGGGCACTCTTTGCCCCTAATGGTAAGTTGATCAATTTACAAGGTATTTTCCTGGGATGAACAACTAATAATATTGCCGAGTACAGTGTAGTTATTGAAGTGTTATCAGATTAGAAATTTGGTTGTTAAGTTAGATTCACAACTCGTTGTGCTACAATTAAATAGTCATTACTCAGTAAGAAATCCACAAATTTTGCGTATGTATCTACGTGTTTGATTACTGGAAAGAAATTTTGATTATATCACATATCAACACATTCCACGAAATTTGAATACATTAACCGATGCATTAGCATAAACATTTGCATCACTTATAAAAAATTGATCATGTCATCATGAACACATAATAGATAATAGAAACATGCATATATATATATATATATATATATATATATATATATATATATATATATATATATATATATATATCGAGTCTGTCAAAGTTTGTTCATCAAAATCTCAAAAGATAAGTGTTATGGGACACATGGATTTCAAAGCCTACAATAGCATAGATAAACACGACTAAGAAAAGGCTATTCACCCACATTATGCTCGTGATAGAATGATACCGCTCTGATAACTCATCTTAACAACCGACTCAGTCTCGCAGACACTCCTACTATATTCCTTCAGTATCGCAGTGGCACATCATCTATAGTCGCGTATTTTGGAATCCCTCAAGTAATCACTTCCAGATTTCGTTCCATTTCTACCATAGGATCTACTCCTTCCTCGTATGGAGCATATTTTATCTAACATGATACTTTTCGTGCTATTGGTGACATGCCAGGAAGCCTTTCCAGTCCTACATCTGCACAATTATCACAAGTGAACTCTGAGATACACTTTAAACAAAAAATCATAAAACTTGAAAATTTTCCAAAAACAAGTTTTACCTACATCAGTCCACTATACACCCAGTGGTAGAGGAAGATCTAGATCTCCTCTAAAATATATACCTGCATAGGCATAGTCATCCACGATGATCAGTTGTTGGTGCAGCCAACCAAAGAACGACGGAGGAAAATGCATCTGTTCACCTCCCCCTCCTCAAGGCATGATCTCACTCCATCTGAGGAACCTCGGATCTTGTGGAGTTGGGTCGTCCACCTCTATCCAATGGTCTCGAAATAGGGGTACATGCTCCAAAAATAAAGTGACCAAAATTGATCCAAATCTGAACTACTTCAAGTTTCCCAGCTTGCCTTCATGTTGACCGGTAGTCCCTCGCACCAGTTGAACGCTGTTGGAGCAAGGCAATCCACTGCGTATTTGAATTGTGATTTCCTTTCCTCATGTAATGCCTGCACCCTAGCTATACAGGCCATGGCGTGTAGAATCATCCTCATGGGAATATTGTCGACAGTTTTTATCTTCACCTTCATGCTCGCAGTTGTCTCTGCACTTGGGAAATGCCTTCTAATCAAGGTATTGGTGCTCTCACCTCCAGTACGAGCTACAAAGAGTTGGACTCTTTCCCCTCTTCTAGAAAATCTAGTGATGAAGTAGATATCAGCTGCTTCCATCTCTAGTTCTTGATCTCCAATGACAAATATCTATTGATCAACATCCCATAGTCGGATCAGATAGTGTGAAATCCCATTTTGAGCTCTGAGTCCTGGGTTCAGAAGAATTTCAGTAACCTCCAGTCCCTCAAAGCATTAGCACATTCAATTCTTTGGGCAGCTTGGTGATCTTCTCCCTCATGGCCTCTTTCCTTCCATTCGATGACCATTTTTGTCAAAATCTCCTGCAAACAACCCATAAATAATGATTAGATGCCTTTCCACGGGTCAAAATCATGAAAAAACCAATCAAGAGAGAGGATTTCTCTTTCTATTTTATGATCTGTTTTTAACGTGACTGTCTAAATTGTTTTCGCACTGGCATCACAAGATCCTTTTGGGCTCAAGGGTGATCAACGCAAATCTGATGAGCAGACTCATGCTAATCGCCCGCGATTTTAAAAATTTAAATACTCCCCTTAACTAGCTAAAATCCCTATGAAATAGCATGAAATAAGTATAAAAAGCAAGATAAAATGAAGAACTCTTACCTGCAACTGAGGGTTTGTGAAATTGTGTCCTGGATCTCCCACATTGCTTGCCTGAAGAATCAAGGAAAATGGGGTAAAATGTACTCTCCAATTTACTCCAAGTGAAATGGTAAAAATGTTTTTACTTTTGATCTTTTCATAAGTTTTTGAACACATTTTTTTCCAATGTTTTATTATTTTTCTCAATATCAATGATGTGTGGTTGTCTTTGTGCAGTTACAGACTCTTTTTGGTGGTTGTAGTGATCATTTTTTACCAATTCAATGAGTTGTTTTTTTATCTCTTTTTCAGACTCGTTAAAAATAAAAGAAAAAGGAAACCCCCCCAAAGTCATCTTCAAGCTCTTTTTTGACCCTCTAAATATGAAAATATCGTCGAGTAATTTTCTTTTTGAACTCGTTAAATTAAATGAATTGGGGTTGTCTCAGTATATGTTTACCCCTTTTTTGGGTTGGGATTGACTATTTACAAAAAAGGTACACCTTGGTCGACATGGTCAAGAGGTTCTCTCAAATATTGTTTTCTACCTTTTCAAGTTTGAGAGACAAATTATGAAAAGGGACATGATGGATTTTTCTTTTTCATCTCTATTTCAAACTCTCTAAATATGAAAAGAACACCGAGTTATTCTTATGTTAGACTTGTAAAAATTAAACGGCAAAAGACTTGTAACCATGACAAGGTCGAGTTTCTCCTTCCACGGACTCATAAAACTTACTAGGATGGATTCATTTGAAGAATTAACTTATATGACAAACATTTGTTATCCCCTTCAAGCTTATGATTAAAAAATAGGGGTACTCATTAGAAATAGTGGGGAAAATGAAAGTGAAACATCTCTTGTATAGGTAGCATGTTGCTCTTGAACATGACACTCATTTGTTTCTCGTGTTGGGTTTGGGTATCCTCACTCATTCACTTGTCTTTTTAGGTTTGGGTGACCCATTTTGCATCACATCTGTCTATTCAATTTTGTCATCATGACCCTTGGTCCTATGTTGAGTCAAATGATGCCACACTCCGGAGTTGTGTCGCTGATGTTTAAGAGAAGTCTTAACTGCAGTTTATTACCTATACAGTGTCTAACCTTTTGCTACAGTCTTGGATCATACTCATTTCTTCCAATTTATTCCATGTTTCGTGTCGATGATGAGGGAATCATTATGGCCCTCCTTCGATGGGTCACTTCCTATTGACTTTAGTTCATTATCCAAGAAGATGACTTAGAGACCCCTTTCAATACCTTAGATCTTGCATGCCTTGATTGAAATTTCTTCGCATCCGATGACAGGTTTTCATCATTGGCCTTTGATCAGATGATTCCACAAGTGTTTGAATTCAGCTTCATTTTCACATTCACGGATTGTATTGTTGTACCTTGAGGGCCATCGTCATTATTGGTGGTTTCTCTCATGCTTGTTAACGGTACACATCATTTTTTGGTAATCAGGTGGTTTTCTAGCATGTTCTACTTCGACACATTCATTCGCATGTTAGAGTTCATACTTTTATCGGGTTGAGATGGAGAGCAAGACCCTGAGTTTTGTCTATTATAACTCAGGTTGCATGGAGTTATGTATTGTTAATGATGGTATAAATGTTTCTTCTATACGGATGGCTGCGACCATATGTGGGACTTTATATTTATGATGATGATGATCCTTCTATATCAGGTGGTTGCTTCCATACCTTGGATCTTAGAAACGATCCTTTTCATTCGGATGGTTGTGCCCATGTCGTGGATCTTTTCACATAGTCCTTTCTATCCAGATGGTTGCATCCATACCGTGGATTCATGTTTTGATATTAGATATGCATATTTATATGCATCCTTGATTTGTAGGTCTCTTGACAATGTTTGTTCTCATCCTTGCAAAATCTTGTAAATCATCTCATCCATCACTCCTTGTTCTACCTTCATGCTTTAAGGGGCATCTGTTACACAGTATTTTGTCATGCCTCTTGCACTTCCTTGTGTCATACCTCGGAGTGCCCGAAACTTCACAATTATGTAGTGCACCCATCCTGATATGTAGTACAGATCCTCCCTAAAGACTTAATGAAAACATGCCTTGAGCTTTCCCTAAAGAAGTAAGATCAAAACCCTAATTTCAGGTTAAGCACGACTGTGACACTGGAAACTCATGTTGATGGCGAGTTGTAATATGCGTACCTCGCATTGTTAGTGCACTTTTTACTTGGATACTCACGTTGATCCCTAAAAGGCAAGTTTTCCCAAAGAGTGCAAGAAGTTTCGAGATATAGATGCTTCTAGAACGATGAGATGGAGGTTGTTTGTTGTGGATGTGGTCGAATTCTCCCAATATTTCCCTTTGATCTTATCCCTATGAGCTACCTCCTTGAGATGAGGGCCTTCCCATATCTTTGGAGAGATCCTAACTCCCTCTCCCTGCCTATATGTTCATCCTATCCCATTCCCAAATGGTTGGTCTCTCACTATTTTCATCCTTATGCTGAGATAGTGCCTACATGCTACTCATTTGGCTTGGAGAGCTTGAGATTGGACTCGGAAATTACTCAAGGAGGGATTATTTACATCAAGGATTTGGTTGTATGCTTCCTCTTTTATTTCTTAATATATACAAATGCTGGTTCACTTTCCATAAATGCTTGTATTAATGCATCATTTATCTCAATGCTCCTTAATATGTTAAGTGGATTAATTTCGATTATGCTTGTTGCACTTGTATCCTTTGTTGTGTCTTTGATCTCTTGTGCATGTAATCAAATGTTGTGAGAAGTAGAGTTGAGCTTGAGGAGCAAGAAATCAAGCTATTAAACAGAGGAGTGTGTTATAGCATCAGAATGAGGTAGGTATCCTTCCTCTTCTCTCATCTCGATTGTAATTTAGGAAAGTGTCCTGTGTATTGTCACGTAGGTTGCTAGTCCCACTCATTGGGATAGAAGGATCATCTCTGTCCACAGAGAGGATTTACTTAGACAACAGTGATTATGCCAGAGCATCTAAAATATTTTGGTTGTTTTTAAATTTGTGGAAGACCAATGTTTTAATCTTATGTAAACAAGTACTGTGTCCTAATTTCTCTCAACACAATGAAAGGGTTGTTTCTTCACTTCTAAACAATAATTTAGCTTTAAAAGATTTGGAATGAAGAATTCAAAGAAAATATGAGTTTTAAGTATTCAAATAGAATATTTAAAATAATCATAAGACAGATGCTAGTAAACTATGTTCACTAACCAACAAAAATGCATCTAAATTCATGAAGAATTGACAATTAATTGATGTGGAGGAGTTTGTTTAGACAAATAGTCTAATGAACTAGTATTTGTAATCTGATATAACTTCATAGGAGATTTAAGATAGACTGATATTTAGTTTATATCTTACTCATATTTCTTCATAAAACCAAATACATGTTGAAATAACAGAATGGAATGAATATCATAAAGAAAAATCACAAATATAACAAGTTGTTTGAAACAAATTCAGAATCGTTTTTATTCATATCAGAAAACTTTAGATACATGTAATTATGTTGTGAATAAACTTATCCCAAGGGTGCAACCCTTTACAATTCGAATTGGGAATTATTTATACAAAATGTTCCCAAATTATCTTAAGTAAAATATCTACATACATTGGAAAAATATCTAGATTTGTTCCTACAAAAATAGTACATAAATATAGGGAAATGAAACTATTGAAGTTGTTGTCTCTAAGTTCAAGGATTCTAGTGTTGATGTGGCTCATAAACCTGCTATTATGCTTATGACTGTTATTGACTCATTACTTCAGTAACTTTCATAATTCTTCTCATCTTTCTTCATCTAGAATCTGGTATTTGATTAATCTTCTAAAAGTTTCATCTACCTCGGTATATTTTAGAAAAGTTGGTTTTACCACAAATAAATAATTTATCTCATGCTTGATGAGTAAATCATAACTTAGGCCTTTTATAAAAAAATTATCTGTGATTGTGCCTTTAATCTTTGCAAACCTAGATTTCTCATGGGCAAATGAACATAATTTTTTTTTATATTCTTCTAAATCAATTAATTTATCTGCCACTCCTTGGAATCCAGGCAATCTCTTTTCATGTAAAATGAAAATTTCCTGTGAAACCTCTGGATACTTGATTCAAGGTTATGGCACTTATTTTCCATCTGTAACATCAAATTCTTCTTAGTGAGAACTCTTCTCACTTCCAGTATGGTCTCTGTCTTGTCTTCTATATCATATTCCTTCAATTCATATTTGGTTTTGAAATTCAAAACCCTTATCAATGCATGTGCTCTTCCTAGCTTTGAACCCAAATATTTCTTTACATATGCTATGACTTGCTTGGCCCTCTATACTAGTTCATCCTGCTCAAAGATTATTTCAATTGAAGGCCATATCTCAGTGATGGCTTCATTTATCTGGATCCAAATACATTCTCTAGCCTGTGTGATAGTATCAATCATAACAGATTGGCTTTCTAGGAATTGAACTCTTTGTGTCAGCTTGTATGAATTCTGTAACTCAGCTAAATAAGCATTATCAATCTTTAGTTTATGTTCTTGTAAATTGTTAAGCTGACTCCTTAGTTTTTCGACCTCTTGCCCCTTAATTGACAAATCTTCCATAGCCTTTGCCAGCTCTGTTGCTGGATCAGTAGATGTAGTCCCCTCTGCTGAAGTAGTGGTTGATGTAGATGATGGTGTTCTATCAGATTTTGCGGTTCCCTGCTGTTAGTTTTTCTTTAAAATATTTTCAAGCTCAATCTCCACCTTCTTTATCTACACATCTTTTTCAATTATAATCTTGAACATATTTTCTTTCTCCATTTCTAGCTTACCTATCTATTTAGCTTGTGGATCTTCTATAGATGGAAACTTAAGTTGTTTTCTTAGAGTAGCTATTGGTGGGCTCCAGTATTGTAGCAATAATGCTACAACTCCTGGAGCTTCCTACTCTAATTTTATCAACCCGGTAGTTCGTAACAAACTTGGAAGCGACGGTGTTGTGTGCACAAGTACTAGCTCTTGTCGCAGCTGTCACTTGGTCAGCTGGCACAAGTCCGCTAGGGCTCAAGCCAACTTCTATATGTTCTCAGAAGAAGCTTTTTAAGTGATGAACGAAAGCTATCTCAAAGGAAATTAACCTACTTTGCAAGAATGAACTGAAAGCCAACAAAACATGGAAACCCTAGTAAACCCTAATTCTACCAGCTTAATCCTTATGATGCAATGGTGGGAATGCAACTTCTAAAAGTGATGCCATTACTTCTATTGAGATGAGATGCATGTGTCTAAACTACTTTCATCTGAAGAGAACAAGTTTTTGTATTTTTGCTCAAGTGGTTGGAGTTATTATGACTATGCTTCTTACTGGGTCTTGACTGTGCAGGGGTAGATCAAGGGGAGGAAGGCTTGGAAAAGGTCAGCAGGACTTCTGAGAGGGTTCAAGGGATCCCTAACATCATTCCACAGAAGTTCACAAAGTTCAGATGCCTGGCAACCGTGTTTGCAAGCTTCTACAGGATGTCTACAGGAAGTTCAAGACTTCTACAGGAAGTCCCATAATTTCTACAGGATTTTCTGCAATCGGAGTTTTGGGTGATGGATGATTGAATGAACTGTATGGGTGGATAGGGAGGTAGGAGGGGAGCTTGTGATGGCTTATGGACAGAGAGGTGAGATGGAGAGGGGGTGTGTAAAGCTGGTTGGTCTAGAGGAGGGTAGAGGCAATGGAAGGCCGAAAAGATAAAACAACGTGGATGATAGAAGAGTTGGGAGGTAAATGATCTAACTGGGAGATAAGTAGATGGCCTAGGTACGGCTTAGAAGGATAAGGAAACGATGGAGTGGTGCTGCGCAGTGTAAATGAAACAAATCACCCCTATCTTGCATATAACCGAAATGTCATCAACCTACTCTAACTGTTTTATTAGAAACCAAAGAACAACAATGTCGTTTTTAAGGGAAAATCATGCATGGTGCTGAAACAAAGAGTTATTGCTCAAGATCTAAATGCATGGACACTTCTACAAACGGAAATATTACGTTAAATCTTGCATGAACATGTAAAACTGTGTTTTTGGTAGTTGGCACGGTCTGCACTCCCAATCTCTAAACAGAGGTGGAAGTGAGTGTGCAATCAACCCTTTTTTGGAGCTCTGATTAACTCTAATCTCCTTACTCTAATCTAAACTACTGAAAGCAACTTTATCCATAAAACTAACCTACTTAATCACATCAAGAAATTCAACTCAGCAAACTGTGTTTCCAAATGCATGTAAAGGGAAAGAAATACAATGCTGAAAGAAAAGTAACAATACAAAGAAAGGAGGTCTATTGCTCTCAGGTTGGGCCCAACCCTGAGAGCTATAGCTCCTCTAAGAACTCAGAATTGAACTCAAATATGCCTGCCTTTTATTAAAAGATAATAGTCATCAGTCTCATAACATGCCAAAAATGGCTTACAAAAAGCAAAACAGAGCTATAGCTCGTAATTCAGAATCTGCAACAAAGGTTCAAAAGTTCCCATCGAAGGCTACAGACTCAATATTTATACATTATGAGGGCCAAGCTGGCCTCCTAAATTAGCGGGGCTTGGATGACCAACTAAAAGTAAATTGATGTTCCCTTAGAATCCGTTGGCTGCCTTCTATCTCGGTGGTGATAGCTGTTGGAGCTCGGAGTTGTGGGTGGAGATCACGAGGAAGGCCATTCAATGGCGTGGACAACCTTCCTACAAAACCTCAATGCCACCTTGGATGTCTCCTAGCCTTCATCTGCGTGGTTTTGCTCCATTTAATGTCAAAAAACCTGAAATAAACATGTATTAGCCACCTAGGAATAGTGATTGCCCTTCATTCGTACAAATAACATAAATATACTAAAAAATGATGCATAAGTCATGAAAAATGAAGGGTTGAGCAAGGGTAGTGAGGCCAAATGAGCCCAAAATGTTACCAAAATTGGGGCTCATCATCACCCCCCAGCTAAAATATTTGCTCATCCTTGAGCAACTAATCCAGCTCCTCATCCTTCATTGCCTTTACTGCCACCCTTACATCCCAAGCCTCTGTAGTAGTGTCCTCCTTGCTGATATGGAACCCAGCCTTTCTGTTCACCTCTTCCCACTGTTCATTATCATCTTTCTCTGTGCTGCCTTCCATCAATCCTAGCAGCAGTGGTGGGCTTAGCTTGAGACCAATCCAGCTAGCCTGGAGGTTTTGCATGGATTTCTTATAGAGGGCCACCCGTACTAGAGCTTCCTTCATCCGAGTTGGGGTATGATACTCTCTGATTTTCAGACTGTGGGCCAATGTATTCCATCGGCGGGTGCAAGCTTGGACAGAGTTGTTTCCTAACAGTCTCTCCATGTCCTCAAAATGCGCTATGGCCTAGGCCTGCTGATCCATATATCTCAATGAAGCTTGAGGGTCGGTGGACAAGTGTTGGTGTGCCGAGATTAGTGCAACTGGATCCCCTGGTTCTACTCTAATTAGCAATGGCTCATTCAGCTCTCGGTTCATGACCGCTTTGGCTTCTGCTGCTCTTTTGTCCTCATGGTTCAACCATGAGGTGAATGCAATTAATTGCATATCTCCTAAGGCCGTATTGGGATCCCATGAGATTACATTAGGCAGGGCCAAATTATGGAGGTAGAACTCCGCTAATTTGGCCTTATCCTCTGATGAGCTGGTACTGCATAATTCAGTGAATTGCTACGAGTCTTGGAGCTGAGAGATACCCCTTTGCGCCAAGGTATTGATTTGAAATTGTAGCCATTGGTCTTTCAGGTACAGGCCATAGGATTTGGCCGGCTGTCAGCATTGTATAGCATCCATGGCCCAACTGGCCATGCAGGCCAATTGTACCTCTTTCTGCTGCAGTTGTAGTTTGAGAACTTGCACCTCAATTTGTGCTTGCTGTTCTGCTTCCTGTAGATGCAAGGTTGGCTCCCCAAGACCGGTTTGCAGTTCCTTTTTGCCTTGCTGTTCTGCTGTGCTGTCCCCTGAGGGTGTGCCTGTTCCTCTCCTCAGCTCTTGTAGCTGCAGTCTAAGTTTTTCGTTTTCTTCCTGTAGGAACACCCGTTGGCAATTTGCCTATGTCCGCCACACCTTTTGATTTGGCTATTTTCATCCATGTGTGTGATCGTACTCTCTCTTCCTCCAATGCAAAGAACAGTGGCACAGTGAATTTCTGAGGTATAATTTTACCAGCCTCTAAGAAGTTGTAATATGAACTCAGACTTGGCTGAGGGCTAGGCTCTGGAATATGCTCTTTCTATACTTCTTTTGGTGGCTCTACTTCGCCCTCCCTCGGTGGTGATGAGGGTGCTTCTCCTTCCATTCTCTCTGTTTCCTTAAGCCGGGCTAAGGTTTCCTGTAGAGCAGCTTCAGCATCCTGTAGCCGGGCTTTTGAGGCCAATTGGTCTAACCTTTCTTTCCAAGTAGTTTTCTTCGGGCTCCCCCTCTCATAGGTGACTGATATCTTTGACGGGGACCTCTCCTTGGGCGAAGTAGGGGCATCATCTATAGTGACTGGGCTACTGGACGGAGGCTGTGGCTTGCCCGTCTTTATTCTCACACTTCTCCTAGCTTTAAAATATAGAGGGGCCTCCCTCTTTCTCTTTTCCTTGGGCTTAGGAGGTGTACTGAGGGCGGCCAACACAGCTGCTGCCTCCCTTGCAAGAATGTCAGCTTTCTTCTCCTTGGGTTTCGCTTTCTCAGGGCTTCCTGTAGAAGACCCTTTTTCAGTTGATTTCTGGCTTCCTGTAGAAGCCGGTTTTGGTGTTCCTATAGAAACAGGTGGCACCACTTTAGGTTGCTTTGCTGAGGGTGTTTTACTTTTTGACTTGGTCGAGGCTGCTGTCGAGGTGCCTTTGCTGATGTGGACCTGCTCAGCCTTGTCCACTCTGCTTTGTAATCGTTTCTCTCTGGCCATCAACATGGGTGTGTCATCCTTCTCTTTGGCACCCTTTTTCTCTTGTTTCTTCTTTTGCTCTTTCTTCTGCTCCGTGGTCGTGGTCTTCTGGCCTTTTTCTTTCTTCCCTGCGGGCACTGACTCCTTCTCCTCACTGCTGGATGAACCGAGCTCTTCGGTCAACATCTTTATATCACCATCCTTGGTCAAATTTCTGAAGGCTTCCCATGAGAGAGGAACCTTGTATGTTTGGAGCGCATCCTCCACGAGGAGTTTAATGAGTCCATGGTGGGCTACCTAGTCTGGTGTGCCTTCTTTCAACTTGGTGGCACATTCAATCATAGACTGTAGTAGAAAGTAGGGGATACTTAGTTTGTTTTCTACAGGTAGGTCCATATGATGCCTTAATTCCGTGAGTAACCGAAAATGGTACCCATATACAATGCTAAACCGACCTTCGCAGGTGATGTACTTCATAATCTGGAGGCTAACTTCACTCCAAAGTGGCAGTAAGCTGGTTCTACGAACCCCGTTTTTATCTTCTGAGAATTCCTCCTCTGGGGGGAAGAATTCCTTCTTAGCCTTCTGGCCCAATTTCCTCTCTTCTTTATCCCATGGTAATCCCATTGGGAGCTCAGTAACTCGGCTGATGAATTGTGGGGTGAGTCTGAGACTCAAACCCCTGAAGTTGATGGTGGCCAATGTTTTGGATTTCGACTTCAGAGCTTGCAAGAACTCCTCTGCCACCTCATCGTCATAGCCCTGCAATTTTTCGCAGAACGACATCCATTGCGCTTGCGTGAACAGCTCCACCACCTCAGGATTCTCTCTTAGCTTTGTTGAGTCGGTTGGTTCCCTTCTGATGAACCCACCTAGCATGGTGAAGAACTGATGCGTTAGCTGGAGGTGGCGAGTGCGGAAGAAAATTGGCCTACTGGGACAGAGCGTAGAATTACGCCTCTGCCACGCATACAATTCACGAAAACTTATCTCCCGATGAGCCTTAACACGGCTTAATTATAACTCACATCCTGTAGGATGACAATTCATGCAAACGGCAGACAATACTTGCAATTTTTTACGACCAGACTGTAGAACGTCGACTTTGCCACCCTCGAAACCAATTGCATGGAAGGTTCAGGCTTACCTTTTTAATCTGCCACCTTTTGTCGTGAGGAACCCAATTTCCTGTAGAAGCAGCGCACGAATTCTGGAGGATACTGTAGTGTTTCTGTGCTCTCTGTGCTGCTTAACAGACGTTCGAACGGCCGAAGACTTGGAGTGTCGAGCTTCAGAGGAATCCGGATGCTCACTCGACTTTCAAACGGTGGATGATAAATGCGTGGGTGGCAATCTAGCCGATAGATTTGAATCCGGCGGAATCCGTGGCGCGGGGGTGAGCTGTCCCTGCCGGACCGTTGGACGACGTCACTCAATCATTCTTCTGCAAGTTCCCTTACTGCCGCATCATTCCCTGTAGATCCGCCGCCGTCATTTCTGTTAAAATGCGCTTCTCCCCGACTAGATGGTTCTCACGTGTCCACTACCCGTTCTTTTTCCACGACCACCGTTTACACATCCGACTAGACCATCTGACTGGTCGACGTGGCCAGTCGAATGGCCATACGACCGCTCAACCCATTCACTTCACACTTGCAATCATTTCAAAGTAAAATTCATGTAATTCGACGAAAGAAAGGGCGAGGCACTTACCTGTGCGGCCGCGACATGATTTTTCAGGCTCTTGGACGACGATGACTAGATTTGGTTGCTGCTGCTTGATTGCACAGGCCCGGAGGCTCCTCTTCACAGGCTGCTAACGATGAAGCTGATGATTCGGCTACATGTGCCTGCATTTTCATTGCATGTTGCAGGCGCTTGAATGGTGTACACTCTAGTTGGCTTAACTGCTACGGGACTCCCGCAGGATGTCCTGTAGCAGTTTTTCCTCCTCGGGTGCATGCTGAACGATGAAGACAGTGGTATCACGATCACGATCACAGGGCCCCTGGATAGCTGTGATGGGTATTGCATGGCATCTCAGCATCTTTTTTATTTACAAATCGTTTCCTCTTGATAACTCAACGATTTGTTTTGATTGTGCAGGTACTTTTATTGCATGTCAACTGGGATGGTAGAAGGAGGTGACAGCAGTGTGTGAGGGAGAAAATAGTAGCTTGCATGCGTCCATACCGGACCTTGGTCGTTAGATCTCCTCATACAATTAGTTATGGGCCGTCCAAAACTTCTACAGGAAGTTTCCTGTAGAAATACAGAACTTCCTGTAGAAAGTCTGTAACTTCCTGTAGAAAGTCTGTAACTTCCTGTAGAAGACTAAGCTGTGATGAAATCGTGCCCATACCTTGGAGAAGAGGAGTGTTTTTGGAGGAGGTGCTGGTGAGGTCTCCTGGCAGCATGATAAGGATCCTTGACTTCGAGTTGAGAGACCTCCTCTCCTTCATAGAATACCTGCAACCTGCATGCATTGCCACATTATAAACTTGCTGTCCCTGTCTTTTTTTGCTTATTGTTTTTTCTTTTTTTTTATTTTTTCCTTCTTCTTTTGAAAGATAGCAGGGGCGCCTCAATGAGGTTTTCACCCTTGCCATCTGCCTTAAGCACCTCAGAGAGGTTTTCACTCAAGGATCTTTTTCAAATCTTTTTTTTTTTTTTTTTTTGAAAGACAATAGGGGCGCCTCAATGAGGTTTTCACCCCTACCACCTGCCTTGGGAGCCTCAGAAAGGTTTTCACCCAAGGATCTTTATTATTATTATTATTATTATTATTTTAGATCTTTCAGGGTATGCCCAAAACAGAGGCAGAACCCTTCCCTATGACCAACACTGATTTCTCCACAGTTTTAATGAATTCTTGTCTTGAGAGGTTTCCTGTAGATCTTCAGTCGATGCCCATTGACAAGCATGGGGATGGCCTCCTAATCAATGGTCCGAATGAGAACAGATCCATTGTCATGACATTTCTCCACTACATATGGTCCCAGCCATCTGGTTCTCAGCTTCCCCTTGAAATCTTTATGCCTGGAATCATACAACAGCGCCCAATCTCCTGGCTGGAATTTCTTGTCATTGAGGTGTTGTTCATGCCACACCTTCCTCTGAAGTTGAACCACTTCTGTGTGAAGAAGGGCCTGCATCCAGTGCTCATCCAATCCATTCAGCTACAATAACCTTTCTTTTTGGGCATGGCTGAGATCTAGGTCCAGCTGAGCTGCCAACTTCAAAGTGTTGTATTCAAATTCAATTGACAGCAAAGCTCTCTTCCCATAGACCAGCTCATAAGGTGTGAAGCGGGTTGTGGTCTTCCAAGTGGTGTTTAAGCCCATGTGGCCTCAACCAGGCGATCTGCCCAATCTTTCCTACTGCTGCTCACCACCTTAGTCAGGATCCCTTCCAATGCTCTATTGGTGACTTCCACCTGCCCATTTGCTTGAGGGTGATAGGGGGTGGAAGTCCTATGCTTGATTTTGTGATGAGCTAGTAGGTCTTCAATTAAGTTGGCTGTGAACTGGCTTCCTTGATCGGTGACTAGCTCTCTTGGGTAGCCAAATTTGTAGAAGATGTTTTCTCTTAAGAACTCAGCCACCTTGTCTTCTGTTGCTGCTTTGATTGCCTTAGTTTCTGCCCACTTTGTCAGGTAGTCAGTGCACACAATGATGTAAGACCTTTGCCTGGAAGGAGGGTTGATTGGACCCACAAAGTCCATACCCCACTTCTCAAATGGCTCAAGAGTCACTTGAGGTTGGAGAGGCATCTCATCCCTTTGAGTCGGTTTCCCCATTCTTTGGCATCGGTCACATTGGCTGATATATCTTCTGACATCTTGATGAAGTGTGGGCCAATAGTAGCCTGCCTGCAGGATTTTGAAGGCAGTCCTCTTTGCTGCAAAATGTCCTCCACAAGGCCCATCATGACAGGTGAGGAGGATATCAAAGACTTCCTCCTCCCTTACAAAACGCCTTAAGATTTGATCAGGGCCAAGCTTGAACAGGTTGCCCCCGATCCAAGTAAATGAGGCACTTTTTCTGATGATTCTGCTCTTCTCTCTTGAGGATAGGTGCGGAGGGAACTGTGCTGAACCAAGGTAGTTTTCTATATCAGCAAACCATGGAGAGAGTATTGAAATAGCAAACAGATGTTCATCAGGCATCTGGTCATACACTATTCCATCCTCATCTGCAGATAAATCCAATCTAGATAAGAAGTCAGCAACAACATTTTCTTTACCTGGTTTGTCAACAATAGTCAAATCAAATTGCTGCAACAAAAGTAACCATCTAATAATACGAGCATTCACATCTGGTTTATTCATTAAATATCTAATTGCAGCATGATCAATATGTACAAATGTTTGATAGCCAGTGATATAATGTCGGAACTTGTTCAGTGCATGGACCACAGCCAAGAATTCTTTCTCGGTTACAGTGTAATTCAGTTCTACTTTGGATAAGTTTTTGCTAACAAAGTAAATGGCATATGGAAGTTTTTGTTCAACTTGTCCTAAGGCTGCCCCTATGGCTTTGTTCGAGGCGTCAGTGTGGATGTGGAAAGGTAGGGCCCAGTTTGGACCTCTCAAGATTGGGGCAGACACCAACTTGTCCTTTAATTCATTCAGAGCCCTCTGACAATCGTCAGTCCATTTAAACTCCACATCTTTTGCCAACAGGCCAAATAATGGCGAGGCTAGCTTGCTGAAGTCTTTAATGAATCTCCTGTAATACCCTGCTAATCCCAAGAACCTCCGAACATCCCTTACCTTTTGAGGAGGTGGAACCCTCTTGATGAGAGCAATTTTGTTAGGATCCACCTGTAACCCTTGGCAAGAAATGGTATGGCCAAGCACGGTCCCTTCAGTCATCAAGAATTCACATTTTTGGGACTAAGGGACAGGTTCATCTCAATGCATTTGGTTAGGAATTTTCCCAGATTGGACAATGCTTCCTGGAAGTTGGACCCATAAGGAGTGAAGTCATCCATATAGATTTCCACCGCATCATGGACCAACTCAGAAAAGATGCTCAAGATGGCTCTCTGGAAGGTAGCAGGAGCATTGCACAGACCAAAGGGAAGAACTCGGTAGGCAAAGGTACCCCAAGGACAAGTGAAGGTGGTCTTATCTTGGTCTTCCGGGCTGATTTGGATTTGGTTGTACCCGCTAAACCCATCTAGGAAAGAGAAGAACTTCTTTCCTGCCAGTCCATCCAACACTTGATCTATGAAAGGTAGAGGAAAATGGTCTTTCTTGGTAGCTTTGTTCAGTTCACGGTAGTCCACACAGATTCTCCACTTCCCATTTTTCTTGGGAACCAACACCAGAGGGGACACCCATTCGCTATCCAAGATGGGGTAGATGAATCCGGCATCCAACAGTTTTTGCAATTCTTCCTTGACAATGTCCTTAAGGGCTGGATTCATTCTCCTCTGGGGTTGCCTAACCGGTTTACAGTCCTCTTTGACGTAGATGTGATGGGTACAGACTGAAGGATGGACTCCTTTCATCTCCTTATAGCTCCAAGCAAAAGCATCTAGATGACTGGCCAACAGGCTACACAGCTCCTTTTCCTGGGAAGGAGATAGGGAGGAGCTGATCTTTAACGTTCTCTTAGGGCCGAACTCCACATTCTTGACTCTGGGAGTGACAGGGTTGGTCGCACAAAGATCCACTAGGGTGCTGGCTTGGGCATCCTCCACCAATTTCTCTAAGGATAGTGCACTGGGAGGTGGATTCTGGATCAAGGTCTCAATCAAATCATCCTCGGTTGGGGGGTCTCTTCTAGTGGTGTCTAGGGTGCACAAAGGTGCGAGTACACCTCATCCTCTTCTCCTTCCTCCAACCAAAGTGGTAAGTCATGCTCTAATGAGGGTTGGGCAGGAGGGTATAGGACTAACTGCTTGGACATAGGACCATTTTTGATGGTCATGTTTCCTGCACGGCAACTTATGTAAGCATCTGCAGTGGCTAACCAAGGCCTTCCCAAAATAAGAGGATATCCAGTGAGCTTTGCCTTTGGTTGCAGCACCAAGAAATCTGCAGGGTATTCCCAAGAGTCAACAGAGACCAAGACATCCTCCACAATCCCTTCGGGAGTCACGGTGGAGCGATCTGCTAGTTGCAGGACTGTCGAGGTCTTCCTCAAGGAACCCTGAAGGTTGAGTTTGAGCATGGTATCCCTGGTCATCATATTAATGGCAGCCCCCAGATCAATCAAGGTGTGAGGTATGATGGTGCCATTGATGTGGACATATACTACAGGACTCCCAGGATCTAGGTACTTTGGGCAGATGACTTGTCCCAACATAAGGTCAGACAGCTGTCCTAAGACATTGATGGTTGAAGCATCTCTCTTTCGCCTGCCTGGGTGTCTGAAACACTTTTCCTTAACCAGTTTGTTGTATATCGGTACATCTTTGATGGCTTGGAGAAGTGGTATTTTCACACACAACTGCTTGAGCTCTCCCAGAAGCTCATCCTCCTCTGGGTTGGGTTGTGTGGTGGCTGTTAGTCTCTCAGGAAAGGGTGGAATAGCCTTTGGTTCACTTTCCTGTTTATCTTCCTCGTCCTCTGGGGGAGGAGGTTGGCGATCCGGAAGAATCTTTCCAGATCGCAGATTGATCTCCTGGATCTCCACAGCATAGGTAGGGCATGATGTTTCCCCAGTGTATACCTGTTGGGCCTGTCTATTGTTGGGGTTCGGGTTCGGTTGAGCAGGCATTTGAGGTTGCCTTGGAGGAGCAGGAGGTAATGGTTGAGGTTGAACTGGTGGTGGAGGCAAAATGGCGGGAGGAGTGTTGTACTGGGGCCTCCACCCCGATTGAGGTGCATTCCACTGAGGTTGTGGCTGGGCATGTGAGTGATACGAATGAGTAGTGGGTTGAGTATGATACTGAGGTGGATAAGACCATGGAGGAGGCACAGACCAGGAAGGATGAGCAGGGGGACCCCAGGAAGGCATAGGAGTAGATTGGTTGGGGTTGTAATAAGCTTGGGGTGCCCCTTGCATCCCCTGCTGGTAAGGTCTAGGTCCTTGTGGCCTCCTTTGGTTGAGGAAATAGAGAGGTTCAGTGGGGGCTTCTGTCCCTTGATACATGGCTTTAAGCCCAAGTAAGGTTGGACACTGGTTTGTGGGGTGGTCCTCCTCACAAACGAAACATACTTCAACCGAATGTAATGGGCATTCGTTCTTATGGTGTCTCCTTGTACATCTAGGGCAGAATATAGCCAAGGCCCTCTCAGCTTCTTCCTTATTCTGCTGGATCCTGAATGTATCAAGTTGCATGGCAATGGTCTGTCTCACCTCACTTTTGAGATCCTCTAATTGATTTGCAAACTCATGTTTGGAGAAAGGAATACCAGCTGAGAGGAGGTTTCCTCTACCTCGCTTCTGGGATGCCCTAGAATGGTTTCTAAACACAGTCTTTATGTCCTCATAAGGCAGTTGGTAAATATCTCCTCCAGCTAACATGTGAAGGGTATCTAAAAGGTCTTCAGGGACTCCTCGGACCAGGACCAACTTGAGGGATTCAGGGTCAAGTGTGCACCTGGCCCGTTTATAGCTAAGTTGGAACCTTTCCTCATAATCCTCTAAGGACTCATCATTTCCCATGGTCATCCGAAAGATTTCTCCCTTGGTTTCCTTGGACCTACAGTAGTCCCGGTACTTGGTATTGAAAGCTTGCTGCATTTGAGCCCAAGTGGTGATACTGTTCCCAGGTAAGCCCATGAACCAACGTAATGCTGCATCCTTAAGGGTTGAGGGGAAGAGTTTCAGCTTCTGCTCATCTTCAGTATAGTCATAGGTTCGACAAAGGACAACAAACTCAAACAGGAAGGTATCAGGATCTTCAGTAGTCAGTCCATGGAAGTGAGGTAAAGCGGAGGGGCTAATGTTCTTCATTTTCATGTCCCCATTGGTCTCTCGGATGGGGAAGGCACCTTCTATTCTCTCATCTTCTCCTCTATTGTCAGCCATAGCTTAAGATGGAACAGTTTCTAATTCTTCTTCTGCTATAGGATCTTCGTATATCTCAGAAGGTTCACCTATAGGTTCTTCTGGATCACTGTCACCGAAGAAGAGAGAAGGGTGACTCAGTGATGTAGTGGGGGTGTTGGGTAAGAATTTGCCTGTTTTATCTCGATTCCTATGAGGCATGAAATGGAAAGACTTTAGACTGCTTTTTTTTTTTTTTTTTGTACCTGCAAAAACTGAAACAGATTGATCTACAACTAACAATCTTGCTGAAATGAAAATGCAGAATTGAAATGAAAGCAGGAAAGAACTAATCTACTTTGCTCAAATGAAATTGCAGGAATGGAAATGCTAGTCTACGCTTGCAGAATTGAAATGCTAATCTATGCTTGCAAGAATGAAATTGCGGAATTGAAATTTTAACCTATGAAAGCAGGAAATGTCTATGCTACTTTTGCAGAATGGAAATGAAATAAACTACTTGGCAGAAGGCGAGAGTAGGAAAATAGAAGAAAAGCAACAATTACTAATACTCTGACGCTTCCCCGGCAACGGCGCCAAAAAGATGGTGGGCTCCAGTATTGTAGCAATAATGCTACAACTCCTGGAGCTTCCTTCTCTAATTTTATCGACCCAATAGTTCGTAACAAACTTGGAAGCGACGGTGTTGTATGCACAAGTACTAGCTCTTGTCACAGCTGTCACTTGGTCAGTTGGCACAAGTCCGCTAGGGCTCAAGCCAACTTCTATATGTTCTCAGAAGAATCTTTTTAAGTGATGAACGAAAGCTATCTCAAAGGAAATTAACCTACTTTGCAAGAATGAACTGAAAGCCAACAAAACATGGAAACCCTAGTAAACCCTAATTCTACCAGCTTAATCCTTATGATGCAATGGTGGGAATGCAACTTCTAAAAGTGATACCATTACTTCTATTGAGATGAGATGCATGTGTCTAAACTACTTTCATCTGAAGAGAAAAAGTTTTTGTATTTTTGCTCAAGTGGTTGGAGTTATTATGACTATGCTTCTTACTGGGTCTTGACTGTGCAGGGGTAGATCAAGGGGAGGAAGGCTTGGAAAAGGTCAGGAGGACTTCTGAGAGGGTCCAAGGGATCCCTAACATCATTCCACAGAAGTTCACAAAGTTCAGATGCCTGGCAACCGTGTTTGCAAGCTTCTACAGGATGTCTGCAGGGGGTTCTACAGGAAGTTCATGACTTCTACAGGAAGTCCCGTAATTTCTACAGGATGTTCTACAATCGGAGTTTTGGGTGATGGATGAGTGAATGAGTTGTATGGGTGGATAGGGAGGTAGGAGGGGAGCTTGTGATGGCTTATGGACAGAGAGGTGAGATGGAGAGGGGGTGTGTAAAGCTGGTTGGTCTAAAGGAGGGTAGAGGCAATGGAAGGCCGAAAAGATAAAACAACGTGGATGATAGAAGAGTTGGGAGGTAAATGATCTAACTGGGAGATAAGTAGATGGCCTAGGTACGGCTTAGAAGGATAAGGAAATGATGGAGTCGTGCTACGCAGTGTAAATGAAACAAATCACCCCTGTCTTGCGTATAACCGAAATGTCATCAGCCTACTCTAACTGTTTTATTAGAAACCAAAGAACAGCAATGTCGTTTTTAAGGGAAAATCGTGCATGGTGCTGAAACAAAGAGTTATTGCTCAAGATCTAAATGCATGGACACTTCTACAAACGGAAATATTACGTTAAAGCTTGCATGAACATGTAAAACTGTGTTTTTGGTAGTTGGCACGGTCTGCACTCCCAATCTCTAAACAGAGGTGGAAGTGAGTGTGCAATCAACCCTTTTTTGGAGCTCTGATTAACTCTAATCTCCTTACTCTAATCTAAACTACTGAAAGCAAATTTATCCATAAAACTAACCTACTTAATCACATCAAGAAATTCAACTCAGCAAACTGTGTTTCCAAATGCATGTAAAGGGAAAGAAATACAATGCTGAAAGAAAAGTAACAATACAAAGAAAGGAGGTCTATTGCTATCAGGTTGGGCCCAACCCTGAGAGCTATAGCTCCTCTAAGAACTCAGAATTGAACTCAAATATGCCTGCCTTTTATTAAAAGATCATAGTCATCAGTCTCATAACATGCCAAAAATGGCTTACAAAAAGCAAAACAGAGCTATAGCTCGTAATTCAGAATCTGCAACAAAGGTTCAAAAGTTCCCATCGAAGGCTACAGCCTCAATATTTATACATTATGAGGGCCAAGCTGGCCTCCTAAATTAGTGGGGCTTGGCTGACCAACTAAAAGTAAACTGTTGTTCCCTTAGAATCCGTTCGCTGCCTTCTAGCTTGGTGGTGATAGCTATTGGAGCTCGGAGTTGTGGGTGGAGATCACGAGGAAGGCCATTCAATGGCGTGGACAACCTTCCTACAAAACCTCAATGCCACCTTGGTTGTCTCCTAGCCTTCATCTGCGTGGTTTTGCTCCATTTAATGTCAAAAAACCTGAAATAAACATGTATTAGCCACCTAGGAATAGTGACTGCCCTTCATTCGTACAAATAACATAAATATACTAAAAAATGATGCATAAGTCATGAAAAATGAAGGGTTGAGCAAGGGTAGTGAGGCCAAATGAGCCCAAAATGTTACCAAAATTGGGGCTCATCAGCTATGTCTTCTTTTTAGCCTTGATAAGTTCTCCTCCTACTTTTACATCTGTGGGATCATATCCCAACTTTATCACTAAATCCTCTAAGGATTTGATCTTGGCATATTTTGTTGAAGAAGAAATTTTTTCTAACTTTAACTGAGACTGTACATTGTCTAATGACTGTTCAAGTTTAGATGTTGCCATAGTTGAACTTGTAAGGGAAGAATAGATCATTTTACCAGATTTCTCATGTAGGTCAATCTGGTTAATAGGATGAATCAAATTTGTATCAAAAGTAAAGATAGACTTAGTATAATCATCAGCACTCCTAGGATGAGTGAATTTGGGCTCTAGAAAGGCTATTTGCATCTTTCCATTCTCAGTGTCAAAGGCAGAAAGTAGCCTGTGTTGAGTAGATGATGTCTACTTCCAAAACTGTGTGTAGGTGGAAGCCTTCAAAGATTCATTCCTCTACTTGATTTCTTTGTAAACTATGAAGATACTCTTCTCTTTCTGATTCAGCTGCAATTCTCCTATCTGAGATGATGACACATCTATACTAGATGAAGATAAAGGAGAGCCTACAACCATGTCTTCTCTTTAGGAATATAATGACATGAATGGGCTTGTTAGGATAATTGGGCGCTGATGTGTAGTGTCTTCTAAATGTGTATCACTTGTACTAGATGTCTTCTGCCTTTTACTCTAAATTTTGAATTCCTTGTCTGAAGTTGTTGTTTCCACCGAAGAAGCACTATCTATGGGCCTTTTATCATGTTTTTCTTCTCTTAGAGGAGTATGTGATGGTGTAGATGTTATAACCTGTTCCTCTAATTCCTAAAGTGTGTTTTCCTGCCATTCATCTTGATTCATAAATTGTTCTATCTCGGGCCTAGGAGTGTGAGTATATGGGGTATTTTTTTTGTTCTACCCTTATTTTTGAAATTAATCCTAGGGGATCATAAGACTAGGTGAAACTAAGCTTAAATTTTATCTGTCTGAGGAGATTTTCTACTTCATTTCCTGCTGCTCTAGCATTACAAATAAAGGACTCGACTTGAGTTTTAATCTTAAATTGAGCCTTTTTCTTTGCTGCAAAAAAATGTAGTTGATCCATGTTAATCGTTTGTCTGATATATTCTAATGCAAATATACAAATAGGAACAAATTTAGGTAATTTGAATGGGGGAATCTCACATCCATATATCCAAATCCCTATATAATTTTGATATAAATACCAATCTCCCATTCTAGTCTATTCATTGAGATGAAGGATTTTCCTAATCTTTGTCCCAATTCTTGGTTTTGCATCACTATTGAATAAACATGTAGAAACATATAGGAATTGATCTATAAAATCATTGAATGTGAATTCAATGGTGTTCTTGCTCACTAGGGAAGTCCATTGGATGACTGAGTTTGGATTCCCTTGACTGTCCATATTCTGTAGGGGAAAAGAAAATCTCTTTGACTAATTAAACAAAGAAAAGTATATTAAAATAGAGGAATACTCGAACACTCCTTCTGTAGCAAATTTCATGAACTCATCATGAATTGACTCTGCTAAGTATCCATTGTAATTTAAAATCATAGAAGGCTTTTCATTTGTGGAGAAAACTGATAGAAAACCTATTAAGACCTCATCGACCCACTGATCATAATGATAACCTAATGGACATGAGGCAATGGATAAAATCTACTTGGTCATTTCTCAAAACATAGATGACGGATAAGGTGGGTTGTTTTTAGGTAATTGGACATCTTGTGGTAAAAAGGTTTCAAAAATTATGGCTTGTTGGGGAAAGACAAGATTTTTGTTAATGTCCATAAGGGATTCTAAAGAAAATGGATGCAAGGATTCAGTGTTTTGAATCTACATCATTTGGTTGATTGATTCAACAATAATGGTAAAGACAACTTCAGTTTTTTTAGAAACTACTGCTCTTTGAGTGGGAATATACCTATCATGACACCATACAACAAAATCTAGGAAATGGTGGGTTTGTGGGATGCAAAACTGGGGTAAGGAGGAATGATAGAGGTTTTGTAGAAATTCTCTACAGATCTAGCTCTAATACCATGTACAAAATCTGATGTAGGTTAACCCGATAATGCAATATAAATCAAAGAAGAATACTATAACCTACTTCTACTATCAATTTGCATAAGCTTAAATATTGAGTTGAACAATATAACCAGAAGAAGAAGAAGAAGAAGAATCAATCGCACAATACACATTAAAATACTTTTGGGAAAGCCTCAGCTAAAAACCCCACTATCTGTATTATCATACAGGTGGAAATACATAGGAATTATACAAAACCTTAGCTCTCACAGCTAGCCAGCTCTCAGTACAATCATTACAGATGCTCATGAGCAATCCTGGCTTCTCTCAAGCCTTCCTTTCTGCCCTCCAAGCTACTATTTCCTTGCGATGTTCCTTGTGGATGATCTTCCTTCAACCAAGTGGAACACACTGTCAAAACTACGCAATCCTCAAGGAATGATGCCTTGACTACATGCATGAGTTTTCTTTATAAGAAAACACATGCAACTGATAGTACACTATCCTTGACTTTAATCTCAACTAGGTCTTTCTCAGAATAAACATGCATGAGTTTCTGATGAGGGAATCTTCAGTTAACTGGAGTAGCACTAGTTGGATCCATGCATGCATCAACTAACTGTTAACTATCTATTAGTTCCTCAAACAGTTTGGAACTAATTTAACTGGACTTAACTCAGTAAACTGAGTTAAATAATTACAACTCAAATATAACTCAACCTTATCTCCTTAATTTAAGGGATAACTCTTCCATGACTTCAGAAAGACTTGTAACTTGAATTTCTCCAACTAATTAATTTGAAACAAATTAATTAATTATTTCCAAATAGCTAGTAAGACTAAATTCGATTTTAATTCACAATTTAATTCAAGGACAAATTAAATTGGAATATTCTTGTTGCCATATTTCTAAACTCACTCTTAACAAGAAATGGATTATCTGCCACCCTGATCTTGTCTCTATGGAACTCAAATTTACACTTTGACAATGCTTTTGTCAAAATGTCAGCATCTTTCTCCTATGTTGAAATATACATTGCGGCAACATGATCCTCCTCGATCTATGAAAAGCCACAGGCAATAAATATTGCCTTATGCTTCTCCACACTACCATCAGCAGCTTGCCTTACCTTGTAAAGCCAACGGGAACTCACAACTGACTTGTTCTCCAGTCTCAGAACCACGTCCCAACCATTGTTACAAACTATGGGGTCACACTCCTCCACCATAGCATCAACCCAAATCGGCTGCTGCACTGTTTCCTCAAAGGAATATGGCTCGGTCTCAACACATTCCCCAGTAAGGGCCATGTATCCAATGTACCTCTCAGGTGACCTCCTCTATCTGCGCTGAGAAAATGGTGCTCCCACATTTTATCTCGCATCCTCCAACAATCTGTCAGCTTCTCTTGTGCGCTTTCATCCATCTCTAGAAGACTCTGCTTGAGTGGATGTCTCTACTCATTGAACCTCTATATGCAGCTGCTCCACATCAGTCTGAGGCTCCTCCTCCCTAGGAACCAACAGTTCCTCCACAGCCTGTAGTTGGAGCTCCCTCTCAAGGGAAAATCGCATGGCCTTCTGCTCATCAAACTTGAGATCTCTGTGAACCACTGTCCTTTGACTGGTAGGCAAGTACACCTGATAGTTGTGAAGTGTATCAGTGTACCCCACAAGTATCCCCAACTCATCTGTCGGCTCAAGCTTCTTCCGTGCATCCTTTGTCACATGGAAATATACCGATGAGCCAAATATCTTGAAGTGGCTCACATTTGGTCTCTTACTGGAGAAAGCTTCCTCTGGTGTCTTCATACCAAGTATGTGTTGCGGGCTTCTATTATGAAAATAGACCATTGTGTTGCATGCCTTAGCCCACAAGTGAAGTGGTAGGCCTTGGTCATGCAGCATTTCCCGTGATGCCCCTACAATAGTTATGTTCTTTCTCCCAACCACCCCATTCTGTTGTGGGTTATGAGGTGCCGTCAACTCTCATTTAATTCCTTCCACTGCACAGAAGTCCTTAAACTCTTGAGAGACATATTCTCCACCATTGTCGTTTCTCAAGGCCTTGATCTTCTTCTCTGGCTTTTTCTCAAGCAAAGCTTTGAACTCACAAAACTTTGTGAAAATTTGGTCCTTCTTCTACATGAAATAAATCCAACATTTACGAGAATAGTCATCAATGAAAATCAAATAATACCTTTGCTTCACTGTGGATGTCGTCAAGAATGGTCCACACACATCGTGTATGAACTCACTGTAAGATAGCCTCTGCTGGACTGTCTCAATCATGAAAGGAAGACTTGGTGTAATTTCCCAAGGTAAAACCTTTGCATGTGTCACCTTTCTCAAGTTTACCTTTGAGAAGTCCTATAGATATTTGTTGCATTATCTTCAAAGCCCCATGATGCAAATGGCCCAACCGCCTGTGCCACAACTCGCCAATGTCTTGGCTTTGCACCAATTCTGCTTTCATACTCAATGTTGCAAAATCATCTACCTCTAGTTTATAGAGATTCTTCACCTGAATCCCTATCCTCTTGGTCTGACCCGTGGCTATGTGTCTTAGGAACGCCTTTCCTTTACTGAAGACAACATCATAGCCTTTGACCTCCAACATTGTGACCGACCAAGTTCTTCTTCAATCTAGGCACATACTTCACATCTGTCAAGGTGATAGGAGCTCCATGCTACCTCTAAAAAGCAACCATGCCCACTCCTAACACATTATACCTTCCGTCATCACCCATCTCTATGCGCATCTTGAGGTCTTTCTCCTCCAAGGCACTGAATAAAATTTTATCACTGGTCATGTGGAATGAGGCTCCACTATCAAGATACCAGACACAACCCATCATCAATGACACCATGCATGCAATGAGGGTAAAGTCTATTTCCAACTGAGAGGCTAATGCCTCACCTTCCGATCCTTCTGAGGATCCCTTGTTGGACTTCTTCAATCGGCATTTAGTCGCATAATGTCCCATCTCATGACAATTAAAGCATATTACTTTAGACATGTCACCCTTCTTCCCTCCATGAAAAGAATTCGATTTGGAATGGGAAGCCTTCCCCTTCCATTTCCTTGCCTTACTTGCTAAGGCCAGATTTTCTTCATCATCATCCTTGGATGAAGAACCATCTCATGTGCTCCTCCTGATCTCCTCCTGCATAAGATCTGACCACAGTCGTTCCTAATCAGGTAGTTTCTCCCTTCCATTCATAGAGTCCTAGTAGCTATTCCAACTCTTTGGAAGGAAAAGGAGAGCAAGGCTCACCATATCATCATCGACAGTAGTTATTCCCACACTGCCAAGCTCATCTCTGCAGGTTGTGAGCTTGTTCAAAAATGTGGAAATAGTGTCGCCCTTCTCCATCTTGATTCTTCGAAGCTTAACCTTGAGTGCCAATTTCCTCTAGTCGCTATTATTCTAGTAGAGGTCCTTTAATGTCTTCCACATTGAAAATGGAGTATCCTTCCCATGGAGACTCGAGACAATATGGTCTCAAACTTCCTGAAGGATGATCCGTCTCGCCTTCGCTACACACTTCTTGCACTCAACCAACTCTTGTGCATTAGTTGAAGCTAGCTTTGGGATTTCTTGATCAATGAATTCCTTCAAGCCATTGTCTTCTAATACATCCTCCATTCTATATTTCCATGCTATGTAATTCGAGCTACCTTCTAAGGCATACTCGAGTCTCAAGCCATAGAACGCCATTGGCCAACCTTGAAGTATGATATGAATTCAATTTGCACCTGCAACCCCAAACTTCAAACTTCGAATTCTCTTCTCAGCATATTGTTCACAGCTTCGCTACCATGTAGAAATTATCTACAAATCGCACTCTGATACCATGTAGAAATTCTCTACAAATCCAGCTCTAATACCATGTAGAAAATCTGATGTAGGTTAACCCGATAATGCAATATAAATCAAAGCAAAATACTATAACCTACTTCTACTATCAATTTTCGAAGCTTAAAGATCAAGCTGAACAATATAACTAGAAGAAGAAGAAGAAGAATCAATCGCACAATACACATGAAAATACTTTGGGGAAAGCCTCAGCTAAAAACCCCACTATCTGTATTATCATACAGGTGGAAATACATAGGAATTATACAAAGACTTAGCTCTCACAGCAATCCATCTCTCGGTACCATCCTCACAGATCCTCTCAAGCAATCCTGGCTTCTCTCAAGCCTTCCTCTCTGCACTCCAAGCTCCTATTTCCTTGCGTTGTTCATTGTGGATGATCTTCCTTCAACCAAGTGGAACACACTCTCACACACTGTCAGAACTACGCAATCCTTAAGGATTGATACCTTGACTGCATGCATGAGTTTTCTTTATAAGAAAACACATGAAACTAATAGTACATTGTCCTTGACTTTAATCTCAACTGGGTCTTTCTCAGGATAGACATGCATGAGTTTCTGATGAGGGAATCTTCAGTTAACTAGAGTAGCACTAGTTGGATGCATGCATGCATCAACTGACTATTAACTCTCTATTAGTTCCTCAAAAAATTTGGAACTAATTTAACTGGACTTAACTCAGTAAACTGCGTTAACTAATTACAACTCAAATATAACTCAACCTTATCTCCTTAATTTAAGGGATAACTCTTGCATGAACTCAGAAAGACTTCTAACTTGAATTTTTGCAACTAATTAATTTAAAACAAATTAATTAATTATTTCCTAGTAGTTGGTAAGACTAAATTCGATTTTAATTCACAATTTAATTCAAGGACAAATTAAATTGGAATATTCTTGTTTCCATATTTCAACAGGTTTATTTCATCACTTTGGTCAATGAATTTATGTTTTAACCAATTGTGGAGTTCATAGAGATCGAACTCACAATTGGTTTCAGCAATTTTGAAGTATTGGTCAACTAAAGGCTGATGATCTAAATCAATGGTAGGGGGCAACATGGGGTTTTCCATAACATTAGATTTCTTTTTAGAAGCCATGACTGGAAAAGAAGGGTGAAAACAACTACAATTACCCAAAAAATTAATGATTTTGTTGTTGACTGATAGGTAGCAATGTGTGCAAATCTTCGTTAATAACTTGGGTAGTTGTTCGGCCTGGTATTGGTCACAAATGGTTGAATTCTAGTTCGGCGAGGCAAGGAAAAATGGTCAACTAATTAGCTTCGAAGAAAACAAATAAGAAGGGCATTTGGCGAGTTAAACATTTTTATTGGGTAATACTCATTAAATGGCGCGAGAGAGGCATGTATTGGTAACGGGATTTTTAACGTGTTCAGAGTCGGCGTATGAGGGGGTGACAAGCGAAGGAATAGTAGTGGACAAATGATGGGTACGTGGTGCGATGAGTGGTGGGAAAAGGTTTTGTTTGAAAACAGTAGGAGCGAAGATGTAACGGTCGACTAGGTGTGGGAAGGTGAATTTCGAGGGGGTAGCGGGTGGTTTTTGGTTTTGGAGTAGGGAGTTGTGGAGTAACTATGTGAAGGAACGTGGCGAAGGTGGTTTTCGGGTGGACCACTTTTTTGCAGCACCCCCACCCACAACCCCCCCCCCTGCCCACCCCCCTGCCCACCCCCCCGCCCCCCCTTTCATTAAACATCGGAGGGGCTAGGGGACGCGAAGTGGTTGCGAAGTCGTTGATCTTCGTGCTTGGGATCTTCAAAGACCAAAAGCTTTGAGAAATTTAACCAAAATGAAAAAAGGCCGTGTCGTTATTTATTTACAAATAAATTTTAATTTAAGTTTAATCTGATCATGCTTAAAATAAATTAAACACAATTAGTAAATAAATGAGCGGCATTTGAACTACCACGCTTTATTCTTTGGGATTTTGATTTTTTTTCTCCTTTTCTCTTTTTCTCTTTTTGTATTTTTCTTATATATATATATATATATATATATCTCAAACATCTAACTTATGAAAACAAATAATGTTACAACAAACCATAAGATAAATATTTGTCACAATGTGACGTTGGAATATGCTTGACCATGATTGATTTTCATATGGAGACAATGTTTGTGACAATGTGACGTTGGACAATGGTTGACCATGGTTAATCTCTATATTGAGACAATCTTTAATACAATGCGACATTGGACCATGGTTAACCATGGATGACCTTAGTTGTGAAAATGTGTTGTTGGACCAAGAGATAGTCTTTGTCACAATGTGACCATGGTTGACCATGATTGAACCCAAAGGTATTATAAACCTAAGGGAATAATATTAAACCCAAGGGATTAATATTATAAATGCAAGGTATATAAACACTAAAGGGCTTAATATTATAAACCCAAGGGATTAATACTAAAAACCCAACGCATTGATAATATAAACCTAACAAAATAATATTAAACCCAAGGGATTAATATTATAAACCCAAGGTATATAAACCTAAGATAAATATTATAAAACCAAGGGATTATAAACCAAAGGGAATAATATTAAACCCAAGGGATAAATATTATAAACCCAAAGAATATAAAGCCTAAGATAAATATTAAAACTCTAATATAAAAATTTGTCACAATACGATGTTGGAATATGGCTAACCATGATTGATTTTCATATCGAGACAATGTTTGTTGCAATGCGACGTTGGACCATGGTTGATCTCCATATTGAGACAATCTATGTCACAATGCGATGTTGGACCATGGTTGACCATGGATGACCATGGTTGTGACAATGTGACATTGGACCAAGAGACAGTCTTTGTCACAATGTGACCATGGTTGACCATGATTGACCATGTTTGACCATGGTTGAGACAACCTTTGTCACAATGTGACGTTGGAACATGGTTGACCATGGTTGATTTTCATATTGAGGCAATGATTGTCACAATGTGACATTGGACCATGGTTGACCATGATTATAAACTAATAGATTTATATTAAACCTAAAGATTAATATTAATATTATAAACCCTATGAATAATATTATACCCTAGGAATATGAAGCCTTAGGTTAATAAACCCTATAAATTATTATTTTATAGTTTTATCTAATAAAAAAAAATTAAAATATAGTGCAAAATCTTAAAACAAATGAATAATAGATAATGATTTTTTTCATATTGAGACAATGCTTGTCACAATGTGACATTGGTTGATTTTCATATTGAGAAAAAATTTATCGCAATGTGGTGTTGGACCATGGTTGACCATGATTATAAACCCAATGGATTTATATTAAACCCAAAGATTAATATTATAAACCCTATGAATAATATTATACCCTAGGAATATGAAGTCTTATATTAATAAACCCTATAAATTATTATTTTATAGTTTTTTTAATGAAAAAAAATCAAAATATAGTGAAAAATATTAAAAACAAATGAATAATAGATAATGAATTTTTCAAAAATAAATTCATATAAAATAAAATGAAACGAAATAAGCATTTGTAAATTCATAAATTCATTTACTATAATTTCATTTGAATATATTAAATTTTTAAAAAATATAACATGTGAAACATTATTGATGGAATTTTAAATCTATAAATTTACAATTTTTTAATGTATGATATATTTCAAAAAAAAAAAAACCACCAATTTTTATTCTTATTTCATCTATTTTACTTATAATCAATTTACAATATAATGCATTTCAATTTTTAAAAATAAAAATACATTTCAAAACATCAACCATAATTTCTAAATTTCATAATTTATTAATCATGAAGGAACTTATCATGGAACTTATTAATATAAACAATGTACTTCATAAGTAAAATATTTCAATTCCATATTAAGTAAAATATTTGAATGTTAACTAATATGTATAATGAAAAGAAACAAATTTTCATGGTTAAAACATTTTTAAGCCTTTCAAGTAATGTTATTATTTTCTATTTGGGCTATATTTTTCTATCAATTTCGAACATTTTTTTTTCAAATTTTGCATTTTAAAAAAATTTACAACTTGTATCTTCGTTGAGGGACATCTTAACACCTGAGTGGATGGAATTTATTTGCACCATAGTAAGGACTTAGGGAAATACCTTGTTATATATTTGTTTATATATAAATGAATGTTATAAATAATAATGAGAAACTAGAATTGGAATAATCTCAAATCCCTAGGAAATTGGTGGGTGAGGAGCCACGTGGCATGAATCTAATTTTTTAAATTTATTAAAAGTAATGGACCATTTTGCTAAATAAAAGTTGCTTATATATAAATGAATGTTTTAAATAATAATGAGGAACTTATTAAAATTGGAATAATCTCAACATGGAAGAACTTATTAGAATTGGAATATTCTCAATCCCTAGGAAATTGGTGGGTGGGGAGCCATGTGGCACGAATCTAATATTTTAAATTTATTAAAAGTAATGGATCATTTTGCTAATGGATCGATGGTGTAGTCATACAATATTCATCTTATTTGATGTTTGATTGTTGTTGTTCTTTTAGTTGTGCTTAAGTGATGAAGAGGGCGGGGATATGTGTAAGGTTTGATGGTGATAGAACATTAATTAGGAAGATTATTATTATATTATTTAGTAATATAATAACAAATAGTAATTAATTAAGACCCATAAAAATACTTATACTATTTAAAAATATAAATATATATAAAATATATTTATCTTAAAAATATTATTGTTTTGAATGTTGTTTTGATCTTTTTAAACTTTAAAAATTTAATTATAATTTTATTTTTATATCTATTAAAATTTATTACACTTAATCTCAAATAATGATTAATGATTTTATGTTGCAATCCTCTACTACTAGAATGAGCATTCATAAAAACATTGCAATCCTCACTTCAACTTGGTTGTTTGTAAATGTTCGTAATTCTCAAGTAAATGCATCATTTTAGAAAGACATAAGATTCTTTGGTAAATTTGAAAATTTACTATTTTAAATTTTATTATGTTACAAAAAATTGTAGTATAGAAACATTGTGCAATAAGACAATATCATCACAATTTTGACCAAAACAATAAACTATCAATAAAATGAAAATTAAATAGAATTAGAACATCACAAACAATGAATGCGGCATAACAAATAAACATAGATTTGGCGAACCATCAACACTTTATGGATACCTTTACTAACTTATTTCCATATATATCTCCACGTACACGTATCCTAAAAACATGAATAAAAGAAACGTTGAACTAACATTATGAAAAGGGAAAAAGGAAACATTATGAAAAAGGAATGATAGAGAATCCATGGATATCTCCAAGTCCAAGTCAGCATCGTGGAATCCTAATGCCAATTGTACGAAAATATAAACAGACATTATTATTAAAAAGAAAAATCTTAATGAAGGATATGTTTATCTAAACATTAAATGACGGTGTATGAAGTCATTCAACAATGAATTTGAACCATCAATATGAGAGCCAACAAATGGGGCCCACATCTCCTGCCCATCATCAAACATGCCATGTACTTATTTTATTTTATTTTTAAATCATGGTGAATTAGTGACTCGTAGGAGTGATTTCAGCTAGGCCCAACATCAAACTTTATGGCTCCCACTATACCACTAAGAGTATATTTGGTTTGCCTATAAGATGTCATACGAAGAATATATGACTTAGAAATAATTGAGATGTCTCGTATTGACTATGAACAGAGATGTCCCATATTGACCAGGAACAGAGTTGTTAGAAATACTGAGAGGGGATGAATCAGTGTTTCATGCAATTATAATTTTTACTTTTATTTTGCAATGTTAATGAATAATAGATTTATGCATTACTAGATAACATAATAAGAGCATATAATCACAAAGCACATCAATAAATCAACAAGGACATCATCACATGCGACTCTTGATTATAGGTGGAAAACCCAACTAGGAAAAACCATTGTTGTTGTTTGCTTCGTCTTCAATTATTATTAAAGAATTTGTATACATCTTGCAATGGTGTAGGCTTTTGCCACTGCGCAAGCTCCTGCGTGCTAGAGGTTACTACCTCCACTAAATTCTCCAACTGCTACTGGAAAATAGAAACCACTCCCTCTCATGATCCACGTTTCACAATCTTTCACTGTAAGACCACCTTTAACAACCATTGAACTAATAGGCCACTTTTCATAATGTTTCAAACTAGACCCATGTAAAATAATACTCATTGAAATACATCAAATACACCAAAATCGATATGTCTAGATCTCTACATTCAAATCTCCAAACTCAAGCATATCATATACTCTCATTGCAAATTGGAGACAAGTATCATCGACACAAAACAAGAAGTTGTCTTCAAGGATTATTCCATAACAACCATAAGGGTAATCGTTGAATAATCACCCCACAGTTGACCCTTGTATTATATAAACTCTCTACAAGACAAGCAACAATATTATATATAATTTATTGACTTCCGCATATAAATTTCAGTCGTGAGCATTCAACCTTTGTATTAATTGAATGACTTCCAACACAATAGAAAATATACAATGATAACTTTGCAGAACCAAGGAGGAATAAACTTATGTCAATGCAGTGAACAAGGTAGTGAACAAGACCACTCTCAACCTTCAAAAGTCAAGAAAGAGTTTTCATCAATCCTCTGCAACAAGTAGATCAACCTAACAACCATGTAAGAATCATGTCAATGTAGTCCCTATTCTCGTACAATAGCAACAAAGGTCGTCATTATAGTTCTGTAATCTATTGTCGCAATACACAGTAACTAGAACAAGCAACAACGATACAAGGTGTCACCAAGGTTGAAGAAATACAACTCTCAACAAAATAAGAAAATTTCACCACCCCTGTATACACCTCTACCCAAACAAAGACTATAAACCTCTTGTGCTCACAACCCAACATCAGTAAACACTCATCCAATATTGACAAGCATAGATCAATCAATATCCTGTGAAAAATCTTTGTCATTGTATCCCTTTAGGAACACAAAGTTATACATCCATGAGGCTCAATGTATACTAATCAACAACATTGAATTTAGGAGAAAAACCCTGCCAATATAGAACTTTGTCGTTGACTCTGCGTACACAATACTCAGTGAACTTATCCTCTGCCCCTAACTAAATTGCTAAACTTTGCACAACCTATAATCTTGTAGAAAATCAATGCAAGTCCATTTCTAACACAACTATAGGGAGTTAAGTTATCAAGGTCAACAATATATTTCTCAACCATCCCTGCACTCTAGATCTTTGGATCTAATGCAGACTCAAAAGACAAATAGAGGCATCATATCAATCTTTTAGTCATATTTATAAACCTCTAACCAACCAATACAATATATAAACTTATGCCTTGCAGGCCCTACCTCTACAACAACAATGCAATATGGTTTCAATCTTGTAGCAAGCATACAATCTTTGTGCATCTCAAATACAATGGCAGTAATTCAACATATAAGGTCATCAATGGAAAATATTAAACCACTAGTCTCTACAAAAACTATCATGTCTATAAAGCCCAAGTCTCTGTCAATTCCAAATAAATTCAATCATAGTAACTACTCAAACAAGCTCCCTTTTTGCAATAAAACCAATGAAAACTTCATAGAAGAGTTAGTATATTTAAGCAAGAGTAATCCAAAGCTTTTCTGGCAGGAACTGAAACCAAGGAAGAAGCAAATTGAAAATAATGTTACAGCCAATCAATGGTTTGGATATGCAAGGCAACTCTATGAGAAAGAATCTGAGGCAGAGTCCCCCGTAGGATCAACACAAATTAAAAGCTCTTCATATTACAGGAGGTGGAGAATGGAATTAAGAAGCTAAAAACAAGAAAGGCAAAGGACTTGGTTGAACTTCAAGCAAAGTATGTAAAATGGGGAATGAACGCTCTTGCACTGCACATCATGAAAATATTCAACAACATCATTCAGCAAGGATTCCGAAGAGACTGGACAACTAGCCTAGCAATACCCCTTTTTAAAAGTGGAGACATTAATAATCCATCCAACTATAGAACAATTATGATCAATCCTTTGTCTGCAAAGATATTCGGCAGCATGGTAGAAAATAGAATTAGCAAGTGGGCAGAAGTAAGAGAAAAGAGGGCAAGAGGACAAGCGGGTTTTAGGCCGAAACATTCGACAGTGGATCATGGTATCACGTTGAGACACATTGTTGAAAAGCTTTGGGAGGACAAAGAAGAAGTATTTTGCTGCTTTGTTGACTTGAAAAAAGCATTTGACACAGTCCCTAGGGATAAGTTGTGGCATAGAATGGAAGAACTTGCAATTCTTGTGCATTATAGAGTCGTTGTCCATAGACTTTATGAAGAAGTGAAAGTCAAAATTAGAACCTTAGCAGGTATTTCAGAAAGCTTTAGAAGTGACATTGGAGTCAAGCAAGGTTGCCCTCTATCCCCCACTCTTTTTGGTCTATATATTGATAAATTGGAAGAGTGGCTAAATCTGCGAGGTGGAGATGGTGTTCGGTTGGGGGAGTTTGTGATAAAGCTTCCGTTATATGCTGATAATATTGTATTGATTTCTAAATCGGCCCATGGATTGCAAATGCACTTATATGCCCTTGAGAATTTTTGTAGAGCAGTGGGGATGCAAGTCAATACTAGCAAGACCAAAATAATGATTTTTTCTAATAAAAGGAAGCAGAGCCAACATACTTTCTTCTTTGAAGACAACATTCTTGAAGAAGAAAATGAGTACAAGTACCTTGGGATTGATTTCAACAACAAACTCAATTGGGAGGAATGCAAAAAGAACAGAATTTTAGGAGGGTGGAAAGCATTATACGCTCTTCAAAACAGATGTAGAGAGGCAAAGTTATGGGATTAGAAAACGATTAAAGTGCTTTTTGGACTCCTAGTTTGTCCAGTGATGCTATATGGGTGTGAATTGTGGGCAAGCAACATTCCCGTCTCAAAATGGAAACAAATTGAGAAAATCCAAAAATGCTTGATCATGAGCAAGTTCAAAATAAAAAAAGTCTGGTACCTTATGAGATAATGTTGAGTGAAACAGAAGCAACTTCCATTATATGGTGCGGCTCATAAGATACTTAAAAAGAATTGAACAAATGAGAGTAGGTAGATGGCCTAATGTTATCTTCAATGAAGGCATCAATGAAAGAAATAAAACATGGATGAAACAAAACTACACATGGATGCAAAAATGGAATATCTACCTCAATGCCTATCCCAGAAATAGCAAGGAGATAAAAGATTTTGTTATGGAGAGGTTTCGTAAAAAGGTATGGGGAAAAGAGTTGGGTAGAAAGAAGAAATATTACAATGAGGAATTCAACCCTACGTGTGATTTACAACAAAAAGAGTTCATTGGAGCTAGCATTTCATGAAGGGCAAAGGTTTTTATTGCTCAATTAAGAACCAACTCACATCAACTTCGGTGTGAAACATGACGGTGGAAAAGGCCTAAAGAAGCTTGGGAAGAAAGGGTGTGTACATTTTGCACGTCTGGGGCTGTGGAATCGGAAAAACATTTCATTTTGGAATGTGATGCATTCAAAGACATCAGAGAAAGTTATGAGAACATGTTAGCATCAGTTTCTTGGCATTGTCTTTTTAGCGAGGGGATTGTTGGAAGGTTGGGTCAGCTCATCATCAATTTGAATCGGAAAAGGACTTAATTGCAAAGAGTGAAAAACAAAGAACTAAGAGTCTCACAGATTATTTTTAGTATCGTGAACCTTAAAATATCATTCCATTTCATAAATGCGTATAGACCATAGTAAAACCTGCCGTCGCTATGATGCACATATAATAAAAGAACTTTTGCAAAATTTCATAACGCAGATCTCTATCCTGTGCTGCACATATAATAAAAGAACTTTTGCAAAATGTCATAACGCAGAGCTCTATCCTGTGCAACCTATTTCTGATCTCTGCATAAAATTTTGCATCACAAAAAACTGAGGTACGACCACACAAGAATAGAACATATAGAGAAGATCAAAGACGCACTACATGAGATCTACAAATGATGGATACATTCGCACATTCTGGCACTTCTACATAATGCATCTCTTTCGCCCTTGCATAGGTCACCTCTGCAAATATATGAAAACATATATATAAAGCTCACGGATGCCAAATCTTATCCATATCGATTCATAAAGAAGTATTCCTCAAATGCGCATATCCCTGCAAATAAACTTTGAATGGCCACCTTGCATATCACATCAAGGAACCTATTAGTGTGTCGTAAAACAGAAGAAGGAACTTCACAATGTATATACCAGAATATTGATTATATGGTGCACATATGTTAAAAGTGATTTCCAACATAATGTATATAAACATGAGCCTTCAGAGATTAAGATCTAGTGCGAATAAAAGAAATTAACCAGTGACTGAAAATATAATGTGTATGATCACAATTATCCTTCAGGACCCTTCAGCAATTAGAAACTGTGTACTTGATCCAAGCAAGGGGATAATCAACACTTACAATTCATATTCTCTCCACGAGAATTAAATTCAGGCACTAGATCAATGCATGGCTTGTGCACTGGTGAAAATCAAATCACTACTTACTGTATCGGAGTACTGAACCTCGAGATTGCTTAAGCTACGCCCAATGATGCAAATGCCTATTCCAAGGCAGAGAAGAAACGACTCAACCAAATTGCACACATTGTTGATACATTTTTGTCTTGTGAATACCAAAAATAAATCCTTGTGATTCATTGATGGTTTTCTTGACCATTTCAATTGTACGTTGGATCAACCTCGTGTGTACAACCTTTGGACTAGATCAATTTTAATAAAATATTCAACCACAAACTGTCGATTACCATGGGACAGTCCACGTGTTAATTTTGGACCCAATTCTAACCAAAAACATAGACCTTGGGACTAAAAAAAATTGCAAAATAAGCTTCACATGGAGTGCTGGGACCATATAATGACCGAGATATGTCATTGTGTCACCTTTTAATTATATTTTCACCGTGGACCATGTGATGACCAAGAGATGCCAATCTTTCAACCTTTAATTATATTTTCACGTGGAGGATCAAATCAAGCCCAACCAAGAACCTGTCCACCCTTCTACAACTCCTTAGTAAGCATCAGGGGTATAATACAATCCAGGTTGACACCAATGCCAACATTTAAGCCAAAATGCCAACGATGCCCCCTTTGGACTTGATGTCAACCTTTTGTGGAACACCAAACCTTTCTCTCTCTCCCTTTGACATCAAGAGCAAAGAGTGAAGAAATCATATAAGTGTCATGCAGACAAATCACACCCTCTGAGGCTCCCCTTGAACATGTGGAGGGACTAGAAATATAAGCAATGTTATATTGGTACCAATTGTTACAAAGGAGGAAAAACATGTGAATATTGCATAGCAAAAAAGAGATACACATCCAATGATGACCTATGACCAATGACACATAAGGATTGATGACTACATATCAACCATAACCAATCAACTGACTGAGTAGAGAAAAACAACATGATACAGGGCTAGAAGACTGCACACATATGTGCTTTACATGAGAGATTGAATCAATGACTCTCATGTCAAGGAGATAAATCAAGAATATATCATCATACAACCACCTCCCCCTGAAATCATACTCCCCATGTCTTGCTAAAGAGAATTAGGAGAGGGAAGAAGCAAAGATCATCCCCAACTGTTGTTGGAGATATTCAAAGGAATCATGAGGAAGACGTTTGGTAAATAGATCTGCAATTTGTCATTTGGAAGGAATATACTCCAACTTCACTTTTTGTTCCAAGTCTTGCTCTCTAAGAAAATGGTACTTTATTGGAATATGCTTATTCTTTGACTGCATAACGGGGTTTTTAGATATACTAATGGCATTGGTGTTGTCACAAAGAATATGTGTCGTTTGTCAATTGAATTGAATATCCTACAACATTTGAATCATCCATATTATTTGTGTACAACAATCTATAGCTGCAACATATTCTGCTTCAGCAGTCGATAAGGTAATAGAGATCTTCTTTTTTTTTAACCAAGAAACTAAGCGTTGTCCCAAGAAGAACGCTACTCCACTGGTACTTTTGCGATCGCCAATGTTGCCAGCCCAATCTACATCAAAATATGCTTGAATTGTAAAATATGTGTTACTTGGATACCATTGTCTAAGATCACGAGTTTCCTGCAAATACTTGAATATTCTTTTGACAGCTATGAGGTGGATCTATTTAGGATTTGCTTGGAAGAGTCTGACTATGGCAACTGCATGCATAATATTTAGTCTAGTACCTGTAAGATAGAGTAAATTTCCAATCATAGATCAATAGGAAGGTTGATTAACTGTTGGGGAGTCATCATCTTTGCTAAGATTACATTTTGTTACCAAAGGTGTGAAAACAAGTTTACAATCTTCTAATCCATATTTCTTCATGATATCCTTAAGATATTTAGTTTGAGAAAGAAAAATGCCATCCTTAGTATGATGCACTTGTAATTCAAGAAATAATGTTAGTTCACCAAGTAGGTACATTTCAAAATCTTTTTTCATAGTTGATGCAAACCCTTGACTCATTGAGTCGACATTGCTACCAAATATGATATCATCAACATAAACGACTACCACCAAGAGTTTATCTTTGTCTTCTTTGATATATAAGTTGTTGTCAGTTGATCCTCTCTTAAAGCCTTGTTGCTAAAGATATTTGTCAAGACAATAGTACCAAGCTCAGTGAGCTTGTTTTAACCCATACAAAAACTTTTTGAGTTTGCAAATGGGATTCTTTTCATTATAAAGTATAAATCCTTCCGGTTGTTTAATGTAGACCTCTTCTTCTAGATCCCCATTCAAAATGGTGGATTTAACATCCATCTAGTAAACTTTAAATTTGTGGAAACTGAAACATGTTAGAAAAATGTTTCTTCAAAATATATTCCTTCATGTTTGAGCACATCCTTTGCAGACAAGTTGTGCCTTATTCCTCACTACTTATCCATTTTCATTTAGTTTGCTCTTAAATACCCATTTGGTACCAATTACATTTTTATTTGTGGCCTTGGAACCAAATCCCAAGTATGATTCCTTTCAATTTGGTTAAGCTCTTCATTCATGGTTTTAATATAGCATTCATCTTGGCTTGCTTGATGTACATTTTAAGGTTCAATTGTAGATAACAAAACTAAATGACTAGAGGATCCAATAAATTTATTTCTAGTTTATACTACAACCTCTTTATCACCTAGTATTTGGGTTTCAAGATGATTCTTCTGCACATACCTAGATGGGGCTTCCTTCTTTGTGTTATAGATATAACCCAAAAAATATATGAGAATAGAAATAAACCCAAGAATAATAAGATCCAAATATAGAAATGCTTCACTTTATTGATATCAAAACCCTTAAGGTAGGGCAACACCATACATTCACTCCTTAAGGAAGGAGAACACTCCACAAGCCATATGCATGTTCATTCAATAATCCTTGACAATCTTCCTTGACATAGAGTCTCTAGCCTCTATATAGGCCTCATACATACAATACCATGGGTCATTACCATGGTTCCCTCATACCATCGAACTAATACCATGGGCCCCTTACATTATTACTAACTAATTGTGGTCCCTTACATGATATGGGTTAACCACCTTATTTATTACTATGGCCCCTCCCATTATTATATTATTACCTTGGGTACCTCCCTTTGTACCCCATATTATCCCCCCTAGGTATATAACATTCCACCCCCCTTAGAATGTTTCGTCCCCGAAACATGGGAAGAACACAAATAATAAGATCTACTCAAAAGAGTAGTCCACTGGTACCATGCACGTGCATCTAGCCATCCATGAGAGAGGTGAACCCTCGGTCTCACTGGTGTCTCGCTCGCTTGAGATGGAAGTTGACCGTGGTAGCTCTTCTGTGTTGATGTGTAGTAGGTGGATCTTCGCTCCTCTCTATCTGTCATGTGGGGGTTGTTGTCCGTGTGGCTAATTGGTTGCCATCTTGATGGTTTTCTTACAGGGTGATGTGGGTGATGATATGTTGAAGTTTTAACCCACATTGTCTTTTTCTTTAATTCACCCTGCTGTAGTGCCTGTTGTGGTGTCTTCTTTTCCAATATGACTTCAACCACTGAGCCCTCATCTGATGTACCTGTAACCTTTTCTACTTCAGCCTCTATTTGTGTTTGATTGTCGATCGTCAAAGGCTCATCATCTGATATGTCAGTCCCTGGAACATCTTCTGCTTCAGCCTCCATGTACTCTACCTGTTTATTGATGGAAATATCATGTAATGTAATTTTCTTCTTTTTATACCAGAGCTTCAGGAATTTTCCTGCACATTAATATTGATAGTACCCGCAGATTCCATCCAAGGATATCCCAAAACAACATCCATATTATCCATCTCTGAAATATAAAAATCACCATGCAACACATACTTATCCATAGAAATCTTCAAATCCTTATACACTAGAACATCCTCATTATCCACTTGTGTGTTTTCAATGTGTTTTGCTGGAATTTGCAATTTTTTTGCCAAATTAACATTGATGAAATTATGCTTGCAACTAGGATTTATAGAAACAATGATCTTCTCTTTCTGAATCAATCCATGAACCTGCAATAAGGAGATACCAGCAGAAAATAACCCTTTAGGTTCATTGGTTTCCTTCTTTAAAATAACATCTTTGCTAAGTTGTGTGTCTGTCTGTGTGAGCTTATCCACAAGATTAGCTTTACGGTCAAAGTGGTCCATAAGATCTTTTGTGAATGTGTCCCAAGTCAAGGGCCTTCGATAGCAATGTTGATGCCATTGCCACCATTGTCGTCTTTCATTGTTCAAGTACAGTTTTCCCACACTCAACTGAGTCTCATCATCCATGATGTAATTCAATCTAAAATATTTCTCCATTTGTGCTAGCCATTTGGCTGCATGAGAGCTATCAAATTTATGAAAGTCCCTGAAATTCTGACCTAGGGCCGTCATCATAAAAAAATTGGCAAAAATTTGAAATGGTCACAATTCCGTCAATATTGTTCAGAATTCGTATTATGACCTATTTTCGGAAATGGAACAACCATTCTGCATCTACCCATGTGATAGAAATCCTAATCCAGACACTGAAATTTCAGATCTGCGCTGCTACTCTCCCGCCATCACCACAATTTTTGCAAAAAAGAGTTGATTTTAAATCAGCGATATCTCCCTCATCCGGACTCTGATTTGACTGATTTTTTTTTTGAAAATGGGTGATTTTTCACAAAGAATCCAGATCTACAATTATATTTTTCAGATCTTGCACCAGGACATCCAGATCTGCACCGCAAACTCGCTGCCCTGAAAAATTGTCTGCAACCCCACTGATTTTTAGATCAGCGAAATCTCCTTCATCCGGACTCCGATTCAACCGATTGTTTTTTTGAAATCGGCTATTTTTTCACAAAAAATCCAGATCTAAAATTATATTTTGCAGATCTTGCACCAAAATGTACAGATCTAATCTACAAACTCGCCACCCTCGAAATCCTGCAAAAAATAAAAATAAAAAAATTCTCCATTGTTTGCCCAAGAAAGTGCTCTGATACCACTTGTTATAGATCTTATTCCACTTGTTATAGATCTGATACCACTTGTTATAGCTTTGATACCCCTTGTTATAGATATAACCCAAAAATATATATGAGAAAAGAAATAAACCCAAGAATAATAAGATCCAAATATAGAAATGCTTCACTTTATTGATATCAAAACCCTTAAGGTAGGGCAACACCATACATTCACTCCTTAAGGAAGGAGAACACTCCACAAGCCATATGCCTGTTCATTCAATAATCCTTGACAATCTTCCTTGATATGGAGTCTCTAGCCTCTATATAGGCCTCATACATACAATACCATGGGTCATTACCATGGTTCCCTCATACCATCGAACTAATACCATGGGCCCCTTACATTATTACTAACTACTTATGGCCCCTTACATGATATGGGTTAACCACCTTATTTATTACTATGGCCCCTCCCATTATTATATTATTACCTTGGGTACCTCCCTTTGTACCCTATATTATCCCCCCTAGGTATATAACACTTTGTCTTCTTCTTTTGATGCCTCTCCTTCTTCTTTTCCTACAATTTCTTTGATCTCAATGTTGGGTTGCTCGTCATCAAATTGTATTTTTCTTTGGGGAATACAAATCCTTCATCTATTGTAATATATATACATTCAATGATTTTATGAAGCCTTTTTTTGTAACATGTGTACCCTTTTCTTCTGGAGGAGTACCCAAGAAGAATGCCTTCATCTTCCCTTGGTTCAAATTTTCTAAGTTTATCATCATTTCTTTTGATAAAACATTTGCTTCCAAATATCTTACAATACTTAACAGTGGCAGGTTTTCCATACCATAGTTCATGAGGTGTTTTGTCACTATTAACTCTAACATGGGCTTTGTTGAGGATATTCACCATTGTTTATATTGCTTCTCCCAAAAAGGTGTGAGACACTTTAGATTCATCAAACATTGCATGTGCCATTTGTTGGATAGTTTTGTTCATTCTTTCTGCAATTGTGTCTTGTTGAGGAATTTTAGCTATAGAAAATTGTATTTTGCTACCATGTTGATCGCATAAATCAAAGAATTCATCTAATATGAATTCACCCCCTCTATTAGATCTGAGACATTTGATTTTTAAGTCCATTTTATTTTCAACCATAGCCTTGAATATTTTGAATTTCTCAAAAGCTTCATCTTTAAATTTTAGAAAACCAACACAACACATCCAAGTGTAATCATCAATTAATAGCATAAAATACTACTCACCTCAATTATATTTCTTCTTCATTGATCCACATAAATCTGTATGAATCAGTTCAAGAGGTTTTTCTGAAGAGCGTTCTTTTTCCTTGAATTGAACTCTTGATTACTTATCAAATTGACGGGATTTGCATATGCTATTTTCTAGTGGTATGATATCTGGTATGTAATGAACAGCTCCCTTCTTGCTTAGTTTATATAGTTGACTGAAACTTAGATGTCCCAGCCTCTTATACCATAGCCAACTTTCATTAGTCTTACTCAAGTGGCAGTGTTCACTATCATCTTCTAAGATGTATACATTATCTAGAGTTATGGTTGCTTTGATTATAATCTTTCTTATGTCCAATTCTTTGACTGAATAACCTTTAGACCTGAAAATGACTTCATGCCTGTGACCATGTAGGAATTTACAGGGTAATTTCCTCAGACAGAACACCAAAGGACACCGCTCACAAACAGATAACAGATCAATACACCAGTATTCTTGACGTGGTTAAAACCCTCAAAGAGGGAAACAGTCCACAGACTGAGCCAACGTGGCCACTTCAGGCAATTTATTAATAAAAGAATGAAAATTCACATAAGCTTTTCTCATGAACGGTTACCCTACAAATGACCCTCCATGCTCTTTAAACAGAGATCATGGACCAATCGGGCGTTAAGCCACAGATCAAGTGTCGGTAATACCGAGGAGAGAATGAACCGTCGAATCACTACATATCGTGACCGTCAGATTGTAAGTTACAAAAGTACATAGTAAAGAAACACACTTTATCTAACTCTACACTAGACCAAGTTATACTTAACTATTTCCTATGTGTCGAAATATCCTAACATCCCCCCTTAAGAACAACTTGGGATAGGATTGAAGGATGTACAAATATGACACAATAGAAGAAGGAAGGAGGCATTAGAGCCTATCCCCCCTTCATGACAACTTCCTAAACTCCAACCATAAATCGAAGTTTAGTAAACTTCGCCTCTGTGAGAGCCTTTATAAAGATGTTTGCAACTTGATCGTCTGTTGAAAATATTGCACTTCAACAACATGGTCATGAATGAGCTTTCTGATGAAGTGCATGTGCAGTTCAATGTGTTTGCTACGTTGATGTTGGACTAGATGTTTGCATAGCTGAATTGCACTTTGATTATCACACCAAAGTGTAGTCAGATGTTGCTGTTGAAATCCAAACTCTGGCAGGATCTGACGAAGCCACAGGGCTTCCTTACTAGCTTCTATGGCACCACGATACTTTGCTTCTGCTGAAGAAAGAGAAATGGAACTTTGTTTCTTACAAGCCCATGTAATATGTCCTGAACCAAGAGTGAACACATAACCTGTAGTAGACTTCCAATCATCAGGGTCACCAGCCCAATCAGAATCAATGAAACCAACCAACAGAGGAGATGCTTCTGCACTATAATGAATCACAAACTGAATTGTACCTCAAACATAACGAAGTATTCTTTTAGCTTCTTTCCAATGACTTTCATGTGGGCTTTGCATAAACCGAGAAATAAGGCCAACAGCAAAGGAAAGGTCAGGACGAGTAGGGGTCAGATACAAAATTTTTCCTACAAGTTGACGGTATAAGGTAGCATCAACTTCAGAGGAAGTACAAGTGACTAAAAGTTTAGCTCCAGACTGAAAGGGAGAAGGAGTTGGCTTACAATCTTCCATGTGAAAATGGTGTAGAAGATCACATGCATACTTGGACTGGGAAAGGGAAATACCTTCCTTGGATTGCAAGACTTGAAGACCAAGAAAATAATGCAAGTGTCCTATGTCTATCATTTCAAACTTCTTTTTAAGGCTAGACTTCACATGGTTTATAAGGTTGGGATCACTACCAGTAAGGATAAGATCATCACAATAAAGAACAATAATGATAAGAGACTTGCCCACTTTCTTGGTGTAGACAGTATTGTCAAAATGACACCTAGAAAATCCAGTTTCTAAAAGAAATCTATCCATTTTGGCATACCAAGCCCAAGGGGCTTTCTTGAGACCATAAAGGGATTTCTTAAGCTGACATACAAGGCTAGAGTCTGTTTGTATAAATCCAGGAGGTTGTTCCATATATATTTTTTCATGCAAGTCCCCATGCAAGAAGGTAGATTTAACATCCATCTGATGCACTTCCCATTTGAATGAGGCAACAAGGGAAAGAAAAAGATGGATAGAGTTCATTTTGGCAACAGGGGAGATGGTTTCAGTATAGTCAAATGCCTTCAACTTGTGGAAAAGCCTTAGCAACAAGACGAGCTTTATGTTTATCAACTTTTCCATCTGGTCCATACTTGGTTCAGTAAACCCATTTGCATCTAACAAGTTTTCATCCCTTTGGAAGGGGAACACGATCCCATGTATCATTTGCCAATAATGAACGATATTCTTCATTCATAGCTGCGTCCCAATCTAGATGGCCTGAAGCTTCTGCAAAGGTGTCAAGACCATAATTAGCTAAAGCTTGAGCCAGTAAAGAAGAGGCTCTATCGAACTAAGAACGTGTATGTCGTTGATTTGTAGGATCACCAGCAAGAGCACCTATTGCATCCTGAGTAGCACAGACCCATTTTGGAAGCTAAGGAGTTGAAGGAGGATCCTAAGAAGGTGGCGGAGGATTGTCATCCTTGCTGTCATCATCTGAAGAAGAAATATTTTCAGAAGTAGAAAGGATAGAGAGAGGTGGCACATCCGCCGAACTAGGCTCGTAGGCCGATATATTTTCAGCAATATTTACATCTCTTCTAATGATAACATTTTTGGACTTAGGTGGAATAAGTCTTTATCCTTTGACATCTTCAGAATATCCAAGAAAAATACATTTTTCACTCTTAGGTTCTAAAGCTTTATGTTTCTCATCTGGAATATGGGCCCATGCTTCACTTCCAAAAACACGAAAGTGACTTACATCTGGTTTAATTGAGCTCCATGCTTCTTCTGGAGTGATATTCTTTAAAACCTTAGTAGGAGTGTGATCTATTATGTAATTTGCACAATTAATTGCTTCTGCCCAAAAATTAAGACTAAGCCCTTTAGATTGAAGCATACAATTAGCCATTTCCTTTAAGGTGTGATTCTTCCTTTCATCTACACCATTTTTTTGTGGAGTATATGGAACAATATGTTGCATTTGAATTCCATTCTCAGTGCAAAAGTTGATGAATTTTTTTTCCACCATTATCAGATCTTAGCTTAAGAATTTGATGTCCAGATTGTTTTTCAACAAAGGCCTTAAAGGCCAAGAACATGTTAAATACTTCACTCTTGAGTTTTAAGAAGTATACCCAAGTGCGTCGGGAGAAATCATCAATGAAAGTTAAGGAATACTTGTAGCTAAAGAATGAAAAAACTGGAAGTGGACCACATAAATCACTATGCACAAGCTGTAAAGGGGTTGAGGCCTGCCAAGAGGCACGTTTTTCAAAACTATCCCAATGATGTTTTCCGAGTACACATCTAGAACAAACAACATCTCTGCAGATACCATTGGAAGACCTGTCACCATGTTTTTTCACATAGATTCTAAAGGGAGTGATAGTTTAAGTGACCAAATCGCTCATGCCAAAGTTTTCTCACTTCATCATTATGAGCAACAAATACTGAGGGAAGATTTGATGACCCAAAGTTGTTAAACTTATACAACCTTGTAGAATCATCAGCAATTCCAGTAGCTAAAATCTACCTAGGATCTCTTAGGTCCTTAATTACAACATCGTGAGGTGAAAATTCAACGATTTTACCTTCACCTGAATGAGTTATTTGATATATAAATAGAAGGTTTCAAGATAAGGTTGGAACACATAATACATCATTAAATTGACCATTGTCTATATGAACAGTTCCAATCCCTACAACACTAAGAGATCTAACATCACAAACATATATATTTTTAGTGTTACAATCATTTAAAGAAGAAAACATGGCTTTATTTTTGTCCATGTGATAAGAAGATCCAGAATCAATGAGCCACTCATGAGAATTAGAAGAAGAAGATACATTTAGTGCATATCCAGACTGAGATGTTTGACAACCACATGCAGAAAGTGCTATTCCTAAAGATGAAGTCGAATTTGAAGAGTGCTCCAAATGGATGTTATGGTTCTTCATTGCTACTTCCAAGGCTTCCATCTTCTTAAAGCATTTGGATTCTAAGTGGCCATCTCAATTACAAAAGTGGCAATGTTTATCAGTCTTCTTCCCTTTGTTTTTATTTTCCTTATCATTTTGTTAAAATGATTTTTCATTTTTAGACTGAAATTACTTAGGACCCTTATTTGGTTTAGGACCATTCTTTTTAGGATACGACTTCTTAGGATTCTTTGAATTTGGTTTCTGCTGGGAAGCTAAGGCTTTCTTAGAAGAGTTTCCAAGATTAAGAAGACCAAGGTGTAAGAGTTTTTCTTGTTCTCTTATTAACGAATCACAAAAGGCATCAAAGGAAGGGACTTATAGTCTTGTCCTTGAAAAATGAAGGCTTCTCTTATAGAATGGAAGGTGGAAACAAACACAGAGTAGGTTGATCCCAACTTAGTAAGAATGGAATAGATAAGGTTACCATCTTCTTTATTAACCTTAACACCTTCCAAGAGAATTCTAAGTGTCTTGAACTTAGAAAAAAAACCTTCAATGGAAGAAAAATTATTGGGGTCCAATGTAAGAAACTCATTTTCGAGTTGATGGGCTCCAAGTTCATTTTTAATTCCAAAAACTTTAGTGATCTATTTCATTGCTTCATTAGGAGTATCAAGTTCTGTGATATGGAATCTAATGTCTGGAGAAACAGACATCCCTATCAACCCACATGCTTGATCTTGCCTATTTTCCCATTTGGTTTCCTTATCTTCATCTTTCAGTTTGGTTTCTTGGCCTGAGGCTATTCTGTAAAGACTTTTACTTCTAAGTAAGTCCACAATTTAGGACCACCATTGGAAGTAGTTGGTGCTGTCAAGAATAACTTAGCATGGACTTTCCATTTTAACAAAAACTGAAGCTATAGATGCTGAAACTAAGTGTTCTAATGGAAAGATCTCGAAAAATTAGGCTGATTAAAAAAATGGCTTCCGGATGAAGAAGTTATGGTTTTTTGAAGAAAAGTTGTTGAAGATGCCGACAAAGTGCGGGAATGTGTGGAAATGAATGATAATGTTATATTTAAAAAAAAAATATGCCCCCTTTCCAAACTTAATCTAATTAGCTCAACAAAAAGAAAGAGTTAAACTCAAGACCTCTATTCTCATAAAGTAACTTTGGACCATGTGAGCTAGTTTAAAGGTTAGTAATTTTTGAAAAAGAGGAAGGGGTTTTTTCTTTTTTCCTTTTTTTTTTCTTTTTCTACTTTTTTTTTTTAGTCACCGAAGCTTTGGGGTGCGTGCTTACTTGAGAAAGCTTATTTTTCCTACAAAAGAAAAACCACAAAACCCAAAACAGACATACAAAAAAAAAACCTTTTGGTTTGAAGTTAACTTTACCCGAAAACTAACAATTTCCCTCAATGTTTCTGATTTTCAGAGATCACATTAAGGCGCAGCGGAAAAGAGCATACGCATGAGAAAAAAAACTTCCTTTCTATTTCTGATTTTCCCAAATCACATAGATTCGTGGGGCAAAGAGCATACGCAGAAATGAAAAGTGTAGATCAAGTAATAAAAAACAAAGAGATAAATAAACCGAAAAAAATAGAGAGAAAATAACTAGAAACTACAAATAAACATTGTATAACTCCAGATCTTAAAAATGACATAGCTAGGGCTACCGGAAACATTTTTGCATGAAATGAAAGGGGTTCTTCACTGGAACAGATGCTCCTAACACAATAGAGCAGTCCTCTCGGCCTGAAAGCAGTCAGAAACAATATATCTAGGAAACGACAGTTGGATGCAGTTCTATCGACTTCAGATTTGGATCACCAACAGATGCGGCGCTCAACTTGGCTCTGATACCATGTAGGAATTACAGGGTAATTTCCGCAGACAGAAAACCAAAGGACACCACTCACAAATAGATCACAGATCAATACACCAGTATTCTTAACGTGGTTAAAACCCTCAAAGAGGGAAATAGTCCATGGTCTGAGCCAACACGACCACTTCAAGCAATTTATTAATAAAATAATGAAAATTTACATAAGCTTCTCTCATGAACAGTTTCCCTACAAATGACCCTCCATGCTCTTTAAATAGAGATCATGGACCAATCAGGTGTTAAGCCATAGATCAAGTGTCGGTAATACCGAGGAGAGAATGAACCATCGAATCACTACATATCGTGACCGTCTAAGTTACAAAAGTACATAGTAAAGAAACACACTTTACCTAACTCTACACTAGACCAAGTTATACTTAACTATTTCCTATGTGTCGGAATATCCTAACACACATTTTATTGACACTCAAAAAGTTATGTTTTAATCCATATACAAACAATACATTCTAAGCTTTGGTTTTATCTTTTAATGCCATATATCCTTTTCCTTTAATAGTAGTAGGAGAATTATTACCAAAAGAAACATTATTTTCTTTCTTAACTTCATTAAATGATACAAATTTATCTCTTTCACCTTGTAACCACCCCCTCCCACATTTAGCCAATTTCATCGGCCTGTTAGGGTAAACATGAGACATGGAGCTACTATGACATGACGTGACCTCCTAGGTCCCATTAAGGAAGTGGGGCCGACTACTAACAACAAACTGACCATTCACAACATCCTACAAGTGCTACATGACCCTTAGGGGATGAGAAACCATCCCAAGTGGCAAACCCTAAGCTAGAACCCTCCCTCTTTGCCATGGGCCCTCAACCACACCCACAACAAGGCCTCCATGTTGTTGGGAGCCTCCAACTATATGTACAAGCTTACATCCATGTGGTTGCAAAGCAACTTTCCAGTTAGGAGCATGCAGTCTCAAATTTTGAGCCTAAATTCCAGGTCATCATCCAGACCACTGCCCAAAACTTCTTGTAAATTCTCAAATGCACAAATGACATGACAACAGAGCTAAACATTCAAACTTGATTCAAGGACTTGATCTAACCAAGTCTAAATATGACAATCATTTCATCAAACATATTGAGAAAATGTAACTACAGATCATGAATGCATATCTGAACATAGGGGTATGATACTTATATGAAAATCATCAAGAAGGTATAATTCCATCTCATAGTAGCCTCGATAACATTTGTTAGCTCATGCATTCATCAAGCATTCATTAACTAATCAAAACATGTCAAGAGCCATAACTAGGACTTGCTATGAAACCATAATAACTAGCATATAACAAGAATAATAACCATGATAGACATCCATTAAAGCCACATAATAGCAAGTACAATTACTCTTAAAATACAGGAGGAAAATAACTCTTATTAACATATGTGAAAGCCAACCATATCAGGGACTTCTACGTACCACCCGACCATAGATTGGGTTGAACCAAATATTTCATTCAACGAATCACCCCTATGCCATATTCCAAGCATGAATGTGGGACTCAAGACAAAACAATTAGGGCTTCCTAGATATTAAACCACCTCCACCCTCAGGCTTTACTACAATCGCACCAAAACCGTTCAAGGGATTCCTATGCCCAAAACAAGCACATTAACAACTAGCATTTATCACAATCCTACCAAAGCCAATCAAGGGATCACTAGGCCTAAAACAAAACATAAAAAACCAAGATTTACGACAATCCCACCAAAATCGATCAAGGGATCACTAGGCTCAAAACAAGCTTGGATGTCTTAGAATTTCTTCACTAATACCTTGAGGAATTTTCATGTCTCCACCCTCAGTCTTTACCACAATCCCACAAAAACCAGTTAAGGGATTCCTAGGCCCTTGGGAATTTTCCTGAGACCACCTTACCTGATTCCAAAACCATGCAGCAATCCAAATCTCAACCAAATGAAAGAACTCCATCACACCATGGTTATTTGGAAATGGAAAGCCAAGGATGAAACCACTATCACACTTCGAAAAACCCATGTTAATGACATCAAGAGAACTAAATACACACATGCATGTACCATGCATTCACAAACTAGCTAGGAAATCACACATGCAACCTGTTACCTGCAGGTATTCCTACTGAAGCTCCTTGATTCAACTTTTCCTTATTTTTCCCTTGCTTTCCTTGTCCTTCCTTTGCCTTCATTTTCTTTCTTTCCTTAATGCTAGAGTGCTCCAAGAATGCTCTAAGTATGCAATATTATGAGACAATAGAGATAATAGACAAAGAGATCCACCATAGAATTGTCAAAAGTTGTGAATTGATCCTCATAAGCCTTTTTATCATTAAGGCCTCTATTTTCTTCAATTTCCACTATTTTTCCTTCAATTTTCTTCTCATGAAAACTTGTGACCTTTCATCTCCCTTTTCTCCTATTTTCCTTTATTTTCATAAATAAAATGCCAATTAATTCCACTTTTCCAATGCCTTTTCCAATTTCCTTAGCCATAATAAACCAAATGAACACCCACTAGTTTTTCCCAATATTCATCTTGGAAAACATGTCCCATGAACTTGGTCTTATTTTTCCTTTATCAACTTTATTACATAAAATTTTAACCCGGGTTTGTTACAAACCCCTCCTCCTTAAGGGAACACCATCATCATCGTTCTATGACACCTATGACCAACAAGACCACTGAAAACCAAAACATACTACCTATGGAGCTTTATAACTTAGCTTGATGCAGTATTTACTATTTACAATGATCCTGTTGAAAAGCAAAACCAGCATGACAAACATGACAAACATACCACTTATTGGAGCTTTATAACTCAGCTCATTGTGATATTTACAATAACAACCATACACAAATATGTACATATAACAAAACTTCTTTTCCTCAACCTGCAAATAATAAAGGTTACATAGCTTCCATTTGATCATACTTCTCCCATGTAGCTTCTTCGGGCCCAAAGTGCTTCCACTACACTTTAACTTGCCTGATTACTCGGTTTTGGAGCATGAGTTGTTTCCATTGCAATATGCACTGAGGTTTCGACTAGAATTATCCTTCTACTCGACCTACAATACAAACCATTCAATCACATGATCAACATCCTTCACATATATTTTAACTAATGAAACATGGAAAACATCATGGAATTTCACTATCGAAGGAAGTGCAAGTCTATAGGCCACTAGTTCAATCCTCTCAAGGATCTCGAAAGGCCCGCAATATCGAGGTGCCAACTTGGCACATGATCCAATCCTCAAGGAGCTCTTATTGGGCTTGATGTGTAAATACACATGTTCCCCAAACTAAAACTCCTTAAATGCCCTATGCTGATCTGCATAACTCTTATGTCTATCTTGTGCTACCTTTATATTCTTCTTGATAACTTGAATTTCATGTTCCATCTCTGCCAACATGTCTGGCCCAATCAATACCATGTTCACTAAATCACTCCAGCTGATGGAAGTATTACAACTCTGCCCATAAAGTGCCTCAAACGAACTCATCCTCAGTGACTCTTAATACCCATTGTTGTAAGTAAACTCAACCAGTTGAATATACTCCTCCCACCTCCTCTACTGGTGCATAACATACATCCTCAGCATGTCCTCCAGAATTTTGTTGACCCTCTCTATCTTTCTATCTGTCTACAGATGATAAGTTGTACTAAAGGAAAACTTTGTATCCAAACCTGCAAACAACTCTTTCCAAAATCTGGAAGTGAACTTGGCATCTTTGTCGGATACAATCTTCTTGGGAATACCATGCAATCTTACTATCTCTCTGATGAATGCCTAAGCTACTTCACTAGCTGAGTAAGTAGACTCCACTGGAATGAAGTGAGCTACCTTGGTCAACCTACCAACCACAACCATAATAGAATCATGTTGTCTAGATGTGCTCGGAAAAATTGTGATGAAATCCATAGAAATGTCCTCCCATTTCCATTCTGGAATTGGAATCGATTTTAGTAAGCCACCTGAATACTTACATTTTGTTTTTACCTATTGATAATCCAAACACCTAGTGATAAACTCAGCTACCTCTTTCTTTAGATTCAACCATTAGTAGAAATTTTTAACCGTTATCAATGTCTTCTGATATCTCTAATGACCTGAATTCGGCTTAACAAGAAATTCCCTCAATATAAGCTTCTTGAGCTTGTTGTTGTCTAGCACATATATCTTGTCCTTAAATCTCACCAAAACATTTGTCGTGAGATGATAATCCACATCTTGATCACCTGTACCCTATTGTTGTAACCTGTGCCTAAACTCCATGTAGCTGTCATCCTGTTGTCCTACCTGTAAGATCTAATCCTATAAATTTATCCCATATGTACTCATAGTTGATATATGATTTACCTGTACTCTTCTGCTAAGAGCATCTGCAACTGTATTCTCCTTTCCCTTGATATGCCTAATCTCGAAGTCAAACTCGCTAAGCAAGGCCAACCACCTATCTTTCCTGACATTCAAATTAGGTTGGTCGAACAAATATCTTAGCTCATTTTGATCACTCATCAAATGAACCTCCCGCCAAGAAGATAGTGACTCTAAAGCTTCAATTCATGAATGATCTTTGCCAACTCAAGATTATGCATCACATAGTTTTGCTTGTCCTAATTCAATTTCCTTGACTCATAACATACCACCTGTCCCTCTTGCATCAGGACTCCACCAAGTCCTCTCTTTCAAGCATTTGTACACACCACAAACTCTTTATCTGGATCTGAAATCTTTAGAACTGGAGCATTTGTAAGCAACTACTTCAACTGCTCAAAGCTTGTTACACATTCCTCTGTCCATTCAAATTTCTTTCCCTTTTGTTGCAAAGATGTGATAGGATAGGCAACCTGTGATAAGTTCCCAATGAACCTCTTGTAATAACATGTTAACCCCATGAATGATATGACCTCATCCACATTCCTAGGAGCTTCCCATTCCATGATAGCTTTGATATTTTCCAGATCCCCTATTATGACTTCATTGAAAACAACATGTCCCAAGTAATGTAACTTTGTCTGAAAGAAACTTCATTTACTAAGCTTGGCATACAAATGATGCTCTCTTAGAAATCTCAATACTGATGCTAAGTTTTCTGCATGCTCTTCCTCATTCTTAGAATATATCAATATATCATCAATGAATACAATCACAAACTTTTCCAGATAAGGACGCAACACACTATTCATCAAACACATGAAAGTATTTGGAGCATTAGTCAAACCAAAAGGAATGACAACAAACTCATAATGCCCATACCTGGTTCGAAAAGCAGTCTTATAGATGTCCTCTTCTTTGATGCGTACCTAATAATATCCTGATCTCAAACCAATTTTTGAGAACATTGCTACTCCCTTCAATTGATCAAACAAGTCATCAATACTTAGCAATCCATACTTGTTCTTAATCATCACCTTGTTCAGCTTCTTGTAATCAATGCATAACCTGAGAGTACCATCCTTCTTCTTCACAAACAATATCATTGCATCCCAAGGTGACACACTTGGCCTAATGTATCCCTTGTCAATTTTTTCTTTCAAGTGCAACCTCAATTCCACTAACTCAGGAGTGTTCATCGTGTAAGGTACTTTTGATGTTGGTGTTGCTCTTAGTACCAACTCAATAGAAAAGTCCACTTCCCTATGAGGAAGAAACTCTGAAATCTTTGTCGGAAATACATCCTGAAACTGTTGTAAAATTGAATACCTCTTCAAGACTTTTTCATCCTTAACAACCTTACCTTTATCACTGGAAACATGAACTACAAACAATACACACCCTTTCTTGCAACTGCAGTTTTCCTGCATAGTTGTAACCATTCTAATTAACGTCACATTCTTCTTACCCTGCAATATTCTTTGTTCTCCATTTTCATCCAAGCACTCAATAACCTTTTCATAATAATCCACCTTAGTCTTGTGAAGGTACAACCAATCCATAACTAGAAGCATATCGTACAATCCCAATGGAAGCACGTTCAAATGCATTTATGTAGACATACTATTCAGTTCAAATTCACAAGCTCTTACCTAATGATGAACTCTTTTCTTAGTACCTGCATACAACTGCACCAACCAAGACTTTGCATGCACTTCTTTTCTCAAACCAAACTTATCCATCAAGTCAAGATTAACATAACTACAATTAGATATAGGGTCAATCAAAATAGAAACAACTCAATCACAAAGCTTACCTTCCATCTCAATAATAGATGCACGGTGGTCTGTCTACCTATTATCCAATGTTGCATAGGTTCAAGGAATGCTTTGCCTAACATCCCCAACTGTATGTGCTTCCTATGCACTATAGATATGAGGCCTACCACCATGATATGAATGTAGGTTTTAACATTGTATAGAAATTACCTCCTTATGAATTCTAAAAACAGAAAATAAACAATAACGAGAATATAAAACAAATACACAGAGGTTCCCCCTCGAGCCCAAAAGTGGGACTACCAGATTGATTTTTCATTATGTTCCTTTCAATGTTACAATACATATATATACATGTCAAAGCATTCATAAACACCAATCCATTAACCCCATATTAGAACATAACCATAGTTCCCTTGACCGGATCTACAAAATACCATGGGTAGAAAACCAGCATGCCTAAAACCATGTGCAAAACCCATGCACAAAACCATAGCTAGGTATGCTCACCTAATATAGGGTCAAAAAAAAATATCAGGGCGTTGCACAGGACGTCATGCAGGGGGGCTACCACCCCCTTGAAACACCCCAAAAAAGGGGGTTGCGCCACCCCTATGACACGCCCCCCCACCCCCCCGTGCGTGCGACTAATCATGGAAAGAATATAACTCACACCAAATATTCTCCCACTTATTGTTTTCTTTCCCGCACAAGGGGTCACAGGAGAGCTTAGTCATTGGTCCATTCCTACAACACCCATTGTTTTTCTACACCAAGAAAACTCCTCAGTGCTCATAGAGAACACAACAAACTGATGCACTTATCTTCATCTGGCATTTTAATATCAACAGATAACCACTGACTTAGCACAGTATTAAAGGTGTTTAAATGCTCTGTCACTAAGTCTCCATCCTTCATCCTCAAGTTATATAGATTTTTCTGTAGGAACATATTTTTCACCAAAGACTTAGATTGGTAGAAATTCCCTAACTTGCCCCACAAATCCTTCGTCGTAGCTTCCCCTGATACATTCAACAATATTGAATCTAAGATACAGAACGATATTTTTCTCTATGCTTTTCGATCCAACTTTGCCCAGTCTTCATTTGACATTGTCGTTGGTTTAGTACCCAAATCTACTGTGATCCAATAATCTTTATCCACCAGCAGATCCTCCATCTTGAGTCTCCACAACTCAAAATTGTGACGATTAAATTTCTTGATCTCTATCTTTCCACTGATCACCATATTCTTTCACCACAAGAATCGTTCCCATAAATCTCCCATTGAACAGGGTCTACCACAGGCCTGAGCGCAAAGTCATCTCATTGAAGCCGAAACAACTATGATACCAAATGTAGACTTTAACCCTAAACATAAATTACCTGCAAACAAATTCTAAAAACAAAAAATAAACAATGATGAGAATAGAAAACAAATACACAGATATTTTCCCCTAGATCCAAAAACTGGGACTACCAAATTGATTTTTCATTATGTTCCTTTCAATGTTACAATACATATATATACATTTTGAAGCATTCATAAACCCTAATCCATTAACCCTGGATTAGAACATAACCATAGATCCCTTGACCGGATCTACAAAATAACATGGGAAGAAAACCATCATGCCCAAAACCATGTGCAAAACCCATGCGCAAAACCATAGGTAGGTCCACCCACCTAATATAAGGTCCAACAAAAAAAAATTCCTAGGGCATTGCCTCGAACCCCATATAGGGGGGTTGTCACCCCCCTGAAACACCCTGACAGGGGGGGCGTCGTGACCCCCCTGCACGTGAACCTAATCATGGAAAGAATATAACACACACCCAACAATGAAAGGAAATCCTTCTTGAGATGCTCTTTGCCACATATCCAACACTGCAACTGTCTCGTACCATCACCTCTATTATGTTGCGACCCATTTCCTTTCTCACCTACATTAAAATTATTGTAAGGAGCATCATTCTCTTTCTCACTTGCATCTTGAGGTCTTGTTCACTTCAGTGTCCATTTGCTTTTAGTCTTTCCATTATATTTCCAATCCTGCTTAGACTCAGTGTTACGCTTTGATTGCTCATAGCAGTGTTTCAACTTTCCAATGACTTCTTCCAGTGACCAAGGCCCATCATACTCAATCTGATCCTTAAATGCTAATGGTAATCCACTGACAAATCTCTAAACTTTTGTTTTCTTGTCCTTAAGATATGGAACATACCTCAACAACTCCAAGAACTTAGTCATGTACTCCTCATTTGTCATCAATCCCATCTTTAGCTCATAGAACACCTTGGCCTTTCCATCATAGTACCTTTCCGACAAATACTTATTCCTGAAGAGTCTCATGAATTCATGCCAACTCAAATCCTTTGTCCTGATGTCTCTGACCCGCTTCGCATCCTCCCACTAGATGCTTGATTTCCCTTTAAGATTTAAAATAACTATCTTGGCCTTCATGTTCTCTGTTTAATCATGTAGCTCAAAGAACTTCTTCATCCAAAGTAAAAATGCCTTTTAATTCTTCAATTTCATCAGCTCTCCACCAAATGTAGGTGGCTTGGATTTCTTGAAACTCATTCGACAACTATCCCCTATCACTCCTCTTGTAAGTATGATAGTGATGATGACCATGATATTTATCTGAACTGGAACTAGAGTAGAACCCATGTCCACTACCTCTCCTATTGGGTGTATCCAAGTACCTTCCATCTCTAACTGTGTCATCTCTATCCGACTTGTGACCATCATGAGACCTGCTACCATATACCCCATTATTCATGTCCTCCTGTCCATAACCGATCCATGGTTTTCCATGTCTCTACAAGTCTGACAAACTCTAAAGGATAATTGCATTGACCTCTGCTTGTTTCCCTTGTGTCCTAGCAATTATTTCCTGTGACTGAATGATTCTGCCATTATCTGCCTTGCAACTTCTAATCTTTGCCTTTAAACTTCTTAAGGTGTCTGCTACGTCTAGAGAGTACTCATCTCTGGGTTTCTCATATGATCTGTAAGGGGAGTGTCGTGAACTATAATACACCATTTTTCTTGTCATCTTTGATCATCTTCTTCCTGCAAACATACCATGTCAGACAACCAAATACAAACATAATAATTATACCTCAGTGAAGTTCAGGGGAGGCTATCTCATCTGCAAAATCAGTCTAGATTAGCACGATACATGTATATACATAATCATGTCAATATACCGACACAAGGCATAATAATACTAATTGCATACCATGACCTCATGCATGACAACCATTACCATGACAATGCATGAATAATAACCATATAGACAATTGACATGCATGCATGACAAACACATTTTTCCCATCCAGTCGAAGTATTTGAACCATGCTCTAATATTAATCTGTAACCACCCCCTCCCACATTTACCCTATTTCACCGGCCTGCCAGGGTAAACATGAGACTAAGAGCTACTTTGACATGACCTGACCTCCTAGGTCCCATTAAGGAAGTGGGACTGACTAGTGATAACAAATTTACCTTTCACAACATCCTACAGGTGCTACAGGACCCTCAGGGGCTGAGAAACCATCCCAGGTGGCCAAACTCTGAGTTGGACCCATCCATTTCCTTGGACCCTCAACCACACCCACAACAAGGCCTCCAGGCGATTGGAAGCCTCCAACTGCATGCACAAGCTTACATCCATGAAGTTACAACCCAAGCTTTCCAGTTAGGAGCATGAGGTCCTGGATTCTGAGCCTAAATTCGAGGTCAGCCTTCATACCACTGCCCATAAATTATTGTAACTTGTCAAATGCACAAACGACATGACAACAAAGCTAAACATTCAAACTTGAGTCATAGACTTGACCTAACCAGGCCTAACTATGATAGTCATTTCGTCAAACATATTGAGAACATGTAATCTACAGGTCATGAATGCATATCTGAACATAGGGTTATGATACTTATCTAAGAATCATCAAGAAGGTCTAATGCCCTTTCATAATAGATACAATAACATTTGTTATCTCGTGCATTCATCAACCATTCCTTAACTAATCAAAATATGTTAAGAGCCATAACTAGGACCTGTTATGAAACCGTTCTTATAACTAGCATATAACCAAAATAATAACCATGATAGAAAAACCATTAAATCCACATAATAAAAAGTATAATTGCTCATAAAATACAAGAAGAAAAAATCTCTTATTAACATATGTGAAAGCCAACTAATTCGGGGACTTCAATGTAGCACCTGACCACAGATTGGGCTGAACCAAATATTTCTTTCAACCAATCACCCCTGTGTCATATTCCAAGCATGAATGTGGGACTAAAGACAAAGCAACAAGGGCTTCCTGGAGATTAAACCATCTCCACCCTTAGGATTTATCACAATCTCGCCAAAACCGGTCAATGGATTCCTAGGCCAAACACAAGCACATAAACAACCAGGCTTTACCGCAATCCCACCAAAACTAGTCAAGAGGTCACTAGACCCAAAATATGAACATACACAACCAAGATTTACTGCAATCCCGCCAAAACAATCAAGGGATCACTAGGCCTAAGACGCCTCAAAATTTCATCACCAATATCTTTAGAAATTTTCTTGTCTCTACCCTTAGGCTTTATTGCAATCCCGCCAAAATCGATCAAAGGATTCCTAAGCCCTTGGGAATTTTCCTGAGACCAACTCACCCAGTTCCAAAACCATCCGGTAATCCAAAGCTCAATCAAATGAAAGAACCCCATCACACCATGGCTATCCAGAAATGGAAAGGTAAGGATAAAACCACTGTCACACTTGGAAAAACTTGTGTCAATGACAACAAGACAACCAAATACACACATGCATGTACCATGCATTAAAAAACCATCTAGGAAATCACACATGCAACTTGTTACCTACAAGTATTTATGTTGAAGCTTCTTGATCTAGTTTTTCCTTGCTTATCCCTTGCTTTCCTTGTCCTTCCTTTGCTTTATTTCCTCAATGCTAGAGTGCTCCAAGAATGCTCTAAATGTGCAATAGTATGAGAGAATAGAGAGAATAGAGAGAGAGAGTTCCACCATATAACTATCAAAAGTTGTGAACTCATCCTCAAAATCCTTTTTATCATTAAGGCCTCCATTTTCTTTAATTTCCACTATTTTTCCTTCAATTTCCTTCTCATGCAAAATTGTGACCTTTCATCTGCCTTTTCTCCTATTTTCCTTTATTTTCATAAATAAAATGCCACGTTTCCCTTGCCAATTCCTTTTCCAAATTCCTTAGCCATAATAAACCAAATGAACACCCACTAGGATGCTTTGCCCAACATTCATCTTGGAATACATGTCCCGTGATCTTGGCCTTATCTTGCCTTTATTAACTTTATTACATGAAATTTTAAGCCAGGGTTGTTACACACCTATCATGTGTCTCGAGCAACCACTGTGAACATACCACAGATTCTCTTGATCCCTTGCATATAGGGCTAAACCACATCTTTCTAAAGAGGGGGTCTTTCTTTTCTACACTTTGGGAGGCTCTATCTTTTGTTCATGTGAATAAGAAAGAATCATCTTGCTTCTACATTCACTCTCCTCATGCCCAAAGTTATTACATATAATACATTCAATTTCATTCATAAGAGGAGAGAAAACATTATTAAAGGACTTTCTTGACTTGTTTAAATTATACTTAGCTCTTGCTTTTCTAGTCTTGATAGCTTCATAAGCTACACAATGAATTTCTTTATGACCAAAGTTATGACAAGCAAAGAAATAACCATGGAATTAAGAGTACGTGGGAGTAAATAAATTTCTCGAATAACTTGAATCTTGATTATGGAAAGGGTGCCTTTCTGGTCTTGGTTGCCTCCATTGTTTTAGGTTTGCATGGCTTTATCCTTCTTGATTTTGTTGAGCCATGCTTCCTATACCATTGCTTCGATTTACATAAATTTACATAACTCTTTCTACCTACTCCAATAGATATCATAGATTTTGGTGTTTTGTTATTTTGATCTGCATTGTATCCAAGACCTATCTTGATTGATGGGGAAAGTTGAACCTTAATAAGCTCTTCTAATGTTTCAGATCCTTTTGTAAACCTAAGATTTAGATAAAATTAAGCTTTGTTTTTCTCAAGTTCTTTCCTTAGTCCCATAATTTCATATTGTAATTTATCACTATGCTTTTCTTTTTCTTTAAGTTGTTTCCTTAGTACTTTCTCTACTCTTTTAGCCTCCTCTAGATAAACCTTTAACTGAGTTATTTCTTCAACTAAGTTATTCTCTTTATACATACTAATTTCCTTTTCTTGATTCTTGTTTATATTCTTGAGTTTATCAATCTCTTTTAGTGCATCCATTAAATCATCACAATTATCTAATTCACTGGAAAATTGATCTTCAAAAGGCCATACAAATTTTGTATTCATGATTAGAGCCAAAGTCATCATCTTCAATCAAAAGAACATTCATTATCTTCATGGTTATAAAAAATATTCCTTTTAGTGAAATTCCTTTTAACATTCCTCTTATAGGTGTTCTTCACTTTTGCATTATTATCTTGGTATGGACATTTAGTAGCATAGTGTCCTACCCTTCCATAAGAAAAACATTTAAAGGAGATCTTACCTTTGATTTTTCTAGTACCTATTTGCAACTTCCTGACAAATTTTGTCTCTTCTTCATTTGAGATGTAGTTGGCATCATCTAGTTCTTCCTTTTGTTTTTCTTTGCTTGTAGTTTTCTCTAATTTTCGATTGGCCTCCTTTCTTACTCATTTCTTAAATTTTCAAAATCCCATAGTGTCTCTCTATGGATAACCAATTCAAACCCTGCATTTTATCAATTGTTAAAATCTTGGCATTGAACCTAGGAGTTAGTGATCTTAATATCTTTTCAATAATCATAAAATCCTAAATCTTATCACCAAGACCCTTCATATTATTTACTACTTCATCTAATCTAAGAAAAAAGTTTGAAATACTTTCGTATTCATGCATTTTAAGAGACTCATATTGAATTCTATATGATTGTAAATTAGCACCTTTTACCTTTGTATCACCTTTGTAGTTGTTGACCAATTTGTCCCACGTTTCTTTTGCGGTTTTGAGCTGCGTCACCTTCATGAATTCGAATTTTGAAATTCCTCCCAGAATAACATTAATTTCTTTAGCATTTCTTTTATATTGTTGCTTTCCCACATCATTTGATGGAATGGATATCAGATATTGATAACCCCCTTTCAACAATTCCCCAAACATCATCTCCAAGAGATTGCAAGTAGGACCTCATTATGATATTCTAAAAGATGAACTTTGTTCCATTGAACAAATGTGGCTTCGATGAAAATACTTTGTCCTGCCCACTCATTTTTGTTGGATCTTTCCTTCTAGCAATCAAGCTACTTCTTGAAGGAACTTGGCTCTGATACCAATTGTTAGAAATACTAGGGGGGGTGAATCAGTATTTCATGCAATTAGTATTTTTACTTTTATTTTGAAATGTTAATGAATAATTGAGTTATGCATTACCAAATAACATAATAAGAACATATAATCATAAAACACATTAATAGATCAACAGACACATTATCACACGGGACTCTTATCCTCATCCCTCACATACACAAGCTCTTCAATTTGGAAATGAAGCAAGGATTTCCTAAGACTTGGACACTGAACCTTATTGTTCCTATATTTAAAAGTGAGCATAAAAACATTCCCTCTAATTACATAATTTTTATGATAAGCCACATTTTAGCAAAGTTGTACAAACTTATTTTAGAAAAGAAGATTAGCCTATGACTTGAAAGTCATGGTAAAAGAGCTAAATGCCAATTTGGGTTTAGGAGACATCATTCAATTGTTAACCATCTTGTTACTTTGTGGATCATTGTAGAGGAATGTCACAATAATAAGACTGCCCTCTTTTGTTGTTTTGATGGACTTAAGAAAAACCTTTAACGTTGTTTCTAGGATGAACCTATGGAAGAGGCCGTAGGAGCTAATGGTTCCTCCTGATTTGAGGGTTGTTGTGATAATGTTGTACGAGAATGTTATTTCCAAGCTTAAGGCTTATGAGGGTTGGCTAGAAGAAATTAATTGCAATATTAGAATCAAGCAAGGATGTCCCTTATCCCCTACCTTTTTTGGCATATACATTGATAAGATTGAATAGTGTTTAGAAGATGAAAGATTTGTTGGACCCATGCTCATTGGTATCATCATAACTCTTCTCCTTTGTGCTAATGGTAGTGTTCTCTTGGCAAAGATCCATGACGATCTTGACAATCAACTAAGAATCCTCCAAGATTTTTTCTCCAATATGGGTATGACTATTAACATTAACAAGACTAAGGTCATGATAATTAAATCCAAAAAGACTACCTATGACAATTTCCTTTACAATAATAACTACTTGGAGGAAGTTCCTTCACATAAATATATGGGAATCAACATCAATCATTAGCTCAATTGGAATTATAGGATTGAGAAAAGGATAAGTGGAGGATGGAAAGATTAATATGGGCTTGAAAACAATTGTAAGTCAACAAATCTTTGGATTTGGGATAAAAAAATGCTCCTCTTTGAGACTCTTGTCACTCATGTTATTTTATATAGATGTGAGGTTTTGGGTTGCAGTATATCCATAGAATCATGGAGAAATATTAAGCATATCCAAAAGCATTTTATAACCTGCAACCTCAACATAAGGGTGCACTCCCTACCCTATCCTCTTGATTGAACTAGTCTTTCCCTTATTGAAAGCATGGCTATGACCATATATATCATGTATAAGAAGAAGTTATACAACATGGAAGTGAAGATGTTCCTAAAATTGCTTCTAACTCTACCTAAAACCCCCACCTTTGTCTTAATCGAGGATGGCATAAGGATGCCCAATCTTGGCTAGACCATTAGGGGATAGAGGAGGAGATCATCATGTAGAATAAGGATAATATTAAAAATATGATCACCTCAAAATTTAAGGAGAAGTTATGGAGCGACAAAGAGAGGGATAAAGGAAACCAAGATATTATAAGGAGGTGATCAACCCCAATCTTGAAAACCATAATTATTTATTTGTCTTGACTAGCGTTAAGAAGAAAATAAGCATTGTTAAGATAAGAACTAATTCTCATTAGCTTCATAATGAAACTAGGCATTGTTCTACTCCCAAAATGCCATGGGAAGAAAGATTCAACCACTTGTGTGATACTAAGAAGGTTGAAGATATAAAGCACTTTCTCTTAGATTTCTCAACTTATAGTCAAACCCATTCTAATCTCAAAATATATGTCACACTACCAATCTTCTTAACTTATTAAGGCAACAAAACTATGGTGATCTGGGAACACTTCTCTCGCTTCTCTTCAAGCATAGAAATAATATGTTAAAGAATTTCAATTAATTTCTTACCTTCTTAAGGTCTAATAGACCATATTGGTCTTAGTGGAGGTTAATCATCACCATCATCAAAGTTGATATAAAATTATGTTATCTTACATGGACATGTAAATATTTTATTTATGTCTGAGAGTGAGAATGAAATATTTTTACCACATCTCCTTGATAATGTGTTCTAATATCAACAATGAACCGAATAAGAAAACATAGTGAGAGTGAGATTATTAATGTTTTTTAATTAATATTAGCAAAACATGTATATTCATTATTACTTTTTTTTATTTATATAATATTTTATTTTTATTTTAAAAGAGACACTTGTCAACTCTATGTTGAACATGGAAAGAATTAAACATCTCCCTCATATTGGGTTGTAGAATGTGCCTCTCGGAGAAACAAAACTAAGAAAATCTTTTATCCTAGGATATTTAAAGAATGATCCAACACTTTGTTTCACAATGAATCTTCTGAGAATTTATTCATATTTTATCAATATTAAGTTTTCTTTAACCTAAATAAAATAAAAAAATATATCTTATTTTCTAAATTAAGATTAATTATGACTTTATAGTATAATAATTTTCTTAATTTTATATATTTCTTAATTGCACAAATGTAAGTAATTTTAATCGTATCGACATTTTACAAAATAACCCCTATTCTATATTTTTAATATTTTTGAGTTATAAACAATATAATTTTAATTTTAATAATGGGAATAATATAATTTTAATTTTAATAATGGGAATAATCACTTTACAAGGTTAGGAACACTCCTTTTTTTTAAAATAATTCTATTTTGCATCGTTATTATAAAACTAATAAAAAATTTAGTTATAATTGTTTCATTAATTATCCAATTCAATGCCAATTTTTTGTAATTTAATAATAATTTAGAAAAAATATATATATTTAATCTATTTAAGACATTTCCATCCCATTCTAGAGTTTCAACTTCATACCAAAAAGGGAAAAAAGGATCTTGTTTACCCAGCCACAACAAAGATTAAACAAGAATGATTGCAAGCAACAAGTCCCTGCCCAGCAGGAAGTGTTGCTCACTGAATAGTAGCTATGTTTAATTGTGGCATTTTTCGAATCCACCAACCCACATCTTAGGCTAGATCAGCGAAGCACGCAGTATTCGGTTCCTGCTCAGCCAAGCACACAGTATTCGATTCCTACTCAACCAAGCACACAGTATTCGGTTCCTGCGCAGCCAAGCACGCAGTATTCAGTTCCTAAATGAAAGTACATGCCTAGTCAACACTGACTGGGATGTATGTGAGCTAATGAAGGAGCAACTGCTTGGATTCTATGGGCACTTTATGGCCCAAGCACTATTATGGTCACCATGCAGCGACACCATCCATATATATACAATTATACAACCATTTTGATTTCCCCAGAGATCTAGAATGACTAGATGCAGGGGTACGGCCAGCCCGATCAGGCCTGATGATCCTATGACCTGCCATCATTATTCTACAGCAAGCATACGTACTGAATACCCCAAGTATCCACGTTGGATTCATGCCTAAAACAGGCAGGGGCGCATACTATAAAATGGCCCTCATTCATTGATACAGAGTACGTATATGAGCATAGTCCAAGTTCCTTCCCTAGTCTCGCCTGTGTTTTCCCTAGTCTCTCCCGCCCGTGTGTGTTTCGAAGGAACATTCGATATATCCATTAAGGGCTTTCATTTGGAACCCCCTTCCTTATATATGCTTCGTTAACAAAAGGCATCAATTAGATCTAAAAGAAAGAAGGGCGCTAGAATCACTTCTTAAAGGCCACCTATTTATGGATGGGGAAAGCAATGATGAAGGGGTTTGGAGTAGGCTTAGTGGGACCGCTAAAGGGAGGGCAAGAGAAGGTAGGCGTGAGAAACCCAAGTGGAAAGACAAGAATGGAAGCGTAACAGCACACAACTGGATCAACGGTGGCTAGGAAATTTGAAGAACACACAACTGGTTTGAACCGTGGTTTTGAAGATTCCACGCATTCGGGCGGTATCCTGCCCAAGCACTGTAGCATGGATGGATCCAATGAGTGAGCTAATCAAATGTAACCCACAGGTAGTGTATTGACCACCGAGTCTAATAAAGTTTCCCTGCTTAGCATTTGTATACTTTGGCAAAAAATTTCATTACTTTCGCATTATTACACTTGGCATAAAGTTTCATGGCCTCGCATTATAGGACTTGGCGCATTATTATACTTGGCATAAAGTGTCATGGCTTGGCGTTATTATAGTTGGCATGAGTGGATTATTTTATAGCCACATGTCCATTTAAATGTCTTCAGCGTCCCGACGTCCATATTCAAGTGCCCGCATGGTGACGTTTCTATCAGAACCTAAAGGGAAATGACATTTGTAAGCACATGCTCAAAATTGCATGCAGAAAACCAGAAACAATAAAAATACAAATGTTTTCCTGGTTTCTTAAAAATTCTTTCAGGTTTCTTACTTACCATGAGGGAATTTTAGTTTCCATTGCATTGATTATGTACACAAATAAAAAAATGTCTAGAGTGCGATTGGCGGGTTGAATCAGACGGAGAGGGGCATGAAGTTGTTGGATTCTGAAAGTGAATGAAAATTGTTGGGTTGTGCAAATACAGTGGTGGTCGAGTCACTTAATGTATCAGCCTTAGAAAGCTATGAAGCTTCTTGCAGAAATTTTTTGGTTGTTAGGGTTTGGAATTTGAAACCAAGCGACCTTTCAAGAATTTATTGCATTAATGGAAAGCTCTACGGTGGAGACACTTATCGGGTCAGTCTTATCCGTAACACTCATGCCTCTGATTCATAGAGAACAATTTTGCTATTGTACTTTCGCTGCCACTGGACACCACAACCTGGACACTAAGAACGACCAATACTCGACGGCAACTAGAACACTAAGAATGTATTAACCCACGGGAGAAATCAATTGAGGACGAGAAAGGTCGAGCAGCATACAAATGGCCTGCCTGCCCCGCTGTGAAATTGGTATGTTTGTTCCTTCTCATTTTCTTTGTATGGTGGGTTATGGCGTAAAATAGCAATTTGGCATAAGAGGGATAAGGAACAAACAAATCGTAAAATTGTCGTGTATGTGATTTGATGTCAGTTTTGGGATGTAGGAAGTCATATTGTTATTTATTGAAGGTGATTTCACAGGTCTATGTGTTGTGCTTTCAAGTTCCAGTGTGTTTTCCTCGCAGTTTTGTACGCAACATGTGAGTAAAGGCCCTCGAACCTGAGCCATGGAACCTAACATGCATACTCAGGAAGGGACCTAGAACCATATGTGCTTAAGAAAGGTGCACATAAGAAAGGGGAACCACCTTAAACAAGCGAGGCTGCGAAGCAGCGAGTCCCTGCACTAAGTTCAACCTGCAAATTGATCCTCAGCAAACACGTCAAAGCCAAAAAAAAAATACGCGACTGTGATATATTAATGCAGAGGGAGATCTCGATAGGGGAATTAGATAGTAACAGGGCGATTGATATGACGAGTGCCTGTACATAAGAAAGCAGTTCCAGAAAGACACGCAACCATAAAAATCGCTAATTTGCTGAATTGAACATAGATATAATGAAATTGTTTTGCTATGAACCGTGTGGCATCTGTCCATTATGCAGGTCTACCTGTCTTGTTGTTTTGTTTTTACAAGATAAAACCCTACACTAATGAAAATGTTTTTAACCGTTCTGCATGATAAATACCATTATATAATTTATAACAAAACGATGCATATATTTCTGCGGATTGTAGGCCCATTTGTATTGTATTTGCAAGGGAGTATGACTTACACTCAGATATTCTTAGCACCGCATAAGATCAAGATCACCTTCAAGTTTCAAATGAAATGAAATTATGCTGCGATCACTTGGTTATATTTTTCCCAGTTGCTGTTAGATTGTAAAAGTTCATTCCTGCGAAAAAGTATAAATTCAAAAATTGTTTAGGTTACATTTGCACTTAAGATAAAGTTTTCAACCGTTGAACATAGTTTTTATAAAATAAATATGTTTATACACCTTCAAGTTTCAAATGAAATGAAATTATGCTGCGATCACTTGGTTATATTTTTCCCAGTTGCTGTTAGATTGTAAAAGTTCATTCCTGCGAAAAAGGTTTCAAATGAAATGAAATTATGCTGCGATCACTTGGTTATATTTTTCCCAGTTGCTGTTAGATTGTAAAAGTTCATTCCTGCGAAAAAGTATAAATTCAAAAATTGTTTAGGTTACATTTGCACTTAAGATAAAGTTTTCAACCGTTGAACATAGTTTTTATAAAATAAATATGTTTATAAAATCTGTTCGTGTAACTTTCACGACGAGGCCACACGTTACACAGGAGACATGTGATTGACATGCATGCAGCAACGTGTTTGTACGAAACAAGGCCATGAGAACCAGCATGGCTCTGCAAATCTGCAACACTTGTGCCTAAAACATGGCTCTCCAGACGTGAAACATGGCTCTCCAGACCTGCAAAAGGGCTTTCCCTCCATGGTTGGGTCTATTTTAGCCCTTCGTATAGATACTTCTCTTCTGCGGGATCACCCACAATCTTGAAGCAAGCTCGGGATCACCCACAATCTTGAAGCAAGCTCGCAACCCGTCAATGTTGGCAGAAGAACTGGAAAATGCCCTCGATGAACGGAGACTGGAAGAAGGATATCCTTCAACAGATCTGTAAAAGGTTCTTCAAAGACACTTCAAGATTGCCTACTTCAATGTCTGTTATAACAGCTAAGGTCTGTTCATTCCTTGACCAAGACTGCTCTTCTGCAAGAGATCCCAAAATGTCTATAATTGCTTAAAGATTGCATTCAATGATGCTCTAACAATGTTGCTCCAAGCTTCAACAATGCTTCACTGCATAAGGCCAAGCTTGAAAGGTATGCTCCAAGGTCAAGATCATACACTAGAGGTAGATCCGAGCTGCTACAGGTGACTCCTCAGGTTTGTCTGAGCTACCACAGGCTAGTCTCCACAGAGCGAAAATAGACAGTCCTCTCATGTTTAAGCTGCTGATTCGAGATTACAAGTTTGAAGGCCTCGGTTCCAATTGCAACAGAAGCAGGTCCGAATTCTGGAGTCTGAGGTGCCACAGGTCTGCTATAGTCCAAAATGGAGCTCCTCTTTAAGTCTGCAACAGTCTGAAGTTGATAGACCTTTCACAATCCTCCACAGTGTCGAGTAGGTCTGTTGCCACAGTGCCGAGGTAGTGCAAGCTTAAGCCACAGATCCCAAATGTTACAGTTTGCCACAGTCCAGGTAAAGTGTAATCTGAGCTCTGTCTAGCGAGTTGCTTCAAGGTTGAAGGCTTACCACAATACCCAATTTGATCATAGTGCAATCTAATCTAATCACGAGCATAGAAACAAAATATGAACTACATAAACATTAAAATAGCGTGCAAGGAAATGTAAACTCCATCTGTACTGCAACTTGCTTTCCATACACACAAGAATGTAAACAAGAATGTAGATAAGTACAGTTCCTATAAAGTTTGGGGTTACTAAGCATACTGTTATGAAAAGCTTGAACAATAGACCATGTAAAGCTTGAATAATAAACATAAATTATTAAAATCGCAAGGACCAGGAATATTAGCGAGCCAGAGAAAAGTTTGTCACTACTTGCAGTGAGCTCAAATACAGCAAGTTTGGAACGTTATTCTGCAAATACCAGCAATATTAATACGGCGGTGTCTGTACACAGTTTAAACCCTGCTCTTGGCAAATACATCAAATTTGCAATGAATTTAGGTTCAAGAAAACACAAACTTACCAGAAAACGTTATTCTGCAAATACCAGCAATATTAATACGGCGGCCTCTGTACACAGTTTAAACCCTGCTGCTCGCAGATTGTAAAGAAAAACCGAAAATCCCCGGAGTCACAATCACAATGCAAGGTGACAAAGGAGGGTAGCAGTGTATTTAATGAGATGCAGTGGGCCGACGTCACAAAGACACGGGTGCAGGGCATGCACAAAGACACGGGTGTAGGGCAGGACCTTTCCACAGAGCGCGTACATTGTAACAGGGAACACCACCTTTGCATACCCGCCAGAAGTAATGCTAGCATTAAAACCATACACCCGTGACGGTTAGCTGAAAATGCACCGCACTTAATTGCTTTAACATATGGTTTAGCTTCGGATTAGCTTCGGATTACGTTAGGTCCTCGGGAGGAGGCCAAATAACATGATTTATAAATATGTCTTCAAAAAACTTGGTATATAGTTGATGACCGGGCATCAAAAGCAGGTCAATTAATGCTAAATAGCTCGTGAACGATTACTATAGTCCATGCCTGAGGGCAGGGACTAATAAGGAAAGTATACCTCTTAAGAAAGATAATGAAGGTCATGCCAACCATTTGGAGATAAGGTTTGAGAATTCAGCACTGCCAAAAACAGAAAATCTCAAGCAAACGAAGGACTATGTACACTTTGGGCAGTGTTGCGGGCAATGCTGGAGGGTGACTCTGTACATTGTGGGCAGTGCTGGAGGGTGATTTATTTGTTGGGGTTATTGTTCAAGTATTTTTCATCAATATTTGAATATTGATTTAGATTGATTTAGATAGAATATATATAATGTAAATTATTCGTATTTGTTGGGGTTACTGTTCAAGTTTTTCCTTTATCAATATTTGATTCAGATAGAATATATATGATGTAACTTGTGAATTTTTTTATGATTCCCGACTTCCAAGCCGACAAGTTAATTCATAAGTAGGTTCACCCACCCATAGCCAGCGATAGCAAGGGAGTAGGAGTAGCTTCAGCCTGCCTAACTCCCGATGGTGCAACTAATGGCATGAATACTTTCCTTCACTCTGATTTTGATTAGAATAGATGCACATAGAAACAAAAATTGATTATAGTAACTCAAATGAAGATGATGTAGACAAAAATAAATATATAGGGTCAACATTTTTCTTACAATCAAAGGGTATAAGAGTTTATGGTGAGTTTATGCTTACCAATCAATTTATTTTGTGTTTTTGGTTTGATTCCTTCTAGATTGGATGCAATTTATTTTACGTTTTTGGTCTGATTCCTTCTAGATTGGATGCACTTCAGAATGGTGCCCACACTTTGTAGTAAACTAGTGGAATTCACGTCTTTCCCATTCATGCAGTTTTGGTACCGCTGAAGATACACTTACCAGTGGAATTCATGTCTTTCCCATTGATGCAGTTCTGGTACCGCTGAAGATACACTTATTTTGTTGCAATACGCTGAAGATACACTTATTTTGTTGCTATTGCAAGGAGCAAAGCAAAGGTAATTGCAGATACACTTATTTTGTTGCTATTGCAGGGACCAAAGCAAAGCTAATTGAAGATACACTTATTTTGTTGCTATTGCAAGGAGCAAAGCAAAGGTAATTGCAGATACACTTATTTTGTTGCTATTGCAGGGACCAAAGCAAAGCTAATTGCAGTTGCAGGGAGGTGCAAGGAGGAGTAGAAGCTTTTCCACCATTACAGGTAAGCAATATCCTCTGCCCAACCTTCATGTTAGCGAGGATGCCAATACATGCAGAGTTCGCAAGCAGTGCTAGACAATACATGCAAACTTTGCAAGCGATGCAAGTGGGGCCAGACAAGTGGTCTACCCATGTAGACTTTGCAAGCAATGCCAGACAGGTGGTCAAGCTGTGTACTCAAGTTGTGTACTATCAAACGGTGTACTACAACAAAGAGAAGATATCCACAAATAGCCCTTCGCATCATATCTAATGCCTTCGAACTAATGCTAACATTCCTTTCGTAATTCAAAAGGAAATAAATGGGAAATAAACCAATATAACATATGGTTATCGCCTCCCTGCCTCGGGAAGAGGCCAAATAAGCCAAATATAACATATGGTTATCGCCTCCCTGCCTCGGGAAGAGGCCAAATAAGCCAAATAAGATAAGATAGTGAAAGTGAGTCACTATATAAAATATATCGCCGAGGCCAAATAAGCCAAATAAGATAGTGAAAGTGAGTCACTATATAAAATATATCGCCAGCCTAAAATAAAATCGTTATTAGTCTTTTTAACTAAGTCAAACTAATATCGAACTAATATCGAGAGACACCATTCCAATTACTATAGTCCCTACCGCTTGCCTACGGCAGGGACTAATAAGTGCGCTTGCCTATGGCAGGGACTAATAAGTGTCCTTCCCTCCTGTCATAACTACAAAAATCAAATCAAAATAACTAGATCTGGAGTTGCCAAAGAAATTCATCCACTTGAGAATTAAAATCCACATTCATGTAAAAGGGTGGAGTAGTGCCTTCCCAAAAGCTCTCATTATCTCCACCTCTATTCTAGTAGTCTTCTCAAAGTCTTTTTGGCCTTCATTCCTTGTCTTCGACCCATAGATGGCATTTATTAGTTTCTTGGGCTTATGGTTGTGTTGATCTAGTTTATGGGGTAAGTTGTTCCTAATTGTTGAAAACTTCGACCCATAGATGGCATTTATTAGTTTCTTGGGCTTATGGTTGTGTTGATCTAGTTTATGGGGGTAAGTTGTTCCTAATTGTTGAAAAATTATTGATACTAGGTTTCTTTATGCTCAATAAGCTAGGCTATGAAGGATTTAAGGGGTAAATATAAATTTATTTATTTTTAATACTTGGCATGGCATTTTTTTTAAAGGAAGCTCGTGTCTAGTATTGAAGCCATGATTTCTCGGTCAAATTACTTATTTTCTATTTAATCACATTCTTCTCTAACCTTGATTTCATTATGTTCTAGTTCTAACTTGATAAAAGTTTATAGACCTTTTGTAATAAACCTCTATTACCTCCTTTACCTATAATTTTTTTTTTTTTCTCTCGAATTTCATACGGGCCTTGCATTTTCATGGCCTCTCTCATTTAGAACTTTGAGCTTGGCCTTCCTTGTTAGGCTCAATCCTTTATATCATCTCCATTAACGTACAAAAACTTGGCTAACTAGCCCTTACTACCTTCACATTGAGAGCCCCTGCCTAACTAGCCCTGTGCTAGATGATATCTCTATATTGTTGGTCTTCTAGTTTCCCTATCTCTAATAACCTCGTTCAAATGCACAGCAGTCGAAATAAAATCCCTACTTCTTTCTACGAGTTTCTAGTTTTTCAACTCCAAACCTCCTTATGACGTTGACCGATTCATGTTTAATGAGATACGAAGCCATAATTCTCTAACTTGATGAAAATAATAATTGAAACAATCTTTATATACTTGTGTAATTAATATCTTTGGGTAATAAGCGAAGATATTTATTGAATAGGACATCTATTTGGAACCTTCACTCTCATCCCTAACAAGGAGTGATAATTTCATTTCTTTCCACGGATATCGATGTTTAAACTCTCCGCACTAAATTTAATATTTAATAATAAAAATTATTGTAAAAATGTATTTTGGAATAATTATATCATGATTTTTTAGTTGACCTTTCGAACCAATTTTTGTGATTTATTTTCAGAACAAAAATGAAAAACAAGATCACTCATTAGGTATAAATAGCAGAAATGCCTCAGATCCCAAAAGTAGTAATTGGAAATTCTAGTTTTAAGATAAACCTTAATGTATAGTTAGTTCAAAATACTATTCAAATTAATTAGGAAATTATATTAATAAAATAAATAATAATACTACTTTTAAAAAGTAAGAAACTAATTAAAGAAAAATGTATAAAATTAATACTAAATTAATAAATTACTAATAAATATGTGAAAAATATATAAAATTAATACTAAATTAATAAATTACTAATAAATATATTACATAAGGGTAAATAAAAATGAATAACAAATTTGAAAAAAATAATAAATTAATAAATAAATTGAATTAAATTAAATTAAAAATGGAATGAAATAAAAATGAAAATTTATGAAAAAAATGAATGAATAAATTAATTAATTAATTAATCTTATAAATCTATAAGTCAAGTTTAAGGGGAAGTAAAAAAAATTTATTAAGGATAAGTCATAATAAATAAAATAAATTGAATTAAGAGAAGTAACATATATATAAATAGAAAAGAGGAAAAGAATGAAAGAGATCAATCAAAAACAAAACCAAAAGATGAAAAATATGAGAACCAAAACAAAAAGGAAAATGAAATAATATTAAGAACCAAGAGGACAAGATGAAAGGGCAGGAACCTAGCTCCTACTTAATTTCCAACAATCATCCCTATTGAGATTTCTCGCATGCTTTTCAATTTCAATGGCTTCCCGTATCTTCCTATGGTGAAAGTGATTAACCCTAGCGATGACCTGGGAGTCCTCAATACAGACATGGTGAGTAGTTTTCTCTACATACTCAGCTATCGTTGAGGACTGGGAACGCCTGTGTCTGATGTCAGCAGCATGTTCTTGAATACGAAGATTGATGGAGCGACTTGTTTCTACATTAATAACAATTATATAAAATTTTCACAATTATATAAATTTGTTACAATAAAGATGACAAATAAAAATTAACACTACTTTTGTTTAGCTAAGAGTTCGTTTTCTCATACCTAAAGAAATGGGTTAACTGCCTAAGACCAAGAAGCATCTAGCAAGAATGAAACTCTGCCCCCTCGCGGACTACCAATAGTTCATTCTAGTTGACCTGATTTTCCTTGAATAACAGTGATTCACCCCCTCATGGACTACCAACAGGCAATTCTAGGTGACGTGATTTTCATTGAATAACAGTGATGAATCACCTTGCATTCACACATAGCAAAGCATGATCACTATCTTTAATGCAAATTTGAAAATTAAATTATGATAAATTTGGAATGATAGTTTCATATGTTTAAATTCTTCGCACTAAATTTAATATTTAATAATAAAAAATATCACAATTTTAATATTTTTCCTACCTTAATAATAATTATATAACTTTTTCACAATTATATAAATTTGTCACGAATAAAGATGACAAATAAAAATTAACACTCTTTCTGTTTAGCTAAGAGCTTGTTTTCTCGGACCTAAGGAAACAGGTTAACGGCCTAAGACCAAGAAGCATCTGCAGTAGTGAAACTCTAAATTTTCTTTGAATAATAATGATGAATCAACTTACATTAACACACAACAAAAATTAATACAAATTTGAAAATTAAATTATAATAATTTTCTCACTAGCTTAAAAACAAAAATAAAAATAAAACCAATTTTAAAGTGCCATTCAAATTTCTACGAAATTCTCCTTCTAGAAGAGTCCAATTTATGTAACTCTTACGGCTCCCCGAAAAAAATGGAGTGTAAAGTAAAAGAGGAGGAATCTACCTTTTATTTTTAGTCATTTAAAAACTATACGAATATACTCTTTAAAAAAATGGAGTATAAAGTAAAGGAGGAGGAATCTACTTTTTATTCTTAGTCGTTTAAAAACTATACAAATATACGAGGAAGAGGAAGAAAATATTTATGTTTGAAAAATAGTTTATAAAAAAAAAATATAAATATATTATAAAAATAATCTAATATAATATTAGTTTGATGTATAAAATTAATTTAATACTATTTTAAATATGTTGCCAAGTTGTTTTATATTTAAGTAATAACAAGTTCAATTCCCTAGACCAAATCTATCTACTTATATATATAATTTTTGTATTATAGTTTTTAATGGTAATAATAAATAGATTTTCTTAAATATTATTTAATTTTTTAAAGTGTGAGATCTTAAATTAAATTATAATTAATTGATTATATCTATCTATATATATTTTGAATTATATCTATATCTATATCTATATATCTATATATATATATATATATATATAGATATATATATCTTTGTCTTGTCAGGGATTATAATATTCATCTTGCAGTTAGATTGTATTAACTATGTATTATTTTGTTGTGTTTTTGCAATTTTAATCAAAGTTTCGTGAAACTGTTGAATTTTCATATTTTCCATAAATTCAAAAATAATTTCTAATTTTCTGAAAATTTTATTCTTGATTTTGATTGGCCTAGCAACTTTCGATGGGACACAATTCCCCTTGATTTTGATTGGCCTAGCAACTTCCCATCCAACTTCCGATGGGACACGATTCCCCTAGTGGAAAGCGTTTTAGTTTTGGTATTTTTCAGTGCCTGCCAATTGATTTACAAATAAAAAATAAAAAAATTCCAAGTGGTTATTTCGTCAATGAGTGCTCTGACATGAACACTAGCATTGACACTGTTATGGTACTACTTTTCTCCATGATAACAGAATTAACGCAGTTGCAAGTAATTTGTGTAGGCGGGGAGGGGAAGGACTACACAAGTCATTGTGCGGCGATACTTTCACAAATTTCCAGATTGTATATATTCGAAACTGAATAGGGTATTTTTGGGAGAATGGGGAGTGCATAGGGAAATTAATGTTAAACTATTAATGTTATTTTGTTATTATTATTATGTTTCATTGTGTGGGGCTTTGATTGTGCGGAAGATGGGGTATGTTATTTTTACAAATTTCCAAATCGTATATTGTATACCATATGAATGTTTATGGGGAACAGGGAATAATATCATGTTTCATTATGCGGAGCTTTTATTGTGTGGAGTACGAAGTATGTACATGAGAGTGATTACGTAGAGTCATATATGCATTTGTGTTATATTGGAGGCATATATGTTTCATGAGTGCTTTGCTAGTGTGTTATTGCTATGAACAGGGTATGTGCAAGACATTTCATTGTACGGATCTCTTATTGGATACTTTATTCGGCGGGGACGAAGTTAGGGACTTTATTATTTTCATTGTGTGGAGCTTTGGCTTTTCGGAAGGTGAGATATGTATGTTGATTTGCTAAATAAATGTGTACATTAGCTGGAAAGGAAAATCAGTAACTATTTACTTTGGAGTAGGGTATACAAGGCAACGAATTAAATGTAGCAATACATATAAATGTCATGCATGAAAATTAATTGTTATTTTTGAATGCAACCACAATTTCTTGTTCTAATGTGAAAAAATTCGAAGAAGGATTGACATTGTTGACAATTGGGCTATAGAAGTTATTCTAAACTAATTTTCTTTACTAATGACGAGGATTTTACTGTGTGGAGTGCGAAGTATGTGCGGGAGAGCATTTGCATAGATCTTTGATTTTAGAGCTATGAATCTTTGTAGAGGACCGGATATGTGCGGGAGAAGCACTAATTATTTAATATTGCATAATAAGGGTAGATGGCTACCCCCCGTAAGTGTCAAAGCAACATCATCTATGCAAAAGATCCCAGTTCTCCCGCACATATTTTATTCGTACCAATTACTACATCATTCATTAGTATCACAACACTCACTATGCAAAGCATTGCAATTCTCCTGCACATACTCTATCCTACGCACAAGGAAACATAACAATATTAATTCGACATTTGTTCATCTCCCCGCAGGGTGGTGCATAGGGTATTGTTAAACTACTAATGTTAATCTACGAGATTTTTTCGCAAAATGGATTTGCTGTGAAAAGTGACACATATGCATTTGTGTTATATTGGAAGCATATATGTTTTCTATTGACGATAAAGAATCTGGAAAATAATGTATGTGCAAGAGAATGGTGGGTTTCACGAGTGCTCTGACAATGTGTTATTACTTTAAGCATTGGTGTTAGAATTGAATCTTTGCGAAGGACGGGGTATGTGCAGAGGATTTAATTGTGTGGAGCTTTTATATTGAAAATTGAATGGGGTATTTTCGAGAGAACACAGGGTGCATAGGGAAATTAATGTTAAACTATTAATGTTATTATGTTATTATTATTATGTTTCATTGTGCGAGGGTTTGATTGTGCAAAAGATGGGGTATGTTGGTTGATTTCTTGAATTTAATATTTCGTTGTGTGAAGATATTTTTACAAATTTCCAAATCATATATTATATATCGTATGAATGTTTACAGAGAACGTACAATATTATTATGTTTTGTTGTGCACAGATTCTATTATGTGAAGTACAAAGTATGTGTGGGAGAGTGGTTGCGTAAAATGACATATGCATTTGTGTTATATTTGAAACATATATATTTTCATGGACACATATTTATGAGTGGGAGAGTGAGGAGTTTCAAGAATTCTTTGACTGTGTGTTAGTGCTCTTAACAAGGTATTTGCATGACATTTCATTATGCAGAGATTTTATTGTGTTGAGCTTTTATATTGTATGCTTTATTCAACATGGACAAAATTAGGGACTTTATTAGTTTTCATTGTGTGGAGCTTTGGCTGTGTGGAAGGTGAGATATGTATGTCGATTTGTCAAATAAATGCATATGTTCGCCAGAAACGAAAATCAATAAAAATTTACTTTGACGTAGGGTATAGGCAACAAATTAAATATATCAATACAAATAAATGTCATGCATCAAAATTAGTTGTTATTTTCGAATACATCCACAATTTCTTGTTCTAATGTTAAAAAAATTGAAGAAGGATTGACAATGTTGACAATTGGGCTATAGAAGCATGCAAAGAATGGTGTAAGCGTAATTAATTTACCTATTAACAAAATTAGAATTATTATTATTCTATTTTCTCTTGTGAAGCTTTCCTTGTGTGAAGTTTTTATTGTGCAGAGGATGGGTAATGTATGCAAGAACGGGGGTGCAAACGAAAAAATAGTTTTAAACTATTTTTTATTTAAAACGTTTACAAATTTAGTTGTGTAGAATCAAAGATGTGCGGAGGACGGGATATGTGCAAGACAATGCAGGTGCAATAGAAACTTTATAACTTTAATCCATAATGTAATGTTATTTCATACTTGCTTATTACATATATACAAATATGCTTAAGGTAAAGCTTTTTTCAGTTTGCAGTTTCTATAATAAGAGATTCGATTAAGTTTTCGTGCTTTAGACATATTTCATTCTATGGATTTTTGTTCGCACTCAGTAGAATGTTTATTAGATTATTTAGGAAACAATGGCGCAAATGGGAAATTGATTTTAAATTGTTTTTCATTTAAAACTTTTACAGATTTAGCTGTGCGGAATCAAGGATGTGCAAAGGATGGGATATGTGCAAGTGAATGCAAGGGCAAAAGAAACTTTATAACTTTAATCTGTAATGTAATGATATTTCACATTTTCTTATTACATATATACAAATATGCTTAAGGTAAATCTTTTTTCAGTTTGTGTTTTTTATAATAAAAGATTCGATGCAGTTTTCGTGCTTCAGACATATTTCATTTTGTGGAGTTTTTCCCGCATTCAGTAGAACGTCTACTAAATTATTTAGCAATGTTTAGCATTAAAATATTACCAATAATATATAATAATAACAATAATAATGTTGAAGAACTGTGTGAAAAGAAAAAGTTTACAGAAGTGGAGAGATTTTATTGTGATAATACAACTTTTAATTAGTTAATTAGCAAAGTATTTAGTGCAAAACAAGTCGATTATGCGAGGGTGTGGAAAAATCAATATTGTGTGCACTTTGGCAGTTCTTCGTAAAGTGAGCTAATAACATAGTAGTGGGGACCATCATGAATTTTTTCTCTGCATAATGGATTTCCTTTGCAGTTTGGCACATATGCCTACTCACACAAAGATAGCCATAAACGAAGCTTTTATTGTGCGGATAACACAACCTTTAATCAAATGATCAACAAAGTCTTTAGTGCAGAAGTAGTTGATTCTACTAGAGTGCAGAAACCGTACTCGGTCTACAAGAGGTGTTCGTTGACATTTGAGCTTAGGTGAAAAGTTTCTTGCGGATAGATCTATTTGTTTATTGTACATAATGGAAGTTTTTTGTTGTATTTCGAGATGAAAGTGATATATCAATTTTACATGATTCTAATTTCTATTGTTCTTCTCATGTACTATCATTTGCCCATATTACTGGCACTGTAGAACATTATGATCGAGCAGGGAAATCTGGTAATCGTTATGCTTCTCTTCAGAGCGTCCTGGTGCGATAAGACAATATAAGATCTTCTTCATTGTAGCCCTTTCTTTAACTTTTGTCTGAATTAATAGCGTGGCTTTATCTATTCTTGGTGTGAATGTTGCGCTACTTTCCTTGTTACAATTGCAAACTGTTCTATTATGATAATTTATCAGTTCTTTTGCAGATTCACATAATTTATCATTTTCTATAGATGATTATTACACTAACTTTATCATTAGTTTTTACAGATCCATATCGATACACTTAAGCGTGGAAAGTGTGTGAAATATTTTTTAATTCAACTCAAAAAGGATAGCATACACATGCCACCTTTGAAATTTATACCAATTCCTGCAAGTGGAAGGATTTTCAGTTACATCATTTTGATATGTAATTAGTCGTAATGGTCATTCATGTGTTTCTTTTTTTTTCTTTGTGGTGGGGGGGGGAGGGAGTGAAAGTAGTCTAACAATGGGTTGTAGATGTGAAACAGAAAAATGATTTTTCAAGCAAATTTGTGGTTTTGGTAGACATTGCTTTCTTTCTTCCTTTATTTTCTTCTTTTTTGTTGTTAACATGTGATTTGGGAATAATGTCAGTTGTTTTCTTTCAATCCAATTGTGATTATTACAGTAATTATGATTATTCTTTCGTATTCGGATATGGGTTGCATTACGTTGCTTACTGTCACTTCCACTAACTGTATGTCATCGATATTTCATCGAAAGCATTAGGACGATTAAAAATCTAGAGTAGATTCGTTACAATTCAATTGTCATTATTATAGAAATTATGGTAATGTCTTTGTAATTGGATATAGATTGCGTCAAATTTCTTATTGTCACTTTCATTGGTTGTACGTCGTCAATGTTGCATGAAAGACATAGGGATTATTAAAAATCTAGATAGAAGTCTATTTAGATGACGATTATGATCGTTACTAATCTAGTCATAAATCTTTCAATCTTTTTCTTTTCCTACTAATGTATCGTTTATCGTTGAGAAATAGTTTATAGCGAAATTAAAATATTTTTTGAAACGTAATTGCTAAAGCATCAATGAACAAACATGTTTGAAGCATGACTGCTAAAGTATCAATGGAGAAGCATTCTTTTACTAGGTAAATTAATGGTACGGATGCAATAGTAAGACCGCATAATCTATTTCGTTTGAACAATTTTTCATATGTTGTGGTAGATTGTATATTCGATAGAATGTGAACTCTATTGCATTTTAGATACACGTAAACAAAATTTCATGAAGGAACAATAGAACATTTCAGGAATTGTTTACAATAATTACTCTAGACCATGATAGCACCAATATCAACAGGATTATTTGCACAGTTTGTTTTTCATGTAGGATTAATAAAAGTTGTAACAAGTAAATGGTATTTTTCTATTAAAAAGATCGTGGACTTATATTTTTTTGCAAACATCAACTCCGAAAAGATTATTGTGCGAAACTCCGCACAATAAGCTGAACTTTTGCACACTGAACTTCCTTCCACACAATAATCTTCCTTCCGCACTACCTGCTTGCATGAAAGTCGAAATGGAATTTTGCAAAATATCTAATGAACCTTTATAACTTTAATTGTGCAGAGGACCTCCACATAATGAACTTTTGCACAATGAACTTTAATAATAATACTTTAATTATAGATTATTTTAATAATAATACTTTAACTTTACTAGCTTGTAGTGAATATATAAATTAAAAAAAAAGGAATACGAAGGACTTTCATTGTGCGAAGCTCCATACAATGAACTTATAATGAACTTCTTCTTCATCGTTGAGGGAATTGTTACTATTACCAACTTCAAAGCTAGGAAAATAACCTTGCAAAAGTGTGTACCAATATTTTAAAATAAACTTACATTTACAAATAACCTTGCTAAAGTGTGTACCAATATTTTAAAATAAACTTACATTTAAATGTTGATAAGGTTATATCTTTAATGTTAAAAGTTTATGTGAGATTTCTTACTATCGCTTGTGCATTTTTGTTCTCGCGAACATACTTTGTCTTTGGCACATTCTTCATTGTGGATAGTTAGGACATTTTCTCAACTTCTACAGTCATTCTTGCATATAACTATATCTAAATAATAAAGAGTTTAAAAATTAACTAACGGAAAACTTTTTCCTAGTGCATAAAAGAGTTTTGTTTTCGTACAACTATTAGCAAATGTTTCTACGAATAACTTTCACTTTATGTTGTCAATTAAGCCTGAATGATATCTCCAATATGTATTAGCTTTTTTGCTAATCCAGGGGATCAATAAAGTGCTCAAAATTCAAAGTGTTCAAAAGTGCTCGAAACCTATACCAAAGTGTATATCTCAATGACCTGAATCTAACGCAACTTGAATCACTCAAAACCAATATTGTATGCTCCTGATATGCGTTCTAATTGTTTTCCCAAACAGGTAAAAAAATTGCAGATTGGATGTAGCACTGTTGACTGGGAAATCCGTACAACTGAGTTAGTAAGGGTGACGGTGCAGTATAGACGATTCACAGGTCTCCAAGTGTTGTCTTCTAATTCATTGATTGATGGGCGAATTTGATTAGTGGTTGAGTTTTTAATTGGGCCAATGGTGGGATGCCACGTGGTCAACCAAAATTTTGTTATGGCCAAACTGCCACTTGAGGGATTCAAACGCGAGACCTATGGAGCAGGATTGCAGCACCTTACTGCTAAGGTGCAGGGTGTCACTTGATATGTATAGTGGCAAACATGTAGTTAAATTTTGTGCGTTTTGTTGTTGGGGAACGGGGTCAGGGCTAAGTTTTGGCCCTTAGTCACCCCACGCCCATGAGACCGTAGGCAGGGGAGTTGAGGGCTCGGACTTAGCCCTGGCCCAAGGTTCCAACAACCTACGTTCATACCCACCGGACCACGGCATTACACCAAGTGCCAATAGTCAACGGAGCTAGCGGTTTAGCCCAGCCCAAGGTCTCGACACCACCATATAACCACAGTCGACGGAGTTGGGAGCTAAAAGTCAGGGGGCTTGGGATAAGGCGTCAGGTCAAGGTCCCATGGCCTATCATATTCTCGCGTGCCAAAGTTAAATAGAGCACCAGCGAAGAGGGGTTGTGTCGGAGCCCTAGCCTTTGGCCATATAACAACGACATAGAACTATGGCTAAGGCAGAAAGGCGAAGGTCACTACGGAAGGGAGCCAGCCCCAAGTTCTATGGTGACGCACAAGACCGTGGCGTGGGAAAAGTGGAGAGAAGACAAGTGGGTGCGAAGTTTTGGGGGCTAGCCCCAAGTTCTATGGTGGCTCATGTGACCCAGTGCGTGGGCAGAGCTGAGTGTTTAACAGTCGAGCACAGAGAATAGGGAATGACCCTGGTTTTATGGTTCTCCATAAGACCATGTGTCGACATGCCTGGGGGATATGCCAACGGGGGCGGGCGGTTAGGCCAAGTCCCCAGGCATATGGCCCCATATGGCCCAGGTCTTCTGCCACAAGCCTTATTGGTCATTTAAATGGTGCGACAAAATGCACCCAAACCAGCGGGAATATCATCGACGCCAGGCTAAATTGGTGCTTGGTAAGCCCCGAAAAAGGTGAATTCGTAGGATGGATAGCAAATCAATGTAGTTTGTAGATCAGTCAGTAGGGAAAACTTCTATGGAGCACAACTTCTTCAGTTTTTGGCCAAATTAAGCCCAACAAAATCCTAGCTAGGGGTTTTTTATTATTCTGAAGTCACTAGAGACATAATTTTTACATTTTAAGCATTATAAATCGATGTAAACATAAATTTGAGAACTTAATGAAAGAGGCCCAACATTGGAAACTGGACTAGGAGAGGGGTGAACTCCTTTATCATTTTTGTTGTTATGTGTTTATGATATGGTATATTTGTCTTTGTTTATGCTGTTAACTAAGTTTAAAAACTATTATTTTATGTGGTTTTCAAAATTTTAAAAACCATTATTTTGTGTGTTTTTCAAAGTGATCCATTGCCTAAAATACATAAAATTTTACTTGCAATTTTTCCATCACCTTCAAGTTGCATTATAGATTAATGTGGTATCAGATCTCAAGTTTATTGTGAAGGTTTGATTTTGTTTGGAAGTGTTTTTTATGCTTACAAGGTTGAAGCTTAAAAGAAGAGAAGGAGAACTTGTGGAGCCAAGGTCTCAAATTGTTTCAAGGAGAACACTCATACATTAAGCTTCACTAGTCATGGTACATGAAGAAGGTCCTCAAGGGATGTCTGAAGATGAAAGAACTTTCAGAAAAGATTTCTTTGAAATGTCTGAAATGGTAAAAGTTCTTCACGAGGAAAGGAACTCAAGGTTGCAAGGAGAGAGCTCAAAACCTCCAAAAGGGGATGGAGGAAAAGGAGAAAAACATCCAAAAGGGAATAGGGGGGATGGTGACAAGCCACCACCTTCACTTCCATCCTCCTCCTAATCTTCATCCTCGTATTCTTCTACTTCTTCTACCCTTTCACAAACACCTCCAAATTTTCCAAAGGCGCATGGTAAAAATACTTTTTTAAAGCTTGACATAAAGTTTGAATTGCCTATATATGATGGAGAGGTAAATGCTGAGAAATTAGATAATTGGATTCATCATATTGAAGTGTATTGCAGGATACAAAGAATCAAGGAGATGAAACCAAAATTTAGCTTGCTTCTCTTACGTTGGAAAGTGCAACACTTATTTGGTGGGAGGTCAAAGCTCAATAGGACATGAAGAAACATGGTAAGGTTGTATTCTCTTGGAATGATTGTGTTGTTGCAATAAGAAGATAATTTTATCCATTAGCATATATGCAAAAAGCTATAATGGATTGGCAAAACTTTAGGCAAGATAGGGGTAAAAATGTGCAAAGATATAATCAAGAATTTAGGAAAAGAGCTTTGATTTTAGGTATAGATTTGTCCTCCCAAGACACTCTACCAAAATACATTGGAGCTTTACATAGTTACTTAATACACACAATTCTCATGTTTAACCCTACAAAACTAGATGAATTTGTGTACAAGCAACTCATTTAGAAGTAAGAGGGAAGAATGTTTTTGAAGAAACACTTAAGAAGTCATCTAAGTCTCAAGATAAAGGAAAAGGGAAGTTCAATGGAAAGGATAAATAGAATGCTTCAATCAAGAAAGAGGGAGAAAAACTCACATGTAAGCACTATTCAAAAGAGGGCCATGATGAAGACCATTGTTGGAAACTTCATCTTGAGATGAGACCCAAAAAGTTTAATAACAAGAAGAAAGAAAAGGTTGTTGCAACTACACAACAAGATCTAGGATCTAATTCTGGAGATGAAACAAAAATCATAGCCATGGGATTGAAAGGTAAGGATTATATTGCAAGTACTAGTTCTTCTAGCAAGCCCATGGAAATGAAAATGAAAGATAAAGGATAGAGCTTTTCCATATTAGAATCATCACAAAACATAACAAAGTAGATACTTTGTTTGATAGTGGATCAAGCGAACCTTATTTCAGAAGACATTGTCAAGAAGCTAAATTTGGAAACCATTCCTCATCCTAAACCTTATCCTTTGGGTTGGGTATGCGACAATGCCAAATTGCAAGTGACAAAAAAATCATACTTAGATTTTCCATCACTGCAAGTTTTATTGATGAGGTAGAACTTGATGTGGTACCACTTGACATATGTGGGATTTTTTTGGGAAGTCCATACTTATATGACAAGAAAGCCATCTTTCATCGCCATGAGAATAAGTATCATTTGTTTAAAAATGGGATTGAGTATATTTTAGAGCACATCACAAGAAGTGAATTTGTGTCTTGTGAATGTTGGACAAATGAAGAGGTTTGTTAATGCTAGTCATAATTTTGCATTGTTGATGATTAAACATAAAGACGTTGATGAATCTGAAGCCTTCCAAGAATGTGATGCAAGAATAAAATCTGATTTAGTTGAAGTTGTTAACACATGTGATAAGATGTTTCGGGAATCTACTGTGTTGACTCCTAAAAGAGGAAAAAACATGAAGTTCAATTACAACAATATGCATCACTTTTGAACATTGTTTTGAACAAGATACCAGTGTTAGAGAATGTAGGAATCAAGAAGCAGAAGCAAGAGTTAATTGATAAAGGGAACATTATTTATAATACATCTTCTTGTGGGTCTCCTAATGTTTTTTCTTTGAAGAAGGATGGTGCATGGCGATGGCGATCACATTTGGTGAAGAGTCAAGCCAAGTACAAGGTGAAACATGATAAGCATCATGTTGACCACAATTTTCAGGTTGGAGATGAAGTAAGGCTTTGCATCAACAAAGAAAAGCTTCAAGGTGAAAATAACTTGAAATTGGGTAAGCCTCCTTTGATTGAAGACCCAGGAGAGAATGTTCAGATTCTTTCAAGAGAAGTTTTCTCTCCTGAAAATCTTGAAGAATTGCAGCAAGATCCTATCCTTGACAGAAAAACAAGAACTTCAAGAAGAGGGAACAGGAAGCACTTTCATATGGGGCTCAAAGGTATAAAACCAAGCAAAGCCAAATGGATTGAAAAGGAGAGGGTGAGGGAACTGTACCCTCATTTTTTTGTTGACTGAAAATAGTCTTTTGGAGGTCCAAAAGCTTCCAGTTAGGAGGCGTGATCCAGGGGATCATTAAAATGCTCAAAATTCAAAGTGTTAAAAAGTGCTCAAAATCTATTCCAGACTGTAGATCTCGACGACCTGAATCCAACACAACTTGAATTGCTGAAAACTGATATCGTATGCTCCTAATATCGCATTCTGATCATTTTCCCAAATAGGTAAAAATAATGTAGATTGGATGCAGGACTACTCACTGGGTCGTCCGTACAGCTAAGTCGGCAAGGGTGACTGTGCAGGATACAGACCATTCATAGGTCATCATGTATTGTCTTATGATTCATAGATTGATGGGTGCATTTGATTGGTGGTTGAGTTTTTAATTGGGCCAATAGTGGGATGCCACATGACCCAGTCATGGGCTGCCACGTGGCACCTCGTGATCAACCAAAATTTGGTTATGGCCAAACTACCACTGGAGGGATTCAAATGCGACACCTATGGAGCAACATTGCAGCGCCTTACCGCTAGGGCCCAGGGTGTCACTTAATATGTATAGTGGCAAACATGTATTTAATGTTTGTGTGTTTTGTTGTTGGGGGACGAGTTCGGGGCTAAGTCCTGGCCCCCAGTCACCCCACGCCCACGAGACCGTAGGCCGGGGAGCCAAAGTCTCTGGCTTAGCTCGTGCCCAAGGTTCCAACAACCTACACCCATACCCACAATACCACAACATTACACCAAGCACCAACAATCAAGGGGCTAGCAGTTTAGCTCGACCCTGAGTCTCGACACCACCATATAACCATAGTCGGTGGAGTTGGGAGTTAACAGTCAGGGGGGCGAGGTCCCATGCCCTATCATATGCCCACGTGCCAAAGTTAAATAGAGCATCAGCAGAGGGGGGTTGTTTCGGAGCCCTAGCCATTAGCCATATAACAACGACACAAGACCGTGGGTAAGGTGAAAAAGCGGAGGTCTCTACGGAAGGGGGGCATCCCCAAGTTCTATAGTGACAAACGATACTGTGGCGCGGGAAAAAAGTAGATCTGATAGGTGGGCGCTAAGTTTTGGGAGCTAGCCCTAGGTTCCATGGTGGCTCATGTGACCCAGTGCGCAGGCAAAGCAAAGTGTTTAACAATCAAGCGTGGAGAATAGGGAATGACCCTGGTTTTATGGCACTCCACAAGGCCATGTGCAGACGTGCTTAGGGCTATGCCTACAGGGGCGACCAGTTAGCCCCAACCCCTGGGCGCATGGCCCCATGTGGCTCAATTTTTTTGCCATGGGCCTTATTGGTCATTTAAAAGATGTGACAAAATGCACCCGAAACAACAGGAATATCGTTGGTGTCGAGAGAAATTGGTGCTTGGTGAGCCCCAGAAAAGGCGGATTCATAGGATGGATAGCATATCAGTTCAGTTTGTAGATCAATTAGCAGGGAAAACTTCTAAGGAGCATAAATTCTTCATTTTTGGCCAAATTGAGACAAACAAAAGCCCAGCCAGGGGTTTTTTACTGTTTTGAAGCCATTGGAGACATAATTTTACATTATGAGCACTGTAAATCCATGTAAACACAAATTTGAGCACTTAATGAAAGAGGCCCAACATTGGAAGCTGGACCAGGAGATGTAGCCCAGGAGAGGGGTGAACTCCTTTATCATTTTTGTTGTTATGTGTTTCTGATATGGTATATTTGTCTTTGTTTATGCTTTTAATTGAGTTTAAAAACCATGATTTTATGTGTTTTGAAAAGTGATACATTGCCTAAAATACATAAAATTTTACTTGCAAATTTTCCATCACCTTCAAGTTTATATTACAGATCAATTTCTTTATGTTCAACCTGTTCATGCGATATCTAGAGATGCCATTCAAACACAATTTAAAGTCGAATGTGTGTCATCTATGCTTTGCCACCCTACATAAATTCTCTATTTCGTGTAGATTCAGAGCTCTATGCAATTAATTTTATAGGTATGTGTTTTAAGGTTATTCTTCTGCTAAATAGAGCGACGATGGCTCAACAAGGCAAAACATATTAGCGATTCGAAACAAGGAAAAATCATTCTAGTTGTATTGTGAGGGAGCTTGACAGAAAGCAAAAATTGGAATCGTCGAAGAGTTGGTTGTCTTTCATATCTATGATGTGTTGCAAAATACATATCAACGATGTTCTCAATTTCATCTAACTCTATATTTCTCATTTCCATGTATAATGAATACATGCAAATAATTTTCATGTGATAGGTTAGACATGACAAATCATGTGCACATATCCAGGGTGAATAACAGAAACGTATGAAGTTAAATAAATGTGAAATCGTAGGATACATTATACAAAGTGATTGATATTAAGTGGTTTTCATTGTTTAAAAATCAATATTATGCAGAAGGAAAGTGTGGAAGAGAATTATGCAAGGGGGAAAGTAAAGACGAAAGTGTGGAGCTTTGTCATAGAAAGATTGTGTTTGTTATTCTGCATATCCTGTTCTTTGGCATAAATCATAAATCAAAGGGTGATATAGGTGGATATTTGTGGCCACCCCACCTATTCCACTTGGACCCCACTGTTGTTTCTTTTTAGTTTCCTTAATTGTAGCACAACTTATTATTTTTTGTATTTTTTTGGGTCCTAAACTTTCAGAGCCATTTTGAGGGACAAAAAGACGTTTTTAGGAAACAGAGAGACTGGAAAAATCCCAAATTAACCTTTTTTTTTTTTTTTTTTTTTTTTTTGCATCCTGCTCTTTGAGGTCTTCAAAACGAGGTATTATGATAGCCAAACAAAGATCGTATGCCAAAGTTACGACCCCAGGAAGTTGATGTACCAATTTACCCAAACGAGACCCACAGTTTTGGCTCTTCATTTCCTAGGGTTAGTTTTTTGGATGTTTAGGGTTTTCCATTGTTTCTCAATAATAAATAGGCCTTTGGGCCTCATTATAACACAGTTCAGAGGCATGTAACCGCCACATCTCTTCTGAGAGATAAGCTACCATCACCCAAGATAGTTTATTTCTATTTTGTATATAATCATATTCCAGTTCTTTGATATTAATGAAATGAAGTGTTGTTTCTGCTGCAACTCTGTATTTATGGTTATATCTTTATTTTGTTACATTCATGTTTAAGTTCGGATCAAAGGGTCAAAGTTTTATGAAGCTTTTGTGACATAATAATAATAATAATAAGTGCATTATTTGGTTGTGTTTTTGCAATTTTAACCAAAGTTTCAGGAAAATGCTTAGTATTTCTACTTTTTGCATAAATTTAATAATAATTTACGAATTTTCAGTAAATTTCATTTCTAATTTTCGATTGTCTGAGGAAGTTCTAATGGGACATAATTCCCCTGGTGGAGGGAATTTTATTTTTGTTTTTTCTAATGCCCGACAATTAATTTTAAAATTAAAATAAGAGTAATTTTGTGAGTGACCATTATGTAATATTGCATTTGTTATTATGCATATTCATACCAGTCTAAGAATCAATAATCAAATGTTGTAAGCTTTATAAATCTCTTGTGGCATAATTTAAACATATAACATGTCGGTAGTTGCATTGGTCAGGTATTGATTATGCATTCTTGTTTTTGGGCATGCATGTTGTGAGTGCATACTGATATATTCCATTGTTCTAGGGGAGTGTTTTACTCTAGTTATCGGAATACGTGAATTGGTTGTATCTATATCATTTTACTTGTTTCCTTGTACATTTTTTATGTTATGCTTATCATTGAGCAATAATTCATAGTGAAATTAAAACATTTTTTTGAAATGTAATTGCAAAAGCATCAATGAACAAACATGTTTGAAGTGTGATTGCTAAAGCATCAATGGAGAAGCATTTTTTACTATGGAAACAAATAGTACAGATGCAATACTAAGACAACATAATCTATTTTGTTTAAACAATTTTGCATATGTTGTGGGAGATTGCCTATTCGATAACATGCGAACTCTATTGCATTTTAGATACATATCAACAGAATTGCGTGAAAGGACAATAGAACATTTCAGGAATTGTTTACATGAATGGATGGGTGAAGCCATACTATCTTATGAATGTTAATTGAATATAGATGCATTAATACATATGCATGGTGTAGACAACTTGGATGTTTACTTGGAAAGGATGAAAATCAACTTTAAATACTCTGGATGGGGAAGAACGAGAACTTTGGGGAGGACATATTTTGTATACATTGGTTATCGAACTGGCTAAAAATTCCCATATGACTTTGATCAAAGACAACGATGAAAAACTATTTTCAATTTAATTCTAATTTACGTGAAGAAAGTTATGACATATTTTTCCATGACGATAATTCAATTGTCAGACATTTTGAACCACTCTTTTCCAAGAAAAAACATTCAATAGCAAGTGATCATGAACCTATAATAAATATAACAACATAAAAAGCAACAAAACATGGATGGAAGTAGATAGAAAAAAGCATCAACAAACACATGTTTAGGATATTTTCCGGGTTTCGAAGTATTTACGGTGAAATTTGATTTGAAACAATGTGCCAATTGATGAAGAATGAGTATGATGTTCGTTGTTCATGGTGGAAAAAGAAATGCACATTTTTTCATTTGCACAGTTTAGGATGAGTAGAAAAAGGATAACTGGAGTGTCGAAAATGCAAAAACAAACTGATACATTAGTAGGCAAAGCAAAAGAATGACAGATTTACATCTACATTTTTAATCAACCTTATGTTTTGTTGTGCAGAGCTTTTATTGTGGAGAGTATGTAGTATGTGTTGTAAAGAAATTGCTAGAGCTTTGATTTAATAGCTATAAATCACTACGAAATTCCAGGTATGTGCAGGAGAACATAATGATTATTTTGGTAGGTTCCATTGTACGAAGTGGTGCATAGGGTATTGTTAAATAGGGCAAATACGCATTTGTATTATGCAAATTTGTGATTTTGGTAGACACTGCTTTCTCTTTTCCCTCTTTTTTTGTCAGCATGTGATCCGGGAATAATGCCTGCCATATTCTTTTAATCCAATTGTGATTATTATAAAAATTATGATTATTCTTTCATATTCAGATATGGGTTGCATTACATTGCTTATTGTCACTTCCTCTAGTTGTACGTCATCGATATTGCATCAAAAGCATTGGGACAATTGAAAATCTAGATAGCAATCTACCTAGATGAAAATTATGACGTTTACAAATCTAGTTGTAAATATTTCATTCTTTTTCTTTGCCCATTAACATATCAGTTATCGTTGAACAATGGTTCATAGTGAAATTAAAATATTTTTTGAAACGTAATTCCTAAAGCATCAATGAACATGCATGTTTGAAGTGTGATTGCTAAAGCATCAATGGAGAAGCATTTGATTACTATGGAGAAGCACTTGTTTACTGTTACTATGGAGAAGCACTTGTTTATTGTTAACTAGATTTTTAATCATCTCAATGTCTTTGATGCAATATTGACTATGAGCGTAGCCTCCACTTTGCCAAAAGCTTTATGCAAAGAGAAACAATTAATTAGCGGAAATATTCATTCAATAATTAGAAAAATATGATAAATTTATCATTATGTTTCTTTGCATACAAATTTACGATACGTCCCTAGATAGATACTTATCTAGATGAACTGCTATCTAGATTTTTAATCGTTAGGATCATTATCTAGATACAGTAAGCAATTTAATGTAATCTGTATCTGAATATGAATGAACTACCATAATTTCTATAATAATGACAATTGAATTGAAAGAAAACAACCGACATTATTTTTGAATCACAATTTAATCGTCCTCATAGATTTTTAATTGTCCCAACGCCTTTGATGCAATATTGACAGCGTACAGCCAATAAAACAGAGAGTAAACAATGTCATGAGATCCATATACGAATACGAAACAATTATCATAATTGTTATGATAATCACAATTGAATTTAAATAAAACAACCAACATTATTTCGGAATCACATGTTGACAACCAAAAAAAAACATTGTCTATCGAGACCACAATTTGCCCCAAAAGTCATTTTCAGCGGAATCCAACTATTTGTTTTCAAAGAAAAACCAACCATAGGAGCGTTTAAATCCAGGAAAAATTATGGTGGCAGGAATTACTATAAATTTGAGAAATGGAACGTGTAAGTTATCCTTTTCGAACTGAACTAAAAAATATTCCACGTACTTTGCACACATAAGTATATCGATCTAGATATGCAAGTATTAATGATAAAGCGAGTGTAATAATCATCTACCAAAAATGGCAAGTCATGTGAATCTTCTAAATCTATAAAACCACAACAAATGGAACGAACCCAACAAATGAACTTAGTAGTGCAACAATCGCACCAACAATAGATAATGTTATGCTATTAATTCAAAGAAGAGTTAGAGTATCTACAACAACCAAGAGCTTACATTGTTTGTCGATGTGCTATGATCCAAATGCATCAGGGCGCTCTGAAGAGAAGCCATATGATTACCAGGATGCCCTACTCAATCATAATGTTTTGTGCTGAGAATATGGGCATATCATGCAGTGACAATGCACCATAAATGATGCACTTATCATTTATGGTAATATCGTATCCCTATATCTTTAACACATAACATTATAATCGATAAAATAAAACTTTGGTTCAATGATCATTCGTATTTATTGAATGGAAGTAAGTTTTACAAAGTGGAATCTTATCAATGATTCGGCTCATAATGTTTTGTGCTGACAATATGGGCAGATGATGTGCTGCCAATGCACAAGAAATCTTGTTGGACGACAAAATGAACACTTTTATCAATGTGTTATTAATGGTAGTATCATATGCCCATATCATCAGCACATAACATTATGATGAACAAAATAAATGATTTGGCCAATGATATAGCAGCAAAATGAAAAATTTGGCTAACGATCCATCACATTGTTTGAATGCAAGTACGCTTTACGAAATTGAACATTATTAATGATGAATAGTTTCTTTGTTATTTAGAATGAAATACTAATGTTTCTTATTTAATGTTTATCAATTCATTAGAGGTTGTGCTCTTCGCACAATGAAAATTTTGTATATAGCTATCTCTGTGTAAATAGGCTTATCTATGAAACTATATAGGAAGTGCATTCTACGAAAGAAACTTTCAAGCTTTCACTCTGCACAATCACAGACCTTCTCCATAATTCATACACACTTGCAGTCATAAAGTAGTTTTTTAATCACAAAATTTACAAAAGAAATACTTTTGTTTTTTTAATGACAACACCCCCACATAATCGACTTCTTTTGTGCTAAATACTTTGTTAATTAATTGACTAAATGTTGTGCTATCATAATGAAAGCTCTCCATTTCCGTAAATTGTTTCTTTCTACACATTTCTTTGACATTATTATTATTATTATCGGTAATATTTTAATTCTAAACATTGCTAAATAATTTACTAAACATTGTACCGAGTACAGGAAAAAAATCCACAAAATGAAATCTGTTCAAATCTTTAATCATAGAAAAAACAAAATGAAAAAGCCTTACCTTAAGCAAATTTGTATATATGTAATAAGCAAATGTGAAATATCATTACATTACGAATTGAAGTTATAAAGTTCCCTCTGCATTTGCATTCTCTTGCACATATCTCGTTCTCTGCACATCGTTGATTCAACATAGCTAAATCTATAAAAGTTTTAAATGAAAAATAGTTTAAAATTAATTTTCCATCTGCACCCCCATTCTCACATACGTTACCCACTATCTGCACAGTAAAGGCTTCACACAAGGAAATATTTACAAGAGCAAATAGAATAATACTAATTCTAAATTTGTTCTTAGTAAAATTAATTATGCATTGACGGCATAAAGTTCCTTTTGCACCTCCATTTTCTCGCTCATACGTCGTTCTCCACACGTCCTTAGGACAATGAACATTTTCACTATGCGAACTCAAAGCCAACATTAACGTCAAAGACAGAGAATAAAAATCAAGGAAAGTTACATCATGATATATTTACATTGCTAAAGCGACTCTGCAAACATAGAATCAGGGATTAGAACTGTAATTCGGCATGTTTATTGGCAACTGTAACACAAATTAAAGTCTATGGAATGTGATTCTAGAGTTGTAGAGAAAGAGTTCAATTCTTTTTTAGCTGGAATAGTCGATGATCTAGAATTTCTCATCGATTTGGTCTTAAAGCATATTGAAATGATTAAATTTGAATCATGAGTCCATTTCAACCTTCTAATCAAAAAATGGCAATACTGGAATTGAAGATGGAGTGACTGCAATTGGCAAACGAAACGTTGAGTTTCCGTCTTGATAATTTTGCCCTGACAGAGAATGTCAATGTTGAAGAGGATGCTAATAAAATAGATGATGATATCTTGGCCATTGACCAAGGTTCCCCCCCTTCTCAACTTGAGCGAGAAGTTAATGAAGCCCATGTTGCTTCTCATATTGAGGATATGTAGTAATTTATATAGTTGTTTTTTTTTTTCGTTAATATAGCAAATCAGTTTAGGATAGCTTCTACAACCCAATTGTGAACAATGTCGAATTTTCATCGAATTTTTGAATTGTGCATGGATTCAAAAATAACAATTAATTTCCATGCATGAAATTTATATGTATTACTATAAATCGACATACATATCCCATCTCCTGCATAGTCAAAGCTTCGCACAATGAAAAGTAATAATAATAACATATTAACATTAATAGTTTAACATTAATTTCTCTATGCACGCAATGTTCTCCCTAAAATACCCCATCTTAATTTCGTTGGTTGTTTTACTTTTTGATATCGTCTTACCTTTTGGGTAATATGTGTTTATGCTTTTTATGTTGGATGTTATTATTATGATGATTATGTGATACAATATGTCATAAACGTGAATATTAATTTAGCTAAAAACCGCTACAATAGGCAACGCTGAAATTGATAGATGAAATTTGATACTCTACATGGATTTTATTTTTCCACACTTACTTTTTGTATCCAAACAACACTTCCATAGGTGTTCGGACAAAAAATATAGAGTATAAAGTACTTAGTGCAAAAGAAGATATTCGAACACATGCTTCAAAACTTTGTTTTATATCCCATACTGCGCTAAAATAAAAATCAGCATATCACTTAAGAACATAATTACTAATTGCAGTTAACCTCAATTAATATTTGATTATGCCATTACAAATTTTATTCGATTAATGAACTTCGTTTGCTAATTCTATGTTATTTGATACTGCTTGGTTCCTTGTACATAGTCGTCATTGTCCAAACATTATTAGATATAAATTAAATTAAATTAGTTATGACTTGTTGAACAAATTTGTTTTTAATGCCTATGTCTTGAACCTAAACAGGGTTTGAACTAGTCGCTATTTACAAATTGAACTGTAGGAACTATTTTACATTCAAAAGTACTTGATTGTATTGATTTTACGATAAAAAAAATTATTTGTATTCAAACACATGCTTTGAAACTTTGTTGTATATCGCATACTACATTATTGGTTGAAATAAAAATTAACATTTAACAATAATTTTGTATATAAGTCAAATATCTCTTAAGAATATAATTACTAATTGCAATTCATATGAGTTAAGATGTAATTATTCCATTACAACTTTTAATAAATTAATGAACTTCGTTTGCTAATTCTATGTTATTTGATGTTGCTTGGTTCTTTGTACATAACTATCATTGTCCAAATGTTATAATGAAAAAGCTTTGTTGTGCAAAAGAAGCTTTTCAGTAATACCTCTACACAAGGACTGCTCTACTTTAAAAACTATAAATCTAAAAATCATAGATATAAATTAAATTAAATCAACTTTATAACAAATTCAAATTTACTTAATAATGAATTTCATTCACACCTCTATGCAAATTGACTATCGAAATATGCATTATTTATTATTAATTGGTACTTGTGTTTACATTTTGATTCATTGTACGGAGAGAGATTTGAAGCCTTCATTGTGTGGATCTCTGCATTTCGCATTGAGGACTTCAATTTCTAATATTTTAATATTAAAAATGAATACTTTATGCTTATATTATTGATAATATTTTAATTGTAAATAATGCATGTATTCGCATTTTCAAATATCTTTCAAATGAAGTATATATGCGGAAGTGCAGAAGAACTCTATTGTGCAGAGGAAGCTTTCAATGTGTGGATCACCTTACTTAACACAAAATGTTTTTATTGCTAATATTTTAGTATTAAATAATGCATATTTGCTCAATAATATTGTCTATGCTTAGATTATTAATAATATTTTAGTTTTAGATGATGCATATTATTGCTATTTAGGCACATGTGTGGAGGATGTCCATTGTGCATAGGAAGCTATCAATGTGTAGATTGTCGCACTTAGAACTAAAGGATTTTATTGCTAATATTTCAGTAGTAAACAATGCATATTTGATGTTCGCAATAATACTAAAGCAATCACTGGAGTTATACAATATTGTTACTAATATATTATCGATAAATAATGTGTATCTCCCTATCTCTATAGCTAATTAAGTGGGGTCCGCATTCGCCCAAATTTCTATTTTACCCAATGCTTGTTCCACATTGATTCCTTCGCATAATGACATCTGCACATGATATATCTCAACACGCTTAGTAAGCGGTTGACATATACGAAGTTATTGTTAATATTTTAATTATAAATAATGCTTATTTTCATATTTTTGAATAATTCGAATATTTGTTTTTTTAGGCTCTTCTACGAAAGTGCTCTTTGTATAGATCTCTACAATTTACACTAACTACTAATATTATTGCTCATATTTTAGTTATAAATAATGCATATCAATTGTAACAATGCCACCCCACACTTACCCAAATTCACAATCGCACCAGGGTAAACACGAGACAAGTGTCACTATGATATGACCTAACCTCCAAGTTCTAGTTATGGAAGTAGGGTTGACAAACCGAAGGCAAACTAACATCCCTCGGAGACCACAGGCCACTCAGGAGGCTGCAAACCACTTCAGTTGGTCAATCTCTAAGCTAGAGCTCTGTTTCACAAGGGAATTTCCCCAACAGCATGCTCAACATAACATCAGTGCAGTTATGAAGTCTTAATCGCACGCATAGGCCTGCCTCCATGTGGTTATGAATAAAATTCTTGAGTTCAATGCCAGTGGTTCTGAGATCTCAGCCACTTTTTTAGGCTAGCCTCCAAACCACTACCCAAAACTACCTATAACTTCCCATAATTCAATTAAAGTTAATGACAATGCTAATCAATCAAAACTCAAGCAAGAACTTGCCCTAGACATGCTGAATCCATGATAGAAATTTCATCAAACATATGGTAAACATATAAGCTATAGGTCATGAATGCATATCTGATCATAAACTGATAATCATCATCTCATAATCACCAAGAAGAATTTATGCCCTCTCTAGCTAGTTGCAATAACACTTGTTAGTCCATGCATTCATCAATCATCCAATAACTTAACAAATCATGAACAAGAGCCATAGTTGGAGTACATCATATAACCATAATAGAAACCATTGCAAATCAGCCATAAAATCACCATCATAATCAATACAAATTCTCATAGATCATAATAGAAAAATATCTCATATTAACATGTGAAAATTCCAACCAAGTCAAGGACTTCCACGTACCACTCAACCATAGATTGGGCTGAACCAATTCTCTCTTTCAGCCAATCACCCACGTGCCATATTCCAAGCATGAATGTGGGGTAATAAGGGTTAAACTAGAAAAAAACCAACTAGAGTTTCCAGATGCCAAACCACCTCAACCCTCAACCACAGTGATTTCATCTCTATGGTCTAGAAATCACTAACATCAACCAGATCAGTCTATATCCAGGTTATCCAGGGCTCCGTGAACTAATAACTCAACCCACAGCCTTCAAGGGCTCCAACGCATTTGCTTCAACCCATGGCTCTAGGGACTAGTAACTCAGCCCACAAGGCTCCAGAGCATTTGTCCCAACCAACAGGCTCCGTGAACTAATAACTCAACCTAAGTTATTTTAGGGCTCTAGAGTGTTTGTTCCAACCCAAATCCATAGGGAACTCAAGAACCAATTAAGAAAACAAGTAGCAAACCCACAACACCATGGTTATCCAGGAAATGACAAGGCAAGGCTAAAATCGTTATCAATCCATGAAAAAATCCATGCTGTAAATTGTTATCAATCCATGAAAAATTCCATGTTGTAAATTGTTATCAATCCATGAAAAATTCCATGCCATTACAACACATAACTAGAGAATCACATGTATATACCATGCATCTAAAAACCAACAAGAAGGTCGTGCATGCAACCTGTTACCTGCAAAGAAATCCAGTTGTAGTTTTTGATCCAATTGTCTCCTTGTGCTTCCTTGATTTCCTTTGCTTTCTTTCTCTAATTCAAGTGAATGTTACAATTCTCCAAGCATGCTCCAAGAACTCTCTAAGTGTGAAAGAGTATGAGAGAATGAAAGTGTGCTCAACTCAAAACTATCAAAAGCTAGCAATTGTTTCTTTGAAGGACTTTTATCATTGATGCCTATATTTTCTTCATTTTCCATCATTTTTTTCTCTAATTTCCCTTGCATGAAAATTTGTGTCTCTTCACCTTCCTTTTGTTCTATTTTCCTTTAATTTTCATAATTAAACGCCAATTATTGCCTCTTTCCATTTCCATTGCCTTTGCCAATTTCCATAGCCATTATTAATCTGCAAGTGATTCCCACTATAGTGTTTTCATCTTGATGGGGCACGGTAGTCAATGCACATTCTCCAGATTCCAAACTAAGACCTCCTTGGGTCCCATACTCTACCCTTCCAACGCCAGATTTCCTAGGTATTGGAGAATATCCTAAGACTGCAGAAGGGTTGGACAGAGCTTCACATCACTGCACTTCCACTTGACACCTACCATAATTATAAACGGCTCATCTCGTCATGACCTTATCTTGGATTCTCAATACTTTTGTCGATCCATCCCCTGCAAGGTCAGAGAACCCGTCGTTGTCCCAGCCGTGTTCGCGACAGGAACAGGAAGAATCTCGTATTTACTCTTGGGACGACAATAATTGATCTTTGTAAATTCTCTAGAGCATTCGTCTTGGAATACATGTCCCATGTCCTTGGTCTTATTTTATTTACATGGAAAATCAACTAGGGTCTGTTTACCCCTCCCCCTTGGGGGAACATCATCCTTGGTGTTCAATGATGCTTATAACTAGTAAAATATGCTGTCATGGAGCTTTATAACACAAATCGATGCATCATTTACATCATACCAAACTATTGAAACCAAGAACACCATATTGCTATATATATATATATATATATATAGATATATATAAACCCCTCCCCCTTAGGGGAACACTGTCCTTGGTGTTCAATGATGCTTATAACTAGTAAAATATGTTGCCATGGAGCTTTATAACACAAATCGATGCATCATTTACATCATACCAAACTGTTGAAACCATGAACACCATACTGCTTATATATGTATATGTATATGTATATGAATATGTATATGTATATATATATATATATATATATATATATATATATATATATATATATATATATATAGATATATATATATAGATAGATATATATATATATATATATATATATATATATATATATATATCCAAAACATATAACCAAACCATATGCTCAATCAACAAATAAGGAAGCATACAAATCTTGCATATGATCAGCCATCTCCCATGTAGCTTCATCAGGCCCAAAATGGTTCCATTGCACTTTAACTTGCTCAATTGCTCGATTCCAGAGCATGAGTTGTTTTCACTACAAAATGCACTAAGGTTCTGGTTGGAACTCTCCCTTTGGTTCCACCTATAATAAATGTAGAAATTTTGAATAATATAAGACTTATTCACAGAGATTATCCTGATTATACACTATTTGCGGAATGCATGCATAATACATAACCTCCTCTACGTTGATCATCAATTTGTGGAATTAAAAACAATCGCATGCGCACATTGAAACATCAATCACACATATCAACACAGTATGTATTGGGGAAAGCATACAGCTGATAACCCCCAACTATCTGTATATTATAATGATAGAGAACATGTAACAATACATAGTACAATACTCCTCACAAGTACTCAGTACTATCTCCACTTGTTACACACAAACTAGCTCAGATCTGAATCAAGTCACAGGTTCAAATCTCCTCCGTTGTGTGCCTGCCTGTACTGTGCAATCCAGAGTGAGAATAGGAATGATCCAAGCTCATTTTCCTTGGCTTGTACTGCGCAATCCTCATTGGAAATCTCAATCATTGATATGCAAATCTCATGCACAGCTATAGTCACAACTAATAGTAGTCTCCACCTCTAACACCTGTCTCCACTGAACTATCCATGCACTGAGTTAACTGATGTATTCTTTAGTTGCTTTATGAGTTAATAATTAGTGAATTAATTAATAATTAATTCACATCACTCATCACTAGTGTATTCTGCAGTTAGACTAAATACAACTAGTTCAACTAAGTCAAACTGAACACAACTCCATCAACTCCTCAATCAACTCCACCAAACTCAATCACTTGAGTTCTAACTGAAGTCCATCATGCAATAGCTCAACTAACCCATAAGAAAAGTGTATTTCCTTCTGGCAGTTGCATGTGCCACATCCGTAGCTCGAACTGAAGTGCTCCAAGAGGATAAGATAATGTTTATAGTCCAAATATTATTATGAGCTAATAATATTCAACTGTTCTATTTTTAAACTGGCAGTCTAAAAATAGACTCCGCCCATATGTCTAAAAATAGAAGTCCATCTATTTTTACCAACATGACCAATCATCCACAAATAGAATCCTGCAACTCATAGACCATGATCCATATGTCTAAAAATAGACACAGTCTAAAAATAGACTTTGCGCCAAAAATAGCCTACGAGCCCACTTAGTGAAGGCGACTTCTTTTCACGAAGCTCCATCATCTTGTTGCATTTTCAACACTCCCTCTCAACAAGATATGGATTATCTGCAACCCCTATCCTGCAACTCTGGAATTTTCTGCATGCAACACATTTGCCCGGTCCACTTGCTCCAACAACACTTGGAACAAAAACACTCCCAACTGACCACTCTATTGGGCTAGGAACATACTCTGATGTTGAAGCTCTACCTGCTGCTGACAAGTGCTCCCCCTCTGACATCTGTGCTACTGCAACATCTCCATGCATCTCGCACCATTGCACACTTCTCTGTGCCACCTAGCACTGTGCAAAATGCTTGTGCCTCTCGCATTGCTGCAGCCTGCTAGCTATGCGCTGTCCTGGGATTCCCTACATTGTCGCTCTCTCTGCTGCTCCATCCGCATTTGTCTCTACCCAATCAGTCAATTCCTGCTACTCCACATCGGGGCTCCCGTAGCAAGGTCTCATCCAAGAGGTTGGGTACCTCAAGGATCCTGCCCCTCCTCCTTGGGATGATCACTCTATATCGCCCCACCTCCTACCTGGAGGTATGGCTGCATGTGATCCCTCAGCCCACCTGGCTCGAAGTTTCCCCCTACTGGAGGTCTCTGCATGAGTAGATGTCTCTACTCGATCTCCTCTCAGCTTCCCTTGTTGGGGCTACTCCACAACCTCCTGAAGCTGCTGCACCAATCGTGGCTCCTCCATAATTGTCTGAGACTTCTTCTGGCTCTGCATGTTGAGAGGTAATATACGCTCCCTATCAATCACCAAGTCTCCATCAGTTGCCTTACTGCTCAAGGCTTTGCATGCATCTTGAACCTCAAGAGCATATAGGTTCTTGACCCGTGAACCAATCTGCTTCACTTGTCTAGTGATGATGTGTCCAAAGAAAACCTTTCCCTTACTAAAGACTACATCATAGCCTCTGTCTTCCAGCATCACGATCGACACCAAGTTTCTCTTCAGTCCTGGTACATACTTGACATCGATCAAGGTAAGGTGAGCTCCATGCTCCCTCTGAAAAATAACCATGCCTACACCTGAGACAATATACTTCTCATCATTACCCATCGCTATGAGTATCTGGAGATCTTTCTCCTCCAAAGTACTGAACAAACTCTTGTAACCGGTCATGTGGAAAGAAGCTCCACTGTCAAGAAACCAACCACTTCCCACCATGGATGAAACCATGCATGCAAAGAGTGTGAAATGCAACTCAAACTGTGAAGCAAGTGCCTCACCTTCAGATCCTTCCCCGGATCCCTTCTTGGATTTCCTCCGTGGAATATTTGCAGCATAATGGCCCACCTCATGACAACAAAAGCATCACACTTTTGATTTGTCAACCTTCTTCCCATCATTGGAAGAACTGGATTCAGAAAGAGAACCCTTCTCCTTCCCCTTCTTTGCTTTGGCAGCCAAAGCATAATTTTCTTCATCAGATGCCTTTGATGAAGATCTGTCCCTGGTATTCCGCCTGATCTCCTCTTGCACAAGATCTGACCAAAGTCTCTCCCATCCTGGAAATTTCTCCTGACGATTGACAGAGTCCTGATAGGAATGCCAACTCTTCTAAGACCAAGGAGAGCCAAGCTCACCAAGTCCTCATCATCGAAAGTCACCCCCACACTTCCCAGCTCATCCCAGCATTGAGTGAACTTCGTGAGATACTTGGGCATACTGTCTCCTTTCTCACACTTAATGTTTCTGAGTTTATCCTTGAGCGCCAACTTCCTCTGGTTGCTCTTGCTTTGGAATAAATCTGTCAACGCTTTCCACATCAAGTATGGAGAATCCTTTCCATGCAAGTTGGATACAATGTGATCCTTCACGCCCTCCAACAGAATCCTTCGACACTTTGTTGTCTTCTTTTGCCAAGCATCAACGTGAGCAGCATCAGTAGGCTTTGGGACCTCAGCCTCTATGAACTCCTTCAACCCATTGTCATCTAACACCGCCTCCATCCTGTCTTTCCATGCAATATAATTCGAGTTGCCTTCAAGGGCATACTCCAATCGCAATCCATTGAAAGACATTTCAACTTTGACACCAAGAAAACACTGCTGCAAATTCGAATTCCACTAGCTCAAAACTCAACCGCTTCTGATCTAAAATTCGTGAGAACAAAGTATTTCTCGTACAGAGATTGCCTGTATGGGATTTTACCGGATATCTCACCTTCCAAAAGAAGGATGAATCCAGAGGCTACCTAGCCCGATTACAGACTCTGCCTGAAGAAATAAAATGTAATCACTTTCTGAATAATAGATCTGATGATCAACCTGGCTTTGATAACATGTAGAAATTTTGAATAATATAACACTTATTCACAGAGATTATCCTAATTATACACTATTTGCGGAATGCATGCATAATACATAACCTCCTCTACATTGATCATCAATTTGCGGAATTAAAAACAATCGCATGTGCACATTGAAACATCAATCACACATATCAACACAGTATGTACTGGGGAAAGCATACAGCTGATAACCCCCAACTATATGTATATTATAATGATAGAGAACATGTAACAATACATAGTACAATACTCCTCACAAGTACTCAGTACTATCTCCACCTGTTACACACAAACTAGCTCAGATCTGAATCAAGTCACAGGGTCAAATATCCTCCGCTGTCTGCCTGACTCTACTGCACAATCCAAAGTGAGAACAGGAATGATCCAAGCTCGTTTTCCTTGGCTTGTACTGCGCAATCCTCATTGGCAATCTCAATCATTGATTGTGCAAATCTCATGCACAGCTATATTCACAACTGATAGTAGTCTCCACCTCTAACACCTGCCTCCACTGAACTGTCCATGCAGTGAGTTAACTGATGTATTCTTTAGTTGCTTTATGAGTTAATAATTAGTGAATTAATTAATAATTAATTCACATCACTCATCACTAGTGTATTCTGCAGTTAGACTAAATACAACTAGTTCAACTAAGTCAAACTGAACACAACTCCATCAACTCCTCAATCAACTCCACCAAACTCAATCACTTGAGTTCTAACTGAATTCCATCATGCAATAGCTCAACTAACCCATAAGAAAAGTGTATTTCCTTATGGCAGTTGCATGTGCCACATCCGTAGCTCAAACTGAAGTGCTCCAAGAGGATAAGATAATGTTTATAGTCCAAATATTATTATGAGCTAATAATATTCGATTGTTCTATTTTTAGACTGGCAGTCTAAAAATAGACTCCGCCCATATGTCTAAAAATAGAAATCCATCTATTTTTACCAACATGACCAATCATCCACAGATAGCATCCTGCAACTCATAGACCATGATCCATATGTCTAAAAATAGACTTTGCGCCAAAAATAGCCTGCGAGCCCACTTAGTGAAGGCGACTTCTTTTCACTAAGCTCCATCATCTTGTTGCATTTTCAACAATAAAACCCAATCAATCACATGATCAACATCCTGGACATACTTCTTAAGCAATGAAACATGGAAAACATCATGGACTTTCACTGTTGGCGACAGTGCAAGTTGGTAGGTCACTGGTCAAATCCTCTCAACGATCTCAAAAGGCCTACAATATCGAGGTGCCAACTTGGCACATGATCCAATCCTCAAAGAGATCCTCTTGGGCTTGATGTGAAAGTACACATGCTCTCCAACCTGAAACTCCTTAAATTATTTATGGTGATATGCATAACTCTTTTGCCTGTCCTATGATGCCTTCAAATTCTTTCTGATAACTTGCATCTCCTACTCCATCTCAACCAACATATTTTGCCTAATCAACACCTTGTTCACTAGATAACTCTAGTTGATAGGAGTATTACAACTCCACCCATAAAGGGCCTCAAATGCACTCATCCTCAAGGACTCTTGATACTAATTATTATAAGTAAACTCTACCAGTGGAAGATATTCTTCCCACATCCTCTACTAATGCATGACATACATTCTTAACATGTATTTAAGAATCTTGTTAACCCTCTCTTTTTTTCCATCTATCTGTGGATGATAAGTTGTACTAAAGGCTAACTTTGTCCCAAATCCTGCAAACAACTCCTTCAAAATCCTGGAAGTGAACTTGGCATCTCTATCTGACATAATCTTCTTGGGAACACCATATAATCTCACTATCTCCCTGATGAAGATCTGAGCTACCTCGCTAGCTAAATTTGTAGACTTCAGTACAATGAAGTGAGCTACCTTTCTCAACCTGTCAACCATAACCATGATGGAATCATGCTACTTTGATGTCCTTGACAAACCTATAATTAATTCCATGTAAATGACCTCCCATTCCCATTCTATAATCAAAATAGGCTACAACAAATAGGCTGAATGCTTACACTTAGCTTTCACTTGCTGACAATCTAAGCATCTCGCAACAAACTCAACGTCCTCTTTCTTTAAGTATAATATAACTTCTTAACGGTTGTCAAAGTCTTCTGATATCCCAGGTGACCTAAATAAGGCTTGACATGAAACTCCCTCAAGGTAAGCTTCTTGAGTTCACTGTTATCTGGCACATAAATCTTGCTCCTGAATCTGACCAATCCATCTATCGTGAGGTGATACTCCTCTTCTCTATCACCTTCACTTTGTTGTTGCAATCTCTGCTTCAATTGTTGGTACATGTCATCATGTTTCCTTGCATGCAATATCTGCTCCTATAATTCTATCCCATATGAACTGACAACTAAAATGTGATTCACCTGCACTCTTATACTAAGAGCATCTGCAACCATGTTCTCCTTACCCTTGATGTATCGGATTTCAAATTCAAACTCACTGAGGGTAACCAACCGTCTATCTTTCCTAGCATTTAGGTTGGGTTGGTCAAACAAGTGCCTCAGCCCACTATGATCACTCATCAAGATGAACCTCCTACAAGTAAGATAATGTATCCACATCTTCAATGCATGAATGATAACTTCCAACTCAAGATCATCAGTCACATAGTTCTTCGTCTGCTCATTCAACTTCCTTGAATCATAGCATACCACTTTCTCTTCCTACATCAAGACTCCACCAAGTCCTTCCTTCCAAGCATATGTACAAACCACAAGCTCCTTATTAGGATCTGCAATCTTAAAAATTAGAGCATTTGCAAGCAAATGCTTCAACTGCTCAAAATTAGTTGCACACTCCTTAGTCCATTCAAACTTCTTCCCTTTCCTCTGCAAAGATGTAATAGGATATCCAATCTGCGAGAAGTTCTTGATGAATCGCCTTGGTGATGGTGCTGGACCCGCCAATATTTCAGGGGATCTCCCCAATATGAAGTCCCAACTAGACATCACATCGTTTGGTCTAGGAGTCTCATCCGGTATGATGGCTCGATTTCCATTATCTTAAAGATATGCCTTAGCTCTTGCTTGTCAACACGTGAGAGTCATATGCTTTGTCTTCAAAAAATGAGGTTCATGTGCCTGGTGAATGCTTGGTGCAACTTATGTTAGAGTTCTTTCATTGCAAAGGGAGAGGGTGGAAGTGAGTCTCAAGTTGAAAGGGAATAGTCCCAACTTTTCTAGAGACACACAACACAACAGGACATGTGTAGCTTCCGGCGAAGTAGTCCACACAGATGTGACAGTCACAAACACAAGGTGAACAGATAACACGTACAACACCCAGCGAAATAGTCCATACGAGTGCGACAAGTGTTATAACAAGTTTACAAGAATGAATCTATCAAGTGTCCAGCAGGACAGCCCACACAGCCGAGACAATGTTAGCAACTGATACAAAACATTTCCAACAGCATATGTACTAAAAGAAGCGAAATAATTCAACTGTCTTAATACAAGTTAAAGAAACATGCATTACAAGCGTCCAAAGAATAGACTTAAAAATGAATACAATACATGTGTGAAAACGTGATGGCATGTTAACAACCTTTTGAATTAAGAGAAAGTTCCAAGACATATCGATACACCATTACATCACTAACCTTGATAGCGAGGCATTGGAGCCACTACTCACTCCTCAAAGAAAATATTACAGACTCTCAAGGCTATGTGGGAGGAGCCAAGGTGAAAAATTCTTTTGCATGTACAAATGAGGGGTATTTATAGCCAAGGGTGAAACTGACCCTTGTGACTATTCAACTTCCCTCATGACTGTTTGACTTATATGACTCTTCAACTTTACATGTGGGTCTCTTGGACTTCCACATTACATTACATTGATTGCAATAGTATGACCCACAGTAGTGATGTGGCCGAGATGACTCATGACACAAATCGATACGACAATGTTCGTATGTTCATGTTGTTGGTGGTGTCCATGTCAAGCTGCAATGTTGTTGAGTGATGGATGTGCTCTTGGTGTATCATAGCTTCATCTCTGCATGGCAAGGTGTGCGAAGTCTTCAATGGTCTTGGTGTTCGCTTGATGTTTGCACGTGCATGTTCCTCCTTCACTTGTACTTTTACATGCTTCATGTGTTCATTCGTTCGCGAACAAATCTCCTTGCATGCATTCCTCATTCGTTCGTTTGCGAACGAATCTCCTCACATGTTCTCCTTGTTCATTCATTCGTGAACAAATCTCCTCGCATGGTCTCCTCATTCATCCGTTCATTGTCACATCATGTCTCATCCATGTAACTTTATCTGCAATCACTCATGACGAGACGACATCAAATCCAAAAATCTCCTAGTCTACCATGATGCATTATCATTTGCTTTCGGATGCAGGTAACCGAGAGAGAGGACAAGGCTCTGAAATTGTGCAAGGCAGATTTCAAGCCGGGATGCGGGCTCTGGGCACAGCTGTCAAAATTGCGCAGAGGTCACTAGGAGACTGAGATGGACAATCTAGATCCACAGTGACTGTATGCGGGATATGTCTCGGCTGGAGGGCAGATCTGCACAATTTTTTCATGGAAGCAGTGTAGGCAGCAGAGGAGGACTGGTAGCAAAAACTGCAATTTCTCTGGGGAGCTGGCAGCAGGCTGCAAGAGGCTTGCTTGGAAAAACTGTGCAATTTTTCTGGGGAGCTGGCAGCGGGCTGTGAGAGTCTGCTGGCAAAAACTGCGTAACTGCTGGGAGGCTGGCCTGTTGAACATCCTTGTGCAGTTTCTGAGTGAAGCAGGATGCTGGGCAGTTGGGTGACTGCTCATGAAAATTTCACAGTATTCCGAGTGAGCAGTAGGCTAGCTGGAAAAACTGCACAATTTTTTGAGGGAGACAGTGACGGACAAAGGGTGTCTATCTGGCATGTCTACACAGTTTATTCAGTCAACAAAGTAGGCAAGATTTGTAGTTTTTGCTCAATTTTTTGGTGGAGTGAGTCTCAGGGTCACTGCCTAGTCAAACTCTCTGGTTGACAAGCTAGAGGCTTGGTTGATGTACTTGTGGAAAGTGCAGATTGAAAGGCTTGTTGAGAAACTTCTGCATTGTTTTGGGTGACAGTTAGTTTGGTCGATTCTAGGATTGCGCAGTGTAGGCTACCTGGGAGACAGCCTCAAGCTCTGCGCAATTCTGGGCAGCAGTACATGATCACTAAGGGCTGAAACTGCGCAATGCAGCTTAGCGAAGGTCCAGCTGTTGGAGGGTGATCCGGTCATTAGAATTTCAGCAAAATGACTAAGTGTGTGGGAGAACGAACTTGTGCATACACGACGTTGCGAAAACACACTCAATGTGACTCGACGACATGACACCTCAAAACATCAAGACAACATATACTCAGTGTGACTGACCGATGGTGCGAGTGACAAGCGCGACACTTGTGATAGATCATTGAACGACCGCGATGACGCTTGCATGATAGTGCATACAACATCGTGTGTGAGTGCGATAGATGTGTACATGGCGAACACAACTCAAACACAACCTTCAACATCACCAGAACGAGGTCGCAAGCATGACATAGCAATCAACATGTGGAAGATGACAGTTGGTCGAACAAGTGAAAAAGAAGTAAGACATGTAGAAGAACCACATAAAATGACTTTTTGCATTTGACCACATGCATGTTACTAAGGTCAGAGTGATATGACAATGACAAGCAGTCCTACAAACTTAACTAAGAGGTGTACTTAGAAATATGTTCCTTACTTACCATACTTACCACCAAGATGATCATGCTTCCGACGGAGTTTGCATGCGGTCCTGATATTTTCCATTACTCGGTTCCTTGGTCCTTCTCCTCAACTCCTTGGAAACGATTTCAGCATGTCACCTTTTCCTGTAGTCACTGAGAGGTAGATCTTCGTAATTTCAGCCAACAGTGACTACTGCCGGAATGAGGCCCAAGGAGGCCCGTCTCCGTAGTTTCTACATGCAAGAACGACAAGACAATTTGGACAATAGTGTGCATTTTTTAGGCTCAAAGCATTATTGCGAGACAGGGGTCCTAGGAGGACACCTCTGCACAATTTCTGAGTGCAATGCAGCTAGACTGCTCTACGCATTTCTGGAGAGAAGTGTTGACTACTTGACTTCTCTATGCATTTTTAAAGAGTAGTGTTGGCTAGGGTCTCTGCAAGCTGCAGGGTTTCAGCAAGCAAAGGTTTTAGCAAGCAAGGGAGGTTGGTGTCTTTGTGCACTGCAAGGTTTTAGTAGCCAAGGGAGTAAGCTTGATGGTTGTAGAATTAAAGTGCATAGTTCAGGGAAGCTGGATGAGGCTAGGTTGCTCAAGAAAATGGCTAAGTGTGAGATCGGTGAAACATATGTAAACATGTTAGGACTTGATTGTGATCACACACGCACACTTAGTGACACAACCTAGACCATCCAGAATGCATAAGACATACTTTGCTTAATGCAACAACCTTTGTGACAAAAGTGCATGAAGTGAGTGTGAACATGTCTATATGATGACAACCATTCATACGCACACAATTCCCTTGAAGTAAGACAACATTCCATTTGCATGACAAACAACAACCCCTATGCCAAAAAATGACACATGCTGCATAAGAATGAGACCACGGACAACTCTTAGGATTAAGGAGGGGAGCTTGAAATCATCAGCTTACCAATAAGTGATTGAGGATGATTGATTGCAAGATCCAAGGTAGGCTCCGAAATTTTCATGTGAGCCAAAATTTTTGAGGGTTGTTGTAGCCGCTACAACACTTGGCAACACACTGGTAGAACTCCAACGCTCTATATGGACCTTGTTTCGTGAAAAGCAAGTCTAACCCTTTCGAAAGTATTGTACGATTCTTTGATCATCGTGGTTTCCACACTAGCTTGGTTGAAAGATGTAGTCCCTACCATTCTCTTGATCGGTCGGCACACATTCCAAGCCAAGTCAACCTAGTTGTTTCGATTGGGGACGAGGCGTATATTGGTGCACAAGTAATATGACAGACAGAGTTTAAGTTTCATATTTGGTGTTGCTTTGCTGCCAACAAGCCTAGACAGTACCCCGACGGAGTCACGCAGGAACACAAGCATTGCTTCACTACCAGCAAGCCTGGTCAGTACCCCGGCAAAGTTACTTGCATCACCTCTCTACGCAGGAATCCTTTCTCTTCTTTTGCCTTATTCATTTTTTCAGAATTTTCATATTTTCATTTTTTAAAGAACTGTGCAGAGGCACTTATTTATTTCAGATCAGAAGAGGTTGTTCCATGTTATGTATACCTTTTACATATTTGTTAAGGTTTCTCCCCTCACCTTACTCTACTTGACTAAGCTGATAAGGGTTAACCCAAAACAACTAACTAGAGTAGTTGGTGCTAGTTAGAGTGAAAGCATTGTGTTTTCACTAAGACTCACTCTGAACATAACATATTTTCCATCAAGGTATCATCGACTGTTGATAGTTGTACAAGTCCTCTTAGATTTTCCCAGCTTGTCTCAAGAGCCAAACACGGTTTCACGAGAGGCTAACCTACGGGTACAAGCAAGCAAAGAAAGTGAAAAGAAAAAAGAAGAAGTAAAGCAAAAGTAAAACAAGTAAGCAAAGCAAGCAAGAAAACCAAATAGAGTAAGCAAGCAAACAAACATGCAAACCAAAAAGCAAATCAAATCAAGAAGCAAAGATTACTCCTACTCCTACACTAAACAGTGCATGGGCCTACTCACATGAAGTGATATTTCCAATGCAGCCACCGACGCATTGGATGGACCATGTTGGTGAAGGCATGGTTTGCGAGAAGCATAATCAAGAGAACCATCAAACGTAAAAGATACAACAATGAAGACCAGCACGCTCTGAGTTCTAAAACATCCACAAAAAAGAAAAGAGTGAATGCACAGGAAAAACATTCTACGGACTTAACATGGTGTTGTGGCGCACTGCGTGCAGATGATAAACATGCACACTCTTTGTACTGTGACATACAAGCGAACATGAGAGATACCAATAGTTTATGTTTTGCAAGCGCGCTCATTTTATAAGATTCCTCCAAATCTTGAGCGATGGGATCATATGATTTGAGTGGAGGAAGTGAAATCTGGGTGTTTGGTTGATCTTCAATGCGAAGCAAAGAGTGATGAGGAGCCTTGGGTGTTTCAAAAGAATTTCTGATCAGAAATGGAAGTAACCTTGGGACGGTGAGGACCTGACATAACCATCAGCCGAGGCTGAAGTGCCTCGACAGCCTGTGGGGTTTCCACTCCATCAATAGGTAGATCATCGGAGACCAGTGGCTTAGACATATTAACAACGATTGAATCAACATCATGATCAAATGAAGAAGTACAAATATCATGACAACCATGATCAAAAAATTTAGGATGTTCGTCGGCATCCTCATGATTTGATGAATCGTGCAGAGGGGTAGATGAGAAGCAAGGATGTTCACCCTCTGTGTTTTCAGAAATGATAGATGACAGATGGGACGGATTTTCAGAGGAATATGTGTCCTCTTTGCAATGTAGTGACAAATTGACATCTGGTGTGTGCTGTGAACAATCGGAAGTAGAAACATCCAGAAATGAGTTTTCACAGGGAGGTGCAGAAAGGGATTCATCCTTCACTGTGGGTTCTTATTTAGATTCTTGCACACACTCATCATGCATGATAGTGCAGGTTGGTTGCACAACACCAACTCCTTCCACAACTTGATCCTCGTTCACAAAACGTGTGGAGTCCGAAATGGAAAAACACAAGACAGTACAATCTGGAGGATTAGTAGAATGCGGGGATGGAGGTTGAGGTAACAAGTCCACATGACAACCAGCAGGCTTGCAAGCCAAATCTACACAGATATCAAGAGCAGGTGGGGTAGGAGGATGTGACAGTTCAACCGATGTGTGTGCATGTTCTCCCGCATCACTCTATGGTGGTGGAGTTGTTTGATGAGGGGAAGGCGGATAGTCACTTGTGATAGCAACTGTGTCCACTTGTGATTGCGCAACTCCATCACCGAAGTATGTTGAGTGGGGTTCAAATGATTGTAAGAATTGCAGATTTTTAGATATGTAAAGAAGATACTTAAATAATCCATCGAGAAATTCCCAATCAATTTCATCTTCACGAAATCACCATGCAATATTACCAAAGCATGTGTGAAACTATTCAATGAATTCATCAGGTGCTTTCCACAATTTCATAATTGAGTGCTTTACGGTCAAAATGATTGAAAGCACGGTCTATCTTTGCAACCATATGAGGGAGAGAGTGCATAGACTTTTCGGGCAGCGTGGCACAGCAATGCAGTGGGTTCCCTCGAAGCGTGTATGTAAAGAGTGCGCAGGTCATGTAATCTTCAAAGATTTCATGCCTTTCACAGGAGCCTACAATGCGAACCGCATGTCAAACCAAGGATACTCAGCCTCCACCATTGTATGTTTTACTTGGCAAGTTATTCCAGAGCTCTTCTGATATTTGAAAGTAGTTTCCATAAGAAATACACTCCGAAAGAGAAATTATGTGTTTAGTCATGATATCATGTATACGGAGATTCAAAACAGATTGTGAGGACTCAGCTTGTCATCTGGCGCTCCTTCTAACACTAGAAATTTTGACAGTGCTCGACCCGCCAACATTCAAGGGATCTCCCCGATATGAAGTGCCAACTAGACCTCACACCATTTAGTGTAGGAGTCCCATCTGGTATGATGGCACGGTTTCCATTATCCTAAAGATATGCCTTAGCTCTTGCTTGTCAGCATGTGAGAGTGGTCTGCTTTGTCTTCAAACAGCGAGGTTCATGTGCCTGGTGAATGCTTGGTGCAGCTTGTCTCAGATTTCTTTCATTGCAGAGGGAGATGGTGGTAGTGAGTCTCAGGTTGAAAGGGAATAGTCCCAACTCTGCTAGAGACACACAACACAACAAGACATGCGCAGCTTCTGGTGGAGTAGTCGACATGGATGCACGTACAACACCGAGCGAAATAGTCCACACGAGTGCGATGAGCGTTATAAAAATCTACAAGAATGAATCTATCAAGTGTCCGACAGGATATCTCACACGCTCGAGATAGCGTTAGCAACTGATACAACACATTTCCAACAACATATGTATTAAAACAATCAAAATAGTTCAACTATCTTTATACAAGTTAAAGCAACATGCACTACAAGCGTCCAAAGAATAGTCTTACAAATGAATACAATACATGTGTGAAAATGCGTTGGCCTGTTAATAGGCTTCTAAATTAAGCGAAAGTTCCAAGACACATCGGTACACCATTACATCACTAACCCTGATAGCGGGAATTGGAGCCACTACTCGCTCCTCAAAGAAAATATTACAGGCTCTCAAGGCTATGTGGGAGGAGTCAAGGTGAAAAAGTCTTTTGCATGTACAAATGAGGGGTATTTAAGGCCAAGGGTGAAACTGACCCTTGTAATTGTTCAACTTCCCTCGTGACTGTTTGACTTACATGACTCTTCAACTTTACATGTGGGTCTCTTGGACTTCCATGTTACATTACATTGATTACAATAGTATGGCCCACAATTGTGATGTGGCCGAGATGACCCATGACATGACTTGACATGATAGTGCCAGTATGTTCATGCTGCTGGTGGTGTCCATGTCGAGTTGTAGTGTTGCTGAGTGATGGATGTGCTCTTGGTGTATCATAGCTTATCTCCGCATGTCAAGGTATGCGAAGTCTTTGATGGTCTTTGTGTTCTCTTGATGTTTTCATGTGCATGTTCCTCCTTCACTTGTACTTTGACATGCTTCATGTGTTCGTCCGTTCACGAACAAATCTCCTTGCATTCATTCCTCGTTCATTTTTTTGTGAATGAATCTCCTTGCATGCTCTCCTTGTTCGTCCATTCACAAACAAATCTCCTTGCATACTCTCCTTGTTCATCCCATTCGCCGTCGCGTCATGTCTCATCCATGTTCCTGTATCTACAATCACTCATGATGAGACGACATCAAATCTAGAAAAATCCTAGTCTACCATGATGCATTATCATTCGCTTTGGGATGCAGATGACAACGAAAGAGGACAAGGCTTTGAAACTACGCAAGGAAGATTTCAAGCCGGGATGCGACTTCAAGCACTAAGGTGAAAATTGCCCAGAGGTCACTAGAAGACTGAGATGGATGCTCTGGATCAGTAGTGACTGTTCGTGGGATCTAGCTTGGCTAGAGGGAAGATCTGTGCAATGTTTTCAGGTAGGCGGTGCAGGTAGAAGAGGGGGACTGGCAGCAAAAACTGCACAATATCTCCGGGGAGCTGGCAGCAGGCTATAAGAGGCTTGCTTGGAAAAATTGTGCAATTTTTCTAGGGAGCTAGCAGCGGGTTGCGGGAGTCTGCTAGAAAAAACTACAAAATTGCTGGAAGGCTGGCCTGCTGAACATCCTTGTGCAATTTCTGAGTTGAGCGGGATGCTAGGCAGCTGAGTAGCAAGTCGACTGATTAGGTGATCAGCTGAAAAAACTGTGCAATTTTTTGGGGGAGTGAATCCCGAGCTCACTGCCCGGTCAAACTCTCTGGTTGACCAGCTGGAGGTTTGGTTGATGTGCTTGCGGGCAACGCAGATTGAAATGGCTTGTTGAGCAACTTTTGTGATGTTTTGGATGACAGTCAGTCCGGTTGATTCCAGGATTGTGTAGTGCAGGCTTCCTGGGAGACAGCCCCAAGCTCTACGTAATTCTGGGCAACAGTACGTGATCATTGAGGGTCAAAATTGCGCAATGCAGTTCAGCGAAGTTCCGGTTGTTGGAGGGTGATCCGGTCGTCAGAATTTCATCAAAATGACTAAGTGTGTGGGTGAGTGAACTTGTGCATACACACTCAACATGACTCGATGACAAGACACCTCAAACCATCAAGACAACATATACTTAGTGTGACTGACCGGCGGTGTGAGCAACAAGTGCGACACTTATGATAAACCATTGAATGACTGCAATGACGCTTGTGTGACAGTACATACAACATCATGTGTGAGTGTGATAGATGTGTGCATGGTGAACACAAATCAAACATAACCTTCAACATCACCAGAACGAGGTCGCAAGCATGACATAACAATCAACATGCGGAAGACAACAGTTGGTCGAACAAGTGAAAAAGAAGCAAGACATGTAGAAGAAACACATAAGATGACTTTTCATGTTTGTGCACATGCATGTTACTGAGGACAGAGTGATATGACAATGACAAGCAGTCCCGCAAACTCAACTAAGAGGTGTACTTTGAAATATGTTCCTTACTTACAATGCTTACCCCCGAGATGATCATGCATCTGACAGAGTTTGCATGTGGTCCTGATCTTTTCCATTACTCGGTTCCTTGGTCCTTCTCCTCAACTCCTTGGAAGTGATTTCAGCATGTCACCTTTTCCTGTAGTCACTAAGAGGTAGATTTGTGCAATTTCAATGGATAGTGACTTCTTCTGGAATGAGGCCCTAGGAGGACCGTCTACGCAGTTTCTGCATGCAAGACCGACAAGACAACTTGGACAACAATGCGTAGTTTTGAGGCTCAAAGCATTGTTGTGAGACAGGGGTCGTGGGAGGAAACCTCTGCGAAATTTCTGAGTGCAGTGCCGCTAGACTGCTCTGCGCATTTCAGGAGAGCAATGTTGGCTACCTGACTGCTCTGCGCATTTTTGGAGAGCAGTGTTGGTTGGGGTCTCTACAGGCTGCAGGGTTTTAGCAGGCAAGGGAGGTTGGTGTCTTTACGCACTGCGTGGTTTAGCAGGCAAGGGAGGAAGCTTGATGGTTGCAGAAGCAAAGCGAACAATTCAGGGAAGCTGGATGAGGCTAGGTTTCCCAGGAAAATGGCTAAGTGTGAGGTCAATGAAACATATGTAAGCTTGATAGGACTTGACTGTGATCGCACACGGAAACTTAGTGACACAACGTAGACCATCCAGAATTCATAAGACATACTTTGCTTGATGTAAAAACCTTCATGACAAAAGTGCGTGAAGTGAGTTTGAAACATGTCTATATGATGACAACCACCCATACGCACACAATTCCCTTGAAGCAAGACAACATTCCCTTTGCATGAAAAACAACAACCCCTATTCCCGAAAATGACACATGCTGCATAAGAATGAGACCGCGGACAACTCTTAGGATCAAGGATGGGAGCTTGAAATCATCAACTTACTAATAATTGACCAAGGATGATCAATCGCAGGATCCAAGTTAGGCTCCAAAATTTGCATGCGAGCTAAAATTTTGGAGGGTGGTTCTAGCCATTACAACACGCCTATAATAACCTGGTAGTCCCATGAATGATTTGACCTCATTTGCATTAGGAGTTGGCCACTCCATGATAATTTTAATATTTTATGGGTCCACTGTTATACCTTTCTTGGAAACAACATGTCCCACGTAGTGAATCTGAGACTGAAAGAAACTGCACTTGTTGAGATTGACATAGAACTGATGCTCTCTTAGCAATCTCAATATTGTTGTCAGGTGCTCTGCATTCTCTTCCTCATTTTTTGAATATACCAATATATCATCAATAAACACTATCACAAACTTGTCCAGATAAGGACGCAACACATTGTTTATCAAACACATGAAAGTGGCTAGAGCATTAGTAAGACCAAATGGAACCACCACAAACTCATAATGTCCATACCTTGTACAGAATGTGTTCTTGTAAATATCTTCTTCTTTGATGTGCACCTGATGATATCCCGACCTCAAATAAATCTTTGAGAATACTACTGCTCCCTTTATCTAATCAAACAAGTCACAAATCCTTGGCAATGGATACTTGTTCTTGATAGTCACCTTGTTCAACTACATGTAATCAATGCATAACCTAAGTACCACCCTTCTTCTTTACAAATAATAATGATGCACCCCAAAGCGACACACTTGGCCTTATGTATCCCTTATCAAGTGTATCCTTAAGCTGCAACTTCAATTCTATCAACTCCAAAGTGCTCATCCTATAAGGTGCCTTAGATGTTGATGTTGCTCCTAAAATTAACTCAATAAGAAGGTCCACCTCTCTATAAGGAGGCAAATCTGAAATCTCTGCAAGAACCACATCTTGAAACTATTTCAAAACAAGATAACTATTCAAGACTTCATCATCCTCAACATCTTTCCCTTTGTCATTAGAAATATGAACTACAAACAATACACATCCTTTCCTACAACTGTACTTTGCCTGCATAGTTGTAACTATTCCTACAAGATTCTCCTTTCTCCATCATCGTCGAGGCACTCAATAATCTTATGATAGCAATCCACTTTAGTCTTGTGAATAAACAACCAATCCATGCCTGAAATCATACTATATGATCCAAAATGAAGCACATTTAGATGTGTTGATGTAGGCATACCATTCAACTCAAATGCACAAGATCTCACCCAATGATGAACTCTTCTCTTGGTCCTTGTAGCCAACTGCACCAACCAAGATTCTGCATGCACTTCTTTATTCAAGCAACACTTATCCACTAGGTCAGGACTGATATAACTATAATTAGATCCAAGGTCAATTAAAATGGAAACAACTTGATCACAAAGCTTACCTTCCATCTCAATAATGGGTGTCTGATGATCTTCCTGCCCATTATCCACCATTGCATAAATCTGAGGAATACTCTACCCAACATCTCCAACTTTTTGTGACTCTTGAGCATTGTAAATATGAGGTTTTCCACCCTAGTGTGATGGACTATCTCTCCTACGATGCTCTCCATCATAATTCCAACACTGCAAAGGCTTCCTTCTCTCACCCTTATTCTTCTCCTCGGGCTGAAATCCATGTCCTATGTCAACTGCATTGAACTTATTATAAGGTGCTACGTTCTCCTTATCACCTGCATCATGAGGTCTTCCTTGCTTCTTATCCCACTTTCCTTTAGTCTTATCATTATGTTTCCAATCCCTCTTAGGCTCAAAATTGCACTTAGACTAATCATAAAAATGCTTCAGCTTCCCATTGATTTCCTCTAATTACTGAGGTTCATCATACTCAATTTGGTCTTTAAATGCTAAAGGCAATCCACTGCTGAATATTTGAACCTTTGTCTTCTGATCATTAAGATAAGGCACATACCTCAATAGCTCTAGAAACTTAGTCATGTACTCTTCATTTGTCACAAAACCCATCTTCAGCTCATAGAACTCATTGGTGGTTCTGTCTTAATATCTCTCGAACAGGTACTTCTTCTTGAAGAGTCTTTTACACTCATGCCAACTCAACTCCTCTATCCTGATGCCTCTAACACGCTTCACATATTCCTACAAGATATATGCTTTTCCCTTGGGATTGAAGATCACTATCTTGGCTTTCATGTTCTCTATATAATCACGCAATGTGAATAACTTCTTCATCCCAAGTAGACATGCTAATGCATCTTCTAGTTTCTTCACATCCCTAGCAAAAGTAGGAGGCTTGGATTTCTTGAACTCTTTTGGAAAATTCTACTTCTCACTCCTCCTATAAGGATGTCGGTAGTAACGATAATGATGTCTCTCATAACCAGAACTATAATAGAATACATGAACACTACCTCTCCTATTAGGTGTATCCAACCATATGTCGCTTATGACGATGTCATCCTTGTCTAACTTGTATCCTTATTGAGACCTGCTACCATATGCCCCATTTGTCCTTTCGTCTTGTCCATGACTGATCCTTAGTTGTCCCTGTCTCTATAAATCTGAAAGACTACAAATATTGACTGCATTAACCTCTACTTGCTTTTACTAAGCTCTAGAAAGTTTTTCTTATGACTCAATCAACTTGTTATTGTCTATCTTGCAACTTCTAATCTAGTATGCATTCAAACTTCTCAATGTATCTCTTATGTCAGGAGAATACTCATCTTCTTTTTGTTCAACTGATCTATAAGGATAGTCACGTGAACTGTAATCCACCATTTTGCTTGTCATCTCTAATCTTATATCTCCTGTAAACATGTCATGTTAGATAAACCAAATATAAACATAATCAAAATCATACCTCTGTGAGGTTCAGGGGAGGCTATCTCATCTACAAAATCAATCCATATTAGCACAATATATATACATCACGACACCAAAATATCAACATTTCAACCTCATAACACACCAACATCATCATGATGATACAAACCGCAATAATGATCACCACGATGCATGTCTGAACTACTATGCATGATAACCATAACAATCACAATGAATTCATAACAAGCACATTGAAAACAAACAAGTATGCATAACAATCACATATATCCCATCCAGTCCAAGTGTTTGAACTTGGAAGCTCTAACACCAACCTGTAACCATTCCACCCCACATTTCCCAAATTCACAAGCTTGTTATGGTAAACATGAGACAAGTGTACTGTGTCACTATGATATGACCCGACATCCAAGTTCTAGTTATGGAATTGGGGCCAAAAAAACAATGATAAACTGGCATCCCTTAGAGACCATAGACCATTTAGGAGGCTACAAACCACCCCAGGTGGTCAATCCCTGAGTTGGAGCTCTATTTCACTAGGGAAATTCCCCAACCGCGCGCACAACACAACATTAGTGCAGTTATGATGTCCCAACTGCACACATAGCCCTACCTCCATGCGGTTATGACAAAAATTCCTGAGTTCCTTGCCAACGGTTCTGATATCTGAGCCACTTTTTCATGCTATCCTCCAGACCACTGCCCAAAATTACCTATAACTTTCCAAAATTTAATCAAAGGTAATGAAAATGATAATCAATCAAAACTCAAGCAAGAACTTGACCTAGACATGCCTAATCCATGATAGACATTTCGTCAAACATATGGTAAACATATAAGCTATAGGTCATGAATTCATATCTTATCATAAACTAATAATCTTCATCTGAGAATCACAAAGAAGGCTCTATGCCCTCTCTAGATAGCCGCAATAACACTTGTTAGTCAATGCATTCATCAACCATCCACCAACTTAACAAATCATGAACAAGATCCATAGCTAGAGTACATCATATAACCAACATATAACCAGAATAGAAACCATGTAAAATCAACCATAAAATTACCATCATATTCAATACAAATTCTCATAGATCACAATAAGAAAATATCTCATATTAACATGTGAAAATGACAACCAAGTCAGGGACTTCCACGTACCACCCGACCATAGATTGGGTTGAACCAAATCTCTCTTCCATCTAATCACCCATATGCCATATTCCAAGCATGAATGTGGGGTCATAAGGATTAAACCAGAATAAAACCAACTAGGGCTTCTAGAGGCTAAACCATCTTAAGCCTCAACCACAGTGATTTCACCTCTATGGTCCAGAAATCAATAACATCAACCAGATTTGTATCTACCCAAGTGTCCAGGGCTCCAGGAACTAGTAACTCAACCCACATCCTTCCAGAGCTCTAGAGCATTTGTTCCAACCGGCAACTGCAGGGACTAGTAACTCAACCCACAAGGCTCTAGAGTGTTTGTCCCAACTAACAAGCTCCAGGAACTAGTAACTCAACCCAAGTTGTTCCAGGGCTCCAAAGCATTTGTTCCAACCCACAACCATAGGGAACCAGGGAACCAATAAAAAAAACAAGTGGGGGACCCACAACGCCATGGCTAGCCAAGAAATGGCAAGGCAAGGCTGAAACCACTGTCAGTCCCAACAAAGCTCCATGCTAATGATAACAGATAACTAGATAATCACATGCATATACCATGCATCCAAAAACCAACAAGGAGATCATACATGCAACTTGTTACCTGCAAAACAATCCAGTTTTAGTTGTTGATCCAACTATCTCCTTGTGCTTCTGTGCTTTCCTTTACTCTATTTCTCCAATTCAAGTGAATTCTATAATGCTCCAAGAATGCTCTAAGTGTGCAAGAGTATGAGAGAATGAGAATGTGCTCAACTCAAAACTGTCAAAAGCTAGCAATTGTTTCTCTGAAGCCTTTTTATCATTGATGCCTCTAATTTCTTCATTTTCCTTCCATTTTCCTCTAATTTCCTTTACATTCAAATTAGTGTCTCTTCACCTTCCTTTTCTCCTATTTTCCTTTCTTTTTTCATAATTAAATGCCAATTATTGTCTCTTACCTTTTCCAATGTCTTTGCCAATTTCCATAGCCATTAGTAATCCTGAAGTGATTCCCACTATAGTGTTTTCCCAACAGTCAGCTTGGAATATGTGTCCCATGACCTTGGTCTTACTTTATTTACATGGAAAATCAACCAATGGTTGTTACATTAGTAGTCAATTGAGTAAAAATCATGCGGACTGTATGAAAAGTTTTGTACAAAACCACATTTCATTGAGAAGAAGCTTTGTTTATAGGAGAAGTGGAAGTGCAGATGATGTTCATTGCATGGAAGAAACTTTCAAGTTTTCATTGTGCGGAAGAAGCTTTCAAGTTTTCATTGTGCAAATGATAACATTGTTTATGCTTATATTATTAATAATATTCTAATTGTAAATAATGTATACTATTGCTATTTAAGTAATTCCAGTGTACAAAATCACATTAATATTGAATGACTACCATGCTTATTCCGCATTTCTTGCTCCTCACAATGACGTTTGCACAACTTCTTCCACACATGCTATATCTATACATGTTACCTTCACATATGCTCTAGGCTAGACTCCACTAGAGTGAGTAGCTATTTTAGTAAGTGATTGATGTATATGAAGTTATTGGTAGTATTTTAATTGTAAATTATGCTTATAAGTTCGTATTTTCAAATATTTCAAATATATGTATGTTTAAGCTCTTATGCGGAAGTCCTCATTGTGCAGATGTCCACATTTTGCACTAAACATTTCTATTGTTAATACTTTAGTTATAGATAATGCATATCAGTAGCCAATTAAATAAAAGTTGTGTGAAGTGCACATAAAGTCGTGTACAAAACCACATTTCATTGAGCATAAGCTCTGTTTATAGAAAATACAGAAGTGCGGAGAAGTACAGATGCTCTGTACTTCTGCACAATGAGTTTCTTCCACAATGTATTATCAAATGACTCAACTCTCACTTGAATTTTATGTGTTTTTAATGAGATGTTATATTAATGTTCTAATACTAAAATATTAACAAGAAAATATTTCTGTATAGACTGCGAACAACCACGCAATGAAAACTTGAAAGCTTTTTCCGCAGAATGTAATTTTTAATTATTATTTAGGAACATTTTCCGTAAGCACAAAAGTAGTTGTGTAGAAGGAGGAAATGCAGAGCTTATGCAGATGTTTTGTGCAAATTTTATTAAAATAATAAACATACAAATCCCTTTTTAAATTCTTATTTAGGGACGTGTTTCACAACATATAATCATTAATTAATATCAGCTTCAAATGTCAATGACTCAGGGTGTTATTGAGTGTGGAAGTAATTGTGTGGAGGTGGTTGTTTTGCGAGCGTCAACTTCGGACAAATTATTGTGCAGGAGGAGGTTCAATGTGAGGAGGTCCGCACAATGAGTTGAACTTCCACACATTGAACTTCCTTTTGCATAATAATATTCCTTCCCAAAATTTTGTACAAGAGAGCATTACTTTATTTAAATGCCATATCCATATGAAAGTGTCGACCAAGCTGTGCAGAAGTGATTGTGCATGAGATATTTTAACTTCATATTATTTTATTTTAATTAAAACATATAATAATTATGAACAAAAGGAAAAAAAATTATCATGCCACAACGGATAATTCCTAAGTCTATGTGATTTATAAATAAAGGCCCTTACTTTGGTTGAGTGCCTAAAGGTGATGGCTAACAACGAAATGCATAATAAAAGTTGCCTTCATCAATTAATTAGCAATAGACACAGAGGATATCCTCCTTTTGCACAATAATCTTCCTTCCCCATAGTTTTGTACGAGAGAGAATTACTTTATTTAAATACCATATCCATATCAAGGTGTCGACCAAGTTGTGCGGAAGTGTTGACTAGCTCTGTGGACGAAGCTTTAAGAAACCGAAATAAGACGTTGGAAGGTTGCTTTCATTGAAAATGCCAAATAATAAAAATGAAACACGAACCCCACATTAACAATTCGCCTTTACCGATTTCTGGTTCGCTATTTCTTAGTTGATTATCATGATTATAGTTAGTTTGAACTTGTTTTGTAAGGTAAATACAAATGATGTTTCATTGTGCAGATAAATGCAAATGCTTTGCACTTTAATTTTATAGTTATGAGCAAGAGGAAAAACAATTAACAATTGTGCGAAAGAAGCTATGCGTAAGCGGAAGAAGATGTGTGCGGAGACAACAACAATGACAAATTTCAAGTGTAAAAAGCATTCTATTTAATAACGAATAAACGACAAAACGACTAGTTGTGTGGAGAAAGCTATGTGGAAACGAAAGAAGATGTGTGGTTATGCAGAAACAAAAAAAGATGTGTGTAGCTAGTTTTTTTTGTGCGTGTGTGGAGGCATCAATAAGGACATATTGCAAATGCATGAAGCATTCTCGAATAAGGAACGCTAACAATGAAATGCACAACAAATGTTGACTTGATAAATTAATTAGCGATAGAGGCACGAACGATGTTGCATTGCAACTATTCCCCTTGTTTTTTTATTTATTTATTTATTCTCAGATGAAATGTTAGGGAGGAGTCAGGTTGGTCGGGGATTAGGGGTTATGTGTGCATGAATTTTGTCCCAACAAGTATCAATGGTAGTAGATTAGTGATATACCCTTGAAAATTATCAAAACGGATAGGAGAATAATGCAATTCAATCATGACGACAGGTTTGGATTAATGGTGTTTGGTTTGGGAATCAACACAATAATTATTTTAGTGTGTGGAGGGTTGCAAGCATCATTACCAAGCTCACTACCTTCCCTACTTCTCATTTTGATCATTCATTCCAAATGAAGTGGGATGCATAGTCTGTACAAGTGTAAAATTTTGCATGTGCCAATGGTATAGGTTTCAATTTCAAAATGTTTTATGGCCACTCATGGCTCTTTCCTCCCACACTACATGTTTATTGTAGGATAAAGACACCAAGGTGACATATTGCATCAATTTTCATGTTTGTTGGCTATGTTTGGTTATTTCCTTCCGAGGAAATTTTTTTCTCTTCTCTCTGATAAAAAAGATTGTTAGTAATGTTTCTCGTTTTCTAGCTTTGTCTTTTCTCATCCCTTCAGTTTCCATTTTTTATATCGAACTTTCCCTATCCCCTAGTCATTTTGGCTCTCTCCTCATTCCTTTCTCTTTAGGACCTTCCTATATCCAACCTCTCATCATATTTTGACTTTTTTTGCTATCCCCCAAATATGTTCATCATTCTTTGGCCTCTGCTTTCACTCCCTACCTTGCCCCCTTACATCTTACGCTTAATTCAATTCTCGGGTTGGTGGCAACAATGCGAAGGGAATGTGCTAGAAGTGGCATTGCCTATTACAAGGATAATGGTTGCTCAAAATCCTAGCAGAGGGTGGAATCCTTTGTGAGGTTTTTCTGCTCTCATACGCCCCAATCTATATAGGAAAAAATTGCTAAGGCTAAAAGGAAAATTGTTGGTGAACATGGTTGCTTGACTGATATTGAGGTGGCAAGTGAAATTATTGATTAGGTTCCTAATGTTGGCCACACTTATGGCCTTTCCAATGAGTATATGTACATGATGAATATATGTTGGTACTTAAAGATGTTATTAGGGAGGCTCTGTTGGATTGAAGAGATCCACCTTATGCTTAATGAACTTCAACTTTCTATGCATGGTTTGGATATACATCTATAGCACATTGAAGCTCATTTGGGTCTCTGTTACACAACATTTTGTCACTGTCCTTTTACTCCCCGTTCCTTGATCCTGGAGAACCCCTACAGTGAACCCTACATGCTTTCCCTCCATGAAGAAACTCCCATTGTGCCCCTCTTCATGAGCAGAACAATTCCCTTTTGCACCATTTCCCCAAAATCTTTTGTTTTTCCCCAGTATGGTCACCAATTTGTGTGGTGAAGTAAAATTATGAGTGCGGACACAAACAATTCCTCTATCCCGATAATGGGTCTAGCCACAACTGATACATTCTATGGAATATTTCCTTAGGTTAGAACCAATTAAGAGGGCCTACCTCTTTGTACGTTTATCCCGTTTGATGATGTCCTTTCTTGCTCGCTCTAGCTATCTCTCGCTTCCTTCTTCAAACACCTGAAACAAGTAAACAATAGCCAACAACCATGATAATAGGCAAATTGTAATTCAACCTACTTAACAAGTCAAGAAACATTAAGCCATGAACATGTAAGATGACACATCATGTAGGAAATCAACCAATAGTTGCATATATATTGAATCAAGAAGAGATTACAACCATTGTCTTGACGTTGTTGTTCTCCGCCGACAAAACCAGGTACCCACACCTCTCTGTTAACATTCCATGATGGCCTCAACAATAGTAGTTTTAAGGCTCTTCCCTTTAGGCTTCACACTAAACCAAATTCACACTTCTCCCTCACACAACTAGAGAGTTACAACTATGAATAGCTTTTTGTTTACCCCAAAATTAATTAGAACTAGCACACCAACATTAACACTAGCTTGTGCTTGGGAAAAAGGGAGGTTTATATAGCATGATTGGATGGGAGATGGATCCTCTTCTCATGGGAGAAGGTCTTATCTCTTGAAGTAGTTCCATCATTATAAGGGGAAAGGAGCCCAAACTGACATCCTCGACCCCATCCGGCAAAACCATTTACCAGACTTCTGTTATGAAGCTTCTAGGTCTGAAAGCTTCGGCTCCTTATTTAAAAAACTTTCCATAAGAGGACCGGTGCGACTGGAACAAAGCTATGGGTGGATGTGTTACTGAAGAACAAACCATTGCTCGTGCCTAGTACTTAGATCTAGTTTACTCTCAGTCTAGCACTTTGTATGAGTTATTACTCGATGCTCTGTGGCCATCATCCGATTCCATAGCATCAAAGTCACACGTTGCACCTCCTATCGTTGGAGTTATTGGTTCAATATTCCAGACCCCAGCTAAATCTTCTTCCAAACAAAAGTCGGTCTCGAATGTTGTTCCCCATAGTTCTTCCGAGAATCCACCTGGCCCTGGTAAAACCTCAGAGGTCCATGATATCCAGTCTACCGTAGCGAACAAATCCTCAAAAGGTAAGAAGAGAGGCAAAGGCAAGGGTAAAGTCAATGCCCCAAAACAGGGTCCTCCCAAATCGTCTACTGGTGAATCTTCACAACAGAAACCTAAGTATCCCTACCACATTTGCGAGGAGGATCATTATACCAAGGATTGTCCCCGACGATCCAAAGTTAGTCATTTGTTCAAAGGGACCCCCACTGTCCTCAAAGAGCCATTTTCATCTCAATATACCCAAATGGTATACCAACCTCAATCATCTGCTTCCTTTGGGTCTCAAGTGTTCATGATGAGTACGCTTATTAATGTGGCTACTAGATCAAAAGATTACTAAACTTCTACTCTGACAACTGGGAAAGAGAAAGAAGCCACCCCTTCTCCTTCTACCCCAAGTTCTAGTCCTCTTCATATCGAGCACCCTAACCTTGATTCCGCTATACGACCACCCTCTCGAGGTGTGTTGTGGAAATCTACATACAATCCCAACGCCTGAACCACTCAGCACTATAATATTGTTGAATATTTGGCTCAGGCGTCGTTAGCTATGTTGGCTCTCGAGGTGCTCCAAAGCTGCCCATCGCAGTGGAAATCTTTGCTGTCAATTATTAGGGGTATCGATCCCACCAATTCCAATTTGATATGCTTTGATCTAGAGAACCATGTTCAGCATCTCCCTCATCAGATTTCCTTTCTCATTCAAGTAATCATCAATGAAAATACCATCCACAGGACTGTCATCGATGAAGGTGCTTCCACCTGTGTCATGTCAATCACATGCTGGAAGGCTATTGGTTCTCCTGCTTTGAACCAATCCCTGAACACTTTGGAAGCTTTCTATAGGCGTGATTCGCGACCCTTTGGTGTCTTACCTAACCTTGCAATTACTCTGGAGGGAAAGACAGTACAAGTCAAGGTAGAGATTGTTAACGCCAATCTCAATTACAATCTTCTACTTGGCCGGAACTAGACCCATGCTACGCATGCTGTAGCCTCCTCCCTATTTTGTGTGATTCGTTTTCCCCATCAAGGGAAGATTGTCAATGTCGACCAGCTGCCTTTATTTGCCTCTTCCTCATCGGATGGCAATGTTCCATATGTCAAGCACACTATGCTCCCTATGAGAGTTTGGGGTAGGTATTTTCAAATATTCTGCCTTAATGGGAATTTTTCCACTCCCACCTCCTCATGTTGCCTCTGTCAACATGGTCTCGGTGAAATATGATCCTTGGGTCATACCTTCACCAGATCTTATTGATACGTAGGGCAAGGTTATGTCACTTAGTCGTGCCGAGATCAATTACGTGGAAATTGTTTCGGCTTCGAGTTCAACATCCTCTGATTCTTCTATTTCGAAGACCTCTCTTGATACGTATTCGCAATCCACGTGGCTTGGTGCTTTGGAATCGCTTGATCCCTTAGTCGAGACTTTCCTTACTGACGAAGGTATCATGGAAGTAATGTCTCTTGAGGAACCACCTTGGACCGATACTCATCATCGTTCCTCGTTCCTCCCTTGCCTGGCGGTCATGTCTATCGGTCTCAAAGAGTTCTCTTCTCAATCGCCTATTGACATGCTAGTTTATCCTGACATGGTCAAGATCTTTCAACTGAGGGCACCTTTATCCCATCATGGATTCTAGTTTTTTCTCCCTACCTGAGTTTTTCACAATTTCCCATTATTTCAATGGGGTTGTCATCTGACTTGTAACCCTCCCTCACCCAGGGGGCATGGGGGCAACGCCTTATATAAGTTCTACTCTATTATTTTGCCGAGTCGATGCCTACTCATCATGTCAACGATAAAAATCCGGTGTTCATCTATGTTGATCAATTACCCGAGTCCTGGCATGGACTCCCTCAAGAAGTACTATGCTTAGATCATCTTGTGTGGTTACTTGCGTACATTAGTGTGTCATTCATTTTTGTGCAGTGCGGTTTGGTATGTTAGTTTTCAAACAGCCTTCTTGTTTACTATGTTTTCCTTGCTTTGTAGATGTATGTGACTCCTCACATCGGTTTTGCTGATGGTGCTTATCGTAGTACCTGGAACCTATCATCCACGGCATGGGCTATTTATGACCCTAACAGTGAGTTGATTGACCTTCAAGGTATCTATTTAGGTCACACAACTAACAGCATTGTTGAATACAATGTGGTCATTGAACTATTGTTAGAAGCCATTGCTCTTGACATTCGAGAGTTGGTTGTCAACCTCGATTCACAGCTTGTCATCCTTCAACTCAACCGGAAATATTCCATTAGAAACCCTCAAATATTGAGAATGTATCTCCGTATTCGTCTATAGGAAAGACATTTTGATTACATTACATATCATCATATTCCTAGACACATGAATACATTGATAGATGCATTAGCTAATTATGTGTTGGATAGACATTTACAAAACATGTGAAAAGATAAAACAAACCATTTGTACCATAGTAAGCAAGAAAATACAACATATATATATATATATATATATATGGTGATAATGTTTGATACATCAAAACCCCAAAAAATAATATATGTGTCCAAAATAACATCGGCGGCTCGCAGGCATCATATATCTGTGGCACGCAGGCCTCAAAAATGTAAGTTTTGGACCTAGGAACTAATTAGCATGGTGATCATGGTAGCATGACACGGCTCGTGCAACACGAGTCAACAATCGGCGGATCCGATCCGATACTCCCACCGTGTGTCTCTGGTACTGGCGAGGAATGTCTCCCACCTGAGCATACTCTGGGATACCACGAGTCAACCCCTCAAGGTTCCTCGCGATCTCCTCCTTGTTGTCACTGCCCTCCTAATAAGGAGCAACAGCATCAATCGGGGGGGACATCCCAGCAGGGAGCTTTGGTCCAACGTCTGCATTAACAAAGTGAAACGTTATAAACACACATATACCAAAAACAATTAAAAAAAATCACAAAATTTAAATAAAAAAAAATGATTTTTTACCTTCATTGTCAAAATTCTCTCCATCTGATAGCGGCATGTCCGGATCCCCACGAAATTCGGTGCCACTGTATGGCAGTCCTCCACGATGATCTTCTGTCATCGTAGCCATGAAAAGAATGCAGGTCTATACAACATGTGCTGGCCCCCAGTGATCCTGGGCATCAAACGGCTACAGCGGGCCATCCGCGGGTCGCATGGGGAGGATCTACCTCAGTCAACTGGTACTAGAACAGTGGCACCTATTCCAAGAAAAAGGTCACTAGTATGGATCCAAAGCAAAATTGCTTCAAATTCCCTGCCTTAGCTTTGGTCAGCTGGAGTTTTATGTTGATCTTCATGGCCTCTGCCCAGTTGAAGATCGTTGGTGATGTGCAGTCGATAGCATACAGGAACTTCAACTTGTTAGTCTGATGCACTGCCTGGGACCCCACCACTCTGTTGATAGTCAATAGTAGCACTCTCAATGTCAGATCCCTAACAGTGGAAATCTCAATCTTGCCACTCTTGTATTTGAGGGCTTCAGGGAAATGTTCGGTGAGCAACATAGATATGCTTGCCCCAGTCGGTCGTGGCCCATATAAGTTGATTATTTCCCCTCTTCAGGACAGTCCTATGATGAAATATGTGTCTAAAGTTTCTAACTCCAGCTCTTGGTCACCAATGACGAATATTTCCCGATTTATGTCCTAGAGACTAATCAAGTACCGAAGCAACTTAGGTTGAGCCTACATCCTTGGCGTGAGAAATAATTTGAGTAGCCCATAGGCCCTCAAATCTTCCAGGCAATGTGGATCATTCAGTGATTGGGTGTCCACATCCTCGTGTTCCTGTTCTTTCCATTCTACCATTTTCAGCGATTCTTTCCTACAAAAGCCATAGATTTGAGTCAATAGTGATTTTTGGCCCATAAATTTTAAGTTTCAATAGCAGTTTTTTGAGGAGATAGGGGTTTTCCCTATTCACGGTGTTGGTGCGTCTGTTTTAAAAATAGTTGCACCGACGGCACGATAGGTCGTGTTAATTACCCTAGGTCGACACGGTTCCATGTTCGGAAGTCGCCCCAACCGAGGGCGAAAAACTTTTGATAAATCCTCCCTCAAAAAACCTAAAATTGTTAAAAACAAGAATAAAAGGCATGAAAATGAAGCTTAGGGCCTTGGCTCTTACCTATACCTGGCGGCTCGGCAAATGACCTCCCAAATCTCCCGCAATATGCTTCAGAACAATTAGGGCGAAAGTGAGTAAAAAGTCTTTCACAACAAGGTAAAATGGTAAATGGTAAGAAATATTTACTTTTCCTCCTTTTTATTCAATTTTTCATGAAAATATAATTTAGGCTTTTGTAAATATTTTAACCTATTTTGCCCCAAGAATTGGATAATTCACTTTACCTTTTTGCGCAACGACAAGTGATGGATGTTCGACAATGATGTCGAGTCACGTTTTAGCTCTTTTCTTGACTCGTAAAACTCATATGAAAAGATTGTCAAGTATTTTTCCCTTTTGACTCGTACAAGAGAATAAAATGGGGGGTCTGCTTTCAAGCTCTTTCCCAACCCTTTAAAAGCTAAAAGATAGTTGAGCCCTTCTCGTTTCAAACTCGTTAATGGATGTGAAACGTCGTGCTCCCTGTATAATTTTACCCCTTTTTCAGGCTAGGATGCACTATTTACGAAAAAGATCCTCCTTGACTGAAATGGTCAAGCGGTTCTCTCAAGTATTGTTTCCTACCTTTTTGGGCTCAAAAGACACAAATGTACGAAAATGGACCATGTGGAGTTTTCTTTTCCATGTCTTTTTCAAACTCTCTAAACATGAAAAAGATACCAAGTTACACCTTTGTCGAACTCGTTAAAATATTCAATGACAACGAATTCGTCACTATGACGAACATGAGCTTCTCCTTCCTAGGGCTCATTAAACTTACTAGGTCGGATTCGTCCAAAGGATGAACTTACAGTGCAAGCATATTTTATCCCCTTCAAGCTCGCGATTAAAAAATAATTGGGGTACCTGCCAAAAATGGTGGGGGAAAATTTGGAAATCTAATCAGTTGTGTCGAAAGCTCACTCTTGAACATGACACTTTCTGCTTCATGTCGGGTTGGGATATCCTCCTTTGTATCGTTGACCTTCTTGGGTTGGGCCATTCATTTTTGCCTTCCATTTGATCTCTACCACGTCATCATGACCACCGATCCTATGGATCCAAAAGCTGCCAAACTTCTAGTCGTGTCACCGATATGTTCAAGAGTTGTCCTTCTGCAGTTAAATTTACCTCTGATTCTCTGTATCATCCAAAATCATTTTGCATACTTTTGTCTCGCATCAATAATGTGGGATACATTATGGCCCTCCTTCGACACGGTCGCTTTCCTTTGACTTCAACTCATTATCTGGGAAGTTGACTGAGAGACTCCCTTCCAGTACCTTAGAGCTTGCATGCCCTAATGGCAAGTTCTTCGCACTCGACGACAAGTTCACATCATTGGATTTTGATCGAGTGATTTCACGAGTGTTTGACTTTAGTTCCTTTATTCACATTCCATGGATTGTGCTGATAGTACCTTGAGGACCATTGTCATTATTGGTGGTTTCTCTCGCACTCGTTAACAGTTTACATCATTTACTGGTAATCAAGCAACTTTCTAGCATGTTCGACATCAACACATCTATTCACATGTTAGAATTTGTACTTTGATTGGATTGTGTTGGAGCACAAGACCCTGCACTTAGATCACAAAATTCCAGGTTGCGAAGTGATGTAACATGGTTATGTTTATATACATGTCTCTTTCATATGGATGGTTGCGACCATACCATGAGTTATCATCTATGATCCTTCTCATTATTGGATGACCGCGACCATACCTTGGTTTCATTATGATCTTCTTTGACAGATGGTTGCACCCATACCTGGATCCATTTACATGATCATTCTCTGGATGGTTGCGTCCATGCCACGATTCATGTATCATTTGACAAAGTTCTCAATTATGTATATGTATCTATACTTTCTTGCAAGTTTTCCGACGGCAGACCACGGCACTAATTTATAAAGCATTTCATCCCTCACTATAGTTCGGCCTTCACGCTTTAGGGGGCATCTGTTACACAGCATTTTGTTACTGTCCCTGTACTCCCCGTTCCTTGATCCTGGGGAACCTCTATAGTGAACCCTACATGCTTTCCCTCCATGAAGAAACTCCCATTGTGTCCCTCTTCATGAGCAGAACAATTCCCTTTTGCACAATTTTCCCAAAATCTTTTATTTTTCCCCAGTTTACAAGACCGACGCTAATGGCCTTTGTCTCCCTCGCACCGATATGCAGGGATTAACACTATCCCTAGCGCTGACCAGAGTGACTAAGCTTTGTTCCAGTTGCGTTGGTCCTCTTATGGAAAGTTTTTTAAATAAGAAGCCGAAGCTTCCAGCTCTAGAAGCTTCGTAACGGAAGTCTGGTAAATGGTTTGGCCGGATGGGGTCGAGGATGTCAGTTTGGGCTCCTTTCCCCTATAATGATGGAACTACCTCAAGAGATAATACCTTCTCCCATGAGAAGAGGATTCATCTCCCATCCATTCATGCTATATAAACCTCCGTTTTTCCAAAGCACAAGTTAATATTAATGTTGGTGTGCTAGTGTTAATTAAGTTTGGAGTAAACATCAAGTTATTCATAGTTGTAGCTCTCTAGTTGTGTGAGGGAGAAGTGTGAATTTGGTTTAGTGTGAAGCCCAAAGGGAAGAGCCTTAAAACTACTATTGTTGAGGCCATCATGGAATGCTAGCAGAGGTGTGTGGAAACCTGGTTTTTTCAAAGGAGAACAACAACTTCAAGACAATGGTTGTAATCTCTTCTTGATTCAATATATATGCAACTATCGATTGATTTCCTACATGATGTGTCATCTTACATGTTCATGGCTTAATGTTTCTTGACTTATTAAGTAGGTTGAATTACAATTTGTTTATTATCACAATTGTTGTTGGATGTTGTTTACTTGTTTCAGGTGTTTGAAGAAGGAAGCAAGAGATAGTTGGAACGAGCAAGCAAGGATATCATCAAACGTGATAAGTGTACTAAGAGGTAGGCCCTCTTAATTGGTTCTAACCTAAGGAAATCTTCCATAGAATGTATCAGTTGTGGCTAGACCCATTATCGGGCTAGAGGAATTGTTTGTGTCTGCACCCATAATTTTACTTCACCACAGTCTCCCTCCAGACCCATGATACTCACTATGTAACTACAAATAACCAATTGTAATAGAAGAATAAAAAATCCCGAGACTAGATGATGGTTTATGTTTACTTCCCTTTTATTCATTTTCCATATTGGTCATTTAGTTTTCAGTGTATAGTTGCAATAGTTGGCTATATGCCCCAGGACAAACTTGTTGTAATTTTGATACCTACAAACTTTGTTAATTTTTAGATGTTGAAAAAACTTTGGTTTTGCCATTGGTTCGGTTTCCCTTGTGGCGGACCAAAGCAAACCACAATATGTTTTTATGAATGGATTTAAGAAATGAAATAATTTTGCTTACAAAAATAAGCGTTATTTTAAATTACTATCATTATTTGATCTTAGAGTGCGACCTTATATTATATTTAATTAGTTAAGAATTTATCTTCCTCGAACACAAGAAAACAATTTACAGTCTAAAACCAAGAGCCATCTTAAAAGAGTAGAAGTTTGCTCCAATACAAACCACTATTTAGTTATTATATGTGTCCAAGTATTGTTTGCATACAATGATGCAATGATACACTTGAGTCTTGAGATTGTATTGATAAATTGTGGGTTGACAATCCTAAGTATTGAAAATGTTTTATTAAGGTGTTCTTTAACTATTCTACATTTTGAAAGCTTTGACTAGAATTCGGTGAAACAAATTTTTATGAGATTGTTTTTTAGTTGTTCAAAATTCGGTTTCAATGCATAAATAAATTTAGCTCCCTGAAAAATGCGAGGGCACTCGGTTTGTACAGAGTTCACAAATAAAACTTGTGATTCCAACAAATTCCCTTCATAATCTAAACATTTGTTACCAAAAAATATGTCCCAAAAACTATCAAAATATAAAACAATTAACCTATCTTACTTTTTTTATAAAAAATCATAATAACTATAAAAATTTACCTATCTTTCATAAAAATAATAATAATTATAAAACTTAGTTATACATATTTATTTTTTCAAGTAATATAAACTATTAAAACTATATTATATATATATATATATATATATATATATTAAAAAATTAATCTTAAAAAATTAATCTTATTGAAAAAATAAATTCATTAAATCTGTTTATTTTATAACCATAAAATATATCAACAATATTATAGAATAAATTATTAATATGAGAAAATATCCCCACACGTCTCTACCAAAATAAGTGATCTGAACAAAACATATCACATAATTATTATTTTTTTTAAATCCTTTAATAGATTTGAGATAATTTCCTTTATTGGATAAAGCTTGACCTTAGATGTGGATCCAAGGCGGGCCCTAAAATTCTAAAGGATGGACATAGGATAGACTCTTTGAACCACAAATTCTTTGGAATGCCCCAAGTCACTCGTCTACCATGTATATCTGTAAGTTCATTGAAAAATGAAAATTAGAACTTATTAAGTAGATAAGGGTTAACGGAAGTATGCGGAGAGATTTATTTGTTTTTAGTTTATTTTTTAAAATAATTAAGAGGGATATTTGCACTTGTGGGTTTCTTTTCAGGAGTTGTCTGTAATGCGATTTTTTGGAGATTCCGGTGACGGAATCCGGCGGAAGAAATTGAGATTAAATCATGATTTGTTGCAGTTAAAATGGTTTTTTAACTGCATATTTGGATTTAGCACCCTGAAAAACCCCTGGGACGCTTTGATTGTGCAGAAACTAGCTATCAAACTTGCGATTCCAATAAATTGCTGCCGGATTTTCATCGGAAAAACCCGTCGGAAAGGCTTTCAAAAAATCGCGTTATAGACAACTGCTTCTTTTCATATCATATAATTTTCCATATTATCTTCTTTTTAAGCTCATTTATTATGTGCAAATATCTTTGAATGCATAGCTAGAATTATTTAGTAGTGATTCCATGCCTGGTTTTTAGATAAGCTGAGTTTGTTGTTCAAACGTTTTAAGCTTGAGATACTTTGCTTTTGATAAAGATCTGGAGTCTTCATGCTTAATACAAAATTTCTATTAAAATATTCACGTTATATCATTATTATGATGTAAAACATCATTATTATGAAGTGCAATTTTTATATTTTAATTTTTTTTTAAGATATTTTAGGTAAAATTATATAAATAATGATGTAATTTGATTAATCAATGAAATAGTTTTTTATATGAATGTGACAATACAATTTTTGGTAAGATTATAATTTTTTATTGTTTTAAATGCATTTTTGAATACTTAAATAGATTATGTTGAAGATAATGGAGAATATCCTAGAATAAGTAGAGTTGGTTCACGTAGCCTCAGGATAGGAATTAGTTTCTATTTCTTAGGATGTTGTTCTAACTTCCATAAAACCATGTATTCTATTTAATGTGTAATATTGATGAACAATGTAGAGCGTTCTGCAGAGCTAGACTCTCCTGGTTCAGACTCTCTTTCGTAGAGCTTACCAGTGGGTTTTATTCTTTTAAAACAAACATTGCCATTTTTATCATGGTATCAGAGCGTCAGGGTTGAGGAACCTGTACGCTGGCTGGTGGGTGGTTCTTTGAACCGAAATCGTCGCAGGTTTTGAGTGGATAGCCGCGACGATAGCACTATCACACTTCTCGAAATTTTTATTTTTTTATCGTCACAGTTTTCTAGTGTACAGCTACGACAGCAGTTTTCCAGTGTATAGCTGTGACGGTCCCAGAAAATTGGTGTATTTTTGCGACCGTCTCGGATATTGGGTGTATATCTATGACTAGTCTCAGAAAATTGGTGTATTTCTACGACGGTCTCTGATATTGGGCATATATCTGTGACGATCGTGTAAATCAAAGAAGTTGCAAAGGGAGCCAAGAACAAGGTTCTACTTGTCAAAGAAGCTGAGTGGGGAAGCCAAGAACAAGGCTGAAGCTGACAACATGAGGTTGTTTGGAGGCTGAGAAGGAAGCCACAGTGATCTGCGCGTGTGTTGCGAGATCGAACAACAGTGATCTGTCTCTGTCACAGATCTGGGGTAAATTTAACATCTTTTACCTGTCGAATTTTTTTTCTAAATTGCCAAGATGAATAACAACATATTTGAAGCATGCATGAACGAGCATAACAAGCTCGATGGTTCCAATTATGCAAATTGGAAGTTTAAGATGTAGACTCTGCTAGAAGCGCAAAGTGCTTGGCAGATTGTGAATGGGGATGAGCCGAGGCCCGCGGCTGGATCAGCATCGGTCCCAGATTGGGAGAAACGAGAAAGCAGAGTAAGGACAATGTTAAAGATGTCAGTGAAAGACTGCATTATACCACACATCAGAGAAGGTAAGTTAACTAACGAGATCTAGGGAATTCTGAAGGAATTGTACGAGATCAAAAATTCAAATTGTCTTTTGTTCCTCAAGAGTAAGATCATGTCCATGAAGATGGAGGAGAATGAAACGATTGCTTCATTTGTAGCAAGGATCAAGGATCTAAAAAACAAATTATCAGATATTGGTCATACAATGGACGATACAGATATTGTGACCATTACAATGAATGGTGCCACTGATGATTATCAGATGTTCATCACTGGGATCAATGCCAGAGAAAAAACCCGCATTTTGAAGCGCTGACAGGTATATTGATGCAGGAAGAAGAGAGGAGATCGACTCTGAAGCCCCAGAGTGCCGATCTTGCATTACTGGCGAAGAAGAACTTCTACAAAGGAAAAGGAGGTCCACAACAGCAAAACGGAGCAAGTTCATGAAAGCGGCCAAATCTAACCCAAGGTATGAATCCGAATAAAAACTACTCTGAAACTAAATGTTTTTATTGCGGAAATTGGGTCATATTGCTAGAGAATGTAGCAAAAGGAAGTATCATGAAGAACAACAGAAGCCAAAGAGACATGTAGGTCATCTCGTGAATAGTGATCAGGTGCAGAATTTAAGGTTGTTCATGGCAGATTGCGAGGAAAATGTTGATGCAAACATCTGGTATGTAGATTCAGGAGTGTCAACACACATGACAGGGAACAAGCACTGGCTGGAGGATTTTAAAGAGATCAACGAAGGCACACAGATTTACCTAGGTGATGACAGAAGTCATCAAATCAAAGGATGTGGGAAAGTTTCTGTCATTCTACCTGATGGTAATATTAAACAAATTTACAATGTAATGTATGTGCCTGGCATAACAAAGAACTTGATTTCTGTATCAATGATTACAGATCAATATTTGAAAGTTGAATTTTTAAAATCTAACTGTTACATTAAGGATCTGCTAGATGGAATGAAGACAATTGCTACAGGAATCTGAACAGGAGGACTGTACAAGTTGGATGTGAGACCTGCACCGGTTCGAGCATTGACAGCAGCGAGCCTAACTACAGAAGAGCTTTGGCACCAGAGATTTGACCACATCAATTACAATGATTTGTTGTTACTACAGAGGAAAGAAATGGTAAGAGATCTTCCTTTGCTAAAGCAAGTACATAATGATTGTGATGCTTGTACTTTAGGAAAAATGCATAGACAAGAATTCCATGTTAGAGTAGAAAAGAAACAGAGGGATATACTGGAGTTAGTGCACACAGACCTTTGTGGTCCCATGCAGACAAAATCATTAGGAGGTGCAGTGTACTTCCTATTGTTTATTGATGACTGTACGAAGTTTTCTTGGGTGTATTTCTTAAGTAAGAAGAGTCATACATTCGAATACTTTAAGCAGTTTAAAATATGATTGAAAGACAAATAGGGAAACAGATAAAAAATCTCCGCTCTGATCAAGGGGGAAAATATAGGAAAGATGAACTCATCAGATATTGTAAAGATCATGGAATTTTGCAGCAGTTTACAGTACCCCATACTTCACAGCAGAATGGAGTAACAGAAAGGAAGAACAGAACTCTGATGGAATGTGCGAGAAGTATGCTGAAAGGTAAGAATCTTTCAAATGGTTTTTGGGCTGAAGCAGTGAGTACTATGGTTTATTTAAAAAATAGGAGTCCTACAAGAAGTCTTGAGTTTAAAACTCCTTTTGAAGCTTTGTATGGATATAAACCTATAGTAAAACACTTAAGAATATTTGGATGTAAAGCATTTGCCCACATACCCAAGGAAGATAGAAATAAATTAGACTCAAAAGCCATCATATGCACTTTTATAGGGTATTGTTTGTTGGCATTTTGGCTCAGGTGTGGCACTATGATACAGGTGTTGTCCTTGATGGCAACTCTCTTTGATGACAGATCTCCGTTCAGACTACAAGAATGAAGAGAAATCTCATATACGCAGGTTAATTAAGTCAAAGTTGCGTATACACGCTGGTGATATGCATACTAAGTCGCGTATACGCAGGAGAGCTATATACTAAGGCACGTATACACACAGATGCATGAACAGAAAAGGGCGTATATGTCAGGAAGTTTCCTTTTGGTCCATGGTAGTTAGTCCTCAGTACTTGTGCCCATGTCTTTGGACCAAAGTACCTCGACAGACGTGTAGATCTATAGTTTTGAAGTTGATGGTTTTGGATTTCTATGGTTTTGGCTCTTGGTATTGAGCAAGGCCTAAGGCTATATAAGGAGAAGAAGATCATTAGGCAAGATCATCTTTTGAAAAGGCTTGAATATCTGAAAAAGAAAGAGATCTGATATGCAGGTTCTGGGTTGCTTGATCTAAGCTAAGGAGAGATCACATCGGTTGATGGAAGACTAGATCTAAGGATAGATCGGGATCTAATGGTTTGAAATGCACTATTATGATATGGTTGATTATGCGTATTTCTAGATCTGCATACTGTCGCAATGTTATGTTCTGGGTCTAACTGATGTCTGGTACAGCTGCAAGTTGAGAGAATTTATTTTTTAGATCTGTACGCAGGTTGGCTTCGGTAAAAGCGCGTGTATACGCGGGTTTCGCTCATTGAAGTAGCGTATATCTTTTGAAGCTTGATTTTTGGGTTTACAGTTGGGTCTGACTGTTATTGCAGAGTTCTGTAGTCTGCTCTGTGTTTTGGTAACTGGTGATTGACAGGGTTCAGTGGTTCAGTGATTCAAAGTTTGATGATGCTAGTATTGGTTGTTTTATGCTTCAATGATCTGTTGTGAAAGTTGAATGAATTTTGGTCTTCAGATTGTAATGTTGTGCTTCAGGAATATCCAGTCTGAAAATGTATGAAAGGTTGTACCTGAAAGAAACAAGATTGTAGGTCAGCACCTACGTACTAGTATCTTAGCTAGTACAAGAGCAAAGGGGGTTGGAGCTCCCTTCCAAGGAAGTTTGGAGAACGAGAGAAGGTTGTAGCCTGCGTACTGGTATAAGGCTGCACCAGTACAAAAAGATTGTAAACTGAAGTTTCATATTAAAGAAAGATAGAGACAACTTGCAGCAGGTGGTTTTCACCCACATTGGGTTTCCACCTTATATCTTGGTGTTCATGTGTGTGGTTTCTGTGTGATCTGTTCTACTGCATCTGTTTACTCTTAATATGGTGAATAATGTCCTCATGCACTTAACTGAAGATAAACTGACTGAATTATAAGATTTCTAGTTATACATTGTTTTCTTTATACACAGTTGCGTGTACACGCTGGTTCACTTAACGAAAGTAGCGTATATGTTTCTGAGCATTGAAAAAGTTTTATAGTTCTGATAATACTGATTCAACCCCCCCCCCCCTCTCAGTATTATTTCCAACAATTGGTATCAGAGCAGGTCCTTCAGAGAAGCTTGATCGCTTGAAGGTAGATCGTTCATCATGAGCAACTACGAGAGAGAAGCATCAATCAGGCCACCCGTTTTCGATGGGACAAACTTCAATTATTGGAAGGTAAGAGTTACTGCATATCTTCAATCTCTTGGTACAGAAGTTTGGGACATTGTAGAAACAGGCTACGCTTTTCCTTCAGCTACTCCTACAGATGCAGCGGAGAAGAAGAAGTATGAAACAAATGCAAAAGCAGTCAGTACTCTATTAGGAAGTATATCCCAAATGGAATTCATGAAGGTAATGCACTTCAAATCCGCAAAAGAGATATGGGACAAAATGGTCACGAGCTATGAAGGAGATGAACAGGTAAAACGTGCTAAACTTCAAACTCTCAGGATTCAGTATGAGACTCTCAAGATGTATAATGATGAAAGTGTGGCTAATTATTTTCTTCGGGTAGATGAGATTGTTAATTGTATGAAAAATTTGGGTGAAGAAATAAAAGAGGCTACAGTAATTGAAAAGGTTCTAAGATCATTGTCCCCCAAGTTTGAATCTAAAGTGTCTGCAATTGAAGAAAAGGAAAATCTCTGAATTCTCACTATGTCTCAGCTACATGGAATTCTAACTGCTTATGAAATGAGAAAGGGAGGTCCATCAGATAGAAGGGAAGCTGCTTTCAAGGCATCAGGCAAAGAAGATTATTATGAAGCAAGCCATGTTCCAGAAGAAGAGGAAGAAGAATCAAATTTTGTCAGAAATCTTCAAAGGGGTTCTGGAAGGTTCAGAGGTAAGCTACCTTTCAAATGCTTTGCTTGTGGAAGAGTAGGTCATTATGCTGCAAAATGTCCTTATAAGGATAAAGGAAAGGAACCTGCTAGATGGAACAAGAAACAAAGTACAAATAAGAAAAGCTACTACACCCATGAAGATAGTGATGGTTTATCAAACAGTGATGAAGATGAACAAGGTAATAAATATAAGTTGTTAATGGCATTTGAAGATGATGATTATATGGATGTTGTAGATGTGGATAACCTTTAGGATGAAATTACTAGACTCAAGAGGTGTATAGAAGAAAATAATGTGATCATTGATACTTTACAATTTCAAATTGATGAAAAGGAAAAACATCTTGAAAAATTAGAAGGTGAAATTGTTGGTCTTAGAAAAGAGATTGAGAAAACAAAAACTATTAATCTCAAATTTGTTAAAGGATCTGAAACCTTGGATGAGATTATCAATTTGTAGCGATCTCCTCTGATCAAGACAGGTCTAGGATATAATGGAGAAACATCTCAAGCCTCTACCTCTAAAAGTTATCTTGATGCAGCAAGAAAGAATGAGCAAGAGCACAATGAAGACCATCAGGTAAAGCAGGGATGAATTGCAAACAGAAACTACCAGGGGCAATCCATCTTAAGGACAAACAGAAGCTACAATCAGCCACAGGTAAAATCTTCCAAATTTACTCCAAGAATGAATGTGAATAGAAGCTACAATCGGGTGGATGATAGATCTGATTATCGCAGAAGTTTCTTTAATGGTCAATGCTTCTCTTGCCATAACTTCGGTCACAAAGCAGCTCAGTGTGTTGCCTACAAGACAATCATGACTAGAGAAGCTCAAAAGCAAGGGAGAATGACTGAAGCCATGAAAAGGACTTATAACAACTTTTCGGTTCTTGAAAATGAAGTTGAATGCTCTATTTGTAACAACTTCGGTCATGAAGACTCTGAATGCAGGAGCAGGTTCCGGAAGACAACTCAACAAACCTCAAATGTCAGAACATGGAGAATAAAGGAACCGCAACCAGAAAGATGTGGGATAGCCTTTTATGCAGAAGGTCAAGAAAGTTTATGGTACATTGACAGCGGATGTTCGAAGCATATGACAGGGGACAAAGAAAATCTTGAGTCATATACTGCATTAGAAAAGGGGAAGAAAGTCTCTTTTGGAAACGATATCTCTGCAGCCATAAAAGGAAAAGGTGTTGCTCCATTGAAAGAGAAGGTCAAAGCAGGAAATGTTTTATATGTTGATGGATTGAAGCACAATCTTCTGAGTGTCAGTCAGATGTGCGATCAAGGAACAGAGGTAACATTTAGATCAAATGGATGTTGTGTTCGCAATCTTGATACAGGTAAAACAGTGCTCAAGGGAAGAAGGACTCCAAATAATCTATATATCTTTGAGGAAAGACAACAATGCTACTTGAGCAAGGATGATGAACATTGGCTATGGCATCGAAGGTTGGGGCATCTAAGCTTTTCACAAATAAGAAAAGCATGCAAATATCAGGCAGTTCGTGGTCTTCCAGATATCAAAATTCCAGACAACACCATATGCAAATCTTGTCAGTTTGGAAAGCAAACCAGAACTAACTTTCCAGAGAAGGAAGGATCAGCTAGCATGCCTCTTGAGCTAGTCCATACAGATGTATGTGGTCCATTTAGGAAAAGGACACCTCGAGGAGAAGAATATCTGATATTATTCATTGATGATTTCTCAAGGTTTGTTTGGTTAGGGCTTATGAAGCACAAAGATGAAGCATTCGAAAAATTCAAATCCTTCAAAGCATTGGTTGAAAACGAATCAGGACACAAAATTAAGTGCCTCAGATCTGACAGAGGTGGGGAGTTCACCTCAAATGAATTTTTCGATTTCTGTGACGAACATGGGATAAGAAGAGAATTCTCTATAGCTAGAACTCCTCAGCAAAATGGGGTTGTGGAAAGAATGAACAGAACTATCCAACAAATGGCTCGTGCTATGCTCGATGAATCAGGTACTCCTGCAACCTTCTGGGTTGAAGCTGCACATGCTGCTGTTATTATTCTTAACAAAACAAATGTCCGAGTAAACAGCACTCAAACACCTCATGAGCTCTGGAGTGGTAAGACTCCTTCGGTGAAGCACTTCAAAATCTTTGGGAGCAAATGTTATATTAAGAATACTGATGAGCAACTTGGAAAACTTGAACCAAGAGCAGATGAAGGTATTCTTCTTGGTTATTCTCCATATAGCAAAGCATACAAATGCTACAATAAAAGACTTGGGAGAATTGTGGATAGCATTGATGTAGTGGTTGATGAGAAGGGATACATTCCTAAGCAAATTCATCGTGAAGACATTGAAGAAGATGAAGACTATCCTCAAAGGCAGAACGATGAAGAAGAAGAACCTCAAGAAGAGGAAGAACCTCAAGAAGAACCAGAGGAGCAGACAAGAATAGAAGAGAAGACTCCATCCAGATATGTTCAAAAGAATCATCCAGAATCTCAGATTGTGGGGCAGAAAGAAGCAGGAATACAAACAAGAAGAACACTTGCAGAAGCTTCAAGCTATTTAGCGTTACTATCTTCCACTGAACCACAAAATGTGAAAGAAGCATGCAAAGATGAATGTTGGGTCAAAGCAATGGATGAAGAACTTGAGCAGATAGAAAAGAACAACACTTGGGAACTGGTCCCTAGACCAAAAGATAAGAATGTCATAGGGACAAAATGGGTCTTCAAAAATAAACTGAATGAAAATGGAGAAGTAATTAGAAACAAGGCCAGACTTGTTTGTAAAGGGTATGCGCAGCAAGAAGGAATAGATTTTGAAGAGACCTTTGCTCCTGTAGCAAGACTTGAGGCCATCCGAATGTTCCTTGCTCTCTCAAGCTTTCAAAATTTCAAGGTATTTCAAATGGACGTGAAATCAGCTTTTCTGAATGGAGACTTAGAAGAAGAAGTATATATTGAGCAGCCAGATGGTTTCATTCTTGGGAATGATCCAAACCTTGTATGCAGATTGAAAAAGGCTCTCTATGGACTCAAACAAGCTCCAAGGGCTTGGTACTATCGGTTGGACAAATATCTTCACCAACAAGGCTTTTCAAAAGGATCAGCAGATAGCAATCTCTATATAAAAGTTGAAAATAACAAATTGCTAATTCTTGTTGTTTATGTAGATGATATTATCTTTGGCAGCAATGAAGAGACTATGAGTCAAAACTTTGCCTTGGTTATGCAGAAAGAATTCGAAAAGTCACTACTTGGAGAATTGACATATTTTCTTGGATTGCAAATCCAACAAAATGAAGGAGGTATCTTCTTGTCTCAAACCAAATACCTCAAGCAGATCTTGAAGAAGTATGGCATGGAAGAGTCAAAGCCAGTATGTACTCCCATGGTTACAGGATGCAGCCTCAGTGCAAATGATGAATCAGCAGCAGTTCACCAACCCACTTATAGATCCATGATTGGGAGTTTGCTTTATTTGACAGGTACCCGACCAGATATTACACATGCAGTAGGAATTGTTGGAAGATTTCAAGCCAACCCAAAGGAAACCCATCTTCAGGCAGTCAAAAGAATCTTCAAGTATCTTCAAGGGACCCAAAACTATGGCTTATGGTATCCTAGAAATACAGATCTCACTCTTCATGCTTACACAGATGCAGATTGGGCTGGAAGTGTGGATGATAGGAAAAGCACAAGTGGTGGTGCTTTCTTCATGGGTTCCAAATTAGTATCTTAGTTCAGCAAGAAACAGAGTTCGATTGCCTTATCTACAGCTGAAGCAGAATATGTGGCTGCGGTATCTTGTTGCACACAACTTCTTTGGATGATGCAGACCTTGCAGGACTTTCAAATCACTTGCACTCCACCAGTCTCTATCTTATGTGATAATACAAGTGCAATCATCATTTCAAAGAATCCAGTCATGCACTCAAAGACCAAGCACATACCAATCAAGTACCATTTTCTTCGGGAGCAAGTGCTTGAGCAGAAGGTCAAGTTGGAGTATGTTCCTTCTAAGGAACAAGTTGTTGATATTCTCACAAAACCACTGCCCAGGGAAACTTTTGAATATCTCAGAAAAAAGCTGGGAGTAGTTGATGCTTCATCCTGCTGTTGAAGCTTGTTTGTTCTACAGAAAAGTTGGTATACGCAAGTTATGTAAGGGATATCCGCGTATATACGCCGATTTATGCGAGGTAAGTCGCGTGTATGTTGTACGCGTGTTGCAGAAAGTATGTCCGCGTACATACGCTGGTTTATGCAGGAGAAATCGCGTATATGATGCTCTGAATAGCAAGGGCAAACTCTGGTTTAAAAAGGTCTGAGATGGGTATGTCAGAATTCTTCAGGCACAGTTTCAGGGGGTGCAGCAGGCACACGTTCAGGGGGAGCAACTTAAGAGTCTCATAAAGCATTGTTGGCATTTAGATGTTTTGGTTGTTGGTTTCAGGAGAAGGAGCTCAGACAGAAATCCTGGTTGCTGATCTAAAAAGATGTTTATCAGATGCTGCTGGTGATTTTCATAAGTCTTGGTCTAGATCTGTTGTCTCTATGTCATGTATCTCTTTTCTGATATCTCTTTTATGGTGTCAAGGTCATGTAACGGACTATGTTGGTTTCCCCACTATGCCTGGGATGAATGATGTAATATAATTGGTTGTTTCTGATATGTCCCCTCTTGGTAGGGAGTATGAATGTATGTATTAAGTCTTTTGGTGATAGGAAGGTCCCTTATGATGTATAAGTCTTGGTTCTTGTTGAAGAACATCTTTTGCAGATCTTGCCTACAGTCAGGGGGAGCATGATTCAGCACAGCCAAGCAGAGGTATCAGCATGTCCTCAGGGGGAGCACAGCCCTTTGCCCTTGATGACAAAGGGGGAGAATGATTCTAAGGATCTGAAGGTTGCCATCAAGTCCAAAGGGGGAGATTGTTGGCATTTTGGCTCAGGTGTGGCGCTATGATACAGGTGTTGTCCTTGATGGCAACTCTCTTTGATGACAGATCTCCGTTCAGACTACAAGAATGAAGAGAAATCTCATATACGCAGGTTAATTAAGTCAAAGTTGCGTATACACGCTGGTGATATGCATACTAAGTCGCGTATACGCAGGAGAGCTATATACTAAGGCGCGTATACACGCAGATGCATGAACAGAAAAGGGCGTATATGTCGGGAAGTTTCCTTTTGGTCCATGGTAGTTAGTCCTCAGTACTTGTGCCCATGTCTTTGGACCAAAGTACCTCGACAGACGTGTAGATCTATAGTTTTGAAGTTGATGGTTTTGGATTTCTATGGTTTTGGCTCTTGGTATTGAGCAAGGCCTAAGGCTATATAAGGAGAAGAAGATCATTAGGCAAGATAATCTTTTGAAAAGGCTTGAATATCTGAAAAAGAAAGAGATCTGATATGCAGGTTCTGGGTTGCTTGATCTAAGCTAAGGAGAGATCACATCGGTTGATGGAAGACTAGATCTAAGGATAGATCGGGATCTAATGGTTTGAAATGCACTATTATGATATGGTTGATTATGCGTATTTCTAGATCTGCATACTGTCGCAATGTTATGTTCTGGGTCTAACTGATGTCTGGTACAGCTGCAAGTTGAGAGAATTTATTTTTTAGATCTGTACGCAGGTTGGCTTCGGTAAAAGCGCGTGTATACGCGGGTTTCGCTCATTGAAGTAGCGTATATCTTTTGAAGCTTGATTTTTGGGTTTGCAGTTGGGTCTGACTGTTATTGCAGAGTTCTGTAGTCTGCTCTGTGTTCTGGTAACTGGTGATTGACAGGGTTCAGTGGTTCAGTGATTCAAAGTTTGATGATGCTAGTATTGGTTGTTTTATGCTTCAATGATCTGTTGTGAAAGTTGAATGAATTATGGTCTTCAGATTGTAATGTTGTGCTTCAGGAATATCCAGTCTGAAAATGTATGAAAGGTTGTACCTGAAAGAAACAAGATTGTAGGTCAGCACCTACGTACTAGTATCTTAGCTAGTACAAGAGCAAAGGGGGTTGGAGCTCCCTTCCAAGGAAGTTTGGAGAACGAGAGAAGGTTGTAGCCTTCTGCAGGTTGTAGCCTGCGTACTGGTATAAGGCTGCACCAGTACAAAAAGATTGTAAACTGAAGTTTCATATTAAAGAAAGATAGAGACAACTTGCAGCAGGTGGTTTTCACCCACATTGGGTTTCCACCTTATATCTTGGTGTTCATGTGTGTGGTTTCTGTGTGATCTGTTCTACTGCATCTGTTTACTCTTAATATGGTGAATAATGTCTTCATGCACTTAACTGAAGATAAACTGACTGAATTATAAGATTTCTAGTTATACGTTGTTTTCTTTATACACAGTTGCGTGTACACGCTGGTTCACTTAACGAAAGTAGCGTATATGTTTCTGAGCATTGAAAAAGTTTTATAGTTCTGATAATACTGATTCAACCCCCCCCCCCCCCCCCCCCCCCTCTCAGTATTATTTCCAACATTGTTTGTCATATAAAGCATACAGATTATTTAATCCCTCTACTCACAAGATCTTTGTTAGTAGAGATGTTAAATTCCATGAGCAGGATAGTGAAGAAACTGATGAGCACTATGATGGATGGGACATTTCGTACTTTGAAGAAGAGGATGCAGAGAATAATCAGGATCAGCAGCAAACAAAGGCAAAGGATGAACAACAACAACAACAGCAACAGCAACAACAACAATAACAACAACAGCAGCAGGAAGAAATAAGGTTTGAAATCACCACCCCACCACTTAGGAGATCAAGTAGGAAAGCTCAAATGCCTACAAGATATAGGGAAAATGCTTTTATAACTAGTATGATGAATGTGGTTGAACCGTCTAGTTATAAAGAAGCAAATGAAAGTAATGAATGGAAAATAGCCATGGAATAAGGAATATGTTTCAATAATCAGAAACAACACTTGGGAATTGGTAGAACTCCCTAGAGGAAAATAGGTTATAGGTTGCAAATGGTTATATAAACCGAAAATCAATGCAGATGGAACTATAGAAAAACTGAAAGCTAGGTTGGTTGTAAAGGGGTATACACAAAAAGAAGGGATAGATTATGAAGAAACCTTCACCCCTGTAGCTAAATTGAACACCATCAGAATGTTAATTGCCTTAGCTACCAAGAAACATTGGATGATGCACCAAATAGAGGTAAAGTCTGCATTTCTGAATGGAGAACTGAAAGAAGAGGTTTATTTAGAGCAACCGGAAGGGTTTGTCCAGAAGGGAAAAGAACATTTAGTTTGTAGGTTGAAGAAAGCACTCTATGGACTAAAAAAAGCTCCCAGGTCGTGGTATGAAAAAATTGATTCATTTTTTCTACAAGCTGGCTACAATAGAAGTAAGAATGACCCTAATCTTTACACCATGAAAGATGAACAAGGGTGTCTAGTGATGATTTCAGTATATGTAGATGATTTGATAATTACAGGTGATGCTATATATCTAATTGATGAAATCAAGCAGCAGATGTCACAGATGTTTGAGATGAAGCATCTCGGTGAACTCAGATATTGTTTAGGTCTTGAGATCTCGAGAGATTCAGGTCAAACATTTCCATCTCAAGCAAAGTATGTCAAAGGCCTGTTAGAAAAGTTTAGAATGGATCAGTGTAAGCCGGCACCGGTACCATTGCAGCATAACATCAAATTACAGTGTGAGGATGGCTCAAAAGCGGCGGATGCAACACTTTACAGACAGCTGGTTGGGAGTCTAATCTACCTAACCACCACTAGACCTTATTTGGCTTATGCAGTCAGCGTGTTAAGCCAATTTATGTTTAAGCCACTTGAAAGCCATTGGAATGCAGCGAAGAATGTTTTGAGGTATCTACAAGGTAATGTAGATTATGGAATTATTTACACTAACTCTTATGATGTTAGATTGGCAGGATTTGCAGATTCGGATTGGGTAGGAAATGTAGATGATCACAGATCTATAACAAGTTATGCATTCAGTCTTGGATCCGGGGTGATCACTTGGAGCAGCAAGAAGCAGAACACAGTCTCATTGTCCTTAGCAGAAGCAAAGTATCAAGCCATGTGTGCAGCAACGTGCGAGGCAGTTTGGTTGCGAAGACTTCTCCAGGATGTTGGGGAAGAACAGATAGTCGCAACAACAATCAGATGCGACAATCAAAGTTCAATCAAGCTGGCCAACAATCCGGTGTTTCACAAAAACACTAAACATATCGATACTCAATCCATTTTGTTAGGGAGAAAGTGCAATCTAAATAAATTCATCTGGAATATTGTAATACCTGTGATAATGTTGCGGACATTTTCACTAAGCCCCTTGGAAAAGGAAAATTTCAAATGTTTAGGGAGACGTTAGGCATATATGTGAACCCATTCTCCATTAAGGGGGAGTGTTGAAGATAATGGAGAATATCCTAGAATAGGTAGAGTTGGTTCACGTAGCCTCAGGATAGGAATTAGTTTCTATTTCTTAGGATGTTGTTCTAACTTCCCTAAAACCATGTATTGTATTTAATGTGTAATGTTGATGAAAAATGTAGAGCGTTCTATAGAGCCAGACTGTCTTGGTTCAGACTCTCTTTCGTAGAGCTGACCAATGGGTTTTATTCTTTTAATACAAACATTGTCATTTTTATCAGATTCAACATCTTAAAAATCTTCAAAACATTATATCTTTATAAATTAAACAACTTAAATTTATGATTTTTAAAAATCTCTATAGATTTTAGACAAAATTGTTCACAAAAAGTACTTAAGGAAAAAAATCATTTTATCTATTCGTTAAACGAGTTGTCTTTATTGTGACTTTTTGGAAGCTTTTCTGGTTGGTTTTTCCTGTCTAATTTCTCTCAAATCCTGCAAGAATTTATTTAAATCACAAGTTTGAAGGGTAACCTTTGCACAATCGAAATGCCCTAGGGTTTTTCAGGGTGTTGAATACATATATACTTTTTGGAAGCTTTTATGGTGGGTTTTTCTTGTCTAATTTCTCTAAAATCCTGCAGGATTTTATTGAAATCACAAGTTTGAAGGGTAACCTCTGCACAATCAAAATGCCCTAGGGTTTTTCAAGCTGTTGAATAGAAAGAAAGAAATTATTTTAACATCCATGAGGCTAAAGATAGCTTATGGGGCAGATTGCTTCTTCATATGCTTGATGTATTCGACCCTTTTTCTGTGAAGCCTCAAAATAAACGCTCCCAGCTTCTCGACAAACCCCTCACTAAATAGATTATCCCAAGAGCTAGCTGCCAGCATATCTGCATAACTTTCACTATTCTCTTTGAAGGCCTCACATTCTAAAATGAAATGTTTTTTTGTTTCCACTTTTCTGGACGAACAAAAAATGCATACTCTTTCCTCCAACACTTCCTTTGGCCTTTTCCAGTGCCCTATTTCACAATGGAGTTGATGAGAATTAGTCCTTAACTGAGAAATAAAAATTTTGGCTCTCCAAGAGATATTGGCCTCTATGTATGTTTGGTTGATGAATATGAGTGGGATTAAACACTTCAACATAGTAATTTTTCTTTCTTCCTAGCTCCTTATCCCAAGTATGCTTGTGGAAATTTTCCATAACAAAATTTTTTATCTCTTTGTTGTTTATGGGACACGTGTTCAAGCAAATACCCCATTTTCTAAACCATTTGTTATTTTGATGCATCCAAGTTTTTTTGCTCTTGCACAATCTATCATTAAAGACAACCTTAGGCCATCTACCCTCTTCCATTTGCTCAATTTTTTTTAAATACCTTATGACTCGCACCATAGCAATTAATTCAATAGGAGTGATCCCTATTTCACTTAACAAGATATCATAAGGAACTACACTTTTAATCTTAAATTTGTTTGTAATCAAACGCTTCTAAATTTTCTCAATTTGTCTTCACTACATGTCGAATGTATTGTTGGACCATAGTTCACAACCATAGAGAATCATCGGAATCACTAGAAGCCCAAAAAGAGTTTGAGTGGTTTTCTAGTCCCATAACTCTGCCTCTCTACACCTATTTTGAAAAGCATAAAATGCTTTCCAACCCCTCAAAGTTATTTTCTTTCTACAACCATTCTAGCTTAGATTTTTGTTGAAGTCAATTCTGAGGTATTTGTAACCCACAACTTCTTCCAGAATGTTGTCTTCAAAGTAGAACTTATGCTAGTTATGTTTTCTTTTCTTAGAGAAGACCACTACTTTCGTTTTTTCAGATATTGACTTGCATCCCCACACTTCTACAAAAATACTCAAAGGATAGTAAGTGCTCTTGCAAACCAAGAGCTGATTTAGCAATCAGAATAAGGTCATCTACATACAAAAGAAGCCTTATAACAAACTTGCCCGAATAGATACAATCACCCCCTTGCGAATTTAACCACTCCTTAAGCTTGTCGATATATAAACCAAAAAGGGTAGGAGACCGTGGGTAACCTTGCTTGACCCTGATATCGCTTATAAAACTTTCAGAAATCCTTGTTGAAGTTCTAATTTTGACTTTCACCTCTTCATACAGCCTATGCACAGCTGCTCTCAAATGTTTAGGAACCCCAACTTCCTCCATTCTGTGCCAAAGCTTATCCCTAGGAACCGAGTCAAACGCTTTTCTGAAATCAACAAAGCAACAAAAGGCTTCTTCCTTTTTCTCCCAAACTTTTTCAATGATGTGCCTTAAAGTTATACAATGATCAACTGTTGAATGTTTAGGTCTAAAACCTGCTTTCCCTTTAGCACGCTTATCTCTTTCTTCTTCCCACTTGCTAATTTTGTTTTCTAGCATGCTTCCAAATAGCTTTGAAAACAAAGGGTTTATCATGATGGTCCTATAATTGGAGGGATTATTGACGTCACTGCTCTTGAAAAGAGGTATTTCCAGACTAGTTGTCCAATCTGTGGGGAGCCCTTGTTGTATGATGTTGTTGAAGATTTTTGTAATGTGAGGTGCAAGAATCTTTGAGCCCCACTTTCGATATTCTGTTTGGAGTTCAGCTAAGTCTTTTTCTTTTCCAACACCCAACTTCTTGATACCCATCTCTACCTCTTGTACCGTGAAGAGTTCAGTATCAGTGTTGACCAAGGGGGGAAGGTCAACCTTGGGAACCTTCTCATAGAGTTGTATTGCATAGTCAAACCATTTAGAAGTTATAATATTATTTCCAATTTGTATCTTTTTCGGTTAGAGCTCCATCCAAAATAACCTGGGATTGTTTTTCCCAATGAAGATTAGTTCTTCCCTCCTTGAAACCATGAAATCGACCTTTTTCTTGCTTAATAACTGTTTGTAAGCTTTGAGATTTATGTTATCCTTGTTTGACTCTTTCCACATTCTCCTTGCCTTTTTGCATTCCTCGTCAAACCAAGCATTAACCGAAAATCAATTTGTTTCAGACTTCTTAATTTTTTCTCTTTTTCACTTTGCAAGTGTGCATTGAATTAAATGTGTTAATTCATGACTATGAAGGTTGTGAATTGTAATTTTCTCCTTCTCGAAGAGCCTCTGTAGCGTCATTTTGAAGGTATTACAATTTTCTAGGGTCAAAAGAATTCTGCATTGTGAGAGATTTTGTTGGACATGCCGAATTTTTTACTCTAATTGTTTCTTTCCAATCCAAGAGAAACATAAATAAATTGGTTTGTGATATGATTTCAAGTCCCACAGCGGATCTCCAATAAAAAATTCGTCCATTTTCTCACACAAACCATGCGAGCAAATTACATAATCTACCACACTTGCTCCATTATAAGTATTGCAAGTGAAATTACCGGACTTTGCCCATCTAGTCAAGCCATTACAAATGACTAAATCAAAGGCCCCACATAGAGTAAGTAATTGTTCACCAAAGATATTGTAGCCCTTGTCCTCTGAAATTCTTTCCCACTGATGATTACTTTCTTTGTAAGCCAAATAGGGTCATAATCATATTTACGACAAAAAATGCTAGCTTGCTTACTTGCAGCCCTAGCATTGAAATCACCCACTATAAGGACTTCACCTAGTTGCGAATATGTTGCAATATCCGCTTTTAACGTTTCAAATGGATCTTTGTGGTGAAGCCCTCTACCTTTGTAGATTTTTGAAACCTACTACACAAAATAGCATGCTGAAATTTTGATGTGGTTTCCATTTTCTGATATTTTAAACCAAATGAATTGCTTATTTGAGTCTTCTTTTTCTAATTGAATGAGACGACCTTATTTCTCCCTTACTAAAACCATGATACCCCCATGTTATAGCTCCAAATCTCACTCTTATGATTTGTGATGCTGCACTCATGGCCTAGGGCAACCCCTCCTTCCAGACCTGGTCCTAAAATTTAAAAAACAGTGTTTTATCCCCTGTACGCGACATTGCCCTGAGTTAAACGCGTGTACACGCGGGTCTGTGTATACCCAACCCGCGTGTATGTATTAAAACACTTAAAAAAATAAATAATTCCTTATTTTCGGGCGGAGATCGCGGGTTTTACCTGCTGATCACCTGTTAGTGCCCATGGCCCAACTGTTCCCAACCAACTCCTAACTAAAAAACTACTTTGGAGATGGTATAAAAAGACATCAAAGGGAAGGCCTAAGGGAGAGAGAAAAGAAGAGCAAGATTATTATGCTGAGATTTTCCCCTTAGACCAGGTCTGAAGTCCTTGGTGCCTTCTGCACTTCCCCCATTTTGCATAGGAAACCCTTGTTTCTATGTGTATTGGTGATCATTCATCCTTTATATCACCATTGAGTAAGACTTGGAAGGAGCTCTTGTTGGAGGCTTGAGGCTGGAACGAATCCGGGAGGAAGCTTTGCTTGGAGCCTGCTGAAGGTGTTTCAGGTGAAATCTTTCCGTTATATGTACTTTACTTGCCTTTATATAAAGAAACACGTCTTGGTTCCCGAAACAATCTTTCTTTGTGCTTATGAGATTCTTGTCTTGAATTCTTATGCAAGTAGTTACTTCAAGATTTTTATAACTAACTTTATAGCATGAAGATGGTTTTCATATAAGTATTTGTCCATGTACTGTTGTGTTCTTTGATTTGTTTGTTTTACAGGTCAAAGGAGAAGAAGGGAACTCCAAGAAGGGTTTGGACCCTAAAGGCCTTCTCGAACGTAGGACCTTAGGTACGTACCCTAAACATTAGAATTTGCTTACAATAAAGATAATGGTTGTGTGTGTGTTTCTTTGAATAAGAAATTTTCAGTCTGGTAGAGTCTTAACCCAAAGGACCCTAGGGGTACTTTCCCCTCAACCACCCCGTGCCCTTTTCCATTCCCTGTTGCCTTGTTCCACACTGCCATTTTCCAGTATCCTTCAAACAGAGGTGTCTTGCACCCTTCATGCTCATATGTTTCTATGAGGCAAATTATATATTTATCTTCCGCAATAGGCCCTAACCTAGGTCCTCATCTCCATGGGTAACCTTTGCAGTTCCAACAAAATAATCTTAAGGAAACCTAGGTATGACTTGATTGCTATTTATTTTGACATGCAAGACTCACATTTGAGTCTTTGTCTCTGCTTTCCCATACTGACCTTGCTTTCTGATTTCCTGTTGAAGAGTTTGTTGCCTCTTCTTTATTACCATCTTGTTGCTCTGTTTTGGAAGGAGGTCCAAATCGCGCTATCACATCTTTGCCTTTATAAATCCATGCTCTCTTTCCTTCATCTCTTGTTGCCCTAACCTTTAAAATTTCCTCCTTTCTTTCCTCCTGTTGTTTTATAGTTAAATATTCTTCTAGGAAAAAACGAGAACCCCTCAAGAGACGGTTCTTCCTTAGAATGATATATTTATCATGCAAGCTAGGCATAACGACTTTTATGGGCCTGGCTCTCTCCTTATTAAACTTACCCACCCTCCATGCTTGGCATATTTGTCCTTGCCATAGGAACTTCTCTTTCAAGAAGTCTCTTGTGAGCTCAAGAGCACATTCATTTTTCCCGTAGTCTTTCACCCCTTTAAGTTTCCCTATTTTGTCCTTCCTTGCCTTCACTATCTTGCATGTTGTCAACCTGAATATTTGTTTCTCCTTCCTTATTAGCAGAATTGCTAATAACTTGAGCCCAAGTTTTGGAAACTTTGGTGGAAACTCCTTTCTTTTCTTCTCTTGCATTCTCTTCACGGTTGTTTATTTGGGCAATCATTTTCCCTTTATCCTCGGATGATTTCACATTCACCACCTCTGTACTTTCCACTACAGATTTCTTTATGTTTTGCACATCCGCCTTCATGCATTATCATTTTGTCTTCCCTATCAGGAGAGCTTCCTGTAGCAATGCCACTTGTTCTTTTAAAGCTTCATTGCTTTCTACTAAAGCCTTGTTCTCAAGTGTTATTATATGAATTTTATGATCTCTTTCCTGCCCTTTAGCTTCTAGAACCTCCAACCTTTGATTTGCATTTAACAATTCTTTCACATAAAGATCAGATGACCAGGTGAGAGGTGTGGATGTGGGACTATATAAGGCAGAATCATCCATGACTTTTCCTCTGGACTTCTTGTTGCCATGTGCTTGTAGAGGAGACTTGTTTGAGTGCTTTTTGCGAAGGGCTCGAGTACTTTTCTTTTTAGACCATGTCTTCCTTGTTTGCTCCCATTTTAGACAAGCTAGTCTTCGTTTTAAAATAGACCAATATTGTTTGGCATTGACCCAAACCCACTTCCCATCTTTGGCAGTTGAGGAAATTTTCACTTGTCCTAAATCATTTGTCTCGACATGTTCTGAAATTTCTTGTTCCTTTATCATGTTTGAATGCATTTGCTGCTCCTTGCTCGCTGCTCGATACTTCTGCTGCATAAAAGCTCCTTGCTCTCACATTGCTCACTGTTCATTGCTCGATGCTCTCACTGCTGACCACATTGCTCACACTGCTCGGACAGCTGCACTGAACAAATGAGAAATCATTGTCGTTCCAAGAGAAACCTATCAAAGAAAATTGTAGCAGAAAAGTTCCCACAAGTTCTCTGTGCATATTCTTAAAATAATTGTTGTTGTTCTCTTCTTTTCTGAAATTCAAGATTTAAATAACACAAATCAAGATTTCAACTCAATTTTTCTGTCAGATTCTGACATAATCCAAAAAATCACACTAAAAACAACTCATTAATTAAACTACAAAATAAATAATTAAATAATAAAAATTACAAATCTCCCTTTTCTAAATTTAAAAATTAAAAATCCTCCCTTTTCTAAATTTTTTCCATTCATTTTTTATTCATTAGTCATATGTTAAAAACATAGAACAACTTTATGATTGACATGACACCTAGAAAAATGAAAAATTAAATCGCACAGAACTATTTGTATATGGTGTTTCTTTTTGGGTTAAGGTAGTTTTCTTTTATGAAGATTCCGGCGATAAAAATAATTATAATATTTTAATGGAAATGTTTTAGTTAACCATTGAAAAAAAAAAAACATTTATTGTGTCAACGAAAAAAAATGCTTCTTTACTAGTTTTCTTTGTGTGATGATTAAGCGATATAAACCATTATTATTTTAATATAAATGTTCTAGTTAATAGTTTAAAAAAAATGTTTATTTTACCAGAATGAAAAGAAAGTGCATTATGCCTTTTTAATATTTTTAAACAAAATTTTTAAATTTTTATAATTAATATAAATATAATAATATTAATTCTTTTTTAATTAAAAAAATTATTATAGAAATATATATTTTATTAAATTTATTTAAAAATTATATTTGATATTAATCATGATTTATAGATATAAATTTTAACATTAGAAAAAACCAGCTTGAATCGTTTTAAAAACATTTATTTTATTTTTTTTATATCGAAAGTGAGAAATTTTATATTTAAATGTTGTAGCAAAGTTAATAATGAATATTGTGTAAAAAAATATTGTTATAGAATTTGAAGTAAAATTGGCAATTTTTACAAATCACATAAGAGAGTTTCCACACCATAATAATTAAATCCCACATATTTACTTAAGTATATTACTTCATAAATACACCCAATATTCTAATAATTTAAAAAATATAAAGATTATCACAAGGCATGTTGATTGGTAGCTTCCTCATGTTCAACATTGGAGGGGAAGAGCTTGTTGATCAACATCCATGTTCTCTTCCATCTCACAAATTATCTCCTTTTCTTTGAAGTCAACTTGAGTTGAATTGATCCATGGTTTAAGATAGTGAAGAGAGAAACTTTATGAAGATTAAGAACTAGATTCTTAAGCATTCTACATTATGTTTCAAGAATATCCAATTTTTATCTTTGGTGAAAAAAAATATTCATAATTATTACACTTTGAGATGGACATTGGTGTTTGTTTTCATGGACTTATCATTGAAAATATGAATGCTCTATTGTTTTGAGCGGTGTCTTCCTATTAATAAAGAGTTCTTCTAATATCATATATTGATGTCATTCATAATTTTTTATTTCACAAAACTATCATTGAAGACGAAAAAATGAAATAAAAATCTATCTAATTAAAATTATTATCAACCCACAAAGTAAGTTTAACCTCCACAATAAACCAAGAAAAAAAACTATTGATTACCCTAACTAAAAATTCCCAAAATAAGATTCCAAACATAACTAGACCAAATAAATAAAGAAATTTGAAAAACGAAAAAGAAAGCAAAATTAACCTCAAAATAATCTTAAATTTGATTTTTTTTAATTCTGAAATAAATACATCTATCTTCCAAAGATATAAGATTCTTTATAATTATAAAACAATTTAAAAAATTCTGAATAGTAAATTTAATAATGTAACACTAGTATTGAAAATTTAAAAATTTCTAAATATTAAATTTACTAATGTAACATCAATATTGAAAAATACAGGAAGTTGTGAGCATGAGGACAAGAGCTTTGGTACATGGGCATATTTGACCCATCATTCTATAGATAGTCCAATGTCATCACCACTTTGACGAAACCATAAACTATCCATAAAATAAAACTTAGATACACTCAAAAAAATCACAAACACTGAATGTGGCATGACAAATAAACAAAGACTCGGAGAAACAACCAGACTCCATTAATACCTCCACTAACTTATTTTCCACGTCCACGTAAGCATTTTGGAATCCTAAAAGCAATGAGAAGAAAAGTTGAACGAACAGTATAAAAAAGAAGATGAATAATGGAATGAGCCATCCATGTCTATCCCCACCCACAAGTCCAAGTCAGCCTCGTGGAATCCTAACGCCAATCGCACGAAAACTTAAACAAACATTATTGAAAAGGCAAATTCTTAATGAAGGATATGCCTATCTAAACACTGATTGACACGTGTCAAGTCTTTCAGCGATGGAGTCCTAACGATCAACATCGCCAGCCAACGAACGAAAGCCACGTGTTTTTCTTGACCCACAAGGAAGAACAACTGCCGGATTAGCTGCCAGCGAGTCATCCCCACGCATCAGCAAGACACGTCATGTACTTGTCTTTAATGAGATTATGACTACAATTTTAATCGACCTTATGTTTCAGTGTGCATAGCTTTTATTGGGTGGAGTATGTAGTATGTGTAGTAAACCAATTGCGTAGAGCTTTGATTTTATAGTTATGAATCTTTGTGAAAAACTTACTACCAATTGCATAGAGCTTTGATTTTATAGTTATGAATCTTTGTGAAAAACTATGTATGTCTTGGAGAACATAATGATTAATTTTGTTAGTTTCTATTGTGTAAAGTGCTTCATTGGGTATTGTTAAACGGGGAACATATGCATTTGTATTATGCAAATTTGTGGTTTCGATAGACACTGCTTTCTCTTTTCCCTTTTTTTCCCTTTTTTGTTGTCACCATGTGATCCGGGAATAATGCCTGTTATTTTCTTTTAATCCAATTCTGATTGTTATAGAAATTATGATTATTTTTTCATATTCGGATATGGGTTGCATTGCATTTCTTATTGTCACTTCCGCTAGTTGTATGTCGTCGATATTGCATCGAAATCATTGGAACGATTAAAAATCTAGAGAGAAATATATCTAGATGACGATTATGACGGTTACAAATGTAGTCGTTAATATTTCATTCTTTTGCTTTGCCTATTAACATATCAGTTATCACTGAACAATAGTTCATAGTGAAATTAAAATATTTTTTGAAACGTAATTGTTAAAGTATAAATGAACATGCATGATTGCTAAAGCATCAATGGAGAAGCATTTGTTTACAATGGAGAAGCATTTGTTTATTGTTAACTAGATTGTTAATCGTCTCAATGTGTTCGATGCAATATTGACGACGAGCGTAGCCTCCACTTTGTTAAAATCTTTATGCAAAGAGAATCAATTAATTAATGGAAATATTCATTTAGTATTTAGCGGAAATACCATAAATTTGTCATTATGTTGCTTTATATACAAATATATGATACGTCCCTAGATAGATCGTAATCAAGATGAATTGTTATCTAGATTTTTAATCGTCCTAATCATTATCTAGATATAGTAAGCAATTTAACGTAATTTGCATCCAAATATGAATGAATTACCATAACTACTATAATATTGAGAATTGAATTGAAAGAAAATAACTGACATTATTTCTGAATCACAATTTAATCATTCTCGTAGATTTTTAATCATCTCAATGCCTTCGATAGAATATTGATGACGTACAACCAACGGAATAAACATTAATCAATGTCACACAACCCATATCCGGATACAAAACAATTATCATAATTGCTATAATAATCACAATTGAATTTAAATAAAACAGTGGGTGCTATTCCTAAATCACTTGCTAACAACACCAAAAAAAAAATAAAAAAAATCGATGTCTACCAAGACCAAAATTTGCCTCGAAAGTCATTTTTTGGTGGAATCCTGCTATTTTTTTTCCAAGGAAAAACCAACCAAAGGAGCGTTTAAATTCAGGAAAAATTATGGTCGCAAGAATTGCTATAACTTTTAGAAATGGCAAGTGTAAGTTATCCTTTTTGAAGTGAACTAAAAAAACAAAATCACATAATTTGCACACATAAGTATATCGATCTAGATCTACAAGTACTAATGATAAATCCAGTGTAATAATCATCTATCGAAAATGCCAAGTCATGTGAATTTTCTACAACTATAAAACTACATCGAATGGAACAAACCCAACAAATGAACCGAATAGTGCAACAATCACACCAACAATAGATAATCCCATAATATTAATTCGAAGAAGAGTTAAAATATCTACAACAACCAAGAGCTTACATTGTTTGTCGATTTGCTATGATCCAAATGCACCAGGACGCTCCAAAGAGAAGCCCTATAATTACTAGGAGACCCTACTCGATCATAATGTTTTGTGCTGAGAATATGGGCATATCATGCAATGCCATTGCACCAGAAATGTTGCATTTGTGATTAATGGTGATATCATATCCCCATATCCTCAACACATAATACTATAATTGACAATATAAAAAATGTGTTCAATGATCCATCGTATTGATTGAATGAAAGTAAGTTTTACAAAGTAGAATCTTATTAATGATTCAACTCATAATGTTTTGTGTTGGAAATATGGGCAGATGATGCACTCCCAATGCACCAAAAATCTTGTTTGATGAAAAAATGAACACTTTGAACAATTTATTATTAATGGTGATATCATATGCCCATATCGTTAGCATATAAATTATAATAAAAAAAATAAACAATTTGGTCAATGATACAACAACAAAATGAAAAAATTTGGCCAATGGTCCATCACATTGTTTGAATGCAAGTAAGTTTTACAAAATCGAACCTTATTAATCATGAAGAGTTTCTATGTTATTTAGGATGAAACAATGATGTTTCTTATTTAATGTTTATCAATTCATTGGAGGTTGTGCTCTTCACATAGTGAAAACTTTGTTTATAGTTATCTTTGTGTAAATAGGCATATTTGCAGAACTGCAGAGGAAATGCATTCTACGGAAGAAATTTTCAACATTTCACTTTGCACAATCATAGACCTTCCCCATAATTCATACACACTTGAAGTCCTAAAATTGTTTTTTAATCACAAAAATTACAAAAAATGCTTTTAGTTTTTTTAATGACAACAGCCCCACATAATCAACTTCTTTTGCGCTAAAGACATTGCTAATTAACCAATTAAAGGTTGTGCTATCATAATGAAATCTCTCCACTTTTGTAATTTCTTTCTTTCCACACAGTTTTTCAACATTATTATTATTATTATATATTATTGGTAATATTTTAATTCTAAACATTGCTAAATAATTTACTAAACGTTGTACCATGTACAGGAAAAAAACTCGGCAAAATGAAATCTGTTCAAATCTTTAATCTCATAAAATGCAAACTAAAAAAGCCTTACCTTAAGCAAGTTTGTATATATGTAATAAGAAAATGTGAAATATCATTACATTACGAATTAAAGTTAGAAAGTTCCCTCTGCACCTACATTCTCTCACACATATCTCGTTCTCCGCACATCCTTGATTTAGCATAGCTAAATCTTTAAAAGTTTTAAATGAAAAATAGTTTAAAATTAATTTTCAGTCTGCGCCCCCATTCTTGCGTATGTTACCAATTATCCACACAGTAAACGCTTCGCACAAGGAAAGTTTTACAAGAGCAAATAGAATAATACTAATTCTAAATTTTCTCTTAGTAAAATTAATTATGTATCGATGACATAATTTCCTTCTGCACCTCCATTTTCTCGCTCATACGTCGGTCTTCACACATCCTTAGGACAATGAACATTTATACTCTGCAGACTCAAAGCCAACATTAATAGTAAAGATAGAGACTAAAAATCAAGGAAAGCTACATAGACGGTATATTTGCATTGCTAAAGTGAATTTGTAAACCTATAATCAGGGATTAAAACTATAATTCGGCAAGTTTATTGGCAACTGTAACACAAATTGAAGTCTATGGAATGTGATTCTGGAGTTGTAGAGAAAGACTTTAGTGCTTCTTTAGCTAGAAAAGTTGATACTCTAGAATTTCTCATCGATTTGGTCTTAAAGCATACTTAAATGATTAAATTTGAAGCATAGGTCCATTTTGACCTTCTAAATCAGAACATGGCAATATTGGAATTGAAGATGGAGTGACTGCAGTTGGAAAACGAAACATTGAGTTTTTGTATAGGTAATTTGGCATAGGCAGAGAATGTCAATGTTGAAGAGGATGCTAATAGAAGAAATGATGATATCGTGGCCATTGATCAAGGTTCTCCCCCTTCTCAACTTGAGCCAGAAGTTAATGAAGCCCATGTTGATTCTGATATCGAGGATATGTTGTAATTTACATAGTTGTTTGGTTTTTTTTTCATTAATAAAGCAAATCAGTTTAGAATAACTTCTACAACCCAATTGTGAACAATGTCAAATTTTCTTCGAATTTTTGAATTGTGCATCAATTCGAAAATAACAATTAATTTCCATGCATGACATTTATCTGTGTTGCTATAAATCGACATACATATCCCATCTTCTGCACAATCAAAGCTCCGCACAATGAAAAATAATAATAATAACATATTAACATTAATAGCTTAACATTAATTTCTTTATGCATCCCTTGTTCTTCCTAAAATACCTCGTCCTAATTTCGTTGCTTGTTTTTACTTTTTGATAGTGTCTTACCATTTTAGTAATATGTGTTTATGCTTATTATCTTCACTACTATTATTACAACGATTACGCAATATAATATGCCATAAACACAATCATTTATTGGCTAAAAATCGCTACAATAGGAAACACTAAAATTGATAAATGAAATTTGATATTGTGCATGGATTTGATCTTTCCGCACTTACTCTTTGTATCCAAACAACACTTTTGTAGGTGTTCGGAGAAAAAATACAGGGTACAAAGTACTTAGTGCAAAAGAAAATATTTTCACTTAAGAGCATAAGAGCATAAAGTTTATTAAAGTTAACATGCCCATACTCCATGGGCCCTTGTGCGAAGATTTAACTACGCGGAGCGACGTCAAAGTGCAGATGTATGTGAATGCAAAGGTTTATGTTCCGTGTTCCACACACCATCTTTCCACACATACTTGAAATCGTTATGTTGTCATTTCAAAGAAAGAAGACCGACTTCTAATGTAATTGTAATAACAATTGTAATAATCATGCAATCCAAAGAACTTCTTCATCCCAAGTAGCCATGCTTCTGCATCTTCTGGTTTCTTCACATCCCCATCAAAAGTAGGAGGCTTGGATTTCTTGAACTCTTTTGGAAATACTTCTTCCCACTCCTTGTATAAGGATTCCAACGGTAATGATGATGATGTCTCTCAGAACTGGAACTATAATAGAATCCATGAACACTACCTATCCTATCAGGTGTATCCAACCATATGCCACTTTTGACTGTATCATCCTTGTCCAATATGTATCCTTATCGAGACTTGCTACGGTATGCCCCATTAGTCCTTTCCTCCTAGCCATGATTGATCCTCAGTTGTTCATATCTCTGAAAATTTGAAAGACTCCAAAGAATGATTGCATTAACCTTTGCTTGTTTTTCTTGAGCTCTAGCAAGTCTTTCATTTGACTCAACCAACTTGTTATTGTCTTCCTCGCAACTTTTGATCTTTGCCTTCAAACTTCTCAATGTATCTGCTATGTCAAGATAATACTCATCTTCTTGTTGTTTAATTGATCTGTAAGGAAATTCACGTGAATTATAATCCACCATTCGGCACATCATCTTCGATCTTCTATCCCCTACAAACATGTCATGTTAGATAAACCAAATACAGACATAATCAAATCACACCTCTATGAATTTTAGGGGAGGCTATCTCGTCCACAAAATCAATCCATATTAGCACAATATATATACATCATGACACCAACATATCAACATTTCAACCTCATAACACACCAACATCATCATGATAACACAAAACACAATAATGATCACCACAATTCATGTCTGACCTACTATGCATGATAACCATACAAATCACAATGAATGCATAACAAACACATTGAAAACAAACATGCATGCATAACAATCACATCTATCCCATCTAGTCCAAATGTTTGAACTTTGAAGCTCTAATACCAACCTGTAACCACACCACCCCACATTTACCCAAATTCACAAGCTTGCCAGGGTTAACATGAGACGAGTATCACTATGATATTACCCGACCTCCAAGTTCCAGTTATGGAAGTGGGGTCGACAAATCGACGAAAAACTGACATCCCTCAGAGACCATAGACCATTCAGGAGGCTGCAAACCACCCTAAGTGGTCAATCCCTGCGCTTGACCTCTATTTCACTAGGGAAACTCCCCAACCACACACACAACAAACACCAGTGCGGTTATGAGGTCCCAACCGCACACATAGGCCCGCCTCCATGTGGTTATGACCAAATTTCCTGAGTTCAGTGCCAACGGTTTCGAGATTTGAGCCACTTTTTCATGCTAGCCTCCAGACCACTGCCCAAAATTGCCTATAACTTTCCATAATGCAATCAAAGGTAATGACAATGCTAATCAATCAAAACTCAAGCAAGAACTTGAACTAGACCTGCCTAATCCACGATAGACATTTTGTCAAACATATGGTAAACATATAAGTTACAGATCATGAATGCATATCTGATCATAAACTAATAATCTTCATATGAGAATCACCAAGAAGGCTTTATGCCATCTCTATCTAGTTGCAATAACACTTGTTAGTCCATGCATTCATTAACCATCCAGTAACTTAACAAATCATGAACAAGAGCCATAGCTAGAGTACATCATAAACAAACATATAACCAGAATAGAAACCACGCAAATAAACCATAAAATCATCATGATAATCAATACAAATGCTCATAGATCACAATAGGAAAATATCTCATATTAACATATGAAATTTCCAACCAAGTTAGGGACTTCCATGTACCACCCGACCATATATTGGGTTGAACCAAATCTCTCTTTCATCTAATCACCCTTATTCCATATCCCAAGCAAGAATGTGGGGTCATAAGGACTAAACCATAATAAAACCAACTAGGGCTTCTAGATGCCAAACCACCTCAACCATCAACCACAATTATATCACCTCTACGATCCAAAGATCAGTAACGTCAACTAGATCGGTATCTACCCAAGTTGTCTAGGGCTCCAGGAACTAGTAACTCAACCCACATCCTTCCAAGGCTCCAGAGATTTTGTTCCAACCCATGACTCCAGGGACTAGTAACTCAACCCACAAGGCTTCAGAGCGTCTGTCCCAATCGACAAGCTCTAGGAACTAGTATCTCAACCCAAGTTGTTCTAGGGATCTAGAGCATTTGTTCCAACCCACAACCATAGAGAACCTAGGAACCAATAAAAAAACCAAGTGGGAAACCCACAACACCATGGCTATCCAAGAAATGGCAAAGCAAGGATGAAACCACTGTCAATCCAAACAAAGCTCCATGACAATGACAACACATAACCAAAGAATCACATGCATATATCATGCATCCGAAAAACAACAAGGAGATCATACATGCAACCTATTACCTACAAAGCAATCTAGTTGTAGCTTCTGTTCCAACTATCTCCTTGTGCTTCCCTACTTTCCTTTATTTTCTTTCTCCAATTCAAGTGAATGCTAGAATGCTCCAGGCATGCTCTAAGAATGATCTAAGTGGTAAGAGTATGATAGAATGAGAGTGTGTTCAACTCAAAATTGTAAAAAGCTATTAATTGTTTCTCCGAAGCCTTTTTATCATTGATGCCTCTATTTTCTTCATTTTCCTTCATTTTTCCTCTAGTTTCCCTTGCATGCAAATTTGTGTCTCTTCACCTTCATTTTCTCTTATTTTCCTTTATTTTTCATAATTAAATGCCAGTTATTGTCTCTTACCTTTTCCAATGCCTTTGAAAATTTCCATAGCCATTATTAATCTTCAAGTGATGCCCACTATAGTGTTTTCCGCACAATAAACTTGGAATACATGTCCCATGACCTTGGTCTTATTTTATTTACATGGAAAATCAACCAGTTGTTGTTACATCAGTAGTCAATTGAGTAAAAGTTTTGCAGACAATACACAAAGTTGTGTACAAAACCACATTTCATTGAGAAGAAGCTTTGTTTATAGGAGAAGTAGAAGTGTGGATAATGTTCATTGCGTGGAAGAAGCTTTCAAGTTTTCATTCTGTAGATGATAACATTGTTTATGCTTATATTATTGATAATATTTAATTGTAAATAATGTATACTATTGCTATTTAAGTAATTTTGTCCAAAATCACATTAATATTGAATGTCGACAACACTTATTCTACATTTCTTGCTCCTCACAATGATGTTTTCACAACTTCCTCCGCACACACTACATCTAGACATGTTAACTTCACATATGCTCTGGGCTAGACTCCACCAGAGCGAGTAGCTATTTTAGTAAGCGATTGACATATACAATGTTATTGATAGTATTTTAATTGTAAATTATTCTTATTTTCGTATTTTTGAATATTTCAAATATCTATATGTTTGAGCTATTATATGGAAGTCCTCTTTGTGCAAATGTCCACACTTTGCACTAAACACTTTTATTGCTAATACTTTAGTTATAGATAATGCATATCAATAGTCAATTGAGTAAAAGTTGTGTGAAGTGCACGGAAATTTGTGTACAAAACCACATTTCATTGAGCACAAGCTTTTTTTATAGAACATGCAGGAGTGTTGAGAAGTACAGATGCTCTGTACATCCGCATAATGAGTTTCTTCTACACTGTATTATCTGTATTATCAAATGACTCAACTCTGACTTTAATTTTATATGTTTTTAACGAGATGTAATCTTAATTTTCTAATAATAAAATATTAGAAATTAAGGCTCTTTGTACAGACTACGAACAACCGCACAACGAAATCTTGAAATCTTTTTTCGTAGAATGGGCTTTTTAATTATTATTTTGGAACATTTTCCGCAAGCACAAAAGTAGTTGTGCGGAAGGAGGAAGTGTAGATCTTATGTGAATGTTTTGTGAAAAGTTTATTAAAATAATAAATATACAAATCCCTTTTTTAATTCTTATTTAGGGACATATTTCACAACAGATAATCATTAGTTAATAACCGTTAAATGCCAATGACTCAAGGCGTTATTTAGTGGAGAAGTAGTTGTGTGGACAAAGTTGTACGGAGATGGTTATTTTACGAGCTTCAACTTCAAAAAGATTATTGTACGGGAGGAGGTTCAATGTGAGGAGGTCCACACAATGAGCTGAACTTCCGCACATTAAACTTCCTTCAACACAATAATCTTCCTTCCCCAAAATTTTACACAAGAGAGCATTACTTTATTTAAATACCATATCCATGTGAAAGTGTCAACCAAGTTGTGTAGAAGTGATTGTGTGTTAGAGCTTTCAGCTTCATCTTATTTTATTTTAATTAAAACATATAGTGATTATGAACAAAAGGAAAAATAATAATCATGCCACAACGGATAATTCCTAAGTCTATGTGACGTATAAATAAATTCCCTTACTTTAGTTGAGTGCCTAAAGGTGATGGCTAACGATGAAATGCACAACAAATATTGCCTTGATCAGTTAATTAGTGGTAGACATAGGGAATTTCTTCATTACACACAATAATCTTCCTTCCCCATAGTTTTGCACGAGAGAGAATTACTTTATTTAAATACCATATCCATATGAAGGTGTCGACAAAGTTGTGCAGAAGTGGTCAACTAGCTCTGCCGATGAAGCTTTGTGAAACCAAAATAAGATGTTGGAAGGTTGCTTTCGTTGCAAATGTCGAATAATAAAAACGAAATGTGAACCCCACATTAACGATTCACATTTTCTGATTTCTAGTTCGCAATTGGTAGTTTCTTAGTTGATTATCATGATTACAGTTAGTTCGAACTTGTTTTGTAAGGTAAATACAAATGACGAATCATTGTGTAGATAAATGCAGATGCTCTGCACTTTAATTTTATAATTATGAGCAAGAGGAAAAACAGTTACTAATTATGTGAAAGAAGTTATGCGGAAGTGGAAGAAGATGTGTGTGGATTCTGTTATGTGTGTGCGGAGAGGACAATAACGACAAATTGCAAGTACAAAAATCATTCTTTTTAATAACGAATAAACAACAAAATGACTAGTTGTGCGGAGAAAGCTATGTGGAAACGAAAGAAGATGTGTGGCTATGCAGAAATAAAAGAAGATGTGTGGAGTTGGCTTTTGTTGTGCATGTGTGGAGGCATCAATAACGACATATTGCAAATGCATGAAGTATTCTCGAATAAGGAACGCTAACAATGAAATACACAACAAATGTTGTCTTGATCAATTATTTAGCGATAGAGGAAGGGACTATGTTGCATCACAACTATTCCCCTTGTTTGTTTATTTATTTATTCTTAAATGAGATGTTAGGGAGGATTCAGGTTGGTTAGGGATTGGGGGTTGTGTGTGCATGAATGTTGTCCCAACGAGTATCAATGGTAGTATTTTAGTGATGCACCCCCTAAATTATCAAAACAGGTAGGAGAATAATGCAAGTTAATCATGATGATATGTTTGGATTAATGGTGTTTGGTTTTGGAAGCAAGACAATAATTATTTTAGTGAGTGGAGGGTTGCAAGCGTCATTAACATGCTCACTACCTTCCCTACTTCTCATTTTGATCATTCATTCCAAATGAAGTGGGATGCATATTCTGTACAAGTGTAAAATTTTGCATGCATCAATGGTATAGGTTTCAATTTCAAAATGTTTTATGGCCACTCATGGCTCTCGCCTCCCACATTATAGGTTTATTGCAAGATAAGGACACTAAGGTGGCAAATTTCATCAATTCCATGTTTGTTGGCTATGTTTGATTATTTCCTTTTGAGGCAATTGTTTTTCTCTAATCTCTGATCAAAAAGCTTGCTAGTAATGTTTCTCGTTTCCTAGCTTTGTCTTTTCTTATCCCTTCACTTTCCATTTTTTGATATAGAACTTTCCCTATCCCCTAGTCTTTTTAGCTCTCTCCTCATTCCTTGCTCTTTAGGACCTTCCTAGATCCAACCTCTCATCGTATTTATACTTTCTTCGCTATCCCCCATTTATGTTCATCGTTCTTTGGCCTTCGCTTTCACTCCCTACGTTGCCCCCTTACATCTTAAGCCTAATTCAATTCTCGGATTGGTGGGAACAATGCCAAGGAAACGTGCTAAGAGCCAATGTGGCATTGCCTATTATAAGGATAATGGTGGCTCAAAAGGCTAGCAGAGGGTGGAATCCTTTCTGAGGCTTTTCTACTCTCATATGCCCCATTATATCTAGGATAAAATCGCTAAGGCTAAAAGGAAAATTGTTGGTGAACATGGTTGCCTGATTGATACTGAGGTGGCAAGTGAAATCGATGATTGGGTTCCTAATGTTGGCCACACTTATGGCCTTTTCAGTAAGTATATGTACATGATGGATATCTGTTGGCACTTAAAGATGTTGTTGGGGAGGGTCATGTTGGCCTGTAACAAAGCCATTAGAGAGATCCAGCTTATGCTTAATGAACTTCAACTCTCTATGCAAGGTTTGGATAAACATTTGTAGCACATTGAAGCTCATTTGGACCTCCTTCAGACCCAGGCTACTCACTATGTAACTATAAATAACCAATTGTAATAGAAGAACCAAAATCCCCTAGACTAGATGATGGTTTCTGTTAACATCACTTTTATTCATTTTCCATATTGGTCCTTTAGTTTTGTATAGTTGCAATAACAAGCTATATGACTTAGGACAAACTTGTTGTAATTTTGATATCTACCAACTTTATTAATTTTTGGATGCTGAAAAAACTTTGGTTTTTCCAATGGTTCGGTTTCCCTTGTGGTAGACCAAAGCAAACCACAATATGTTTTTATGAATGGATTTAAGAAATGAAATGATTTTGCTTACAAAAACAAGCATTATTTTAAATTAAAATCATTATTTGATCTTAGAGTGTGACCTTATATTATATTTAATTAGTTAAGAGTTTATCTTTCTCAAACACAAGAAAACAATTTACAGTCTAAAACCTGGAGTCATCTTAAAAGAGTAGAAGTTTGCTCCATTACAAACCACTATTTAGTTATTATATGTGTCCAAGTATTGTTTGCACACAATGATGCAATGATACACTTGAGTCTTGAGATTGTATTGATAAATCTTGGATTGACATCCTAAGTATTGCAAATGCTTAATTAAGGTGTTTTTTAACTATTCTACATTTTGAAACTTTTGACTAGAATTCAGTGAAACAATTTTTGACGAGATTGTTTTTTAGTTATTTAAAATCTGTTTTCAATACATAAATGAATTTAGCTCCCTAAAAAACCCGAGGGCACTCGGTTTGTGCAGAGTTCACAAATAAAACTTGTGATTCCAACAAATTCCTCTCATGTTCTAAACATTTGTTACCAAAAAATATGTCCCAAAAACTTCCCAAAAATAAAAAATAAAATAAATTAATCCATTTCAAAAAATTTGTGAAAAATCATAATAACTATTATTTACCTATTTTTTAAGAATAATAATAATTATAAAACTTAGTTATACATATTTATTTTATCAAATGATTTAAACTATTAAAATTATATAAATTAAAAATTTAATCTTGTTGAAAAAATAAATTCATTAAGTCAGTTTATTTTATAACCATAAAATATATCAAAAATATTATAGAATAAATTATTAATATGGAAAAATATCCTCACACGTCTCTACCAAAATAAATGTTATGAAAAACGATATCATAAGATAACACAAAACATATCACAAGAATATTTTTATTTTTTATTATTTGTTTTTAAATCAATATTTCCTTTAATAGATTTGAGATAATTTCCTTTATTGGATAAAGCTTGCCCTTAGATGTGGATCCAAGGCGGGCCCTAAAATTCTGAAGGATGGACTTAGGATAAACTCTTTGAACCACAGATTCTTTGGAATGCCCCAAGTTACTCATCTACCATGTATATCTCTTCGTTCATTGAAAAATGAAAATTGGAATTTATTAAGTAGATAAGGGTTAACGGAAGTATGCGGCCAGACTTATTTGTTTTTAGTTAATTTTTTTAATAATTAAGATGGATATTTTTACTTCATATCATTTAATTTTCCATATTATTTTTCTTAAGGAATTTAGACTTCTGTGATCCATAACATTGTTAAGATAGTCTTCGGCAAAATCACATAACCGATCTTTTGTCGACGCGTTTCGAACCAACCAGTGTGGTTCAATGAAACGCGTCGACAAAAGATTGGTTATGTAATTTTGCCGAAGACTATCTTAACAAAATTATCTTTCTTTTTAATGTAGGTTCATTTAATAAAACGCAAGGTGCAAATATCTTTAAATGCATAGCTAGAATGATTTAGTATTGATTCAATGCCTAGTTTTTAGACCAGGTGAGTTTGTTGTTCAAACGTTTTAAACTTTAGATACGTTGCTTTCCGTAAAAAGATCTGAAGTCTTCATGCTTAATACAAAATTTCTATTAAAATATTCGCATTACATCATTATTATGATGCGCTTTATATCATTATTATGATGCTTTGTTCAAGTTTAATTTCTATATTTTAAAATTATTTTTTTTAAAAGTAAAATTATATAAATAATGGTATAATTTAATTAATTAATGAAATGGTTTTTTTATATCAATTTTACAATATAATTTTTTGTAAAATTGTGATTTTTTTATTGTTTTAAATGCGTTTTTGAATATATAAATGGATTCAACATCTTAAAAAATCTTAAAACATTCTATCTTTAAATTAAACAACTTAAATTTTTAATTTTTAAAAATATTTATAGATTTTAGACAAAATTGGTCACAAAAAGTGCTTAATGAAAAAAACCATTTTATCTATTAGTTAAATGAGTTGTCTTTAGTGCGGCTTTTTGAAAGATTTTCGGGTGGGTTTTTCTTGTCTAATTTCTCTGGAATCTAGCAAGAATTTATTGAAATCACAAGTTTGATGGGTAACCCCTACACAATCGAAGTGCCCTAGAGTTTTTCAAGGTGCTGAATACTTATATACAGTCAAAAAATCACTTTAAATAACACAAATCAAGATTTCACCTCAAAAATTTTCCATAACACAAAAAAATCTAAAAATTCATACTAAGAACAACTCATTAATTAAATTACAAAATAAATAATTAAATAATAAAAATTACAAATCTCCCTTTTCTGAATTTAAAAATTAAAAATCTCCCCTTTCTAAAATTTTTCTATTCATTAGTCACATGTTAAAATTGAATTATTCAGATAACCTAGAACTTTGTGATTGACATGACACCTAGAAAAATAAAAAATTAAATCGCACAAAACTATTTGTATATGGTGTGTAACAACCTTCAGGGTAAATGTGCATATAAACAACATAATAGGAATAGAAATACAATAAACATATCAGCCATCAAAATCCATATATACATCAGTGCATTTGCACATGAAAATCAAGGGAATGAATTTTTTTTCATTATAAATGCAATGAACCAAGCGAAGATGGGACTACCACGTTCCACCCGACCATAGATTGGCTGAGCCAAGTCTCTCTTCAAAAGCAAAAAGAATTCTTTTTCTTTTCAAATTTGATGCACGGTTACCCCTGCTTACACCCACAGTACGCATGTCAAATGCATCCACACATCTGTCCTAGGTATTTAACTCTCTAAGGAGTCAAATCTACAACCTCTAATGGTTAAGGCCCTATTCATCAGTTCCTTTATATCGGAACTAAATCACCCCATTTAAACCTTCTATTAGGACTATTTACCTCCTCATAACCTTCATTATCCCTTTTATTAAAACCTTTCTCAATCTCTCTTATCGGGACTGTTAAAACCCTTCGTAACCTTTATACAATCCTTTAAGCCCACACATATATATATATATATATATATATATATATATATATATATATATATATATATATATATAACCTTTCCCTTTAACATTGGTTACATATATATTTATACATAAAACATTTCATTGGAGTTATTTTCCTTTATAACCCATTTACAAAGGAAAATATACAAAACACACCTTTTTTTGGCTCGGTACAGTCTCTGCACAGATCCCGAGGCTACCTTTATCGCAATCGGGGATCGCTCCTCCGCGACACACCATATATATATATATATATATATATATATATATATATATATATATATATATATATATCTCATCACCCCTTTCCCTCTGATATGCGACTATCAGAACGATAATATATGTTTTAGCCTTGAAAGACTCGGCACAACCACTTTGTCACAATACACATGAATGCATAGAAACACATGGAAACTCTGCTTCGAACCCTTTGTTCGAACTTCAAAAACAATTCACCCGGATCTATATATCCGTCGAGTCCGCTCTTTGCTCCAACCCTTTCCGCTGTTCCAATCGCCCAACCTCTGATCGCCGACTTATCGCTATCGGCGTATCGCATTCTACCATATCGGCGCTATCGCACTGTCCCTTGATTGCTCCGATATGCGATTAGTAATTAGATTTGTACCATCGATCTGAATCTCGATCCGATGGTCCACACTTAATCGCGTGATCGCGATCGCTCCGATTTGAAGGCCGTTCCGATGTCTCCAAAAGGATTCCGCCGATGCGACTAAATCCTGGCCGTTGATCTTAAAGATCCAACGGCTGCTGTGCGCTGATACTTCACTTCACTGTTCTTCCACTTCACTTAAATTTTACGCCATTTCTTCAGGTTTCTATGGTTTCCGGGTTTTCCAAAGGTTTCGCCTTACGCTCTTCTGCTGCTCAATTCATTCCCACTTGAGCTTAACTCCGCATTCTCCTTTAATCAATGTCACTTCAAAGCATTTCCTGATCCTTCAAGTGGATTCAATGATCCATTATGACTCCTCTGAATCGCTCTTCTCCTCTGCATGTTCTTCAGAACTCTGCCTGCAACCCCTGTTACAGAACCTATGAATTCACACATCAATCAATCATTACATACTTATTCATTCACATATTCACAAAGTTCCCAAATGAACCTCTGTATATAAATATGAACAATTCATTACATTCGATACTCTCTGTCTCTCACAGGCCTGATCTTCAATATCAGTGGCCTCCTCCTTGCACTCTGCCCATAGGCTTACATTTATACCAGAAAGGTTCGTTGAACTAATCCTGGTTCGACTCCTAAATCTACTGAACTGACTCCTAAATCCTCTATCCTCTACATCCACTTCTAATCTCCATTTAATTCCTAAGAGCTCTCCTTAGTTCCTCGAATCATGGAACTGTTTAAAGAGTCCTAATTGACTTTAGACTCTTTTGTCATTATTTCCCACTCATGTTCTCATTTATTTGAGAGCATTTACAAACATCTCACATTATCTAATTAAATCACTTAAAATCCTAAATATTACATTAACTTGAGACTTAGGAAACTAATTTCCCTAAAACACATTACCCCCCTATGTCTACTTAATTACAATGATTTTCTCTTGGGTTGAATGCTCCTGCATCAAAATTCCAATGCAATCCTAGTCTTCAAGATGCTAACTACCGTAACATATTGATGCAGCAAACTAGAATTTTGTACTTTTCATGAAATGACAAAATGAATTTCTCATAAAACACTTCATTGGAAAAGTTTCGAGGCAATCGATTCTCAAGCAAATGAAAAACACAAAAAGAGAATCTCTTTCAAACTAATGACAAAATGGCTTTACCAAAAACAAGACAAGCAAAGAAATCTATGCTGGAAAAGAGACATTTAGACAAGCAAACGAAAACTTTTCAAACTTGTGTAATGGAGGTCAAAGCTATAGAAGGACCATAAACGAAATGCAAGGAGTAAATGCACCAACAAATTGACTCACTGAGTTCACAATCAGCTGAATGGATGAAAATCTAAATGCCCTAGTGCCACTAACCATCCAAAGACCCAAGAAATCAAGTGAAAATATGGCAAATCAACAAGCAAACAAACCAAATTAAAAGCAACTTTCTAGTCAGGGAGAAGACAGTCTAAACAACTTACAGGGTAGAAATCATGAGAGAAAAACACACTGGCCAAGATTTGGGGTAAACCCTAATCTTCACTTACAGGCATTGGCACGATGGCCTAACTGATAACGAGTGCCGGAAGTGGGTCGAAACGACTGTTCCTCAGCATATCGTGCTGATCGGCACGACTATTGGTGAATTAAGTGCGTTGAGCGAGGATGCAAAGAAAAAAAATAAAAAATTTCAAAAGTTGGGACCAGACTTGCTACTATGAATTTCAAACCCAAAGCAGTAAGCAAAGGAAAACAAACAGAACAAAAGGGAAATGGCGAAACTAGAAAAGTTCACACAAAACCATGAAATTCCAAGCAACAAATAGAAGGATTGGTTCCCCAGTGGAGTCGCCAATTTGTGGTGAAGTAAACTTATAAGTGTAGACACAAACAATTCCTCTAGTCCAATAGCGGGTCTAGCCACTAACAATACATTCTTTAGAAGATCTACTTAGGTTAGAACCAATTAAGAGGGCCTACCTCTTAGTATGCTTATCTCGTTTGGTGATGACCTTGCTTGCTCGCTCCAGCTATCTCTTGTTTCCTTCTTCGAACACCTGAAACAAGTAAACAACAGCAAACAACAACTGTGATAATAGACAAATTGTAATTCAACCTACTTAACAAGTCAAGAAGTATTAAGCCATAAACATGTGAGATGACACATTATGTAGGAAATCAATTGATAGTTGCATATATATTAAATCAAGAAGAGATTACAACCATTGTCTTGACGTTGTTATTCTCCTCCGACAAAACCAGGTTCCCACACACTTCCGTTAGCATTCCATGATGGCCTCAACAATGATAGTTTTAAGGCTCTTCCCTTTAGGCTTCACACTAAACCAAATTCACACTTCTCCCTCACACACAACTAGAGAGCTACAACTATGAATAGCTTGTTGTTTACTCCAAACTTAATTAGCACTAGCACACAAACATTAACACTAGCTTGTGCTTGGGAAAAATGGTGGTTTATATAGCATGAACGGATGGGAGATGGTTCCTCTTCTCATGGGAGAAGGTCTAATCTCTTGAGGTAGTTCCATCTTTATAGGGGAAAGGAGCCCAAACCGACATCCTAGACTCCATCCAGCTCAACCATTTACCAGACTTCCGTTACGAAGCTTCTAGAGCTGGAAGCTTCGACTCCTTATTTTAAAAACTTTCCAAAAGAGGATAGGCACAACTAAAACAAAGCTCAGTCGCTCCGATCGGCACTAGGGACAATGTGAATCCCTACATATCGGCGTGAGGAGGACGAGGGTCATTAGCGCTCATCTTGTAAACTGGGAAAAACAGAAGATTTTTGGGAAATGATGCAAAAGGGTATTTTTCTACTCATGAAGAGGGACACAATGGGAGTTTCTTCATGAAGGGAAAGCATGTAGGGTTCACTGTAGAGGTCCTCTAGGATCAAGGAATGGGGAGTACAGGTACAATGACAAAATTCTATGTAACAGAACTCCAGATAACAAATGTTTGGTTAATGGATCAGTCGGATGTGCTTAGATGGATACATGCTCCTATAGGAAAATACTCTCCAAAGTTTGGCTACATCTACCTTATGGGAAGAAGGGCTTGGGAAGTACAGGATTGGTGGTGGAAACCGCTCTGGAAACTAAAAAGTCCTAAAAAATCAAGACTCTTATGTTGGTGCATCCTGAGAAACAAAATCCCTACATGGGACAACCTTCAAAAGAGAAACAAAATGGGCCCAAGATGGTGCAGCAAAAGCAAGGAAGAATCAGCCCAACACCTCTTTCTGAAGTTTCCTTTCAGTGTTAAGACATGGGAAGAAACAGGGAGACTCTTGTGGAAAACCCAAACTTGGAACGGGGCAAATATAAGTGACGCCTGACATAGATGGTGGAAGTACGTCCCAGAGGAAAATATGAATAATCTCCCTCTGATAATTTCGTGGGGCATTTGGCTGGCCCGAAATAGAAGCATTTTTCAAGATTTGGTGCCTTCTCATTCTCTTATTGTTGTAGAAAGTGCCTTGATTTATGCTCTTTTACCTTCACCAAACCCTATCAAGACACCTAGAATTATAAGAGAAGAACAGATCAGAGGTGACATTCCACAAGCTTACTTTGATGGTGCATCCGATCCAACAATTGTGGCTCGAGTCTTGTCATTTATGAAAACAATAAAAAAATTCAGAAAGCTTCGGTGGGCCTTAGCTCGGGATCAAATAATTTTGCTGAACCACAATCTCTGAAACTTTTTCTATGTTGGATTATTCACATGAGGATGCGATCGATACAAATATTTGGGGATTCACATAATGTTATTAAATGGTTTAACGGAGAACAAAGATGTCAAAATTATATTTTGATTCCATTACTTGAAGAAATATTACATTTGAAACAACATTTTGATTTCATAACTATCTGTCAGATTTACAGGGAGTGGAACACTCAAGCAGACCTCCTTTCTAAGGAGGGTCTGCAATAGGATATGGGCTCCTGGCGCATAACAAAAGTTGATGAAGACAGGATCTGTGTGTCGGATCAACAACCTTATATCTCTTGATGGAATGGGATGTTCATCAAAGAGTTTTTTTGTTTTTAGATATGTTAATTTGTTTTTTGATACTACTGAATTACAGATGACACAAACTCTACATGATGTTACATGTTCTGGCTTTTTGTATTTTTTGAACAGTGTCTAGTTACTAAAGGGTCGTTTTTCTCACTAATGGGGAGGCCCAGGATCTGGTTCTGGCTCTTTTTGATTTTTTAGGTTTGAGTAGTTTTAAAACTCTACGATCAACCCAAAGATGGATTACTATATGTTTTGTTGATGGAGATACAATATTTTGATTGTATCTCCTGTTTTGGATTGTCATAATGCTTAAGGCCTTACTCCTTAAACTGAAGAAATCCATAGTAATCTTCAAACCGTGCACAGACTTTCGTTTTAGAATTGGGGAATGGTGGTGTATATTCGAGATGTATTGCTGTTGTATAGCTTGCCAGGAAACCTCCTCCAGTTAGATGTTTTCACCCCCAGTCGCTAAGCGACCTCGATCCGATGTCTGTAATGGCTTCCTATGGAATGGCTGGAAGAGGTAATCGGTAATTTTTTTCCGAGAATGGAAATCCCGTAGCCTTCCCCTGGAATGTTTTTCAAAATTCCGTGGAGTTATGGTCCGTGTCCTTCATATGACGTGTTTTTGTACTTAAGAGTACTGTCAATCTAGGAACATCCTTCTTTTGTCAAATTGACGGTTAGCTATCGTCATCCTATGCATAGATCCCAAAGCTGGCCTATTTAATTGTGCCTGCATTGTATTGACCAAGCATTCCTTCCAGAGTATTCTTTGCGCTGATCCCTATGTCTGCTCTGAGCCATCCTCCTTAAATTCCCCCCATCTGGCATTCATTTCATCCAGGTGATATGTTCAGTTTTGGATCGGGGGAGGATTAATTTCCTGTACAATCCTAACCTGGAACTTAATTAAGGACGGCGATTTTCTGCCAGTGGTGAGATTTTCTCTAGTTTCAATGGAAGTTGGGTCGGACGCATCTGCCACGGAGGCCATGGTCCGAGCCACCATCCTGGCTGAAAAGGCACGTGAGGTGTCCAAGGTGTCTGCTGCGTGGCAAGCCACAGTGGACGATATGATCGTTAAACCTTCGTGGCATGAGAAGGATGGCCCCCCCTCTAGCCTTCCATATCAGAGCGCATATAACAAAAGGGAATCCCACGTGAAGGAAGGGAGAATGAGTGAACATGCGAACCATTACAATAAAGCCAGAAATCCGGTCAAAACCTCCTCCCCGCCTCAAGCTATCTCTCTGGACAGTTCTCATCTCTCGGAAAGAATTGATAGCCTTCAGAATCTTGCCTTGGTGGGCAGATGGCATTTCCCGAAAATGGACGATGCAGCTATGAGGAAATGGCTCGATGACCGGTGGAAGCCTTTGATTGGTTATACCCCCATCATCTCCCGCCTTATGAAAGAATGGTATTGTTTCCACTTCCTGAAGGCTTCTGATTTAGAGGCTGTCTTCAAGGGTCCCTGGGTATGTGGTAGAAGCTTTCTAGCTCTCTACAGATGGTATATTGGGTTTGATCCTTTAAAAAACACTCCATCAAATAATTTGATTTGGGTTAAACTCCCAAATCTTCCTCTGGAAATGTGGTCCATGGAATCCCTCGCAGAAATAGGAAACTCCATTGGCAGATTTGTTTATGTCGATCCATGGTGCCGAGGAGAAAAAGATAAAAGGATAGCGTGGATTCTCATCGAGAAGGCATATAAAGGGGGATACCCAGATCATATTGAGATTGCGTGGGGGCGCTTCAGAATTAAACAAAGGTTAGATTTTTGGGGTATCCCTTTTAGGTGCTCCTCATGCCACAGAACTGGGCACTTGATAAAAAATTGCAGGCGCCATGCAGTTCCGAAACCAAGGCTGGTCCATCGCAGATTTCGGGTTGATTCTACTATTCCCCTTACAGAGAAGATTTCATCATCCTCAGTAAGTTTATCAACGACCGATCTTATGGATGAACAGACTCTTAAAAATTCGGATCCTAATCTGTCTCAGCAGCTGTCACCCCAGGATCTTTCATATGGGCCTGATATCAGACAGACCTCCTTAGCAAAGCCTGTTTGCCTCGATATAAATAGGTCTTCATCTAATTTTTGCGCGCCCATCCCTGAACCATCGGATGATAAGGCTGTCCCCTCTCCTCCGCCCATGCAATTAAAAGATTTTATTGTCGGCTCCCATCCCATTACGATCTCATCCTCCTCCCCGACGCCGGATAAGAATCTTCTTCCATCCTCAAAAGGCAAAGAGCCTTGGGTGGCAGCCACTCCTTTCAATTCCCCTGAGTCATCTCCGGTTAATAGGTATGACAGTGACATTGATTTCTTGCTTAGTAAAAAATCTCTCGAGCTAGAACCTTTGACCATTCATAAACCGAATAGCCCTGCTTCTCCATTCATAAGCCCAAATTCTGCAAGAAATATTACAGTTAGGAAAAAACACAATGGAGGGAGTCGGCATTTTAGGGGGAGAACGATTGTTTCAGAGTGTGGAGTAAGAAATTTATCACTTATTGATGTCCCCATTCATGATATGACTGATCTACAGCCTCTTAGAGCGAGCATGGCTGGTGAGCCATCCAAATGACTTTTATTGTTTCCATGAATATTAGGGGTTTAGGCGCAAACCCAAAATTCTTGGCGCTAAAGGACATTTTCCATTCAGCTCGACCAAAAATTATTTTAATCCAAGAAACCATGCACAGCAGCCAGGTCTCCATATCTTACTTTAGGAAAATGTTTCCTACATGGTTTATGGTTGCTTCTGAGGCAAGAGGTCTGTCAGGGGGGTTGGCAGTCTTATGGGATCCTGACTGGATCAATGCCAAAGCCTACAAGTGTTTTGCTGGTATACTTATTTCGGCATTTATCAGAGGTCAAAGATTCCATATTAATATTCTGAACACCTATGCACCCTATAAGAACAGACTCCCTTTCTGGGAAAAAATGTTTGCCTCAGAAATTTTTGAACTTGAATCTCTGATGATAGCAGGAGACCTAAATCTAACTTTAAGCTCTGATGAATGTTGGGGTAAATGCAGAAAAAGAGACCCGCTTGCTGACCGTTTTAAGATGGAACTTCTTAATAAAAATCTTGTGGATATTGCTCCTACAAAATTGATGCCTACGTGGGACAACAGTAGGACGGGAGAAGCATATATTGCTAAAAGGATTGATCGGTTCATTCTGCATGCGAGCATTATAGACAAGATGGGCATGCCCATCTCATTCATAGGGAACGCCTTTACATCTGATCACAGGCCTATTTTCCTCAGCTGGCGGGAGAAGGGCTTCAGAATGGGATACCCCTTCAAATTTAATAGAACTTGGTTAGAGGACCCAGACTTCAATGAAATCATATCTAATGCATGGAAGGATCTATCGGTAAGAGATTTATCTCCCCCATTTATGACTTTTAGAGAAAAGTTGGCGGTTCTGAGGAAGGTGGCGAAGGAGTGGCAATATGATAAAAGAAAAAGGGACAGACAGGCGCTACAAGACATACAAAAGGAGATGGACAGCATTTTAGGGCTATGGACGCAAATGATTTTCCTCTCAGCATCAAATGCCGCATAAGAGATCTGGAAAAAAGAAAACAAAAGCTTCTGGAACAGGAGGAGGCATCATGGAGGCTCAAAAGCAGGGCAATATGGCTAAAGGATGGTGATCGTAACACTAGATTTTTTCATAAATTTGCAAATGCCAGGCGGGAAAAAAATACAATTTGGAGAATTAGTGATGGTAAAGGTGGTTATTATGTATCCCAACATGATATTTCAAATGAAGTTGTGAGGCATTTTAAAAACCAATACAAAAGAAAGGAAGTCTGTGATTTTCAGGATACTCTTTGGGGTATCGAATTGGCTCCAAAAATGTTTGATGATGAGAAAAACGCGAGCCTTTTCCAGCCAATCACAGAAGAGGAACTTCTTGGCATTCTCAAAGCTTTTAAAAAGGATAAAAGCCCAGGCCCGGACGGCTGGACCATAGAATTTTTCTCTCATTTTTTTGACATCATCAAAAAAGACCTGCTGAGGATGGTTGAGGCATCTCGTATGTCTGGAAGTATTCACCACATCATATCATCCACCCAGATTGCTCTAATCCCAAAAAAGGCAGAAGCGGAATCTTTTCAAGATTTCAGGCCGATATCATTATGCAATATCTCTTTCAAAATCATCACCAAAATTATTGCGGAGAGAATGAAATCGACGCTGGCCACTTTCCTCTCCAAGGACCAACATGCTTTTTTAAAGGGGCGCAACATTTTGGATGCAGTTGCTATTACTCAGGAAAGCCTGTTTTCAATGATATCAAGGAAAACGGATGCGGCCATACTAAAAATTGATCTGCAGAGAGCTTATGATTGTTTGGATTGGGGATACATGAGATGTTTACTGGCAAAGATTGGACTAAACTCTCAATCCATCAATTGGATTATGTCATGCGTAGAGAACGTCCACTACTCGGTCATTATAAATGGAATGCCTTCTCCTTTCTTTCCAGTGGAAAGGGGTCTTCGTCAGGGGTGTCCCCTCTCCCCTCTTTTATTTATTCTGGCGATGAACTCTCTCAGTCTTCAGATTAACAAAGTAGTGGCCGAAAAGAGATGCAGGCCGGTTAGGATATGCAGGGACATCTATTTATCTCACAACCTTTTTGTTGATGACGTGCTCATCTTCGCTATGCTGTGCAGAGCTTCCTGGATTTGTCTCAATGACATTCTTAATAGATTTCAGAGAGCTACTGGGTTATATATTAACAGAGGAAAATCTACCCTTTTCCACAATGATTCAAACATGGAAATGGTGAATTGGATTGCTGATCTGCTTGGTATCGAATCGAGATCGCTTAAAGAGGGTTTGAAATATCTGGGATTTCAACTAAAGGCCAAGGGCTACTCCAAAGCGGATTGGCAATGGGTGTTGGATAGATTCTATAAAAAGATCTCGGCCTGGGAATATAAGACTCTTTCTTTGGCAGGTAGATGTGTTCTAACTCAGGCAGTCTTAGCGCAATTAGCTGTTTATTGGGCTCATATCTTCTTCCTTCCAGCTAGCATTATTCACAAAATGAACAAACTGTCGGCAAATTTTATATGGGGCGGAAGATCTAATCAGAGTAAAATCCATTTGTCGAAGCTGGAGAAGATCTCTTTACCAAAGAAGCTTGGCGGTTGGGGCTTGCTAGATATGCGAACTTTTGGAAGAGCGCTCTTATGCAAAACGCTGTGGAGAGGCATTTATGGTGATGGTCTGTGGAGTCTAACTATTAGAAAGAAATATTTGCAAGATAAAGATCTGGAATTTTGGTACAGGAGGGGATCTATTGGAGTCAGACAAGGATCTGCTATCTGGCTCGGTCTCAGGAAAGTTTAGCAATACTTCTTGGAGAACTTGAGATGGAGTCTTTATTCTGGCAACCGAATCTTAATCAGAATCGACTCCATTGCGGGCGGGCAAGAATGTGTTTTCTTCCCTGAAAATCTTTTACTTTTTCTTCATAGGAATGGTATTTTTACGTGGGATAAATTAATTTCATCCTGGAGCGGTCCTATTCCTTTATGGAAAGATGCCCACGATCTTCATTTGACAGCCCCGCTGCTTCTGGTTTGGAAATCTGTAAAAGATGCTCTTTGTAGTTTGGGAATCCACCGCTCTGGGACAGCGGACCATCTTATGTGGGTCGTTCCAAATGCAAAGTCGCCAGCTCGTGTTAAAGACATCTATGCTGATATGATTAATTCAAAGGCTTCAAACTCCTGCTCTATATATCCCCCGAGTTTCTGGAAGTCGGGGTGCCCTCTCAAAATGATTCTGTTCTCATGGCTGGTCTTCAACAACAGAAATTTGTCTTGGGAAAATTTGAGGAAGAGGAGCTGGCATGGTCCGAGTAGATGTGCTATGTGCGAAGCTGCGGAGGAATCCAATCTTCATATGTTCTTCCAATGCAACTCCTCTCTTCAGATCTGGTATGAATTGTCTCTGCTTTATGGTTTTCCTCATGTTGTTTTTGTTTCAGTTCAGGCTGCTTTTCAATGGTGGTGCGCGCAAAAGGACTCTTGGCGATCTCTGTTTATCATTGCCTTATGGAGCTTATGGAAATGGAGGAATGCCAAGATTTTCAAAGACTCAAAAGAGCCTCTAAAGTCATCCTTGCATCATATTGTGTCCATACACGATGTGATGCCTGTAAAAAAGCCCAAGCTGAAAAAGGACCGCAAAAAAGAGGTTGAAGATCCTCTCATTAGTGTTCCCTGTGCTTTTTTTGATGGGGCCGAGCAGAATAATATTTGTGGATGTGGGGTCCACGTTATTATGGATGAGAAGCTGCAATATTTTTTATCATGGAATGGTGGAAGTGGTTCAAACAGCTTGGCTGAGGCGAGAGCTCTTGCAGGACTGCTTGCCTTCTGTGTGTTTTTTGAGATTCAGAACATTTCAATTTATGGTGATTCAAAATCGATGATTGACCATGTAAGGGGAGCCTGCCACATCAGTTGTCCTCATTTGTCTGGGTGGATGGACAGGATTATGTATTTCTGGAGAAATATGAAACAATGCTCTATTCACCACATCTTCCGCTCCCAAAATGTTCAAGCTGACCGTCTGTCGAAGAAGGGGCTGTCTTTAGAGCCTGGTTCTTGGTCTATGATGGTTTCTGATGGAGAACGTTCTTGCTTCATCCAGGACTTTTCCATCCCTGGATTATGATCTTTTCTTTTCATCCTTCTGCTTATTTGCTATTCAGCTAGTCCCTTTTTGTTATATGTGTATAGACATCTGTTGATCCTGTCCTTGAAAAGACTGTTTTGCTGTGATTTTGGTATGATGATGTTTAGATCTCCTTTGGGATGTCCTATGTCTGCAAGGTTTTGATTTCATGTGCTGGCAAGGTGGCTAGTTTTGATCCTTGTTGTATCTTATGTACTTTTTATATTGACTCAATATAATACTATGAAGATTTTTTTCTCTGAAAAAAAAGTTAACAATGAATATATTGTAAAAAATATTGTTATAAAATTTGAAGTAAAGTTGGCAATTTTCACAAGTCACAGAAGAGAGTTTGCACACCGTAATAATTAAATCTCACATACTTACTTAAGTATATTACTTCATAAACACACTCAATATTCTAATAATTTAAAAAACATGAAGATTATCACAAGGCATGTTGATTGGTGGCTTCCTCATGTTCATCATTGGAGGGGAGGAGCTTGTTGATCAACATCCATGATGTTCTCTTCCATCTCACAAATTATCTCCTCTTCTTTGAATTCAAGTTGAATTGATCCATGGTTTAAGATAGTGAAGAGGGAATCTTTATGAAGATTAAGAACTAGATTCTTAAGCATTCTACATTATATTTCAAGAATATCCAATTTTTATCTTTCGTGAAAGAAAATATTCATAATTGTTACGCTTTGAGATGGACATTGTGTTTGTGTTCATGGACCTATCACTGAAAATAGGGATGCTCTAATGCTTTAAGTGGTGTCTTCCTATCAACAAAAGGTTCCTCCAATCTTATATATTGATGTCATCCATAATTTGTTATTCCACAAAATTAATCATTGTAGATGGGAAAAGAAATAAGAACCCATCTAATTAGAGTTATTGCCAACATACAAAGTAGGTTTAACCTCCTAAAAAAACCAAAAAAAAAAACTATTAACTAAAAATTCCCAAAATAAAATTCCAAACATAACTAAACCAAATAAATAAATAAATTTGAAAAACAAAAGAAAAAACAAAATTAACCTCCAAATAATCTTAAACTTGATTTTTTGTAATTCTCAAGTAAACACATTTATCTCTAAAAAATATAAGATTCTTTATAGTTATAAAACAATTTAAAAAATTCTGAATATTAAATTTAATAATGTAACATCAGTATTGAAAATTTAAAATTCTCTGAATATTAAATTTAATAATGTAACATCAATATGGAAAAATATAGGAAGTTGTGAGCATGAGCACAAGAGCTTTGGTACATGGGCATATTTGACCCATCATTTGTATAGATAGTCCAATATCATCACCACTTTGACGAAACAATAAACTATCCATAAAATAAAACTTAGATACACTCACAAAATCACAAACAATGATTGTGGCATGACAAATAAACATAGACTCGGAGAAACAACCAGTCTCCATTAGTACCTCCACTAACTTATTTTCCACGTCCACGTAAGCATTTTGGAATCTAAAACCAATGAGAAGAAACGCTGAACGAACATTATAAAAAAGAAGATGAATAATGGAATGAGCCATCCATGCCTATCCCCAACCACAAGTCCAAGTCAGCCTCGTGGAATCCTAACGCCAATCGCACGAAAACTTAAACAAACATTATCGAAACGGCAAATTCTTAATGAAGGATATGCTTATCTAAACACTAATTGACACGTGTCAAGTCGTTCAGCGATGGAGTCCGAACTATCCTCCTAGCGAGCCAACGAATGAAAGCCACCTGTTTTTCTTGACCCATAACGAAGAACGACGACTGCCTGATTAGATGCCAGCGAGTCATCCCGCTCATCATCAAGACACGTCATGTCTCTGTCAAATTTTTTTTTGAATTTTAGAGTGGGCAGAGTATAGCCCCTGATTTATTTATTTATTTTCTGGTAAATGAGCAAATATTTCCACTTTGGCATTTTTTAACATTTTTTTTACTATATTGAGCTAATGAACTATTATCTAATTATTTATTTTTTATACGCTGGCTTTAGCAGGGAAAAAGTACTATACCTATCTATTTTACAAGAAAAAGGTTTTTGATTTCTTTAGGTTTTCTATTTTTGTATAAGATCATGAAAATGCTTAATATTTCTATTTTTGCATAAATTTAATAATAATTTTCGATTATTTCTAATTTTCGATTGTCTAAAAAATTTAATAAGAGTAATTTTGTGAGTGGCCATTACCTAAGATTGTGTATTGTCGAGGAAATTCAATAAGAGTAATTTTGTGAGTGGTCATTACGTAAGATTGTGTTTGGTATACTCATGTCCGTGTAAGAATCAATAATCAAATGCTCTAAGTTTTATAAAGCTCTTGTGGCATAATTTAAACACATTATGTGTTGGTAGTTGCATTGGTACTGATTATGCATTCTTGGTTTTGGGATGCATGTTGCGAGTGCATATTGATATATTTCATTGTTCTAAGGGAGTGTTTTACTCTAGTTTCCGCCAATCGATTGTATCTATGTCGTTTTACTTGTTTCCTTGTACATTGTTTATGTTGTGCTTATCATTGAACAATAGTTCATAGTGAAATTAAAATATTTTTTTGAATCATAATTGCAAAAACATCAATGAACAAACATGTTTGAAGCGTGATTGATAAAGCATCAATGGAGAAGCATTTGTTTACTATGGAAACAAATGGTACGGATGCAATACTAAGACAATATAATCTATTTTATTTAAACATTTTTTCTTATGTTGTTGGAGATTGCCTATTCGATAGCATGCAGACTCTATTGCATTTTAGGTACATGTTAACAGAATTGCGTGAAGGAATAATAAAACATTTCAGGAATTGTTTACATGAAGGAAAGGGCAAAGCCATAGTATCTTATGAATGCCAATTGAATATAGATGCATTAGTACATATGCATGTTGTAGATAGCTTGGATGTTTACTTGGAAAGGAGGATAAAATCAACTTTAAATACTTTGGTTGGGGAAGAACGGGGACTGGCCCAATGAATTTATAGAATATTGACAGCGTTCAACCAACGGAACAAACAGTAAGCAATGTAACAAAATCCATATCCGAATTATTTGAATACAAAACAATTATCATAATTGCTATAATAATCATAATTGAATTTAAATAAAACAGTCTGTGTTATTCCTAAATCACTTGCTGACAACACCAAAAACAAAAACCAAAAAATCGATGTCTATTTAGACCAAAATTTGCCCTGAAATTCATTTTTTGGTGGAATCCTACTTATTTTTTTCAAGGAAAAACCAACCATAGGAGTGTTTAAATCAAGGAAAAATTATGGTGGCAGGAATTGTTATAAATTTTTGAAATGGCACGTGTAAGCTATCGTTTTTGAACTGAACTAAAAAAAAAAATAAAAAAAAATCACGTACTTTGCACACAAAAGTATATCAATCTAGATCTATAAGTACTAATGATAAGGCCAATGTAATAATCGTCTACCGAAAATGGCAAGTCATGTGAATTTGCTACAACCATGAAACTACATCGAATGGAACAAACCCAACAAATGAACCGAATAGTGCAATAATTGCATTGACAATTGATCCAAATGGATCCTAGAATACTCTCTAAGACTTCAAAATCATTCAAAATATCAAAATTATCGCATGGGCAAACCTTTTAAAAAGCCAGAAAAACACTATCGGGAGGCGAAAAACACAAGAAAACAGCGAAAAACAGAGTATCGGAGAAGTCAAAAATGAATGCACAGTAGCCGTCAGATATGGTCGATCAACGGTCAAGATCTGATCGACAAATCGCAATCGGCAAAGGCTATCGAAGGATATCGACACATATCATATATGTATTGCGATAGTGATCAGTGGGGTCAACGAGGACCGTCGATTAAGCACGCAGATCAACGGCCCACGTTGCATCGCAACATCGCATCGGAAAACAACAATAGAGTTCTCACTAAACAGCCCGGGGTTATCGCGATATCGTAATCAGAGTTACACAGAGGAGCGGTTATACATACATATATGTGATGCGATGGTCAGACCCGATAACAATTATAAACGAAGTTTGATATATTTTGAAATCCAGGAAACATCAATTTCCTTTGTATTTTCAATTTTCGTTAAATAAATGAAATATAAAGAATCAAGCGCCAATGCGATATTACGAATCCGAAAGGGTTTATTAACACTGTTACATATGATTTCAAGTCCGATAAGCAGGATTTTTAATGTTTCTAATGTATTTTCAATACAAAGGAAATCACGGTATAAGCGGGATTTCGAGCGAGCCAAAGGCGGAAAGCGGTTTGGGCTGGGCTCCGCCCGAAACCATACATTGGCTACCACGTGTCAAGGGTGAGGAGAGAGGAAACCACCCTCATCGAGCAGTTAACCCCCGTACAAAAGGACTGCCCGAAATAAACCATGGTCATTGGATCTGGATCTCCCAAATCAATGGTGGAGATGTGATATCGCTACAAAGGCAAACCCGATAGGAGTTTTAAAGCGAATTCATAATATTTGAAGTCTGGGTGAACAGTGTTTGGCGGTTTTTCCTGTGTTCGAACGCGTTTCTCTGTGTTAACGAAAAATGGTCGTTTCAGGGATTTCGAAGGCCCGATGCACTCATCCATTGCAGGATAGGTGGCCACCTCCCCTTAATGCGTTATGCAATGATTGTTTAACGCTAGAAGATGGATTCGAGCAGACAGAGGCCGGGAGACAGAAAGCCGAGAAGCGGAAATGAATAGGCACAGCAGTTTGGCTTTAAATCCATAGAAAACAGAAGACAGAGGCAGGAAGTGCCAAGACAGAGAGCAAAGACAAAGACAGAGAGTGATTGAGAGAATCTGTGTACTCAGAGAAGCTTGAGAGGTTCAAGCAAACTCTTGATGTTGTATCTGTTGTATGTTGAGTCTCAAATTGAGCTCATATTGTTGTAAAACTATGTTTGAAGACTTAATAGAGAGGTCACCACTGAAGGCTGAACCAGGAGATGTAGCCCAGGAGTATTGGGTGAACTCCTTATTAAATTTGTTGTGTTTATGTGTGTTGTCTATTATGCTTCTTTACTGCTTCATTGTCTGTGTATTGCGCAATCTTATCGATCCATCGCATAAAATAACATAGGAAAATCCATGCACATGAGTCTGTAATATCTTATTAATTGTTAAGATCTCATTTTCAGATCAAGTGGTGTCAAAGCTTTAGGTTGCTAAGGTTAGACAAGCTTGTACTGGATTGGTGAATGATAACTAGGTCAAAGCTCAAATTAGGAGAAGGAGAATTGGTTGAAGCTAACCCAAAAATAGGAAGAGTCTATCCTCGGAGGAAAATGGCAGAAGAAAGTCCCTTGGAATCAGACTCTCAGTTCATGGACAGTTTCATGACCATGAGAGCCATGGTAGAAGAGATGTATTGAAAATTTAAGAAAGGTCAAAGTGAAGATTCATCAACCTCCAAAAAAGACAAAGGAACGAAGGAACCTCTTCTAGATTGCCATTCTGAAGGCAAACGGAAAGGAAAAGAGCCTTCTCTATCAACACCTCCTTCAAACCCTTTGATTAAATTAGATGTAAAATTTGATTTGCCAATATATGATGGAGAATTAAATGCAGAAAAGCTAGATAACTGGATTAGAAGGATTGATGTGTATTGCAGGGTACAGAACATTGATTTAGAGAAGAGTAAAATTCAGCTGGCTAGCCTTCGCCTTGGAGGAACTGCCCTAGTCTGGTAAGGCAGGACCCAATCCGATTTGAAGAAGCATGGTAAAATTCTTTCTACCTAGAGTGAATTTGTTTCTGCCATTAAAAACAGTTCTATCCACTAGCTTATATGCAGCAAGCCATTATGAGTTGGGAAACCCTTCACCAATTAAAGGGGAAAAGTGTACAAAGCTACACCCAAGAATTTAGAAAAAGAGCTTTAATTCTAGGCATTTCTTTAGACTCACCTAAAACTTTGCTGAAGTATATAGGTGGTCTACACAGCTATTTGAGGCACACCATTCTCATTGTTAACTCTACTAGCATAGATGAGGTATCTGTTCAGGCTACACATCTAGAGGTTAGAGGCAAGAATGTGAACCCAGAGATTAGGGGATCATCAAAACCCACAACAAGCAAGAACAAGGAAAAGAGGAAGCAGAAATGGAAAGAGAGGAAGACCAATGCTGTACAGAAAGACAAACCTTCATGCACTCACTACAAGAAAGGTGGACACGATGATGAACATTGCTAGTCTTTGCATCCAGAGCTGAAACCCAAGAAGTTCGATGGCAAGAAGAAGAAGATTGTTGCAGCTATTCAGAAAGATTTGGGGTCAGACTCAGGCGATGAAACAACAGTCGTAGCTACAGGTATAAAAGGTAAAAATTTCAAAGCATCTACTAGTAATTCTGCACAAACTATTGATAATGAAGAAAATGAGAGGAAAAGACATGAGCTTTTTCATATTAGAGTTATTTCCAAGCATCAAAAGATTGATACTTTATTTGATAGTGGCTCACAAGTAAACTTGATTTCTGAAGCAAGTGTAAAGAAATTGGGACTACTAACCACACCTCACAAGAATCCATATCCATTAGGTTGGGTATGTGATAAAGCAAAGCTACAAGTGACTAGACAATGTAAACTTAGGTTTGCTTTTGGGTTAGCATTTTTAGATGAGGTTGAGTTAGATATAGTTCCCTTTGATATATGTGGTATTGTTTTAGGAAGTCCTTACTTTTATGATAGAAAAGCCATTTTCCATAGAGCTGAAAATAAGTATCAACTCACAAAAGATGGAATAGAATATATTGTAAGAGCTCATCAGCTCAAAATAACTACACTCTCATTAAATTAGGGCAGATGAAAAGAATTGTAAATTCATGCAAGCAATTTTTACTGATGGTTGTAAAGGAAAAGACCCTTGATAGGACCAATGTATTTGAGGGCTGTGATGCTAAACAGAAAGTTGATTTAGAAAAATCTGTTTCAGAATATGATATCTTATTTCAAGAACCTAAAGGTCTACCACCCAAAAGGAAAATTGTACATGATAGTCATTTGCAGCAAGATGCTCCATTGCCTAACATCGAAATGTACAGGTTATCCGCTTTAGAGAATGCAAAAATCAAGAATCAGGTACAGGAGCTGCTCGAGAAAGGGTTCATAAGACCAAGCACATCACCATGCGGATCTCCAATCATGTTGGTGAGAAAGAAATATGGTTCGTGGAGGATGTGCATTGATTTCAAAGCCCTGAATAAAATAATGATCAGGAATCGTTATCCCCTTCCTCGCATTGATGATCTATTAAATCAGTTGAAAGAAGTTGTTTACTTTTCCAAGTTGGACTTGCGTAGTGGCTACCATCAAGCTAGAGTAGCAAAACAAGATGCATGGAAGACTGCTTTCAAAATGAAGAAAGGGTTGTATGAATGGCTGGTTATGTCTTTTGGCTTAACTAATGCTCCTGCCACTTTCATGAGAGTAATGAATGGTGTACTTGGGCCTTTTATTGATGATTTTGTAATTGTATATTTAGATGACATTATTTTTTTCAGTAAAACATGGGAAGAACAGTTGAAGCATGTAAAGTAGACTCTAGATGTTTTGAAAAAAGAAAATCTCTATGTGAAGCTATCTAAATGTGAATTTGGCAAAACATCTTTGAATTATTTGGGTCATACTGTAGGGGGTGGTGAATTGAAGATAGATCCCTCTAAGGTCAAAGTCATTGTGAACTGGCCTAAACCAAAATCTTCTACAGAAGTTAGAAGCTTCCTAGGAGCAGCACAATATTGGAGAAAGTTTATTGCTAACTTTTCCTTGATTGCAGCTCCCTTACATGCTTTGACAGGATAGAACAAGGTGTTTCAGTGGGGAGGCAAACAGCAGAAAGCCTTCAACACCTTAAAAGAAAAAATTAGTGCAGCACCAATACTAGCATTGCCAGATCTTCAAAGATGGTCCATTTGAGATCGAAACAGATGCCAGTGACTATGCCATGGGAGAGGTGTTGATGCAACACGGTAAACCCATATGTTATCACTCTGAGACATTTAATTTTGCAGTTGTTAATTATCCCACATATGATAAAGAATTGTATGCATTAGTACAGACTGTGAAAAAGTGGAAACATTACCTATTGGGCAAAGAAAAAGTTATACATAATGATCATCAACCACTTCAATATTTACACTCACAAACTAAGTTGCAGCAATCAAGACACTATAGGTGGATGGGTTTTCTACAACAGTTTCATCTAGTCATCAGATATAAGAAAGGCATACACAATAAAGTTGCAGATATGTTGTCTAGACCAATTATAAATGCATCTACTATACTTAAGCATAACTTAGTAATGCATGAAAGCTGCATTGAACAGTATGCTCAAGATATAGATTTTAAAGATGTATATGCAACTTTAATTCATGGCAAACAAGTAGAAGAATTGGATTATCTGTTAAGGACCAACTCTTGTATCATTTGGGAAAGTTATGCATTCCTCAAACTGAAAGAGTTAACTTAATCCGAGAAGCACACACTTCTCTAATATCAGGTCATTTTGGTGTAAGTAAATCAGTTGCACAACTGCAAAGATCTTGTTATTGTCCAAGAATGCATGAAACAATTTCTAGATATATTAAAGGGTGTACCATGTGTGCTAAAAGTGAGCCCAACAATAGATAACTAGGCTTGTACACTCCACTTCTAGTTCCTTCTCATCCTTGGGAAAGTGTTTCCATGGACTTTGTTGGGGGATTGCCAAAATCTAGAAAAGGTCATGACTATTTATATGTTATTATGGACAGGTTCAGCAAAATTTGTATTTTAATACCTTGTAACAAGCATATTACAACTGAAAAAACAACGAAGTTGTTCTTTCAACATGTATGGGTTCATTTTGGGTTACCCACTTCCATAGTGTCTGATCGAGATTCCCAATTTGTTAGGAATTTTTGGTCAAGTCTGTGGGAATTAATGGACACCAGACTAAAGAAGAGCACAGCCTTTCATCCACAAACAGATGGCCAAACAGAGGTAGTCAATAAGACAGTGATCCAGTTGCCCAGGGGTTATTGTAGCAAGCATCCCAAGCTTTGGGATGAACATTTATGTTATGTGCAACATGCTTACAACCGTGCTAAACATTCTTCTACACAAAGATCTCCTTTTGAGACTTGCTTTGGTTTTACACCAAGGTCTCCCTTGGATTTTGTCTTTAGTAAAGACATAACAGTTGATGGACACAGTGATGTGGACAAAGCAACTAAGTTCATTGAACAGATCCAAGAAATTCACTAGGCAGTGCAGGAACAGCTGGAACAGAGCCAAGCCAAGTACAAGGCAAGGCATGATAAGCATCGGATGGAGCATAGCTTCCAAGTTGGTGATCAAGTCTGGCTGTATATCAGCAAGGACAGAATGCAAGGTGAAGGAAAGAAGCTGAAGCCAATAAGGTATGGACCTTTCAAGATTCTTAAGAAAATTGGTGAGAATGATTTTCGCCTTCATTTTCCAACTTACATGCACATCTATTCAGTAGTTAATGCAGAGAACTTGAGATTATTTGAACCTTCTTTGATTGAAGATCCCAAAGAGCAAAGTCAGTTTCCTTCTATTGATGATCTGTTGCCTGAATATCTCAATGAGTTGCAGGAAGATACAGTTCTGGACAGGAAGGTGAGAAATACGCGCAGTGGGGATGTTGAGTACCTGAGAATTGGGCTCAAAGGTTCAAAGCCAAGCAGTGGAAGATGGATAGAGATTGGACAGGTGAGGAAGTTGTATCCTCACTTGATTGATGCTTAAAAACCAACTTTTGGTGGTCCAAAAGCCTTTTTCAGTGGGAAGGTGTGATCCAAATGGATCCTAGAATACTCTCTAAGTCTTCAAAATCATTCAAAAGATCAAAATTATCGCATGGGCAAACCTTTTAAAAAGCCAGAAAAACATCGAGAGGCGAAAAACACAAGAAAATAGTGAAAAATAGAGTATTGGAGGAGTCAACATTGAATGCATAGTAGTCATCAGATCTGGTCGATCAATGGTCCAAATCTGAACGGCAAACCGCAATCGGCAAAGGCTATCGGAGGATATCGGCACATATCATATATGTATTGCGATAGCGATCAGCGAGGTCAATGAGGACCATCGATCAAGTGCGTAGATCAACGGCCCACGTTGCATTGCAACATCACATCGGCAAACAACAATAGAGTGCTCACCAAATGACTCGGGGTTATCGCGATATATGATTTTGATTAATCGCATCGCGATATCGCAATCGGAGTTACATAGAGGAGCGTTATACATACGTATATGTGATGTGATGGTCAGACCCGATAACAATTATAAACGAAGTTTTATATATTTTGAAATCCGGGAAACATCAATTTCCTTTGTATTTGTGTTTTTCGTTAAATAAACAAAATATAAAGAATCAAGCGCCGATGCGATATTACGAACCTGAAAGGGTTTATTAATACTGTTACATATGATTTCAAGTCCGATAAGTGGGATTTTCAATGTTTTTAATGTATTTTCAATACAAAGGAAATCATGATATAAACGGGATTTTGGGCGGGCCAAAGGTGGAAAGCAGTTTGGGCCGAGCTCCACCTGAAACCATACATTGGTTGCCACGTGTCCAGGACGAGGAGAGAGGAAACCACCCTCATCGGGCAGTTAACCCTCATACAAAAGGACCGCCCGAAATAAACCATGGCCGTTGGATCTATATCTCCCAGATCAACGGTGGAGATGTTATATCGCTACAAAGGTAGACCCGATAAGAGTTTTAAAGCGAATTCATAATATTTGAAGTCCGGGTGAAAAGTGTTTGGTGGTTTTTCCTGTGTTTGAACGTGTTTCTCTGTGTTAACGAAAAATGGTCATTTCGGGGATTTTAAAGGCCCGATGCACTCATCTGTTGCAGGATAGTTGGCCACCTCCCATTAATGTGTTATGCAATGATTGTTTAACGCTAGAAGAGGGATTCGAGTAGACAAAGGCCGAGAGACAGAAAGTCGAGAGGCAAAAATGAATAGGCAGAGCAATTTGGCTTTAAAGCAATATAAAATAGAAGACAGAGGCAGGCAGTGCCAAGACAGAGAGCAAAGACAGAGACAGAGAGTGATTGAGAGAGTCTGTGTACTCAGAGAAGCTTGAGAGGTTCAAGCAAACTCTTGTTGTTGTATCTGTTGTGTGTTGAGTCTCAAATTGAGCTCATACTATTGTAAAACTCTATTTGAATACATAATAGAGAGGTCACCACTAAAGGCTGGACCAAGAGATGTAGCCCAGGAGTATTGGGTGAACTCCTTATTAAATTTGTTGTGTTTATGTGTGTTGTCTATTATGCTTCTTTACTGCTTCATTGTCTATGTATTTCGCAATCTAATCGATCCATCGCATAAAATAACATAAGCAAATCCATGCACATGAGTCTGTAATACCTTATCAATTGTTAAGATCTCATTTTCATATCAACAATAGATAATGCCATGCTATTAATTCGAAGAAGAGTTAGAGTATCTACAATGACCAAAAGCTTACATTGTTTGTTGTAGTTCTATGATCCAAATGCACTAGGATGCTCAGAAGAGAAGCCCTATGATTACCAGGAAACCCTACTCAATCCACACTCAGTCATAATCTTTTGTGCTGAGAATATGGGCATATCATGCAATGCCAATGCACCAAAAATGTTTCACTTGTCCATCGTATTGATTGAATGAAAATAAGTTTTACGAAGTGGAACCTTATTAATGATTCAGCTCATAATGTTTTGTACTGGCAATATGGGCAGATGATGCACTGCCAACGCACCAAAAATCTTGTTTGATGAAAAAATGAACACTTTGATCAATTTATTATTAATGGTGATATCATATGCCCATATCGTCAACACATAAAATTATAATCAACAAAATAAACAATTTGGTCAATGATACAACAACAAAATGAAAATTTTGGCCAATGATCCATCACATTTTTTAATTTTTTTTTGGGTGGCCGTTACATCCACGGGAAAATCTAGGCATATCAACCTCGAAGGGAATCTTTTAAAGCTCGTCGGTCAGACTAGTAGGGCATAACCCCAAGGGCATCGTGGAGAATTGACCTTGTGACCTCCCAATCAGCGAGGCACTTAACAACGGGGACTCAACCAATTGAGCTAACCCTTGGAGCTCAATGATCCATCACATTGTCTGAATGCAAGTAAGTTTTACGAAATCAAACATTATTAATGATGGAGAGTTTTTATGTTATTTAGAATGAAATATTAATGTTTCTTATTTAATGTTTATCAATTCATTGGAGGTTGTGCTCTTCACATAGTGAAAACTTTGTTTATAGTTATCTTTGTGTAAATAGGCATATTTGCAGAACTTCAAAGGAAATGCATTCTATGAAAGAAACTTTCAACATTTCACTATGCACAATCATAGACCTTCCCCATAATTCATACACACTTTCAGTCATAAAATTGCTTTTTAATCACAAAATTTACAAAAAAATACTTTAATGGTGACACCCCATCATAATCGACTTCTTTTGTGCTAAAGACTTTGCTAATTAATTGATTAAAGGGTGCGATATCATAATGAAATCTCTCCACTTCAGTAATTTCTTTCTTTCGACACAGTTCTTCGACATTATTATTATTATATATTATTGGTAATATTTTAATTCTAAACATTGCCAAATAATTTACTAAACGTTGTACCGAGTAGAGGAAAAGAAATCGGCAAAATGAAATCTATTCAAATCTTTAATCCTAGAGAATGAAAACTAAAAAAGCCTTACCTTAAGCAAGTTTGTATATATGTAATAAGCAAATGTGAAATATCATTACATTACGAATTAAAATTACAAAGTTCCCTTTGCACCTGCATTCTCTCACACATATCTTTTTCTCCACACATCCTTGATTTAGCATAGCTAAATCTTTAAAAGTTTTAAATGAAAAATAGTTTAAAATTAATTTTCAATCTGCACCCTCATTCTCGCGTACATTACCCATTATCCACACAGTAAAGGCTTCACACAAGGAAAGCTTTACAAGAGAAAATAAAATAATACTAATTCTAAATTTTCTCTTAGTAAAATTAATTGCGTATCGACGACATAAATTTCCTTCTGTACCTCCTTTTTCTTTCTCATACATCGTTCTCCACACGTCCTTAGGACAATGAACATTTACACTCTGCAGACTCAAAGAGAGCATTAATAGCAAAGACAGAGACTAAAAATCAAGGAAAGTTACATAGCTAGTATATTTGCATTGCTAAAGCAACTCTGTAAACATATAATCAGGGATTAAAAGTGTAATTTAGCAAGTTTATTAGCAACTGTAACACAGATTGAAGTTTATGGAATGCGATTATGGAGTTGTAGAGTAAGAGTTCAGTGCTTATTTAGCTAGAATAGTTGATGCTCTGCAATTTCTCATCGATTTGGTCTTAAAGCATATTTAAATGATTAAATTTGAAGCACAGGTCCATTTCGACCTTCTAAATCAGAAAATGGAAAAACTGGAATTGAAGACGGAGTGATCGCAATTGGCAAACAAAACATTGAGTTTTGATCTAGGTAATTTGGCCCAGGTAGAGAATGTCAATGTTGAAGAGGATGCTAATACAAGAGATGATGATATCATGGCCATTAACCAAGGTTCTCCCCCTTCTCAACTTGAGCCAGAAGTTAATGAAGCCCATGTTGCTTCTAATATCGAGGATATGTAGTAATTTACATAGTTGTTTGGGTTTTTTTCATTAATAAAGTAAATCAGTTTAGAATAGCTTCTACAACCCAATTGTGAACAATGTCAATTTTTCTTCGAATTTTTGAATTGTGCCTCGATTCGAAAATAATAATTAATTTCCATGCATGACATTTATCTGTATTGCTATAAATCGACATACATATCCCATCTTTTGCACAGTCAAAGCTCTGCACAATGAAAAATAATAATAATAACATATTAACATTAATATCTTAACATTAATTTCTCTATGCACCCCCCCCCCATTCTTCCTAAAATACCTCGTCCTAATTTCGTTGGTTGTTTTTACTTTCTGATAGTGTCTTACCATTTGGGTAATATGTGTTTATGCTTGTTATGTTGGCTATTATTATTACAACGATTATGTGATACAATATGTCATAAATACAAATATTAATTGGCTAAAAATCGCTATAATAGGCAACACTAAAATTGATAAATGAAATTTGATATTGTACATGGATTTGATCTTTCCGCACTTACTCTTTGTATCCAAACAACACTTTTGTAAGTGTTCGGACAAAAAATACAGAGTACAAAGTACTTAGTGACAAATAAAATATTTTCACTTAAGAGCATAAATTTTATTAAGGTTAACATGCCCATACTCCAAGGACCCTTGTGCAAAGCTTTCACTGTGCAGAGCGACATCGAAGTGCGGACGTATGTGAATGCAAAGGTTTATGTTCTTTGTTTCACACACCATCTTTCCACACATATTTGAAATCATTATGTTGTCATTTCAAAGAAAGAAGACCGACTTATGATGTAATTGTAATAATGATTGTAATAATCATGCAATCCGAAGAACTTCTTCTTTCCAAGTAGCCATGCTTCTGCATCTTGTGGTTTCTTCACATCCCCATCAAAAGTAGGAAGCTTGGTTTTCTTGAACTCTTTTGGAAAATACTGCTTCCCACGCCTCGTATAAGGATGCCAGCGTAATGATGATGATGTCTCTAAGAACCGGAACTAGAATAGAATCCATGAACACTACCTCTCGTATCAAGTGTATCCAACCATATGACATGTCTGACTGTATCATCCTTATCCAACATGTATCCTTATCGAGAACTACTACCATATGCCCCATTAGTCCTTTCCTCCTATCCATGATTGATCCTCAACTGTCCCCGTCTCTACAAATCTGAAAGACTCAAAAGAATGCTTGCATTAACCTCTGCTTGCTTTTCCTTAGCTCTAACAAGTCTTTCTTATGACTCAACCAACCTGTTATTGTCTTCTTTACAACTTTTGATCTTTGCCTTCAAACTTTTCAATGTATCTGTTATGTAAGGAGAATACTCATCTTCTTTTTGTTCAACTAATCTGTAAGGTGAGTAACATGAATTGTAATCCACCATTTTTCACGTCATTTTTGATCTTCTATCTCCTGTAAACATGTCATGTTGGATAAACCAAATATAGACATAATCAAAATCACACCTCTGTGAAGTTTAGGGGAGGCTATCTCATCTTCACAATCAATCCATATTAGAACGATATATATACATCATGACACCAACATATCAACATTTCAACCTCATAACATACCAACGTCATCATGATGACACAAAATGCAATAATGATCACCACAATGCATGTCTGACCTATTATGCATGATAACCATAACAATCACAATGAATGAATAACAAACACATTGAAAACAAACATGCATGCATAAAAATCACATCTATCCCATCTAGTCCAAGTGTTTGAACTTGGAATCTCACATACCAACCTGTAACCAAACCACCCCACATTTACCCAAATTCACAAGCTTGTCGGGGTTAACATGAGATGAGTATCAGTATGATATGACCTAACCTCCAAGTTCCAGTTATGGAAGTGGGGTCAACAAACCGATGACAAACTGACATCCCTCAGAGACCATAAACCATTCAGGAGGCTGCAAACCACCCCAAGTGGTCAATCCATGAGCTGGAGCTCTATATCACTAGTGAAACTCCCCAACCACACACACTACACAACATCAGTGTGGTTATGAGGTCCCAACTGCACGCATAGGCTTGCCTCCATGTGGTTATGACTAAAATTCCTGAGTTCAGTGCCAATGATTCCGAGATCTGAGCCACTTTTTCATGCTAGCCTCCAAACCACTACCCAAAATTTCCTATAACTTTCCATAATGCAATCAAAGGTAATGAAAATGCTAGTTAATCAAAACTCAAGCAAGAACTTGACCTAGACATTCCTAATCCACGATAGACATTTCTTCAAACATATGGTAAACATATAAGTTATAGTTCATGAATTCATATATGATCATAAACTAATAATCTTCATATGAGAATCACCAAGAAGGCTCTATTCCATCTCTAGCTAGCTGCAATAACACTTGTTAGTCCATGCATTCATCAACCATCCAGTAACTTAACAAATCATGAACAAGAGCCATAGCTAGAGTACATCATATAACCAACATATAACCAAAATAGAAACCATGGCAAATAAACCATAAAATCATCATCATAATCAATACAAATGCTCATAGATCACAATAAGAAAATATCTCATATTAACATATGAAAATTCCAACTAAGTCAAGGACTTCCATGTACCACCCGACTATAGATTAGGTTGAACCAAATCTCTCTTTCATCTAATCACCCATGTTCCATATCCCAAGCATGAATGTGGGGTCATAAGGACTAAACCATAATAAAACCAACTAGGGCTTCTAGAGGCCAAACCACCTCAACCCTCAACCACAGTTATTTCACCTCTATGGTCCAAAAATCAGTAACATCAACTAGATTGGTATCCACCCAAGTTTTCTAGTGCTCCAGCAACTAGTAACTCAACCCACATCTTTCCAGGGCTCCAGAGATTTTGTTCTAACCCGCAACTCCAGGGACTAGTAACTCAACCCACAAGACTCCAGAGCATCTATCCCAATCAATAGGCTCGAGGAACTAGTAACTCAACCCAAGTTGTTCAAGGGATCTAGAGCGTTTGTTCCAACCCAAAAACATAGGGAACCCGAGAACCAATCAAAAAACCAAGTGGGAAACCCACAACACCATGGTTATACAGGAAATGGCAAGGCAAGGATGAAACCACTATCAATCCAAACAAAGCTCCATGCAAATGACAACACATAACCAAAGAATCACATAGGCTTTTTGGTTTGAAACCCTAGCAAACTGAAAGTTGTCTATTCAAAGAAGCACACATTCACACAACCATTATGCTATTATAAGCAAATTCTATTGTAAAGGGTACGTACCTTAGGTCCTACGTTTGAGAAGGCCTTTAGGGTCCAAACCCTTCTTGGAGTTCCGTTCTTCTCTTTTGTCCTACAAAACAACCTATTCAAAGAACACAGCAGTATATGGACAAAACCTTATAAAGAAACCATCTTCATGTTATAAATAAAGGTAGTTAGTTATGAAATCCAAACAACCATTTACATATGAATTCTAAACATGACTATCATTAACATAAAGAAGATTCATTTCGGGAACCAAGACATGTGTTTCTTTTATTATAGACAAATAAAGTACATAAAAAGGAATATTTTCACCTGAATCACCTTCAGCAGGCTCCAAGCAAAGCTTCCTTCCGGATCCGTTCCAGCCTCAAGCCTTTAACAAACTCCTTCCATGACTCGCTCCATGATGTCATAAATGGTGGATGAACATCAACACACAAGGAAACAAAGGTTTCCTGGACAAATGGGGGAAGTACAGAAGACACAAGGGACTTCAGACCTGGTCAGGGGAAAAATCTCAGCATAATAACCTTTCTCTCTCTTCTCTCCTCCCTTAGGCCTTCCCTTTGAGGTCTTTTTATACCTCTCCCAAAGTAGTTTTTTAGTTGGGAGTTGGTTGGGAACAGTTGGGCCACGGGCACTAATAGGTGATCAGCAGGTAAAACCCGCGATCTCCGCCCGAAAATAAGGAATTTTATATTTTTTTAAGTGTTTTAATACATATACGTGGGTTGGATATACACAGACCCGCGTATACACGCGTTTAACTCAGGGAAATGTCGCGTATAAGGGATAAAACACTGTTTTTTAAATTTTAGGACCAGGTCTGGAAGGAGGGGTTGCCCTAGGCCATGAGTACAGCATCACAAACCATAAGAGTGAGATTTGGAGCTATAACATATGCCCCCTAATATATGAGGTCAGAAGGGGTACATGATGGCCGAAATATATTATGCGAGTACATGGAAAGGAAGTCTGTCAAAAACCGAGGAGGACTTCACCAGAATTCAGCCTGCCAAGCCACCAAAGGAGATCAGAAAGAAACATTGTCTGAGGTGGGCATACCCATGCTCAGAAAAAGTAAAGCATGTCCGCATATCAAGTACAAGCGGATCCACTAAGTATATAAGTATAAATGACTGAAAGATACATAATGGATCATCTGATCATAATGAACAAGTACATGTCTGAATATCACATATAACACTGTCAATGATGCTGAAAGATGCAACGGATCACTGATATCAAAGACTGATCCAAAAAGGTACCAACTGAACATGATGGAAGAGGATGGTACTACACTGCAAACTCAGGTGCTAGCATATAGAATGTCACCATGACTGACTGCAACATGTAAAGTGGAGTGGTATCAACTAGCAGCAACAGGAGCAACTGTCAAGTGAACCAATGAATGCGGATACAACCTGAGGTCTTCACTGACCGCCGTGGTACATTTCTACACCATGGGAATAAATGATTTAAAGTCGACCATGTGAGAAATTGTTTGATTACTGGTCATTGATGTATACCGTTAACAAACACGAGACTACTCACCGATAATGATAATGAGCGTCAAGGTACCCAGTACAATCTAACAAGTGTGAATAGATGAGCTGGAGTCAAACACCTGTAAGAATCTATCGATCAGGAGACAATGATGATTTCCCACTGTCGATAGCGAAGGATATGCCACTAATGACTGCAAACCCCAAGGTACTGCCAAATGGACTCTAGATCTTTGCCCCAGAGCAATGATTCAGAGTCGATAGGGAAAGATCCGCTAGAAGGAAGGCATTAAGACATCCTTCATCAATCTAGTGCGAGTGTAACCCGTAGGCCAATAATGTGGAAGGAATCGGACGAAAAAGATGTAGTAACCCAACCGAAGTACGTTTCCGGCATACACAAGATGTGGCTAGCGCACGATAAAAACCCTCTGAACCAACCAATAATGAAAGCTGACACAGAGGCGAGGTATCCACCAATAGGGTCAAATGGAAACCAAGGTACTGCACGAATCCCAATGTGTGATAATGTAAGCTGATGTCGAACAAAAGGGAAACCACTCAGTCAAAGACCCATGATACTGATCGATGCTGAGCACAAGGTGACCTATCAATAATGAAAATAGGGCCAGGGTGCAGCTCTAGGCCTGTCCTCAGAGCAAGGTGTCATCGTCGATAAGGACAAGACCCGCCAGCAAGAAGTCAATGGGGACCTTCTCAAACCGGCACGAGTAAAGGACCAACATAGCTGATGTGATGATAGACATGACATTGACAACCAGGGATGGCCGACTGAAAATGAGTCAAGAGACACCGCAGAGAGGCCAACTCAGGCTAACTTCCCTTGAAAAAGAGCACGACTCAATGTGACTATGTGGCAGCATATGATGACTCTGTATAAGTTCGCCATGCAGGAGGCACGAACGAACCCTCCATATGATTGGAAGAGATAACCAATCGGGGGAGAACTGACTCAATAACAAGGTTATGGCGTACCTAAGTCAAACTAAATCCCACCCATGCGGAGGAGACTTTGTTTTGAGTGCTTTGTTCAAGGGCGACACGACTGACTCTAGCTGCCAACAATAAATGGAAATATTGTCCCATTCCCACTCTTTTTTGGAATATTTAATTTTTTTTTGTTTTTTTCTGTTAAGCCGGAAAAAGAATAAAAGAATGCTATGGTACAGTGGAAAGAACGAGTGTCAGTGAAACAGATGATCTAGTTCCTGGGAATGGAACGTTCCTATGCTCAATGCAGGGAGGTGAAAACTGGTCAGTGACACTCAAAGGTATGTTCCTTCCATGAGTCAAGGTGTGTCAAGCTGCAGAAGTCAAAGGTATGCAAGGTTGATTTTGCAGTCGTCATGGTCAAAAGTTGGCTTAAACACGAGTCCAAGTGAAGCCAGCTCTAGGCCAAAAGGTGCAAGTAGTCAACATGCAATGCAGTAGTACAACTCAACACAAAGGAGCCTCTAGGGTATAAGGCCAGAACGAAGTGAAGAAGCAAAGAGGAATGAGTCTTCATCGCATAAGTCATGGCGGGACTAAAGAGGACTCCCGAGCCTAGGGATGAAAAATCAGCATGAGTGCCAAGCGACAAAAAGGTACTAACTAGGGCACCCATGATAAGGTAGGCTCTACCACACAAGTCATGATACTTCTAAGCAATGAGAAGGTTCCGCACCATAACTTGGTGGGGTCGATCTTAAGGAAAAATGGGAAAGGAAACTGGTAAGTGCACAATGCAGGCGGAAAAACCTAACCTATATGCCAGTTTCGAGAACCAATACCTGTCAGAACAGATCAACCATAAACTTCCAAAGGAGAAATCTTCCAAGTTCTGTAAACATAAATAGGAACACTAGACGAGAGGTTAATGCATCCCACATATAAACTTCATATAAAATCTTGTGTTATAGAATACAAAACTTGAAAATGCCTACCTTATATATACAATATGGTACAGGGAACCACGCAACCTTTCGGCTTACGTATAATAGCTCCTCTGGACAAACCCCTTGCAGGGATCGGAGCAAGGACTCCTTTGGTAGTGAAGACTCATGGCTTCAAATAGTTCGTCCTATAAAGGCAAAACAAGTTCTAAGAAATCATGAGAACTACAAGGATCAAAAGAGGGAATTAAAGGGTCCCATGTCCCTATAGGATGAATCTCTTGGTCAACTACCGGAACCAAGTCCCAAGAAGGAGAATAGTAAGTCAAAGGGTCCTTCTCAGAAGCGATTGAACATTGAGGACTCAATGCCACATAATTCACCCGTGGCAGAGTAGAGTCTACTTGAACACTTGGAACAAACCAAGGGGCATTCTGCAGTAAAGTCGAATTAGGGTGGTGATTATCAGATGCAAGATGATCAATAGTGACAATATTCCCGTTATGAGGAAAGCACATTACTCGAAAGAGTGAAGACACCACAGCATTCATAGCATAGACATAATCACGCCCAAGTAGCATATTAAAGTCTAAAGGGCTATCAACCACCATCATATCGATTAAGACAGTCTTCCCACCTAAAGTGATAGGCAATTGAGGAAGAACACCCATAGATTCGCCAGGTCTTCTATCATAGGCTAACCACTGACTCTGAGTTGTCAACAACTTTGGGGAACCCAAAGCTTTCCAAGTCAAAGAGGATATAATACTTGCAGAGGATCCTTCATCCACCATACATCGATAGACATTTGTGGAATTAACCCTGACCTTTATTTGGAAAGGTGCAGCGGAAGGAAGACGAGGCTCGACAAGACTATCCCAATTAAAGGAAACACTCTTAGAACTTGGAGGGGGAACATTCGAAGAAACCGGAATGCCCCCTATACTAGAAGACTCTGTACTAGAGATCAAACAAACTCTTTTGTTAGGCACTTCATCCCCCAAAAGAGGAGTGTAATCAGCAAGTGATTGCACTGGCGCAACCACATTATCAACCAATGGTTGATGGGCTTGATGAGAAACCATATCAGATCTAGGAGCAGAAGTACTTTCAGACTCGGACCATATCCTTTGAACCTCTGGAATACCAGGGCATAAATGAGTAAGATGGTCTCCCTTGCATATCTTACAAAGGAACTTAGGTTTAAAACTTCTACGTCCAGGTTTCTTATCAACCTCCATTCCGCCAACATGGCTAGTAGTGGTTTGCGGAGAGTCCTGAACATGACTTGCAGAGGTCGGTGACTCTTTGCTAGTATGACTCGTAGTGACTAGACTTGTGCCCCCAGCATGACTTGCAGTGGTTGAAGGCTCATCTCCAACATGACTAGCGGAGGTTGAGGATGAAGGGATAGAATTATTTTTCTTCTTTGACTTCCTCTTTCTCCTCTTTTTAGATTTCTTGTTACAAGAAGGAGGCGAAGAAGGAAATCCAGATTTCTCTTTGAAAGAAGATGAACAATTAGCACCCATGTGATGCCCTTGAAATAAAGCATTCAACTGAGAGGCTTCAAGAGCATTTGGAATATTCGGAGTGGACCAGAGCCAAACGGGTAGTCCCACATTCAACCCAGGAATATTCAAAGTGGCCATCAAGGGAGTACCAACATTTCCAAAGAAAGGAAAAGCACAAGGATCTCCTTTTGGAAGGGTACCTTGTGTTACACAAAAATATCATCACCATGATTATTTGCAGTCAGTATGGGTCTATCATCACTTGTATTGTCCTCCTAAGCAAGTCTCAGACCTCAGCTCCTCAAGTCAAGCTTTGAAAATGAGAGAAAGACATTGAAAATCAATGAAACTCTGGTTCCGCACTTTCTCTCACTGTTACCTGCGGTCCCGCACCTTCTATTTACAAAAACTGCAGACCTGCCCACGCTGTCCCTAAAGGTGTGGGTGCGGACCCCTGTGAAAGTCAAAAAGGCGCAAGTTTATTCTAAAAAACTCACTTTGGGTAAATTCTAGATGATTCTAGAAGGAATTTTGACGTGGATTGGCCGCTCTTAGGTGGTTCATGCATCCCAAAAGAGAAGGAGCTAATCCCTTGATGAGAGGAGCTATCCCTTTGAAGGAGGGCTTTATCCCTTTGAAGGAGGACCTAGTAACTTCCCTCCATTGCGCTATAAATTCAGGCACTAGGCTGGTTGCTAGGGAGGTTAGAAGTTGAACATTTTTTAGGGTAAATGCTGGTGAAATTAAGACTTCCTAGTTGAGCTTAAGAGGAGAGATCACATACCTTTTTGGCTTCATTGGGAAGAGAGTGAAACTTGTCAAAGTAGAGGAGACTTCTTGCTGGACCCTGGGAGGAGCTTGTACAGCGTCAAGGCACAGGTTGTAAAGTTCTTCTTCTTTTGAATTAATACAATCAAACTCATTTTTCTCAACAAATTGTCTCATGTTATTTGTTTCATGAACTCCTTGACTTTCATGTTAAATATGTTTTATGATATTGGCTTTTCAGGTGCTATTTAATTTGTTTGCTTGTTTGTGTTTGCAGATTCGCGACAAGGGAGCTCATTTGGATCGAAGGAGCGAAGGCTTCCACAAACTTGCGTTGGACCTAAGGTAGGCCTAAAACACTTGTTTGCCTTTGTTTATAAAAGCATATTTAGAGAAATATAGTGTGTGATTGGTTTGCTTGTCATTAGGTCTTCTTTAGATTCTAGGAAGGTCTATCTTGTCCGCAAGATCGACTTATTCCGTGTGACAAAATGGCGACTCCGCTGGGGAACTTGATTTTTTCCTTGTTTTTACTTTGACCTGAGAAACTGTGTTTTTGTTTCTGTTTTTGGCTTGTTGTGTGTGAAATTGGGTAGAGTTTGTAGATCCAGGGTTATTTTTCGTTTTTCATAGCTTTGGGAGAGGACCGCACCCTAGCCTTTTGACACAGTGCGTACTTATCCGCACTTTTGCTTTTAGCACAAAGCGGGACCGCACCTGTGTTAACTGTGGGCCTGCGGTACCTGTCAAAATTTTGAAAAACCTAAGATTTCCTCTATTAGTCAGCTTAGTTTTTGTTTAGAAGTTATTGTCTACTGCCCAGACCTGCATATAACTTGTCAGAAGCTTTCCTTAGGTTGATTTCATTGGTGTTAGGGTTTTAGGTGAAATTCCTAGGAGTTTTGCTTGTTGGGTTTGTCTTTTGTTTTGGTCTTGTAGTAGCTCTGAGCTTAGAAGTTGTAGGGACCTCAGATCACCTTGGTGTCTACCAACCTTCTTATGAGTCTGACCATTTATGAAATCTACCCTTGTTGAGGAATCCGCTTTGTGTTTTCTCTTTACAAAACTTCGAAAAGCTTGTGTTTAAAAGTTTGGATTTTCATTTTTAAAAAGAAAACAAAATTGGTTGTTTTTTACTGATTTGTGATTCTGCATGAATTGGTCCTTAGCTTACATCTAGCTAAGTAAAACATCCTTAAAAATACATCTTGTAGGCTTTGACTTCAAATAGGTTTTTATAGTTTATAGATCTCAAAGTTAGTTGTTTGCATAGTTTTGAGTGTTTTATTAAAAATAAAAAATCTCTTTTGGAAAAAAGTTTGTTTTTTGTAGTGGTTGAGTGCTTTGACAAGAAAAGGGAAATTTTTGTGAAATAACTAGTTGTCTCATTTTGAGTGCATTGGAAAGGACAAAAGCTCTTCTTTTAATTTATGTGTTAAGAAAGATTTGTGTTTACAAAGTATTTTGCATTCTCAAACTCTTTCCTAGCTAGAATTTCATCGAAGAGAAAAGATTGTTTAAATCATCTTAGGTGCATTTTTAGTGATTTTGAGTCGAGTCTTCATACCACAAGTTTCATCTCCGCACCTTTTGACTTAAACAAAAACCAATAAAAATAGCGCTTAAAGTAAAATTCATCTAGTAACATTTTTATTTCTAGGGCTCTGATACACCAACTTAGCTTAGGCTAGTGTCTTGGAGTAGGAGAGTAATTAACTCTCCAAGACAGTAAAAACAAACAAGTAGCTGTATCTTGTGGTAGGGAAGAAATACAATTGTTGCATTTATGCTCTGGGAAAGCTCCTCTTAAAGGAGAAGCACGAGATCGTGTCCGAACCAGTGTGGGAATCAATCCTTCCTCATTGGGAACGACGCCAGATATTCACGTATTAAAAACGGTAAACCTCAGATTAACCATTGTCGAGGAGCCTAGGGTCACTTGTTGGTAAACCTTGGATTATGTCAAGGAGCTTTCAAGGGGATTGAGCTTGCTACTCTGCCCTTGCGTGCGTATCGGATCGTAGACTGTTCCCCCAGGTATATTTGTTTCAGTTGGTAACCTTAGTGGCCATATTCTTTAGGATTCTTCCTAAGGTGACAGTGGTGGGAAGATCCCATTGTACCTGGAGCAGACGTCGGCTAGACTCACTTGGATTTTCTGGGGGGTTCTCTTCACTCGAGACGGTTAAGTGGAGGAACTTGTGCCAGTCTATTCATTAAGCAGGTTGCTGGGGTAACTGTTCCAACCGCCATTTCTGTATTGAACTCTGCGACGTTGGATTTCATCACCAACTAGTGTTTTCAGTACGGAAAGTTACTGTTTGTGTGTGTTTGATCTCCTAGATTCTTTAGGCGTGTGATTCAAATTTGTTTAGTTCTTTAGAGGCTTTAGGTGGTTTTCATTGAGCTTTTACTTTGTTTGCGTTTGAAGTAGTTAAAAGTTTTTAACCGTGGCTGAATTACCGAGGAAGTCCCGTAGACTTCGGGGCCAACCTCCTGAGTTTTCACCGAGCCAGCTTGAAGGTCTAAAAGTCCTTGTAACTCCTAGAGACAGTAGAGTTGGGTCACCTGAAGAAGGAGAGTCTTCTTTGGTAGTACATCTTGATTTTCAAGCTTTAGTAGCAGATTATAATCCGCAGTCAGTGTCTGTTTCCGAAGTTACTGGTAGCTTTTTGTCTACTAGTGATATAGGTGAGGAACCTGAAATATCTGAACCTGAAAGTGAATTTGCTACTACTCCGACATCAAGGTTTGCTTCTCCAGCTTCTAGTGGTCCTGGTTCACCTAGGGTAGAAAGAGTAATCACCCAAGATCTTCCTTCTGGACTTATAGCTATTGAAGAACTTGCTACTCCAGAAGAAGAAGTAGGCATCCCTATCCCTGAAAATCAACCTGTTATTGAGCAAAGGGAGCGTGAATCAATTTTTTACAGTCCACCTAGGAGCAGTACTTGGTATCTTTGTTTGACTAATTTCTTAGAAAACCCAGGGTTAAGTTTTTCACCACCTCGTGTTCCTTATCACCCAACACCTAGAGGTTATTATCCTCCATTAAATATGTCAAGACAGTCGTCCATGTTTACTCAATCGCCCGAATCCTTTTTGTACGGCGGTCCTTCTGTTCCCTCTGGGTATCAGTCACTCTCTGGTACTTTTTCGGGAGCATCTCCTCAACCCATTGAACAAGGGTTATTAACTGGAAGCAATGGTACTAAGCCGTTGAGCGTAGAAGATATTCTCATGATGTCAGGTTCTATTCCCAATCCTAAACCTCAAGGTGGCCAGTTGCCGCCTGGGGGGCAGCCTCAATTATCGCCTGGGGGGCAACCTCAAGGTACCCAATTTGTGTCTGGGAGGCAACCTCAAGGACAGTATATACCTACGAGACAGTACGTTCCTCAAGGTCAACCCCAGACTCAATATGTACCCCAAGGTCAACCCCAGTATCAATTTATACCTCAAGGTCAACCCCAGTATTAGTATGTGCCTCAAGGGTATCAACCCCAAGGTCAGTACTCGAACCAAGGTTTCCAACCACCCTCCGGTCAATCATATGTTTAAGGAACGGCAAACGTACCTTTGAATTATCAATCCTACCCTCAACCCGGTTATGGTCCTCAATATTCTCAACCTGTTATGGGTCCGTACCCCGGAATGAATTTAGTGTGGGATCCATCGCAAACTCAACAGGTGTTGCAGCCAAATGTACAGTTGTCATCTCAGTTGCCAAATGTACAGTTGTCATCTCAAACTGGACAACCCTTAGTTTCTGGTACACCCCAGCAACCAGTCCAGTCTAACATTCAAACTTTTGTACCTCCGGTAGTTTCTCAGCCTGGGCCTAGTACGCCTCGTACTCCGCCTCAAACGACTGCTGCAACTGCCACAACATCTGTTCAATCTACCCCACCTACTTCTGGAGTATCGACAGCTCCGGTTTCTACTGTTCCTGTATCTACTCCTCAGACATCTTTACCACCGTCTGGATCTACGATTCAAACTTCGGTTCAGATGCCTGTAGGACAACCTGGTTCAAGTACGGTTGTCACAAGTCAACCACAATTTACTTATCAACCGTACCAGGGACAGTACCAATTCGGTCCTGCTGTGCAACAGCCAGTCTATCAGTATCAACCGTACCCTGGGTACACATATCAACAACCTCAACAACCCCAGTACGGTCCAGTAAATCCTGGTTTTCCAGGAGGATACAATATCCCAAATGCAATTCCTATTCCTAGTTATCCTAGATATCCTCCTCCTGGAGCTGGTCTCATGACCCAGAGTTTTAGGGACCCTAATCATCAGTTACCGTTTATCGCAACTTTGGACTTGCCTGACTTGTCGCGCCTAACAAACGATCCCATTAATTATCTTCCGTTTTGGCCGCCAATGCTGAATAAGTTGCCTAGTGATATTCCTAAGTTCGAAGGCAAATCAGGAGAGGACCCGTCGAACCATGTGATGACTTATCACCTCTGGTGTGCGTCTAACTCCATTTCAGATGATTCAATCCGTCTAAGACTTTTCCAGCGCACTCTAATTGGTCTCGCGGCCAAGTGGTACATTGAGTTACCACGAGGCACTTTTTATAATTTTAGTCAGTTAGCTACCTCGTTTTTAACTCATTTTCAGTTGCCAGTCTGATATGACAATGGCACGGAATTGTTAACTTCATTAAAGCAATCGATGTCCACTTACATTTCAGATCATATTCATGAGTGGACATGTCGATGGCGTTTAGTGAAGGTTTTTATTCCGGATCAGATCTTGGCTGAATGGTTCGTAAAATCTTTGTTGCCAAAGATCACTGAAGATGTGGCTAAAGCCGGAGTTGTTACTGAGGAGAAAGTAATTGCTCAAGCACAGTACCTTGACTTGGTCTATACTCAGTCAGGTACGTTACACGAGAAAATCCCCGATCTTCCCAAGCAAAATCAAATCGCTGCAGCTCCTTCGGGATCTCATGCCGCCGATGGTATGATTGGTACAGTTAACACTAAAAGTAAGAAGAAATCCTCGAAGAATTCTTCTCCTATCATAACCTTGCCTGATTCCCCGACAGGAGATTCTTCTGCGGAGATTTCCGCCGATATTCACGTTGTAGAGTCATCTACAACCAAATCAAAATCCGGTGGGAAGAAGAAAGGAAAGAAGAAGAATAAAACGGACAAAAATTCAAAGGAGAAACCTGAAAAACCGGAATCCAATGATGAAAAACGCAAACCTCGTTATCCTTGTCTTATTTGTGACGATGAACATTTTACAAGAGACTGCCCTCATCGTGCAGAGGTTGCGAAGATTGTCAAAGGTTCCCAAACGCCTGTTGTTTTGAAGGATCCTTTTCCAGCTCAAGCCAGTAAGATGATAGGTTCTTCCTCGAGTGCCAATGAAGAACCCATCCTGATGATGTCCCATGTTAGGATTGCGACTCAATCGCATGATTATGGTAGTAAAAGTCCTGTTGATGGTAAAGAAGCAGAATCTTCTCATTCTAATCCATCAACCTCAGCTCCTGGTTCCGATCCACTACAGATCGAGAAACCTAATCCAGACTTGGTAATCAAACCGCCTGCCAAGGGTATACTTTGAAAGTCAGCTTTCAATCCACATGTGAGAGCGGCTCAGAACTATAACATTGTTGAGGATTTAGTTGTTTCACCCTCAGCAATGTCGGCTTTGGAAGTGCTGCAATCATGTCCAGCACAGCGTAAATTACTTTTGTCGACTATAGGAGCTGTTGACGTTCAGGACTCAAACCTAATAATTTTCGATCTAGAAATTAGTACACCGTGTTTACCTCATCAAATGGCTTTCCAGATTCCAGTGATAGTAAAAAACAGGCCTATTCATCAGACTGTGATTGATGAGGGAGCCTCAACGTGTATTATGTTGATACAATGTTGGAGATCGCTTGGTTCTCCTTCGCTAAATCAATCCCCGACGATTCTAAAGGCCTTTGATGGCTGTGGGTTTCATCCTTTTGGCATTCTACAGGATTTTCCTATAGGGGTTGAAGGAAAAACCGTTAATCTAGATGTGGAGGTGGTTGATGCCCCTTTAGATTACAACCTTCTCTTGGGTCGAAGTTGGTCTTACGCTATGACAGTTGTCGTTTCATCGGTCTTTCGGGTTATAAAGTTTCCTCATAATGGAAAGATCGTAACAATAGACCAGCTGGCTTACTTTTCATTCGACCCAGCCTCTTCTGAAAGTATTCAGCATGTTGGCAAAACGACTATCCCGTATAAGGATGTTGGAGTAGGACTAGTTAAAGATGTCGGTTTACTGGGAACTTTTCCTTTTCCTCCAATCAACGCATCGTCTTCATTTGCAACCATTCATATGATTACATCAGACACCATTGTTTATGATGATCCTTGGATCATTCCTTCTGAATCTGAGATAGACTCATTTGGTGATGTCATGCCTTTGAGTCCATATGAAATTGCGTATGAGGCCGTGCAATCGTTTACCGACCCATCTTCAACCGACATTGACTTAATGAATGTGGTCCGTGAAGAATCACTTTGCACATCAAGCTTGGATTCAATCACGTTTTCCGAACTTGTTCACTCTGATGAGCAAATTCGTGAAATCCTATGTGTAGATGATTTACCATGGGAAGATCTCCATCATAGATCTTCGTTTTTACCCGAGAATGATCGTTTTGAAAATGATTTTTCATCAATTTTTATGACTGAATATGTCAAGGAACCTCAGAATCCAATGAAACATCCCAATTCAGAGTTAAATTTGGGAAACATCTCCCGAACCATTCCTATTGACATTTCGGTTAAGCCTGGAATTGTTGAGAACATTCATATAGGTGCCTCATGTACAAGTGACGAAATTCAAATATATAAGGCCCTATTTCAAGAATTTCGCGACGTGTTTTCCTGGTCCTATGAGGAAATGCCAGGAATTGATCCCGTGATTGTTGTTCATGAGATTAAGACTTACCCGGACGCTAAACCCGTCCGGCAACGTTTGCGTCAGATTCACCCAAGAAAAGCTGCTGCAATTAAAGCAGAAGTTGAAAAATTACTCAAAGCAGGTTTCATTTATCCGATCCCGTTAACGGATTGGGTATCGAATATTGTTCCAGTTAACAAAAAGCAAGGAACAATAAGAATATGCATCGATTATAGGGACATTAATCAAGCATGTCCAAAGGACAATTACCCAACTCCCTATATCGATCAAATCATTGATGATTGTGCCGGCAGCGAAATATTCTCCTTCATGGATGGTTTTTCTGGATACAATCAAATCAATATTCTACCTGCCAATCAACCAAAAACGGCTTTCATTTGTCCATGGGGGACATTTGCTTATTGCAAGTTACCTTTTGGGCTCAAGAATGCCGGAGCAACTTTTCAAAGGGCCATGTCTTATGCGTTTCATGACATCAAGCACATTGTGCAACCCTATCTCGATGATTTGCCCACTCATTCATTACATCGAGCTGATCACCTCGTCCATTTACGAGCAATCTTTATGAGGTGTAGGCATTATCGGATTCGATTGAACCCACACAAATGTGTCTTCTGTATAGAGATGGGTCGATTGCTGGGGTTTGTAGTTTCGAAAGCTGGCATTCGCGTCGATCCCTCGAAGGTCGAAGCTATTGTCAAATTGCCTCCTCCTTCGAGTCTTCGCCAACTCCAAAGTTTGCAAGGGAAAGCAAACTTTTTACGACGATTCATTCCTAACTACGCCGAGGTTACAAAGGGTTTTACCCGGTTGTTGAAACAGAATACTCCATTCTATTGGGATGAGATAGCTCAGAAATCTTTTGATGCACTGAAACACGCGTTGACCCATGCACTGTTATTGCATCCTCCCAACTACAACCGAGATTACTTCTTATATCTCGCTGCCTCTCATTCCACCATTGGAATGGTTTTAGTTCAGGAAGATGAATTCGGAACTGAACATGTGATATATTACCTTAGTCGAACTTTAAATCCAACTGAGCTAAAATACTCACATGTGGAGAAATTGGCATTGGCAGCTGTTCAAGATGTCCAACGTTTTCGTCACTACATTTTACTACGTAAAACTACAGTAATTTCGGATTGCAACCCTATGATCTATAGTTTGACCAAGCAATTTCTAGGGGGCAAGTACTCTAAATGGATTGTTATCCTGCAGGAGTTCGACTTGGAATTTGAAAAATCTAAGTCTAAGAAATCTTTAGTTTTTGCGGAATTAATGTGTGATTTCCCGCGTGCTGACACGGAAACTGTGGCGGAGGAGCCCATTGCGGACAAATCCTTGTTTCTAATCAGCACTTTAGATCTATGGTATGGGGATATCATCGTTTATCTCCAGACCCAATCCTTTCGGCCAGAAATTTCAAGGTTCGAACGTCAGAAAATTCGATTCCAGTCCCAACAATTCAGGATTTTTGGAGATACTCTTTATCGCCGTGGGGCGGACTCTATTTTTCGACGTTGCTTAACTCACGAGGAAGCTGAAAGGGTTCTAAACGACTGTCACTCTAGAGCATGTGGCGGTCATATGTCTGGGTATGCCACAGCCCAAAAGATATTGCGCGGTGGCTACTTCTGGCCGTCTTTGTTTAAAGATTGTATTACTGCGGTCTGAAAATGCCACAACTGCCAAATTTTTGATCGAAAGATGCACGCTCCACCTGCTCCTCTCCACCCTATAATTGTCATTGGTCCTTTTGCCAAATGGGGTATCAATTTTATTACATGTAACCCTCACTCGGCCGGGGGGCATGCGTATATCATCCTTGCGGTAGATTATTTTACCAAGTGGGCCGAGGCGATGCCTACATTTGAGGCAGACGGCAAGACAGCTGCAATTTTCGTGTTCAATCATATAATTGCTAGGTTTGGTGTCCCACAAGCGATAATCACTAATCATGGGCGTCATTTTCGAAACGTTATGATGATCGAACTTACAGCCCAGCTTGGTTTGCGTCACGATAGTTCAACCCCTTATTATCCACAAGCTAATGGTCTGGTTGAATCAATCAACAAATTTTTAGTCATCATGATCCGACGAATCATTGGGATTCATCGGTCGAACTGGCATAACATGCTTTTTTCAGCGCTTTGGGCGTATCGAACCTCATTAAAAACATCAACGGGGTTCACTCCTTTCCAACTAGTTTATGGTCTCGAAGCTGTGTTACCCATTGAATGCGAAATCCCGTCATTGCAAATGGCCATCGAGTTACTTCCAGCCACTTCCGAAGAGGAAAAGCGTTTGTTATACTTGGCTCAATTAGATGAGAATCGACGTGATGCTGCATTGGCGATCGAGACCCACGCAAAACGTATGAAAGCTCAGTATGATCGAAATGTGACCCCTCGAAATTTTTCGGAAGGAGATCTAGTCTTAGTTTACGATCAAGCTAATGATAAATTAGGCGCTGGAAAATTCGTTCCTATGTGGCATGGTCCCTATGTTGTCAAGCAAAAGCTAGCAAAAGGGGCCTATGAATTGGTAGACTTTGACGGGGACTCTTTGGGTAAACCCGGAAATGGTCTTTACCTGAAGAGGTCTTATGCTTAAAGAATGGGTATGGATATTTTTAGTTAGGATAGTTTCTCTTTCTAGCTGGTGTGTTTTAGTTTAAACAGTGTGCTTAGCTTAGAGAGTGTTTTTTCGTCATTGTTCCTGCTTATCTTGGTTTTACTCTTGATATTGCAGATGTCGATGCCTCTCCAAACATACATTGGTTTCTCTGATGGTGCTTGTCGTAATACACGGAACATTTCTTCCGCAGCTTGGGTTATCTATTCGCCCTCTGACGAGTTAGTATCTATGCATGGGGTAAGCCTCGATCAAACAACGAACAACATTGCCGAATATAGTGCAGTGATTGAGTTATTATTTGAATCTATTTCATTTGGGATTCGAAGTTTGATAGTGAGGTTAGATTCTGAACTCGTTGTATTACAGCTTAATAGAGTGTATGCCATTAGAAATCCAGTGTTATTAAGATTATTTTTGAGAGTGCGTCTCTTGGAACATGAATTTGATTATATTGAATATCAGCATATTCCAAGATCTTTAAATACATTAGCAGATGCAATTGCTTCTCGAATGTTAAATAGACATTTGCAATAATCATACATGTAAATTTAAAACCATTCCATAACATGATTTACAAGATAATTCGGTAATAGTGATATATATATATATATATATATATATATATATATATATATATATATATATAGGAGTGTGTCAAAAAATACATCGTCCTCGATCATAGGTTGAAAAATACCTTATGATCGGCAAAAATGATAAGTACAAAAAACAAAATGTCATATGTGCCCACAATAGGCGATCATCCTATCACTGGTGATGATCTCGATAAGAAACCACTGCACGGGCCACCTTGCAAAGGAACCTCCTAAAAGGTCCTAGGACCCCAATCACATAGCGCTGAAGTCGATGAGGAATGTCATCTATAGTGGTCTCCAGAATATCTCTTGTCAAGCGCTCGAGATGACCCTCCAACTCGGCCAAAACCTCTGCTGATTCGTCCTGTGGGGCTGGCAAGGCTGCAACTGGTTGTTTCCTCTCGTAAGGCCGGAGAGCGGCTGGTCGCTGTGGACCCACATCTGCATTTGAAACTTTTTCTATCAGTTTTGGGACGATGGAAAAATTTAAAAAAAAAAAAAATTAAAATAGGAAAAATGTTGAAAATGATTTTACCTGAGTCATCCCACTGCACTCCTGGTGGAAGAGCCATGTCTGGGTCACCACGAAAATCTACCCCAGCGTAAGGGAAGTCCTGAATAGAAAAAACCTGGTTTTCCAACCATTGGAAATACTCAGGTTTGAATCGAACAACCTCTGTCCCCTCGTCCGGATGACGGGCCATAACTGCGACCCATCGCATCAGTTTGGGCTCTCGAGGAAGCCCAGCTCCAACAGTAAGGTGCTGCGGGATCAACATGGGAACCCTCTCCAGACTAAAGCTCACAACCAAAGCCCCATAACCAAAGGTCTTTAGTTGTCCGTTCTTGGCTCTGGTCAGTTGGCCTTTCACATTGGCCAACACAGCATCGCACCAGTTGAAGATGGTGCCTCGAAAGTAGTCAACTGCCATACGCATCTGGGAACCGGTGGCAACATGTAAGGCGGCACTCCCGCAAATTCTGGTGACAGTAAACGCGATCACCATGACTTCAGGAAGGGATATGGTTTTTATGTCTATCCCTTTGTCTCTAGCCTGGCTGTTGCAAAACTCTAGCCGGAGGCTATCGACAGACTGGCCACCTGGCCTAGCCCCGAATAGAGTCAAGTCTTCGCCTCTCTTAGGCAAACCAGTCAAGAAATATATATCTGTCGGCTCGATTTCGAGCTGGTGGCCACCAATGAAGAAGCACTGGTCCTGTATGCTCCATCTGTCAACCAACCACTGTAAGAAATCCACCTGGGCCCTCATGCCAGGTATGGCCCAAAATTTGAACAAGCCGCACGCCTTCAAAGCATCAATCGAAGGTTGGTGGTTCCATGCGGCAGCATCCACGTCCTCATGCTCTCGTTCACACCAATCTAGCATGATGTACTCTCTGCATCAAGTAAAAAGATAAATTAGAATGTTAGAAATTAATTTGTCTGGGTCAATTTTGAGAATTTTTGGGTTAAAAACCCTTACGGCGGGGAACGCACCCTCTGGGTTAGACACAGTGCGTGGGTCCACACCTTGCCTACATGGAAGGTGCGGACCCCTGACTTTTTCCCCATTGAGAAAAAGTCGGGGTCCGCGGGCTAGCAGTGGTACACCTGCGGGCCCCCGCGCGCGGGTTTTAAGCCTAAAAACCCTCCAAAAAATGAAATGAAAGCCTAAAACAAGAAATGAAACGGTTAAAAATGAAGAGTATGATGATGTGGATTACTTGGAGAAGACGATGTTCGATTCCGACGGTTGGATTTTCCGCAATCTTCATGGGAATTTTTCTGAGCAAAAGCACTATTTTCTCACCCAAAACTCAAACGGTAAAAATGAATTGACAAAGGCCCTTTTTATAAGTTTTTTGAGTAAATAAATTGCAAATTTGTTTATGTTTCACTTTGGAAAGGTATTTTTGCAACATTTTTATCCATTTCAAACAGGTATGAGTAATGTTTGTGTTTTTGTTCAGGATAACGGATTATTCAGGCAAAATCTATCATTTTCGACGAAAAAAAAAACATTTAGAGTCACCTTTAAGCTCTTTTCTGACTCCTGAAACATGAAAAGATTGCCGAGTTTTTCTTTTAGACTCGTTAAAACGGAACTAAAAGACGGTCCACTTACAGCTCTTTTCTGACCGTAAAAACATGAAAAGATTGCCGGAATTTTGTCGTTTCAAATTCGATATTGGTTATAAAACGACGTGTCGTTGATCGCTTTTTTACTTTTTCGGATCAAGGGCACTAATTACAAAAAGTACTCCTTGGTCGTAAAGATCAAGCGGTTCTCTCAAGTATTATTTTATACTTTTTCGGGCTTGGGAGACACAAACTTACGAAAAAGGTCAACCCTGGAGTCTTCTTAAGTTTTTTCAGACTCTCTAAAATTGAAAAACACCGAGTTTCTCCTATACTAGACTCGTTAAAATTTCACAGTAAAGGACCTATTCAATTACAAACAGGAACGAACCACTCCTTCTTAGGGTTAGAATTTAAACTAAGTTGGACTCATCCGAAGGATGAGCTTATAATCAAGCAAATGTTATCCTCCTCAAGCTTGTCAAAAATAAAGAGGTACTTGCCAGAAATGGTGGGGGAAAAGAGAGAAAAATGAGCCTATTTGTCATACTTTGTAACCACTCTTGAACATGACACTGTTATTCACCTGGGTTGGGAAATCATTTGCCTAACAGTTGATCAAACCACATTGAAAGTCTTCAGCCAGTTTCTGGGTATTAACTTTGGGTCAATTGTCACCAAGCCATCTGTTGTGTCGTTATGTGTTCAAGAGGTCACTGCCAATAAGCCATTCATCTGCAAAATATCTGTCATCCATCTTGACCATCCCTGAGTCAGTCCTTGCAACTAAATTTCTTCAACTTGATCTATGATTTCGTGTTGTAGGCTTGCCTGTGACGGATCGCTTTCTATCGACTTCAGCTCATTATCTAGAAATATGATCTAGAAATCATCAGTACCTTGGGATCTGCATGCCTCAATGGCAGGTTTCTCGCCTTTGACGATAGGTTGCATCATTGACCTTCGATCAAAGGATTCCGTGACATGTTCGACATCAACACATTTATTCACATCTCATGGATTGTACTGGGTACTTTGAGAGCCATTGACATCACTGGTGGTTTCTCTCACACTTGTTAACAATTTACATCATTGACTGGTAATCAAGTGGTTTCTACCATGTTCGACTTCAACACATTCATTCGCATGGATAGAATCGTACTGTTTCGGGGAGTAGAAATGAAGACCCTGGATCTAGTTTCCACAATCCAGGCTGCGAGGAATTTTGTATTCATTATATAATGGACTATTCATAAACAGATGGCTGCGCCCATACTGTGTCCACATGAGTCTATACTTGTGATGTATTACAAGATCATTCCTGTATCAGAGCAGTAGTTAATTTTCTAAGTCAGTTTTGATCTGAGTATGGGAATGCCTACCTCAGCGATGATATGATCTCATATATATATATCTTGCGTTGAATGTTTTTTACAGGTTCCAACCGGGCTCTCCACAAGATGATCCTCGAAATGATAAAGTACTTCACTCTTCCTAAATCATAAATGAAATCCTCATCTACTACAGACTTCGCACTTTAGGGGGCTATCTGTTACACAAAAATATTGTCACCATGATTAGTTGCAGTCAGTATGGGTCTATCATCACTTGTACTGTCCTCCTAAGCAAGTATCAGACCTCAGCTCTTCAAGCCAAGCTTTGAAAATGAGAGAAAGACATTGAAAATCAATGAAACTCTGGTTCCACACTTCTCTCACTGTTACCTGCGGTCCCGTACCTTCTGTTTACAAAAACTGCGGACCTACCCGCTCTGTCCCTAAAGGTGTGGGTGCGGACCCCTGTGAAAGTCAAAAAGGCACAATTTTATTCTAAAAAACTCACTTTGGGTAAATTCTAGATGATTCTAGAAGGAATTTTGACGTGGATTGGCCGCTCTTAGGTGGTTCATGCATCCCAAAAGAGAAGGAGCTAATCCCTTGATGAGAGGAGCTATCCCTTTGAAGGAGGACCTAGTAACTTCCCTCCATTGCACTATAAATTCATGCATTGGGCTGGTTGCTAGGGAGGTTAGAAGCTGAACATTTTTTAGGGTAAATGCTGGTGAAATTAAGACTTCCTAGTTGAGCTTAAGAGGAGAGATCACATACCTTTTTGGCTTCATTGGTGTTCACACCTAATCTTCAACGGTTGGGTAACCTGGAACGTGAACAGTCATCAAGAAGATGAACTGTTCCGTCCATTTTATGTATATAAACAATATCTGTCTAATGAAATATGCAATCAATTTCTTCTGCCCATTCTGGAGTTACCCTGGCCTGACATGGTATCAGAGCATAGGTCCCAGGTTCTAAAAATAGTTGTAACTCCTGCCTCTGTCCTAAGCGCTCCTCTGTCCTGAGCGCTGCTCAGTCCTGAGCGCTGCTCTCTCCTGAGCGCTGCTCTGCCTTTTCCACGCCAGTTTTCATTGTCTGTTGCTTGTCTTGCTCATTACTCTGACGCGCCCTTTCCATGCCAACCTAAATGTGGTATATGGTATTTTCTGCCCTAACAGACTCAAAGCCTGCTATGCAGTAATAGGGCCGACGGTTTCTTCTGAAGCCTTATGGAAAGAAGCACATCCGCTTTGTGAATTATCTGCAGACCTCCTGGAAAACATTCGCCCACTCTGCGAATTGTCTATCAAACAATTACGATGATTACAACTGTAAGGAACATGCCAATGTAAGATATCCATTTATCTAACCGATGTCGTCTTTCGATTATCTTCAGTACAGAATTAGACAAACCAACAGTATTGAGAATGTCTAGAGCTTTCCGCTGTGCTTGCTTCAAACGATCTCTTTGTTCTGCATACTTTGAAAGAACAGCCACTCCAGTAGCATAAGCCTCATCAAGCATGTATGATGAATTACGTGCCGACTGCCTGGCTCGGGTTTCATCGTCAAAAATTTGCATTACATGAGCAGAGTCCCCATTTTTTCTGTGTATTCGTTACTATATTGCAGTAATCTACCCCGAGATTTGAGAGCTGTCTTTGTGTGTTGTCCACGCATAACTTCTTCGTCGACATTCTCATGCGCTCCCTCCATCTGCCGATTTAAAACCCCAACTCCATCCAAATTGTCCGAGCTTGTGTCTCTTCAAAGAAAACCCTCTTTCCTTGTGACCAGTGGTCTTTGTGTGCTGTCCACGCACCCGAAGGCCCCAGTAGTGACGAAGACCGCGGTGGTTCCTGATCTTCTTCAAGCGTTCCAAGTCATCCCTGAGTTTCATGTCAAGAGCATTGGATACCACCTGAGTGGTTCGGCCTGACATCGGCCTTCTTGCATACAAGGTTGGCCAAACGCCGACCAATTCCTTTGATAGAAGTCAGGGCAAACATGATCTTCTGTCGCCCATCAACATTGGTGTTGAGGACACGAAGAATGTGTTGAAACTCCTCATTTGCAATCAAAGACATTTTCGCAGAACGCGAGAAGCCTCAACAGTTGCCAGTGACGCTGGGTATTACGAAGACTGCAAGGGCTTTAGTATTATGCAGTTGATTTTTTAACTTCAGTATGGCGGTTTCTATATAGCGTTGAGCAGTTTGTTGAATTCATGATATACGCAGTTTATATGATTCAAAGCGTTCAAAATATTGCGGTGTTTCCAGAATGTTTTGTAGTATTGCATGATATATTGAAGTGATCCCTTGCGCATTTTTTCAAACATAGTAGTATTGCAGTGATATGTACAATGAAATGCTGATGCTTTTAGCAAATATTAGAGGGATTTGAAGGCTGTAACATAAAGTTTTTTTTTAGCAGAAGTAATTTTTTACAGAATGCATTCAATCATCTCTATGGTAGGAATAGTTCTCACTGGCAAGGAGAACTATTCTGAATGGTCTCGGATGGTAAAACACACCCTCATCTACAATGAGTTGTGGAAAGGAGTGTGTGTCGGAGAAGAAGACAAAGACCCTGTGCAGCCTACATCAGATAAAGAACTTTTCATTTGGGAAAACAAGAACAGCAAAGCCTATGCATTGATCGCAGCATCTGTAAATGAAGAAGTAAGTCGTCATATTTCATCCTATTCCACTGCCTTTGAAGCTTTACAAAAGCTGAGAGAACTCTATGATTCACATTCTGCACTTGAAGTTGTTCAGCTCATGATTAAACTCTTCACTCTTGAACTGAAAAATAATGATCCCCTTGCTCTTGCATCTGAAATAAAGTCTATAATGCATGATATTAAATCCACTAAGGTTGAGCTGGATATCTCTCTTATTGCCTTTCTCAAAGCACTCTATCCTACCTACTCCAATTATCTTGAGTCTTTACAAGCAAATGGAAATCTTAAAGACATAACCTTTGAGTCTCTTGTGAAAAAGTTTGTTGAAAGAGAGAAAGCCTTTGGAAAGAAAACAGTCCCTGAATCTTCTGAAGAGACTGTTTGTCTTGCTCATAAAGAAAAGCATCCTGCTCAAGATTCTACAAGAGGAAGAGGTGGACGAAGAGGAAGAGGAAGATACTTCAGAGGCAGGGGGGGCAGACATTCTCAAGGAGAAAAGGCAGATCTGCATTGCATTCGCTGCAAACGAAATGGATCACATGATGCTTCTACATGCAAGCTACCATGGGACAAAATTGAGCAGAGAAGAAACCAGCAGAAAGGTAAAACTGATGATACAGACAAAGGTAAAGCACCTGAATCCGCTCACTATATTGAGGCACAATGTAACATTGGAGTAAATGAAGATTTGTTTAATGCTTCACTTGCTTCTTCGAAAAATCACTGGTTGCTTGATTTAGGAGCAACCTGTCATATGACTCATAGGAAAGATTTTTTTGAAGATTTCACTGACAATGTTGATGGAGCAGTATACTTTGCAGATCAGTCAAAAATCAAGCCATCAGGGCTTGGCACAATCAGGCTTAAACTGCCTGGTCTTCCAGGCTTTCTTCTGGATCATGTTCTATATCTCCCACAGCTCAAGAGAAACTTGTTGTCCCTGGTCCACATCCGCCAGCAAGGTCACTCCATTCATATGTTTGATGGCAAGCTTAAGGTAAGAAAGGCATCTGACCACTCACTTGTCATGAGGGGTATAGAAGAAGAAAGACTTCTTAAACTGCAAGGAACTTCTGCTCATGCACAACATTTCTCATATATTTCTCATCATGAAGCAGGTACACTTCCATCAAGTTTATTATGGCATGCTAGATTTGGACATTTAAACTATGACAGTCTCCGCTTATTAAAGAAAAATGGTGTTGCTGGTTTGCCTACAATTCCTAGAAAACATAAGCAATGTGATGCTTGCATTCTAGGAAAGCATAGCAAACAGTCTTTTCATGATTCACATTCAAGAGCACATAGGAATCTTGAACTCATTCATTCAGATTTATGTGGTCCAATGCCTGTTCCTTCTGCAAATGGAAATAAATATATCATGACATTTATTGATGATTACACCAGAATGTGTTGGGTTTATTTATTGAAGAACAAATCTGATGCTTTTCAAACATTCAAGAATTTTCATAAGTGGATTGAAAATGATGCACAATCTCATATTGGGTCTATTCGCACTGATAATGGAAAAGAATATACATCAAATGAATTTGAAAACTATCTTCGCCAACATGGGATCAAACATCAAACAACTGTACCTTATAATCCCCAACAGAATGGTGTAGCAGAAATAATGAATAGAACAATTTTGAATATGGTACGATCCATGCTTTTCTTCAAAAATGTAAAGATAATGTTTTGGGCTGATGTTGTTCTATGTGTTGCATATATAAAGAATAGATGTCCATCTAGTGCTATAAGAAACAAGACTCCTTATGAATTGTGGTATGGACATGTTCCTTCGGTAAAACATCTTAGGATTTTTGGTTCCACCTGTTATGCTTTAATACCAAAGGTACATAGAAACAAACTTGGTGCTAGAAGTCGTAAGTGTATCTTCCTGGGGTATTCAAACACCTCTAAAGCATACCGTCTCTATGATGAAGTAAATAAAAAGTTTGTTGTATCTAGAGATGTCATTTTTCTTGAATCATCCAAATCTGACAGTGTTGTTGAGCGGCAACTTGATCGCTTGGATAGATTCGCAAAAACGAAATAATTTCAAGAATTTGATAATCAGATTCCACATCTTGAAGGGGGGATTCCTATACTAGAACAACATGTGGAATCTTCTTCTGAAGAACAATCTCCCCTGCATGAAACTCCAACAACGGATGATGCTTTAAGTGATGTAATTGATAGAATTGGGAGACTCAATCTTGATTCAGTCCCAACTCAATCAACAGAGCAGCCTGGACCATCTCAGAAAGGTCCCCCAAAGTGGCTGACAAAGACACTTGAAAGTGTTCATCCTGATGAAATTGGAAAAACAGGAACCAGAAATACAAACCGACAAGATGGAGGTGATGTAGATAACTCTAATTCACCTGTTGATGGATGTTATTTATGATTGTGAATTGAACTTGTCTACAGATTTTGAACCAACTTCCTTCAAAGAAGCTGCTTCTCATGATGAATGGAAAGAAGCGATGCAGAAGGAGTATGATGCCCTCATAAAGAATGGCACTTGGAAGCTGGTTGATCCTCCATTTGGAACCAAACCAATTGGCTGCAAGTGGGTCTACAAGAACAAGTACAAAGCTGATGGCTCACTTGACAAGCACAAAGCTAGGCTTGTGGCAAAAGGTTTTGCACAGAAGGAAGGGGTCGATTATGAGGAAACTTTTGCCCCCACAGCAAAGTGGGCCACCATCTGGACACTCTTTGCACTAGTTGCTCAGAACAGTTGGAAAGTCCATCAAATGGATGTAAAAACTGCATTCTTGAATGGAGATCTAAAAGAGAATGTTTTTATGTCCCAGCCTGAAGGATTTGCTGTGAAAGGACATGAACACAAAGTATGCAAACTTGTGAAGTCCTTGTATGGCCTCAAACAAGCACCACGAGCCTGGTATGAAAAACTAACTGAGCATCTTCTGAAACTCAACTTCAAACATTTTGATCTTGATGATGCAACTTTATTTGTCAAGAAAGTTGGCAAAACAGTTGTATATCTTGTGGTATATGTAGATGATCTTTTAATGACAGGGAACAATGAAAGCTATATTGCATCCATAAAGAAAGAATTAGGAAAAAGTTTTGAAATGACTGATTTGGGCTATGTTCATTACTATCTTGGCATTGAAGTAACCCAACATCCAAAATCCATATTTCTTTCTCAAAAGAAATACATTGGAGATTTGTTAAACAGATTTGGCATGGCAGAGTGCAATCCTCTTTCTACTCCAATGGAACAAAACTTGAAGCTCACATCTATTGAAGGAAAGGAATTTGAGGATGCAACAAAGTATAGATAGCTTGTAGGAAGTCTCATCTACCTCACTACTACCAGACCAGACATTTCATTTGCTGTTGGAATCCTCTCCAGGTTTATGCAAAAGCCTTGTGAGGGACACTGGTCTGCTGCAAAAAGAGTTCTAAGGTACTTGAAGGGAACTCAAGACCTTGGAATCAAGTATACACAGGTGGACGACTTCAGCTTGATTGGATACTCTGATTCAGACTTCGATGGAGACAAAGAAACTGGGGTATCTACTTCTGGATATACTATGAGTCTTGGATCAGGAGCTGTCTCCTGGAGATCACGCAAACAATCAGTTCCAGTAGATTCCACAACAGAAGCAGAATACGTGGCAGCAGCTGAAGCAAAGAAAGAAATTGTGTGGCTCAGGAAAATTCTTGAAGATTTGCAGGTAAAACAAGTACAATCAACTCCACTCATGATTGATAACACCTCTGCAATAAAGTTGGCCAAGAACCCAAAGTTACATGATCGTACTAAGCACATCAATACTAAATATCATCTGATCCGACATCATGTTGAGGCCAAAACAATCCATCTCCGTCATTGTTCCACAAATGAGCAAATTGCAGACATCTTCACCAAAGCGCTTGGAAGAGAAAAGCTTGAAAGATTCAGAACGATGCTTGGACTCACCAACATCCCTTCAGATTAAGGGGGGGAATGTTCACACCTAATCTTCAACGGTTGGGTAACCTGGAATGTGAACAGTCATCAACAAGATGAACTGTTCCGTCCATTTTATGTATATAAACAATATCTGTCTAATGAAATATGCAATCAATTTCTTCTGCCCATTCTGGAGTTACCCTGGCCTGACAAATGGGAAGAGAGTGAAACTTGTCAAAGTAGAGCAGACTTCTTGCTGGACCCTGGGAGGAGCTTGTACAGCGTCAAGGCACAAGTTGTAAAGTTCTTCTTCTTTTGAATTAATACAATCAAACTCATTTTTCTCAACAAATTGTCTCATGTTATTTGTTTCATGAACTCCTTGACTTTCATGTTAAATATGTTTTATGATATTGGCTTTTCAGGTGCTATTTAATTTGTTTGCTTGTTTGTGTTTGCAGATTCGCGACAAGGGAGCCCATTTGGATCGAAGGAGTGAAGGCTTCCACAAACTTGCGTTGGACCTAAGGTAGGCCTAAAACACTTGTTTGCCTTTGTTTATAAAAGCATATTTAGAGAAAGATAGTGTGTGATTGGTTTGCTTGTCATTAGGTCTTCTTTAGATTCTAGGAAGGTCTATCTTGTCCGCAAGATCAACTTATTCCGTGTGACACCTTGGTTGGTTTCCACAGGAACATTATCCATATCAAACTGATTCGTAGAGCCTTCCCTTACGGTAATTTAGAAACAACTTTTCAAGGAATATGGATAAGCAATCAAAACCTTTGCCCTTGAGGAGGCAACTCCACAACTTCTGAAAGAACGACGAAAAGCCTTTCAAGATCGGTAGAGTGGTAAGCCAGTCACTCAAAACACAAAGTCCAAACATGACTAGACAAAAATACCTAAAGCCAACTGTATACAAGGAGCAAAGAGCACTCACTAAAAAGTCCCTAAAAGAAGTCAGCCAATCAAATAACTTCGAAGTATTTCCGCTCCGGGTGATGAGGACCAGACACCAAAATACAAGAAAGTGGAGTCAGGGGCCTTCCAAAGATAGTCTGGGATAATGACGGCCCAGTCGTATCAGCGAAGGTAACAGAGGAAGTTACGCTGACCTCCTAACAACAGCTTGCGCCGGTGCAAGCCCCCAAGCTTCGCGAGGGTTCCCTCCAGTAGTACTGTCGAGAGTGATGCAACGTCGACCTCAGGTGCCACGGGATTCCCCTCTGCAACCACCTGTGTGGATCCCTAGGAGTAGCAACTATGGATACCAACTCGTCGCAGAAGCCAGGCGGAACAGTCGTGAGGTAAGTTCGGACAAGTAGGAGAGGGGGTATCTCTCTTCCCTGTCTTCACAGACCCTTGTGCTTAACTCCCAGATCCGAAGCTTTCCTGGTCTTCCTAACGCTATTGGATTTTCTCTCATTATTCAGACTCCTATGTTTGACGTTTATATGGCCTTGGAGAGTTAACTCTCCACTCGCTTAATCCAAGGCCCTAAAATCCTAAACTTGTTGGTGTAACTGACTTAAACAAAAAGTTCTAGTGAATTTTAGTTAGCGCTTGATTTTAAAATAGGTTGTTCTTTAAGTCACGGGATAACGGAAGTGAAACTAGTGGTGTTTTTTGACGGAAAAGAAATTAATAAAAACTTAACTACATGCACATGCACTTGTTTTCGTTTTTCGATGAAAAGTAATCTCTACAGGGTTCAGAGGAACTTCAAATAAAAGAAATTTTTCTTTTCTTTTCGTTAATTACACTTCACACTCACAAAAGCTAACAAATCTATGGATGCCTAAAAAAGTATGCAAATCTATCCTAATGCAACAAATATATGCGGATGCAAGATTCAGAACTACTCTAAAAACAAGAAATGAAAGTTGCTTGCTTATCACTTTTTATCTTGCCACTTAAAATGTCTAGATGGAATATGAGATGTTACCATTCATTTCGTCTAAACACTAAAAACAAGTTCTAAGACAAACATAAAGCACTTTCACTCACTAAAAGGAAACCAAATGAAAACCAAGTTCAAGAAAGAAAAACTAAGTTTTTCAAAAATATTTTCTTCAAAAGTAACAACAAAAGAGTCTTTTCAAAAATGCTCTCAACAACACTGAAACTTGTGATTGAAGAATAGGCAATCAAACACTTTTGCAAGTTGACACCACACAACGGATGAAAACTCAACAAAAATAAATGTGTTTAAAAGTGCTCTTAACAATCAAAAGCAGCAATGAAAGCTTTGGCAATGAAAACCAAAAAGATCAAAAAGACAAATTCCAAGAAAGTGTCAATCAACAACTTTCATGAAACAAAGAAGTGGATGGTCACAAAAAGCAGTTTTTGTCAAGCAAACAAAAAGTCACCAAAAGCAAGGTTAACACAAAGATTGAGATCAATCTCCCTACCCTGATGAATCAGAGCAGCCAAGATTCCTAGCAAGAAATCTTGCGTGCTTTAGCAAAAAACGATGACGCTTGCAATCAACAAAAAACAAGACCAATACTCCTTATAATCAGAGAGAATTTGGAACAAGATGCTCGCTGTAAAAACAAAAACTGATACTGGAAAATGACTGTTTCAGACTGACTCAAACTACCAGACAGACCTTCAGAGACAAAAAGATTTTCAAATCTTGAAAATTGCAAGATATACGCGACTATACTTATGTACAGAATGCGTGTATACCCTACTGTAACTAAGGAAACCTGCGTATACACGGGTTCACTTAAAGTAACATGTGTACATACGCCTCTGTAACTAAGAAAAACAGCGTATATAAAAGGTTTCAAGAAAAATAAAAAACAAACTGAAGAAACTGGCAAAACTTAAAGTTCAAAAATAGACCAGACAGCAACAGCAAACAAACAGGTAGCTGAGCCCTGATTGGTTGAAAAACACCCAAACTAGGAACAACAAGAGTGTTTTCCCCAGTGGAGTCGCCAATTCTGATGGAGGTAAATGTTCCCCTAGGGCTTTTTGGGTTGAAACCCTAGCAGATTGAAAGTTGTCTATTCAAAGAAGCACACATTCACACAGCCATTATGCTATTATAAGCAAATTCTATTGTAAAGGGTACATACCTTAGGTCCTACGTTTGAGAAGGCCTTTAGGGTCCAAACCCTTCTTGGAGTTCCCTTCTTCTCTTTTGTCCTGCAAAACAACCTATTCAAAGAACACAACAGTATATGGACAAAACCTTATAAAGAAACCATCTTCATGTTATAAATAAAGGTAGTTAGTTATGAAATCCAAACAACCATTTACATATGAATTCTAAACATGACTATCATTAACATAAAGAAGATTCATTTCGGGAACCAAGACATGTGTTTCTTTTATTATAGACAAATAAAGTACATAAAAAGGAATATTTTCACCTGAATCACCTTCAGCAGGCTCCAAGCAAAGCTTCCTTCCGGATCCGTTCCAGCCTCAAGCCTTTAACAAACTCCTTCCATGACTCTCTCCATGATATCATAAATGGTGGATGAACATCAACACACAAGGAAACAAAGGTTTCCTGGACAAATGGGGGAAGTGCAGAAGGCACAAGGGACTTCAGACCTGGTCAGGGGAAAAATCTCAGCATAATAACCTTTCTCTCTCTTCTCTCCTCCCTTAGGCCTTCCCTTTGAGGTCTTTTTATACCTCTCCCAAAGTAGTTTTTTAGTTGGGAGTTGGTTGGGAACAGTTGGGCCACGGGCACTAACAGGTGATCAGTAGGTAAAACTCGCGATCTCCGCCCGAAAATAAGGAATTTTATATTTTTTTAAGTGTTTTAATACATATACGCGGGTTGGATATACACAGACCCGCGTATACACACGTTTAACTCAGAGTAATGTCGCGTATAAGGGATAAAACACTGTTTTTTAAATTTTAGGACCAGGTCTGGAAGGAAGGGTTGCCCTAGGCCATGAGTACAGCATCACAAACCATAAGAGTGAGATTTGGAGCTATAACATATACCATGCAACCAAAAACCAACAAGGAGATCATACATGCAATCTATTACCTGCAAAGCAATCTAGTTGTAGTTGTTGATCCAACTATCTCCTTGTGCTTCCCTGCTTTCCTTTATTTTGTTTCTCCAATTCAAGTGAATGCTAGAATGCTCTAGGCATGCTCCAAGCATTCTCTAAGTGTGTAAGAGTATGACAGAATGAGAGTGTGCTCAACTCAAAAGCTATCAATTGTTTCTCTGAAGCCTTTTTATCATTAATGCCTCTATTTTCTTACTTTCCTTCATTTTTCCTCTAATTTCTTTTGCATGAAAATTTGTGTCTCTTCACCTTCATTTTCTCCTATTTTCCTTTATTTTTCATAATTAGATGCTAATTATTGCCTCTTACCTTTTCCAATGTCTTTGCGAATTTCCATAGTCATTATTAATCTTAAAGTGATGCCCACTATAGTTTTTTCCCAACAATCAACTTGGAATATGTGTCCCATGACCTTGGTCTTATTTTATTTACATGGAAAATCAACTAGGGGTTGTTACATCAGTAGTAAATTGAGTAAAAGTTTTGCAGGCTGTATGCAAAGTTGTGTACAAAAACACATTTCATTGAGCAAAAGCTTTGTTTATAGGAGAACTAGAAAGTGCAGATAATGTTCGTTGCATGGAAGAAGCTTTCAAGTTTTCATTGTGCATATGATAACATTGTTTATGATTATATTATTGATAATATTTTAATTGTAAATAATGTATACTATTGCTATTTAAGTAATTTGTACAAAATCACATTAATATTGAAAGTCAACCACACTTATTCCGCATTTCTTGCTCCTCACAAGGACGCTTGCACAACTTCCTCTGCACATGCAACATCTAGACATGTTAACTTCACATATGCTATGGGCTAGACTCCACCAGAGTGAGTAGCTATTTTAGTAAGCGATTGACATATACAAATTTATTGATAGTATTTTAATTGTAAATTATGCTTATTTTTCGTATTTTCGAATATTTCAAATATTTGTATGTTTAAGCTATTATGCGGAAGTCCTCTTTGTGCAGATGTCCACACTTTGCACTAAACACTTTTATTGTTAATACTTTAGTTATAGATAATGCATATCAATAGTCAATTGAGTAAAAGTTGTGCAAAGTGCACAGAAAGTTGTGTACAAAACCACATTTCATTGAGCACAAGCTTTGTTTATAGAACATGTAGTAGTGCAGAGGAGTACAAATGCTCTGTACATCCGCACAATGAGTTTCTTCCACACTGTATTGTCTGTATTATCAAGTGACTCAACACTGAGTTTAATTTTATATGTTTTTAATGAGATGTAATCTTAATGTTATAATAATAAAATATTAACAATAAAAGCTTTCTATACAAACTACGAACAACCGCGCAATGAAATCTTGAAAGTGTTTTCCGTAGAATAGACTTTTTAATTATTATTTAGGAACATTTTTCGCAATCACAAAAGTAGTTGTGCGGAAGAAGGAAGTGCAGATCTTATGTGAATGTTTTGTGCAAATTTTATTAAAATAATAAATATACAAATCCCTTTTTTAATTCTTATGTAGGGACGTATTTCACAACATATAATCATTAATTAATATCAACTTCAAATGTCAATGACTCGGGGCATTATTGAGTGCGGAAGTAGTTGTGCGGACAAAGTTGTGTGGAGGTGGTTGTTTTGCGAGCTTCAACTTCAAATAGATTATTGTGCGGGAGTAGGTTCAATGTGAGGAGGTCCGCACAATGAGCCGAACTTCCACACATTAAACTTCCTTCAACATAATAATCTTCCTTCCCCAAAATTTTGCACAGGAGAGCATTACTTTATTTAAATACCATATCCATATGAAAATGTCAACCAAGTTGTGTAGAAGTGATTGTGCGTGAGTGATTTTAGCTTCATCTTATTTTATTTTAATTAAAACATATAGTGATTATGAACAAAAGGCAAAACAAGTATCATGCCACAACAGATAATTCTTGAGTCTATGTGACGTATAAATAAATTCCCTTACTTCAATTGAGTGCCAAAAGGTGATGGCTAATGATGAAATGCACAACAAATGTTGCCTTGATCAATTAATTAGTGGTAGACACAGAGAATTTCTTCCTTACACACAATAATATTCCTTCCCCGAAGTTTTCCACAAGAGAGAATTACTTTATTTAAATACCATATCCATATCAAGGTGTCAACCAAGTTGTGCGGAAGTGGTAAAATAACTCTGTGGACGAAGCTTTACGAAACCGGAATAAGATGTTGGAAGGTCATTTTCGTTGCAAATGTCAAATAATAAAAATGAAATGCGAACCCCACATTAATGATTCAAATTTACTGATTTCCGGTTTGCATTTTGTAGTTTCTTAGTTGATTATCATGATTACAGTTAGTTCGAACTTGTTTTGTAAGGTAAATACAAATGATGTCTCATTGTGCAGATAAATGCAAATGCTTCACACTTTAATTTTATAATTATGAGCAAGAGTAAAAATGGTTACTAGTTGTGTGAAAGAAGCTATGCGGAAGCGGAAGAAGATGTGTGTGGATTCTGTTATGTGTGTGTTGGGCCTCCAAATTGTCATCAAAATATCATCTACTTTCTCCTTTATCGCTATTATTTCACTCACATGTCACAACTCCATAACCATATAACCTTTCATTAGCCTCCATTTTCATTATCATATGGGGTTACATTTGTATTTTCCAAAAGTTAATGATTTCTAGTATTTTAAGTGAATTAATGGTTAAAACTTAGAAAAATGACATATACTTGCTAATACCTAAAAGTGGCTTGAGTTTCATGACATGTGTAGGTGATTTGGAAGGTTCCAAGACACTCTTATGTGGCCTCCAAGACTCAAATTCGAATTCTCTTGAAGATTTGAAGCAGATTTGGGATAGGGATCAAGCATATCTCAGGGAGAAAAATCATGGATAAAGGAATATCTCTCTCATATTTGTTGTAACCATGTGAAGGATTTGTGGATCTAGGAGGGATTAGTGGATATTCATTAATGAGTTAGTTGCTTAAATTTTTGTATAAATAGGAGCACCTCCTCCATTCCAAAGGGAGGAATCTTGGAGCATGTATCCTAACTTATGATGGAATAAGATAAAGTTTTCTTTCTATAGATTTAGATATAAATTGTGTTAATCTAGTATATGAATTTATGGAATAGCTTGTCACTTTGTTCTTAAGAGAATTGAGCTCACTCTGAAAACATCAAAGAAACATTTTATTTCATAATAGATCTTATTTCATTTAATTGCCTAGATGTTTGAGGATTTGTTTGTGATTGATGAATGAGTTTTAAATTAAAATCTTATCAGCATATCAGGGGACAACCAAGGGTCTAAGTTAGGCTCTCTCTCTATTTGATTTGCATGATAATTGAAATTCATTCTTTTGCTTTTAAGTTTCAATTTATTTCATTTCTTATGCTTATGAATGAATCTTAGTTTAGTTTGGATCAGTATACGAGGGGAAAATCAAGGGACTAAGTCAATCTCTCTCTCTATTTAAACCTAAACAACAATTAAAATTCATTCTCTTGTCTTTATTTCAAGTTTCTAGCTTTATGTAATCAATGATTTCTTTTCAATATATAATACTGTAGGGAAGGAAAACCAAGACCTCCTCAATTAGGAGCCTCTTCCCTTGCATGTTATATTGAATCAGAAATCATTTAGTTAGACATAGAGTTAGTTGCCTACTCCTGCATATATTTTACTGGCATCATCACAAGCTTACGAGTATCCCTGGTTGATAATTTAATGAAAGCAATTTAAGCAATTGAAGTTCCCAACATTTTGGCGACGTTGCTGGGGATTTTGCTAAGGGATTACGCATTGGGAATTTAATTCAGTACTAGTATTTTTCTTTGGAAAAACCAACTCATGTTGAAAGGATAACTTGGTGACAGCAAGATCTTAGTAACATGGGGGGGTTTACATAGGTGTTTATTTTGAAAGTTTAGACAATTCATTATAGTTGCATTCATTATTAGATACATATTTAAAATTCATGTTAAAAATCATTTAGATGCATAAATTTCAATCAATGTTTGTACTAAAAGAACTTTTGTACTAACCCATTTATGGACAAAAGATCTAGAAATATGTTCAAGCATTTGGAGGAGAACCAAGAGAATGAAGAATATATTGAAGATTGGTTTCAAAAAGTGACTAGGGGACAGCATTCTTCTATTCTTCAACAAACCCTATCACCTAATCCAAATGTGCAATTGATCTCTCATATTCTCACAAACATTCAGGTATATTTTTCAAACTTGGATATGAGCATATTAGAGATTTTGATCCGTAAATGGCTTCATTGGAAATACTCATACACTTAAAAATGAGTTTTTCTTTTTCAAAAAGAGTAGGATAGAATAGGAAAATAAAACCAGGTAGTGTTTTTGAATTTTTTCTTTGAAATTGATTTCAATTATTTCATTAAAAAAAAAATTTGTTTTGTGGTGCAGTACGAGTGACACATTTACTAACCGTTGGCAGGAAGATTTACAATAAAAGGGATGTTTATGAAGAAGGAGAACAAGTGGAGTTTAGAGAGCTAAAATTTGAGGTTTCAGATCAATTCTTTTTACTTTGTTTATCAAATTACAAATTTCAAATGTAAAAAAAATTAGCATAACTTCTAGGAATGCTCTCTTCTTGCTCTTTGTGTGACCCTGAAAGATCAGAAAGGAAAATTGGATAGGTTAGCTTTGAAATTTCACAATAAAACTCATAGATCTAAAAATGACTAAGAGATCTAAATTTACTATTCATTCTATAATTTATTTAAATTTTGATCTCTTAATTACAATTAGATCTGCTTTAAAATATGTAAAATATTCTTAAAAAAACAAAACACAACAAAAAACAAAAAAACAAAACAAAACAAAACAAAAAACTAATTTCTTTTCTCAAAACTTGTAAACCTAAGTTCTTTATCAATTCACTACATAAAAGGACAGTGATATAAAATGTAGGGTTGAGAGTTTAAAAAAAAAGGACACATGGAGCTAGGCCAACAACATATAACCAAAAGCAGTACCAATAAAACAAAATTGTTGCAAAGTTGATATTTGGCCACTTAAGCTCACGCAACTTCTAATTTGGGTTCCATCCATTGCTCGGCTTCAACCTTTAAATCTGCAAATAAAAATCAAATTGTTGTCTCACTTTTAGAGAAAATGGATTGGTATGATGGAAATGGTTATGCAATTGTGTTAGTGTTAATCGGTGCAAATGGAAATCGAAGAAAAAAAAACACGAATTTGAATCTAAATTGATCATTTCAGTGGCAAATAGGAAGGAACGCTTGTGGCTTAATAATTAGAAAATCAGTTTGATGAGCTTAAAAAAAATCGAATTTCAACACGCTGAGACAATGGCAGAGTATAGACAATGCATGTCAGGCAGTCTCTTGTTGAAAGACGATGCTGCAGAATTGTGTTGTGTTCTCTTCGAAAATTGATTGCTGGCCCCTTGTGATGGTCAACGAGATTGCAGACTCGTGGTGCTGAAGAAGCAAAGAGAATTTTCTATACATGAGGATTTGCCAGAATGCGTAATAATTTTAAAATGTCGTTTTTTTTTTAAAATGTGTTTTGGGATCAAATGAAAACGAATCTTAGTAAAATAAAACATGAGTTTTACTCAGAACGGAGTGAATTATGTTTAATGTGAGAGATTTCATCAAAATTCGTAACCAATTGAGATATTTTTGAGATTCTCTAGAGCCTTATTTGCCAGACTTCGTTAAAAGAATGGATTTTCAATTAAATGAACATACAACAGTTGCGGCCATGCTAATTTCAACAAAGGAGGTGATTCGGATTTAAACAGGAATGCAACAAATTATAGAGGTAACCATAAACACAGAGATGTAGCAGAAATAATACTTCATTTCATTAATGTAAAATACTGGAATATGCTTACAAACATAAATGGAAATAAACCAGCTAGGGCGATGGTAGCTTATCTCTGAGAAGAGATGTGGTGGCTACATGCCTCTGAACTGTGTTACAATGAGGCTTGAAGGCCTATTTATTGTTGAGAAACAATGGAAAACCCTAAACATCCAAAAACCTAACCCTAGAAGATGAAACGCCAAACTGTGGGCCCCGTTTGGGTAAATTGGTACATCAACTTCTCGGGGTCGTAACTTTGGCATACGATCTTCGTTTGACGTGCATAGTATCTCGTTAGAAATATCTATCTGAGAACTGTGACTTTGGGCAGAGCAACATCGGTCCATGGACCCATATTGCTCCCAGTTTTCCCAAAAAATGTCTTTTAGGGCCTCAAAATGGCTCCAAAAGTTTAGGACCCGAAAAATTGTTAAAATAAGTAAACTGTGCTACAATTAGGAAACTGAAAAGCTGAAAGAAACAATGGTGGGGGTCCAAGTGGACTTGGCAGGTGGCCACCAATATCCACCTGGATCATTCCTCCCCCCTTAGGAAGCAATGGTCCCCATTGTGTTGAGTTCCTCCATGAGATGAGGAAACTTCTGCTGAACTTGGTCCCTGGTGAGCCACTTACCCTGGTGAAGGAGTTGGCTTGCTTTGACAACTTGATACAATTGTATATTCTGCTGGCGAGTGTGCTTGCTCTGTGTGTCCATGATCCAATCAGTTGCAGCTTATTCCATGCAATCTGGATTTAACTCTATGGGTGTGAGCTGTTCTGCAATGTCGGAAGTGTCTAGTAATGGTGGAAAGTATGGTCGAAGGCAGTCCACATTGAACACTGGGTGCAGGCCAAGGAATGGGGGAATGCTAAGCTCAAATGCATTGTCTCACATAGCCTTGGTAATGGCATAAGGACCATATCAGAGTGGTCTGAGTTTCCAATAGGCTCCGGTAAGGAGCTCCTTTTGCAAATTCACCCAGATTTTGTTGCCCACCTAAAACTTGTGTGGCACCCGATGTTGATCATGTCGTTGCTTGTACTTGGCATTTGATTTCTCTAGAATGTCATGGACCTACTGGCGAATATGTTGGATGTGCTCAATGAAGCTGTTTGCCTTATCTATTTCGGACTAAACATGAGCCGAATCTGCATGAGTAGCTGCAAATGGCATGGCCACATCAATGGGACACAATGGCTGGAATCCCAAGCCCACCTAAAAAGGGTTGTGGCCAGTCAAGCTGTGGAGAGCCCGGTTGTAGTTGTGTTGAACATAGGGGAGGCTCTCGTCCCATGTGTGTGGATGCTTTGAGTTGTACATGTGCAGAATGTGTACGACCATCCTGTTGACAACCTCTGTCTGGCCATCAGTTTGAGGATGGAAGGCTGTGGACTTAGTGAGTTTGGTGTTGAGCATCGACCAGAGATTGGACCAAAATGTACTGAGGAACCTGTTGTCCCAATCAGAGGTGATAGACTGTGGGATCCCAAAGTGTACCCACACTCGTTCAAAGAAGAGTTTAGCAGTGGCCTCTGCTGTGATATTCTTCTTGCAAGCATCCATAATGGCCATCTTCGAGAACCTGTCGACGACCACAAAAACACAGTCGTTTCCATGCTTAGTGGAAGGGAGTCCTGACATGTAATCCATGGAGATGGATTCCCAAGGTTGAATAGGGGTAGGTAGCGAGGTATAGAGGCCTTGATTCTTAATGGTCGGTTTGGCAATGGAGGAGGCAGTGCATGATCTGATGTACTTTCTGACATCCTGTTGAAGATTCAGCCAATAGAAATACTTTTGCAGTGCTGCCACCATTTTCTCAACCCCGAAATGTCCAGCAGCATGACTGTAGTGTGCTTCCCAAATCATCTTGGCACGCTCACTTGAAGGAACACAAAGGTGACCCAGGTGGCATACCAGGGCATCCTGGAGGTGAAAATCTGGAACATGTTGGCCCTCCAAGAGTGTCTGGTATGTGTGGCTGAATTCTGGGTCGCTTTTATGGAGAAGTGGCCAATCAGAAGTCTTGTGCCCACAAGAGTTGAGCACAGTGGTTAACGCCATGATTGGTGGTTGACTAAGGCAATCTGCAACATTATTGGTGCTACCTTTCTTATATTGATATTCAAATGGAACTGTTGCAGGTTTGTGGACCACTTCTGATGGCGATCGTTCTGTAATTTCCCCTGGGTCTATATGAACTGCAAGGGTTGGTGGTCTGTGTGGATGACTGTTTCCTTCCCCAAAATGTAATGCTTCCATTGTCGGCAGGCCTGCACAATGGAATACATCTCTTTGTCATAAGTGGGATACTTCCGGACTGTGTCTGAAAGTGTCTCACTGTGATATGCCACTGGATGCCTATGTTGAGTAAGGACTACCCCAATATCATAGTCAGAGGCATCTATCTCGACCTCAAATGGTTGTTGCAAGTCTGGTAATGCAAGAACTGGTGCCGTGTAGAGGCGGTATTTCAACTCCGTGAATGCCTTCTATTGAGATTCAGACCAAAAGAATTTTGCTTTCGCTCCTCCCTTGGTGACTTGACTCAAGGGCCAAGTGATATGAGAAAATCCCCAACACGAACCTGCGATAGAAGTTGGCAAGACCTAGAAAGTTGCGGAGCTCTGTCAGAGTGGTTGGAGATGGCCAATCTCAAATCACTTGTATCTTGGATGGATCCACATGCACCTCCTGTTCATCAATAATGTATCCCAGATACTGAACCTGGGTCATGCCAAAAGTGCATTTCTTCAAACTGGCACATAACTTGTGTTGCCACATCACATAATTTATTTTGCCGCAGTGTTTGGAGAACCTATCGGATGTGGTGGAGGTGCTCTTCCCAACTTTGGCTGAATATTAGGATGTCATCCAAGTATACCACTACAAATGAGTTGGTGAATGGCCACAAGATGTCATCCATTAGCCTCATGAAGGTTGCCAGAGCATTCGTCAATCCGAAAGGCATAACTAACCATTCGAAAAGGCCCTCCTTGGCTTTGAAGGCAGTCTTCCACACATCGAAGGGTTTGATTGGCACCTGGTGATATCCTGACTTCAAATCGATCTTGCTAAAATATTTTGCCCCCTTCAGTTGGTTCAAGAGGTCATCAATCCGTGGGATCAAGTACCTATTACGGATAGTGATCTTGTTCAACACTTGATAGTCAATATAGAGTCTCCAAGTCCCATCCTTCTTCTTTACCAACACGATCGGGCTCCCACAGGGCGATGAACTTGGACGGATGTGACCTTTCTGGAGCAACTCCTGAATCTGCCTCTTGATTTCATCATTCTCCAGAACGGAGCGGCGATAGATTGGTCCATTGGGTAGCGACGCACCTGAGATCGATGGAGTGCTTGACCTGGAAGTGAAGAGGAACCCTTGTGGGGGAGGTGAAGATGTCCTCATACTCCTCCATGACCTTGTCCATTTGTAGTTGTCATGCGGAGGGACCCTATCTAGAGGTCATGGCCACTGTCTTCTTCTTTCCTTGAGGGCGTATCATCAGGAAAACAAATTTCCCAGTTTTGGAAGCGAGCTTACTACATTGTTTTGCAGTAATCAAAGAGATGGTGGTAGGCGGTGCTACCTTCAGTATCCTGTACAAATTATTTCCCAAAGTAACAATAATAGCACGGGGCCTTGATTCATACACAGCATGTCCCTTCCACAAGTATGGTTGTCCTAATAATACATCACAAACTTCAAGGGGAGCAATGTCACACAAGAACTCATCCATGAAGGGATTGATGTTGTATGGAAGGCGACACTGCTGGCTCACGCAAAGATCCCGTCCTTGGTGAAGCCACCTGATGGTGTATGGTTGTGGATGTGTTGTGGTCGGTAAGCCCAGCCGCTTCACAACCTCTGCCGAAATGAGGTTCTTTTGGTTCCCACTGTCGACAATGAACTTTAGCGAGGAGCCCTTTACCCACATCTAGGAGTGGAAGAGAAGCTCCTCCTCCTCTAGATCTTCATGGTGGCAACGGTGGCATTGGGCTTCGCATCGATACTCTGCTTCCCTTTGTCATTCCCCTTGTTGGGTTCTGACTCAGAGTCAGAACATGCATCTGATTCTAAAACCTTTAGCTCAGCCACCAGTGACTGCTTGGCCCAACACTCACTTGTGTTGTGAGTGGAGCTCTTATAAAACTCACACCACTTTCCAGTGTCCTTTTTCGGCTTCACAGCATTGTTCTTTGCTGATCTGAAAATCACTTATGAGTGACCTCAGTTAAATAATTATTGAATGAAGGTATTAAAGACTCATGTGCTGGTGTGTGTCTATGTTATTTTAGGCAATGGATCGATCAGATTGCAAAATACACAAACACTGGAAAATGGAAAACAGTAAGGAAAACACAGTAAGCAAATGCAAGAACACAACAATTAATAAGGAGTTCACCCTATTCTCCAGGGCTACATCTCCAGTCCAGCTTTTAGTGGTGGCCTTCTTTTATTGTGTCTTTAAAGCAGAGATTTACAATGAGGAGCTCAATTTGAGTCTCCTGAAACAGATAATGTTTGGTAGGGTGGTTCTTGGATCCCCCAAGCCACTAGAGTGCACAGACTCTTTTCCTTACCAAATCTTGACCTCTTTGGTCTTTAATGGGAGGAGCCCAATGTGGTGCTCAATTCCCGATAGATCCTCTTAGGGATTGCTTGAACCTCTCAAGCTTTCTGTCTGCTCGATGCTGCCTAAGGTCAGCTCGGCTCTCTGTTTTCTGCTTCTTGCTTCACTGTCTTTTCTGTCTCTCGGTCTCACGGTCTTTTTCTTTCTTACAGTGCTCTCCCTCTTTTGCTCTCTGGTTGTTCATGGCTTAACGCCATTATGTCTCATGACTGCTCACTTCCTCTTCCGCCCCTTCGGTTCGCCTGCTGCTATTCGCTTGGAGTTCCTTGCCTCTGCGTCTTCGCCAACATCTCACAGGGAGTGGCCACTTGTCCTCTCACGAACTGTGCCAGCTCTTCCTCAACGGTTCGGTTTTTTCGGTTACACTGTGGAATGACTCATCCGCCAACTCAGCGGTCAAATCGGACGTCAAACTTCTCTATGTCGCGGCTTAATCCCCTGTCAAATCCGGTTCCTCCATTGGGCGCAATCTCCGCTGTCATATCTAGAGCCCCCAGATCCTATGACATTCGCTCATTTCGCGCGGTTGACTTGCTCGACCGTTAGCGTGCGATGAGAGGCGATTTTCTCTCTCATCCACTGGACACGCGTCGTGCGCTGAATGGAATCGCTCATTTTCGGCCAAATCCGCTTACCGCTCGAGGATGCCTCCAATATACAATCGGTTTTGGAGCGTGGGATCCGCCTTTCGCCTTAGCGCTTTCCCCATGGTTTCTTGGTTTCCCATGCGACCGAGCGCTTCAGGGCTTTTCCTTCTCGAGGGGTTTTGCCCAGCGATGCGTGAAATCGCGCATCAGAAATGCCCTCTATTTCCCGATCCAGGCTTCCTAACTGTCAGTTTTTCCTCCTGCGTGGTCTCCATGGGCCTCAGTCAGCGCACTTTGACCGAGGTCCTCGTCATTCCTTGCTGGCTACAAACTGCCACTGTCCATAGGTATTCCTGATCGCTCTTTGCATACATTTTGAAGTCTGTCCTGATTTGATACAGTCATGGCACTTTGATAATCTTTATGGATCCAATTTAGATCACGACCTTCCCACTGAAAAAGATTTTGGACCACCAAAAGTTGGTTTTCAAGCATTGACTAAGTGAGGGTACAATTGTCTCACTTGTCCAATCTCTATCCACTTTGCACTGCTCGGCTTTGAACCCTTGAGCGCAACTCTGAGGTACTCAACATCTCCCTTGCGTGTTGTCCTCACCTTCCTATCCAGCACTGTGTCTTCCTGCAATTCATTAAGATATTCAGGTAACAGGTCATCAATAGAAGGTAATTGACTTTGCTCTTTGGGATCCTCAATCAGTGAAGGTTCAAACAGCCTCAAGCAATCTGCATTCACGACTGAGTAGATATGCATGTAAGCTGGTAGATCAAGGCGAAAATCATTCTCACCAATCTTCTCAAGTATCTCAAAGGGTCCATACCTGATAGGCTTTAGCTTTTTACCTTCACCTTGCATCTCATCCTTGTTGATGTACAGCCAGACTTGGTCACCAACTTGGAAACTATGCTCCATCTGATGCTTGTCATGCCTTCCCTTGTATTTGGCTTGGCTCTTTTCCAGCTATTCCTGTACTGCTTTGTGGATCTCTTGGATTTGTTCAATGAACCTAGTTGCCCTGTCCACATCACTGTGTCCCTCAATTGTGGTGTCTTTACCAAAGACAAAATCCAAAGGAGACTTTGGTGTGAAACCAAAACAGGTCTCAAAATGAGATCTCTGTGTAGAAGAATTTTTTGCTCTATTGTAAGCATGTTGCACATAACACAAATGTTCATCCCAAAGCTTAGGATGTTTGCTGCAATATCCTCTGAGTAACTGGATCACTGTCCTATTAACTACTTCTGTCTGGCCATCAGTTTGTGGATGAAAAGTTGTGCTTTTCTTCAGTTTGGTGTCCATCAGTTCCCACAGACTTGACCAAAACTTCCCCACAAATCGGGTGTCTCGATCAGATACAATGGAAGTGGGTAATCCAAAATGAACCCATACATGTTCAAAGAACAGTTTTGCAGTTTGTTCAGTTGTAATCTGTTTATTACAAGGTATCAAAATACACATTTTGTTGAACCTATCCACAACAACATACAGATACTCATGACCTTTCCTAGATTTAGGCAGTCCTCCAATAAAATCCATGGAAACACTTTCCCAAGGGTGAGAAGGAACTGGTAATGGAGTGTACAAGCCTAGTTTTCTATTGTTGGGCTTGCTTTTTGCACACATAGTACACCCTCTTACATATCTAGAAACTGTTTCATTCATTTTTGGCCAATAACAAAATCTTTACAGCTGTGCAACTGTTTTAATTACCCCAAAATGACCTGATATTAGAGAAGTGTGTGCTTCTCGAATTATCTTTACTCTTTTAGTTTTTGGAATGCATAACTTCCCACAATGATATAAGAGTCGGTCCTTTACATGATAGTCCAATTCTTCTACTCTTTTGCCTTGACTTAAAGTTGCATATACATCTTTAAGGTCTATATCTTGAGCATATTTTTCAATGTAACTCTCATGTAACACAGAATTATGCTTAAGTATAGTAGATGCATTTATAATGGGTCTAGATAACATGTCTGCAACTTTATTAGAGCAACAGAGGCAAAGACATTGAAAGCAGAGGCTAGGGCAGAGCCAGTTGATTGAGTTGAACCAATCGAAGTTGACCGAGAACCCATTTCAGTTTACCCATAGGCATGGGCCATAGAGGCGAGGGGTATGCCCTTTGTATATCTGATGACTAAATGAAACTGTTGTAGAAAAGCCATCCATCTATAGTGTTTTGATTGCTGCAACTTAGTTTGGGAGTGTAGATATTGAAGTGGTTGATGATCAGTATGTATTATTGCCTCTTTGCCCATTCAGTAATGTTTCCACTTTTTCACACTCTATACTAATGCATACAATTCTTTATCATATGTAGGATAGTTAACTACTGCAGAATTAAATGTCTCAGAATGATAACATATGGGTTTACTGTGTTGTGTCAACACTGCTCCCATGGCATAGTCACTGGCATCTATTTGGATCTCAAATGGTCTTTGAAGATCAGGCAGTGCTAGTACAGGTGCTGTACTAATCTTTTCTTTCAAGGTGTCGAAGGCTTTCTGTTGTTTGCCTCCCCACTGAAACACCTTGTTCAATCTTGTTAAAGCATGTAAGGGAGCTGCAATTAAGGAAAAGTTAGAAATGAACTTTCTCCAATATTGTGCTACCCCTAAGAAGCTTCTAACTTCTGTAGTAGATTTGCGTTTCGGCCAGTTCATAATGATTGCCACTTTAGAGGGATCTATCTTCAATTCACCACCCCCTACTATATGACCCAAATAATTCGGAGATGTTTTGCCAAATTCACATTTTGAGAGTTTAACATAAAGCTTTTCTCTTTTCAAAACATCTAGTGTCTGCTTAACATGCTTTAAGTGTTCTTCCCATGTTTTTCTAAATATCATAATGTCATCCAGATACACAATAACAAAATCATCAAGAAAAGGTCTGAGTAAATCATTCATTAATCTCATGAAAGTAGCAAGGGCATTAGTTAAGCCAAAAGGCATAACCAGCCACTCATACAATCCCTGCTTTGTTTTGAAATCAGTCTTCCATGCATCTTGTTCTGCAACTCTAACCTGATGGTATCCACTGTGCAAGTCTAACTTGGAAAAATAAACAACGTCCTTCAATTGATCTAAAAGATCATCTATGCGAGGAAGGGGATAACGATTTTTTATTGTTATCTTATTTAGTGCTTGGTAATTAATGCACATTCTCCACGAGCCATCTTTATTTCTCACCAAAACGATTGGTGACCCACATGGTGATGTGCTAGGTCTGATGAACCCTTTCTCGAGCAAGTCCTGCATCTGCTTTTTGATTTCAGCATTCTCTAAATCAGACAACCTATACATTCCAGTGTTAGGTAATGGAGCATCTTGCAGCAAAATAATATTATGTACTATTTCCTTTTTGGGTGGCAGACCTTTAGGTTCTTGAACAAGATATCATACTCTGAAACAACCTTTTCTAAATCAGCTTGTTGTTCAACATTACAGCCTTCAAATACATTGGTTTTATCAGGTTTCTTTTCCTTTACAACCATCAGTAAGAATTGTTTACATGAATTTATCATTTGTTTCATCTGCCCTGAGTTTATGAGAGTATAATTATTCTTGAGCTTATAAGCTCTTACAAAGTATTCGATTCCATCTTTAACAAGTAGATACTTGTTCTCAGCTCTATAGAAGATAGCTTTTCTGTCATACAAGTAAGGACTTCCTAAAACAATTCCACATATATCCAAAGGAATTATGTCTAACTCAACCTCATCTACAAATGCTAACCCAAAAGAAAACTTGAGTTTGTGTTTGGTCAATTTAGAGTGTCCTAAATTGCTATATTAATTGTCAATCCGGGAGTCGTAAACTGCTGAAATGAGGCGCACTATATATGCAAGATAACCGATTTCTTACTTTTTGTCATTTTTGGTTTTTAGTTTGTTTTTGGGTTTATCTTCGTTGATTCCCTATTGTGAGATAGCAATCCTAAAAGTCAAGTATCGATAAAAATGTTCAAGGCAATGATGTCCTTTAAAACGATTTCCAAAACTTCAAACTTGCAAAAAGGTTTTAAAACACGCAATGATGAAATTAATTCCTAAAAGAGAATGAAAATATGCCACTATTCCAATTAAACAAACAGCGAACTATTGATCATGAAACCCAGCATCCTTTCTGTTGTATAAATATAAAAGAAACTGAACTCAAAGAAATCCAAAAATTGCAAGCAAAGTAAACTAAAATAAAATTGCATCAACTCATATTCTGACCCCTCACCATTCGTCTCGCTCTGGCTTTAGGAGGTAATCATAAACAACTTGAGCAACCTGATATCTAATTTGCAGAAAATAAAACTAATATTAAACTACACACTCATACTTCAATCCCTCACCATTCGTCTCGCTCTGGCTTTCGGAGGTAACTGATAATGACATGAGCAATTCAATAACTAACTTTGCAAAAAAATAAACTAATATCAAACTATGCACTCATACTTCAATCCCTCACCATTCATCTCGCTCTGGCTTTCAGAGGTAACTGAAAATGACATGAGTAATTTAGTATCTATCTTGCAGAAGAGTAAATGATAAAAACTGAAATAAATAAAACAATGCTGGAACTAAGAACTAAGAAAAATAAATCAGTAGAAGGACAAGAATAATTCCATGTTATTAGTCATTATAAAACTAGGTGTAAATGCCTGGGCTGCCTACTGTAACCTAAAATAAAGACACTGATCAATTAACAACATTAAAAAGTGTATAAACTATGGATAGAAGTAAAACGTGAATACCATAAGCAATGCAATATATACACATGAATGATTTATGGCATAAGGAACGTAAAGAAATAAAGCATGAAACTATACAGCAAATAACAAAACCTCGGTGTGTACAGGGGCCCTCTGCACAACCTCGGGTAATCAGCAATCAACCACGAATTGAGCTTATAAACAGAGTCTTCTCATGTATTAAAATGCAATCATAACACAGAAATAAAGTTACGGCACAGTGAGCTCGTTAATAGTCAAAATTACATTACCAAATCTAGCTACTATGCGTATGAGAACGCTTTATTTCTAATAGAGGATGACATAACTACTTTCCTAAAATCTGTGTTGATAAAAGACACGTGAACAACCACATCCAGGAATCTAGCATTATGGCAGCCGTGAAGATTAAATCTATGGAGGGTGGCTGTTGGATTCGGTTCATGGAGCAGTCCACAGGTGTTGATATGTCCCCAGAAGTCTAGGAACAACCACACAAGTCTTCATGTGGTGAAAAACAGAGTTCTATCACCGTAGGACTCTTACATTGACCACCGCTTGACTACCTTTGACCACGGCCTTCTTCGGTGAATTCGATTGAGCCAATAAGACTCGGTCCATGTCCACATCATTTGCAACTTGCCCATGTGGCTGGATTTGCCTGAAGACACCTGTAACATAGACTTTAACAAAAATGCTGCAGAAAGTTGAACTGGCTGTGGAAAGTAACAAGATTCCACAGCTGAATGAGCAAAAATCTAATTCAAACAACAGACACAAAACATAGTTAGGAAACCACTTTATGTGCTCTTTTTAAACTAATATGCAATGGTTTGACAGCTAGGAGGTCCAGGTAAATGGAAAAAAGGCTAGAAAGGTATATAGGGAAGATGCAAGTTTGGGGCTCAACATACCCCCACTGTGAAGGTGTTGCATGTCCTCATGCAACCAAAATTTTGATCATCCTCCCTTTAGTCCATGTGCTCTGAAGCTTCTGCCAGTACATCCAGTCCTCTTCTCCTCTTCCTTGGTACTACTACCATCCTGGGCTTCCTCATCAAACATAGGATGGGCTTCCTCATCAAACATCTGAATTTGAGACTGATCAATTCTCTACTCAACTTCCTGCACTTTTTCTTTAATTTCCTGTTCTTTTTCTGCCACAGTTCTAGATGTAACATAGTGTTGTCATGAATGATCTTGTCCAATTTGCTTTGCTCCTTTAATGCTTCATTTTCTTGTTTAATGTGTCTGTTTAAGACCTCCAATTCAAACACTTCTTGTTTCAATGATTGGACTTGTGCTTCTTGTGCTGTGTGAGGCAGAGTGGATGACGTGCTCAGACCTGCAGTTGTCTTCTCTAAGGATTATAGATAATCATACACCTCTTGCTGATTTGGGTCTATTTCGGGTGTTTTCCTTGGGCTGACCCCAAAGTCCTGTTGAGGAGGACTGATTTCTAACTCTGGCTGAGAAGGACTCATGTCAACATCTAGAGGACTGGTTTCAATATTTGGCTGAAGATGAGGTGGGCTACGGCCAGCTGGAGGTTTCTCTGGTGTTTCCCCACCCAAGTCAATAAAGTGGGGTCCTTTTATTTGTGCTTTCCTCCACTTTCCTCTAAGCCTATTACTTCTTCTTAAAGGTTGTGGACTAATACTCTCTTCTTCCATACTCTGTTTTCCTTTTTCTTTCTTCTTGGCTGTAGCCGCTTGTTTTCGAAGATGCACTAGTTTCTCAGACAATACTTGATGGTCTTCTTCTAAATAAGATTCTGGTGATTGGTAGACATCCTCTATGTTTCTTTTCCCTTTCAACTTTCTCTGTTTTCTATCCTTGGTTCTTTCCTCCCTCTCTTTTTGATCAACTTCTTTGGTTTTACTAATAGGAGGGTCTTGAATTATTGCACTTTTCTCCTTTCTCCTACTCCTTCTTGGTGTACTGCTTTCAGGTGCCTTGGATGGCTCTTGAAAGTAGTTTCTTACCAAAAATCGTTCCCAGGTATCCCTATTTTTCTTCAATTGGTCCTCAATTAGAATTCTTACAAGCCCATGATGATACAAATGAGGTTCTATGTCTTCTATGTTCTTTTGGATTGTTGTGCACATATTTTTCAAGCTCAGCAATAAAAAGTAGGGCATATTGAGGGTTTGATTCTCTAAAAAGTTCATCAATAACCGAGTATGATACATGTACATTGCCCCAAAACGGCCTTCACAAGTAATGAACTTTTGAATGATTAACAATAAGTTGGCCCACTCTTCTTTTAAAACATGAACAGGAATTCCTCTTGTGAATACAGTTATGTCCATACCTGGGTTACGTAGCATGACTCTCCAAGCCTGCTCGTCCAAGCTCTTGTTCTTGAACCAACGTTCACCTTCCTGAGGCAGCTCTATAGCAGCTGCTATGGATGCCTCGGTGATTGTAAGCTTAAGGCCCCCAATTTCCACCACCTGGCTGTTAAAAGACCTTGCAAAAGCTTTTGTAATTTCCTTATTGTGGCCCTTAAATTTTTGAATGAAACGTAGCCATTTTGTCTTCTTCAATAAGTCTTTCACTTGAAGGTATCCTTCTAAAAACTTGGGCCCTTCCGGTTCTGTCCTCAATAACCGACCCATCCTTTCTTCTGTTTGAAATTCGTCTGCGTGTGAGGGGTTTAGCAGAGGTAAGACGGCTAGGTTACGGGGTTTATAGAGAAGAACACAGTGGTTGAACATGGAAACTGGAGAACAGGTAACAGGAGTGTTTAGGGACTGTAAGCAGAAAACAGAGGACAGGCAGCCGAGGTGAGTTCGCGAAGTGGAGTGGAGACGTATGTGAACGAGGTGGTAATGTAGCTGTGGCTTCAATAAAATGGCAGGGGAGTGAAGTGACCCCGGCAGAATTTTTAAACTAAATGGCTACTGAGGAGATGTTAACACATTTATAAAATGGCTGCGAAAATTATGCGGTGGAGAGGAGCCATAATTAAATCGATCACGTCCATGATTACAGGTGTAATGTGAAAGTGCAGTCAAATACGAGTTAAACCCGAGAATTAATCATGAGACCGTTTGGAAAATAAATGCATGGTTCGTGGAGGAATGTCGTGGAATGGTTATGGAGCTATCATGGCAATCATTGCATATAGTGGAGCTTATGGTTTAATAACTATGCAAAATTGTGCTTTTGATTGCTATTTGAAAGAAATTTTTACTCATACCTTGGAATCTTTGCCATTTGTTGTCCATTAGCCCTTAATCAACTGCTCCTTATTGATGCCTTTAGATGCTCCATGTCTTTATAATATGTCCTCGGTCATACTTGCATTTGCTTTCATGATTATTGAACTAACATCTTGATTGTTGATTTGAAAAACAGAGTGGTGGCTACAGAAACTGCTTCTGGCTGCGGAAACTGATTCCAGCTACGGAAACTGGCACAGCAAACACTTGGCTGAATGAAGATGGATAGATAATAACTAACTAAATGAAAATGGTTATGAAAAAGAGTTTTATTGATGAAATGAAATGAAATGGATGAAATGGAGTAGGATGAAATGGAATGGAGTGGAATGAAAATGAAATGGAGTGGAATGAGAATGAAGTGAGAGAGATTTTTTATTTTTTTTTGGAAAATATAAGGTGTCAGGGGTTTCTGATTTTCACTCTATATTTTCTGTATAAGACTGCCAATCAATGATTGGTTTTCAGGCTTATACAAATTATTATTATTATTATTATTATTTTTATTTATTTTTTATTTATTTTTTTTTTTTTGACAGAAAGGAACAAAGGCTAGGCTGGTGGAGAAGAAGGATTCTTCTTCACCAGCCTTATTGCAAAATTTTCCTGAAACATTTTGACAAATTCCTCTTTTGAGAGTGGCTTATGATAGATCTTTAATATGTGGCCATTCACAATAAGAGGAGTTTGAAATTCATCAATGGTCTTGATTCTTACTGCTCCATTGCTAAAGACTTTGTCAATCTCATATGGCCCGAGCCAATGAGTCTGAAAATTACCTTTGAAGTCTTTAAACTTGGAATCAAATAGTAATGCCCAATCTTCTTCTTGAAACTTTTTCTCTTTGATGTATTTGTCATGCCACTTAGCTCTTTGATACTGAACTAGATCAGTTCTTAGGATTGCTTCTTGTCTGATCTCATCCAACTCATTCAATTGCTCCATTATGTGCTTTTGGGCTTCTGATAGATCCATCCCCAATTGAACTGCCATCTTGAAAGTTTTGACTTGAAACTCAATGGGGAGCAGGACTTCTTTCCCATAAACAAGCTCATAGGGAGAATGTCCTGTTGTATTCCTCCATGTAGTTCTGTAGGCCCATAAGGCTTCAGGAAGCCTTTCTGCCCAATCTCTTATGTGTAGATGAACAGTTTTGGTGATGATGCCTTCAATAACTTTGTTTGTAGACTCCACTTGGCCATTTTCTTGCGGATGGTAAGGAGTATATTTTCTGTGCTTGATTTTGTATTCTTCCATCAGCTTTTCCACCATGTTAGATGTGAATTGACTTCCTTGATCTGTCACAATTTCTCTTGGAACACCAAAGCGAGTAAAAATATCCTCATAAAAAAAACTAGCAACTGAATTTTCAGTAGCGGAAAGTAATGCTTTGTCTTCTACCCATTTAGTGACATAATCAGTACATACCAATATATACTTCTTTTGTTTAGATGGTGGATTAATAGGTCCAATGAAATCTAAAGCCCATTTTTCAAAGGGTTCGATGAGTACCTGTGGTTGTAGTGGAATTTCATTTGAAAGAGTCGGTTTCCCTACTCTTTGGCAGCTGTCACACCTTTTGATGTATTCTTTTGCATCTTTGAAGAGGGAAGGCCAATGATATCCTAAAGAAAGGATTTTATAGGCCGTCCTTTTGTCAGCAAAGTGTCTGCCGCATGGTTCATCATGACATGCCTTGAGGATGTCACGCATTTCATCTTCCCTAACACATCTTCTGATCACAAAATCTGGCCCTGTTTTAAACAATTTGTTAGAAATCCATGAATATTTTGAACTCTCCTGAATAATCTTTCTTCTTTCACTAGGAAATAGATGTGGAGGTAGTTTCCCTGTAACCAAATAGTTAGCAATATCTGCATACCAAGGAGTCTTAATAGTTACTGCAAATAAATATTCATCTGGAAACTTACCCTCTACAGGAGAATCTTCTTTAGTATTTTAGATCCTAGACAAGAAATCAACTACTGTATTTTGTTTCCCTGGTCTATCCAACACAGTAATATTGAATTCCTGTAAAAGTAAGAGCCATCTTGTAACTCTGCCATTAGTAACAGGTTTGTTCATTAGATATCTAATTGCGGAATGATCAGTATGGACAAAAGTTTCATAGCCTGTTATATAATGTCTAAACTTATTGATTGCATGAACAACAGCTAAGAATTCTTTTTCAGTCACAGTATAGTTCAACTCAGTGGGAGTCAAATTTTTACTGGTATAGTAAATGGTATAAGGGACTAAATCCTTTTGACCCAACACAGCTCCTAGAGCTGTATCTGAAGCATCTGTAGAAATATGGAAAGGAAGTTTCCAATTTGGCCCTCTCAAGATGGGTGCTTTAGATATTCTTATTTTCAAAGTTTCAAATGCTAATTAACAATCAGGATCCCATTTGAATTCACAGTCTTTTGCAAGCAATTTGAAGAGTGGAGATGCTATTTTGGTGAAGTTCTCTATAAATCTTCTATAGTACCCAGTAAATCCCAGAAAACTTCTAACATCTTTTTGACAATTTGGAATAGGCAACTTGGAGATGACTTCCACTTTTGATCTATCAACTTTAATCCCATCCCCTGAAATGTGATGTCCCAAAACAATACCTTCAGTAAACATCATAAAGCATCTTTCATGACTCAATGAAAGGTTTGTTTCTTTACATCTTATAAGGACTTTTTCCAAATTTTCCAATGCCTCTTCAAATGAATTACCATAAACTGTAAAACCATCCATATAAACCTCTACACAATCATGGATTAGATCAGAAACGATTCCTAGTACTGCTCTTTGGAATGTTGCGAGTGCATTACATAATCCAAAAGGAAGCACTCGGTAAGCAAAAGTTCCCCATGGACAAGTAAATGTGGTCTTATCTTGATCTTCAGGTGCTACCTGAATTTGATTATAACCACTAAAACCATCCAAAAATGAAAAGTAATTTTTGCCTGCTAGTGTTAAGGGAAATGTTCCCCTAGGGCTTTTGGGTTGAAACCCTAGCAGACTTAAAGTTGTCTATACATAGAAACACACATTCGCACAGCCATTATGCTATTGTAAGTAAATTCTATGATAAGGGGGCGTACCTTAGGTCCTACATTTGAGAAGGTCCTTTAGGGTCCAAACCCTTCTTCAAGTTCCTCTTGCTCCTTTGTCCTGCAAAACAACCAATTCCAAAGAACACAGCAGTATATGGACAAAACCTTATAAAGAAACCATCTTCATGTTATAAAGAAAGGTAGTTAGTTATGAACTTTAAACAACCATTCACATATGAATTCCAACATGAATATCATAAACATAAAGAAGATTTATATCAGGAACCAAGACATGTGTTTCTTTTATTATAGACAAATAAAGTACAGAAAATGAATAATTTCACCTGAGTCACCTTTCGCAGGCTCCAAGCAAAGCTTCCTTCCGGATTCGTCCAGCCTCAAGCCTTTAACAAACTCCTTCCATGACTTACTCCATGATGTCACAAGTAGTGGATGAACATCAACACACAAGGAAACAAGTGTTTCTTGTACAAATGGGGGAAGTGCAGAAGGCACAAGGGTCTTCAGACCTGGTCAGGGGAAAAATCTCAGCATAATAACCTTTCTCTCTCTTCTCTCCTCCCTTAGGCCTTCCCATTGAGGTCTTTTTATACCTCTCCCAAAGTAGTTTTTTAGTTGGGAGTTGGTTGGGAACAGTTGGGCCACGGGCACTAACAGGTGATCAGCAGGTAAAACCCGCGATCTCCGCCCGAAATTAAGGAGTTTTATATTTTTTTAAGTGTTTTAATACATATACGCGGATTGGGTATATACCTACCCGCATATACACGCGTTTAACTTAGGGAAATGTTGCGTATAAGGGATAAAACATTGTTTTTTAAATTTTTGGACCAGGTCTGGAAGGAGGGGTTGCCCTAGGCCATGAGTGCAGCATCACAAACCATAAGAGTGAGATTTGGAGCTATAATAGATGCCCCTTAATATATGAGATCAGAAGGGGTACATGATGGCCAAAATGTATTAAGCAAGTACATGGAAAGGAAATTTGTCAAAAACCGAGGAGGACTTCACCAGAATTCAGCCTGCCAAGCCACAAAAGGAGATCAGAAAGAAACACTGTCTGAGGCGGGCATACCCATGCTCAGAAAAAGTAAAGTAAAGCATGTCCACATATCAAGTACAAGCGGATCCACTAAGTATACAAGTATAAATGACTGGAAAATACATAATGGATCATCTGATCATGATCGAACAAGTACATGTCTGAATATCACATATAAGACTGTCAATGATGCTGAAAGATGCAACGGATCACTGATATCAAAGACTGATCCCAAAAGGTACCAACTGAAAATGATGGAATAGGATGGTACTACACTGCAAACTTAGGTGCCAGCATATAGAATGTCGCCATGACTGACTGCAACATATAAGGTGGAGTGGTATCAACTAGCAGCAACAGGAACAACTATCAAGTGAACCAATGAATGCTGATACAACCTGAGGTTTTCACCGACCGCCGTGGTACATTTCTACACTATGGGAATAAATGATCTGAAGTCGACCATGTGAGAAATCGTTTGATTACCGGTCATTGATGTATACCGTTAACAAATGCGAGACTACTCACCGATAATGATAATGAGTGTCAAGGTACCCAGTACAATCTAACAAGTGTGAATAGATGAGCTGGAGTCGAACACCTGTAAGAATCTATCGATCAGGAGACAATGATGGTTTCCCACTGTCGATAGCGAAGGATCTGCCACTAATGACTGCAAACCCCAAGGTACTGCCAAATGGACTCTAGATCTTTGCCCCAGAGCAATGAATCAGAGTCGATAGGGAAAGATTTGCTAGAAGGAAGGCATTAAGGCATCCTTCATCAATCTAGCGCAAGTGTAACCCGTAGGCCAATAATGTGGAAGGAATCGGACGAAAGAGATGTAGTAACCCAACCGAAGTACGTTTCTAGCGTACACAAGATGTGGCTAGTGCACGATAGAAACCCTCTGAACCAACCAATAATGGAAGCTGACACAGAGGCAAGGTATCCACCAATAGGGTCAAATGGAAACCAAGGTACTTCATGAATCCCAATGTGTGATAATGTAAGCTGATGTCGAACACAAGGGAAACCACTTAGTCAAAGACCCATGATACTGATCGATGTTGAGCACAAGGTGACCTATCAATAATGAAAATAGGGCTAGGGTGCAACTCTAGGCCTGTCCTCAGAGCAAGATGTCGTCGTCGATAACGACAAGACCCGCCAGCAAGAAGTCAATGGAGACCTTCTCAAACCGGCACGAGTAAAGGACCAATATAGCTGATGTAATGATAGACATGATACTGACAACCAGGGATGGCCGACTGAAAAATGAGTCAAGGGACACCGCAGAGAGGCCGACTCAGGCTAACTTCCCTTGAACAAAAGCACGACTCAATGTGACTATGTGGTAGCATATGATGACTCTATATAAGTTTGTCATGCAGGAGGCACGAACGAACCCTCCATATGATTGGAAAAGATAACCAATTGGGGGAGAACTGACTCAATAACAAGGTTAAGGCGTACCTAAGTCGAACTAAATCCCGCCCAAACGGAGGAGACTTTGCTTTGAGTGCTTTGTTCAAGGGCGACATGACTGACTCTAGCTGCCAACAATAAATGGAAATACTGTCCCGTTCCCGCTCTTTTTGGAATATTTAATTTTTTTGTCTTTTTCTGTTAAGCTTGAAAAAGAATAAAAGAATGCTATGGTATAGTGGAAAGAACGAGTGTCGGTGAAATAGATGATCTAGTTCCTGGGAATGGAACATTCCTATGCTCAATGCAGGGAGGTGAAAACTGGTCAGTGACACTCAAAGGTGCGTTCCTTCCACGGGTCAAGGTGTGTCAAGCTGCAGAAGTCAAAGGTATGCAAGGTTGATTTTGCAGTCGTCATGGTCAAAAGTTGGCTTAAACATGAGTCCAAGTGAAGCCGGCTCTAGGCCGAAAGGTGCAAGTGGTCAACATACAATGCAGTAGTACAACTCAACACAAAGGAACCTCTAGGGTATAAGGCCAGAACAAAGCGAAGAAGCTAAGAGGAATGAGTCTTCAACGCATAAGTCATGGCGGGACTACAGAGGACTCCCGAGCCTACTCAAATCGAAGCAGCATGGGCAACAAATGTCAGTGAGGTGCTAACTACGATGCCCATGTAAAGGATGGCTCTACCATCGTGTCATGATTTAAAGAATCGGCGAGTGAAGATGGCTTACGAACCATAACACGATGGGGTCGACCCTATGGCAGATGTATCGGCAAATGGAGGCTAGTATGCATAATGCAACGGAAAAATGGTGTCCCTAACCTATATGCCAGTAAGAAAACGATACCTGCCATGACGGGTCAGCAGTCATGGAACCGTCTCGAAACTGTCAAAAAAACGTTCAAAATGTCCTTAAAAACAAACCATTCTCGACATTCCAAGCTCCCAAGTTAAAAGTCACATGAGGCCAAACAAAACAAAATTTTGAAAAAATTTTGCATTTTCAAAACCTATAAAAGGGATTTTGGACTCACCATTTTTACCATTTGAGTTTGAGAGCAAAGAGTTGGAGCAAAAGGAGAAAATTTCCCGTACGCCAAATTCAACCGTTCAAATTCTTCAAAAACCTCCAGGTAACTCTTATACTTAGCTTGCAATTGATTGTGACTGGTTTTAAGATTTTTAATTGATGTTTCACCATTGAATTTTTTGCCAAAAATTTCACCGCAGTGTATACGCGGGTTGGTAATATGAAACCCACGTACACGCGGGCCCTATACGCGATTGTGTGCACAGGGACCCGCGTATACGCCACGAACATTTTTAACCAAAAAACTAACGGTTGAAAATCATTTTTTGCTCAGAATGCCGGTCACCTGGCGAGAAAGAGAGCATGCAGGGTGGATAATGAAGTCATGAACGATCCTGATGCTTTGGAAGCCCTGCAGGGATGTGGTTTGCTTAAATTCTTCAAACTGTCGAATATGAAAGCAAACACACGTCTGCTTGAGATGCTCATTGATTATTGGGATGTCGAGGAGGATGCCTTTATGATTGACCAAATGTTACTTAGGATAGAAGTGGAGGATATCTATTTCATCACGGGCCTTTCCCGAAGGGCAGAGGTAGTACATTCCTGGGGCAGGACACGGAGCAGTCTCACGATCGAGGACTACGTACAGATATATTGCCCGGGACATCCCAAGAAGGTTGGGAGCCAGATTTCCATCACACATGTGGCGAGTTTATCACTGAGGATAATCCTGTTCACCATAGCTCGAGTGAACGGATCAGCCTCTCTGCATCAGGCATCACGGCTAACCATGAGTGTTGTAGTTGACTGTCTCACCACTGTATTTGACTGGTGTACTCCTCTTCTGGCCAACATGAAGATCCAGCTCACTTCTATCAAGAGGGGACAGACCAAAAACTTTGGATATGGGACTATCCTGTGTTCTTTCTTTTTCGAGAAGGTTCCTGCACTCCGCCCCAGGGTAGCAGTTTCCATCAGCACCCCACGAGATCCACGCATGGGCCGGTGGGCTGACCTGATGAAACGTCTGGGGGGTGGGGAGGTCCCAAGGACTGCCTTTGACGATGACTTCTTCACCTGGTGGGATCAGCAGATCATCGCCGTAGATGACTACCCCTATGTTGGGTTGGATTTCCAAGGAGATCCTGATCTAGCATTACCGCCAAACGCAGCATGGGGTGACATTGGTAAGAATTTTTGATTTTATGATTTTTTTTGGATTTTTCAAATATAATGATGAATTTTTGAAAGATATTATGATGGGATTCAAATGACTAATATGATGATCATGTTCCAGATATTGGGCCGGTACGACCAAATGGGTTCCCGCGGCATGGACGGCGCGGCCAAGGAGCCGAAGAGGTAGCTGCTGATACAAAACGAACTCTACATAATGTCTAGCGACACTTGGCGAGACTAAGCTGCCGAGTACCGATGGCTGCCATAGAGGACCTTCCTGAGGATATGCAGCGTCATGTGGTTGGCATGCCACGTGACTGGGTTCGCACTTTTCGGCGTGTGGCCAACGCGATAGTTACCTACTTAGCCGCTCATCCTGAGCCGGGGCATTAGATATGTCGGACATGATTATGGGCATTTGAGTCCCAATTTTGTATATTTTTGGACAAACATATGTACACTTGAGACGCTTTATGATATATATATATATAGATATATATATATATATATATATATATATATATATATATAGATATATATATATATATATATATATATATATATATATATATATACAGTTCGACTTTTTGATGCTTGATTAGCGATAGAATCAGCTAACCAATTATGAGATCTTGGAATGTGCAAATAATTAATATAAGTAAATGATCTTTGCAACAACCTCACCCTTAAATACTGGCGATATAAAAATGGATCCCTTACCCGATAAATGTTGTTTAATTGTGACACTATCAATTGAGAATCAAGATAAACTACCAACGAGTCGATCTCGTGAGAGATTGCCTTGGATAATAAATTAATAATGGCAATATACTCAGCCATATTGTTTGAAGCGGGACCGATGCATACTCCTCTTGATACCATCAATTGACCAGTTGGATAATAAATTACCCAAGCTACGGAAGCGAGATTCCGAGTGTGCCGATTAGCACCATCGGCGAACCCAAAATAGACCAAGTCATCCATCAACACCTGCCACAGCAGACCAAAAAGTGTTGATATCAAAAAACTCTCGACGATATATGTACAAATATACAAAATGTACAAAGAAGCCATTGCTTGGCCAAAACTAAGCAAAGTACTTCCTGAGGTAGAGCCCGTCAGGGGGCTCCGCCAACTCGCTCCTAGGGATGTTTATAGGTACAATTATCGAACCAATCAATATACTTCCTTCGGCAAATGACTGTGTTGGAGCCAAAGGGACCGTACAAACATCCCTAGTCGGACTAGAGGACCTAGATTTGACTTCATGTGAAGGGGAATGAAAATATGACCGATGATGTAAATCTTCCAAAGGTTGATCTACAGTCGTCATTGCTTCGAATATTGCTTCATCAGATGGAAAAACAATATCCAAGCAATCCGACACAGAAGTGGAATCAATGGTCCGAATATGAGCCACATTATCATCTAACTCGTTCTCTGAGGAAGGAGTAGGATGATCATCTGCAGAGTTATCGATAGATTCACATCTAAGCTCTACTGCAGACATAAGAGATTCTATTCCAACTGCCTTGCTGTCATCTAATGTGGTCACAGATGAAGCTAAGGTTGCAGGGTCCGAAGAATAAGGAGTTTGAACAAACTCTCTCCATGAAGAGTCCCTGGAGGATGAAATTGTATCTATTCCAGCTGTAGGAGGGGGAAGATTAAACGTACCCATCAATGAAGATTACATCCCGACTCCTAGATTCTTAGTAGGCGGACGGGGGTTATCTACTAAGGGAATAGTAGAGTTAGAGCTTGCTTGAGGATTGACTGGACAATAATCCAATTGATCAACCTTAACGATTTTCCCCTCATGAGGAAAGCAAATGACACGAAACAGAGTCGAAACAACGGCATCCATTTCGTATACCCAGTTCCTTCCTAAGAGGAGATTGTAGTCTAGGTTAGCATCGATGACTTCTACTTCAATATTAACGACCCTCCCTCCAACACATAAAGGAAAGGTCGGGATAATCCCGTATGGCCTATGAGAATGACCATCAAACGCTGTCAAGAGGGTAGGTGAAGGAACAACCGATGGTGATCCAATGGCCTTCCAGCATGACATAAACATGACACACGTGGAAGCTCCCTCATCTATAACCGTCCGAAAAATATTCGTTTTCTGGTAGGTAGACTTTATATGGAAAGCCATGTGATGAGGAAGTCTCTTTTTGACATTATTCATATCAAATGTGAGAGCTAAGGAATTACTTGGATCCACTGCCCCCATTACTGATAGCAAGGCACTTCTTTGAGCAAGACATGACTGGAGAACCTCTAAAGCGGACATAGCACATGGACTCTGAGCCAGATCCTCAACAATGGAGTAATTCTAGGCTGCCCTAATATTAGGGTTGATAGTCGCGTGTTTAACGGAACCTTTCGGTACCCGTGGTATAGTCTCGACAGATGGTCACTCAATATGAAGTGGGTTGTTAGTTTCAGGAACTGATTTACCCTTGGAAGTTTCACCTTCACCATAATCGCATGACCGTGTGGCCACATTAGCGTGAGAACACATCATGAAAACATTCGATGACTTATCCCCTTCCTGGTTGCCCCCCGCGGAGGGACCAGGATTTGAACTCGCGCCAGCAAGCATTTGTTGCCCTTGGGGAAAAGGGTTAGTTAACACAGCATGAGAACTAGAAGTCCCTTGCTGCCCTAACAAGCGCTGAGCATCTTGAATCTTAGGGCAGAGATGAGTTAAATGGTCTCCACTGCACAACTTGCATGGAAACTTGACTTCCTTTCTAGACTCATTTCTACCACCACCAGCATTATTGTCGGATTTATTTGCGTCAGCCTTCCCATCCTGGTTCTTTTTCTTACCTCGTCCTTTCTTTTTCCCATTGGAATTTTGATTTCCTTTGGGGTTATCAGATTGGATGGCATTAATCGAAGAGGTCTGGGAAGTGGAGGGTTAGACGATGTGACTTGGTTGTTAGAAGCAGTTTGTAAAGACAACTACTGCAATTAGTTTAACAAGTTCACCGCATTTGTGTCTACCGACCCAACTATACCATCCGCACGGGGACCTGGCTTCGACTTGGCTATGTCAACCTTAGACCCAGGAGCATCTGGCAAGTATTTTTGTAGGATCCCAGACTGAGAGTAGATCAATTCTAATTGTTGGGCCCTAAAAATGGCTTGCTCCTCAGAATAGACTCCAGACATGGAGACATCCTTAAGGATCTCGGGTTGTAAAGATTTCAAAAACCATTCGAGATGGTACTCCGAAGGGATTTCGACTTTAATGAGCCTCTTTCTCCATCTCCATTCCTGACTATGGTCGGAAATGTGAGTTGCCTTATCCTGACGAAAAGTGGCCAGAAGTTCAGTTCCAGCATCATAACGGACAGGCAACTGGAAATGATTTAAGAAAATATTAGCTAAGTCAGCGAAAGATGTAAAGCTGCCCCCTGGCAACTCTATATACCATTTGGCCGCATTACCAGTCAAGGTGCGTTGAAAAAGTCTCAACCTAATCAAGTCATCGATAAGGGAGTTCGATGAGCACCACAAATGGAATGTGGTTACATGGTCGCCTAGGTCTTCACCGCTCTTCCCTTCAAATTTTGGAATGTCCGAAGGGAGTTTGGTTGGGACCGGAGGCCAGGCCGGATTGTACTTGATTGGATTGTTTGTTAACGTAGTGAGATCTGGCAGGTTCAAAGTTGCCAGAAACGGAAGCCTAGGAGGACCTTGGGGATTCCACCTAGACTGGGCGGAGCTCCCAAAGTTCTGAAAATATTGGCCTGGATTTTGGAAGGCACCAGGCTGCCTGAAGTAACCAGCAGAGCTAGCTGAACCAAAAGGCAAGCCTTGTGATCCAGCAAAATTCGGAGCTTGACCAACTCCAGCCGCAAAGCCTCCGTAACCAGCAAAGTTTCCTCCTAAAGGATTATAAGGAGTTGATAACCCCTGATACGGATTCCAAGCCGAATCTAAGGGAGGAATACTTTGAAACGAACTAACTGTGGAGTACGGCCTATTCCCTTGTTGGCCGAAAAACGGATTCCCAGTTCCCGCACCACTAACCCCATGGTTAGTCCAACCTTGGAAAGGATTTTTGCTTTGTCCTATAGAAGAAAAAGGCATGGATCCTATCGTCGGGTTGGAATGTGGTATATGACCACTTCCAAAAGGAAAACCCTAGAATGAAGCCGATCCGCCCATCATGGACGTGGCGGCACTAAACGCAACTGATGGAATACCCTGTGAATGGGTGCCAAATGGGAAGAATCCAGAACCAAAAGCATTGGTTTGGGAATTTCCACTCGTGGACGGAATGGAGGTAGACCCAACTAAAGATGTGCTAGCAAAAGATCCAAACAAAGAAGCAGAGGAGATGGAAATTTTTCCTCCCCCTTGTACCGATGTTGGAGTGTGCATAATTGTATCACTTGTAGTAGAATCCATGCTTCCAGTAGTGGTCATCGATGGTAAGCGCGTAGCATAACCTGGACTTGACGGTCTATGCATCGAATTCCCAACGTATTGTAATATGTCTGGATGGCTATATGGTAGGGGAGAATTCGGAGCCGCTAACGACTTTGAAAGTTCTTCTACCTCTATGTTATTCTCTGCTTGAAAGAGAACTCGAGAAAGAACTGGAGTGCTCCTCTCTTGTTCTACGGAAGTGCCAGGCCTTGCTTGAACACTAATGCCCCCAAGAGGAGGATCAATCCCTGATGCGTCAACTGTCGTGGGACGAAACCCACCAGCAGTATTACCTCTGCGCCTTCTAGTAGAAGGCTCTAAACTTGGTGGTGAAAGACCACAAAGTCTTCAAGACCGTCTAGGCGATCGGTCAGCCACTTTGAATTTTTGTTAAGATCTAACTAAAGACTCAAGAAATTGAAAGCTCGGCCAACTAAGAGCACAGAGCACACACTATAAAGTCCCTAAAGATATCATCCAGTCAAATAACTTCCAAGTATTTCCGCTCCAGGTGATTAGGACCGGACACCAAAATACAAGAAAGTGAATTAAGGGGCCTTCCGAAGATAGTCTGGGATGATGAGGGCCCAGTCCTATCAGCGAAGGTAACAAAGGAAGTTACGCTGACCTCCTAACAACATCCTGCGCTGGTGCAAGCCCCCAAGCTTCGCAAGGGTTCCCTCCAGTAGTACCGTTGAGAGTGATGCAACGTCAACCTCAGGTGCCACGGGATTCCCCTCCACAGCCACCTGTGTAGATCCCTAGGAGTAGCAACTATGGCTACCAACTCGTCGCAGAAGCCAGGCGGAGCAATCGTGAGGTAAGTTCGGACAAGTAGGAGAGGGGGTATCTCTCTTCCCTGTCTTCACAGACCCTCGTGCTTAACTCCCAGATCCGGAGCTTTCCTAATCTTCCTAACGCTATTGGATTTTCACTCACTATTCAGACTCCTATGTTTGACAGTTTAAATGGCCTTGGAGAGTTAACTCTCCACTCACCTAATCCAAGGCCCTAAAATCCTAAAACTTGTTGGTGTATCTAACTTAAAAAAAAGTTTTAGTGAATTTTAATTAGCGCTTGATTTTAAAATAGGTTGTTCTTTAAGTCACGGGATAAACGGAAGTGAAACTAGTGGTGTTTTGACATAAAAGAAATTAATAAAAACCTAACTACATGCACATGCACTTGTTTTCGTTTTTCGATGAAAAGCAATTTCTACAGGGTTCAGAGGAACTTCTAATAAAACAAATTTTTCTTTTCTTTTCGTTAATTCACGCTTCACACTCACAAAAGTTAACAAGGCTATGGATGCCTAAAAAGATATGCAAATATATCTTAATGCAACAAATATAACTACTCTAAAAACAAGAAACGAAAGTTGCTTGCTTATCAATTTTTATTTTGCCACTTAAAATGTCTAGATGGAATATGAGATGTTACCATTCATTTCGTCTAAACACTAAAAACAAGTTTCAAGACAAACAAAAAGCACTTTCATTCACTAAAAGGAAACCAAATGAAAACAAAGTTCAAAAAAGCAAAACTAAGTTTTTCAAAAACAACAACAAAAGAGTCTTTTCAAAAATGCTCTCAACAAGACTGAAACTTTGTGATTGAAGAATAGGCAACAAACACTTTTGCAAGTTGACACCACACAATGGATGAAAAATCAACAAAAAGAAATGTGTTTAAAGATGCTCTTAACAATCAAAAGCGGCGATGAAAGCTTTGGCAACAAAGACCAAAAAGATCAAAAAGACAAATTTCAAGAAAGTATCAATCAACAACTTTCATGAAACAAAGAAGTGGATGGTCACAAAAGGCGGTTTTGTCAAGCAAACAAAAAGTCACCAAAAGCAAGATTTAACACAAAGATTGAGATCAATCTTCCTGCCCTGATGAATCAGAGCAGCCAAGATTCCAAGCAAGAAATCTTGCGTGCTTAAGCAAAAAACGATGACGCTTGCAACAACAAAAACAAGACCAATACTTCTTACAATCAGAGAGAATTTGGAACAAGATGCTTGTAAAACAAACAACTGATACTGGAAAATGATTGTTTTAGACTGAATCAAACTATCAGACAGACCTTACTAGATAAAAAGATTTAAAAATCTTGAAAATTGCAAGATATACGCAACTGTACTTATGTACAGATTGCGTGTATACGCGACTGTGCCTAAGGAAACCTGTGTATACGCGGGTTCACTTAAGGAAACATGTGTATATACGCCTCTGTAACTAAGAAAAAAAGCGTATATAAGAGATTTCAAGAAAAATAAAAGACAATCTGAAGAAACTGGCAAAAACTTAGAATTCAAGAATACACCACACAGCAACAGCAAGCAGACAGGCAGCTGAGCCCTGATTGGCTTGAAAACACCCAAACTAGGAACAACAAGAGTGTTGTCCCCAGCGGAGTTGCCAATTCTGTTAAGGGAAATGTTCCCCTAGGGCTTTTGGGTTGAAACCCTAGCAGACTGAAAGTTGTCTATACAGAGAAACACACATTCGCACAGCGATTATGTTATTGTAAGTAAATTCTGTGATAAGGGGGCGTACCTTAGGTCCTACGTTTGAGAAGGTCCTTTAGGGTCCAAACCCTTCTTCAAGTTCCTCTTGCTCCTTTGTCCTGCAAAACAACCAATTCCAAAGAACACAGCAGTATATGGACAAAATCTTATAAAGAAACCATCTTCATGTTATAAAGAAAGGTAGTTAGTTATGAACTTTAAACAACCATTCACATATGAATTCCAACATGAATATCATAAACATAAAGAAGATTTATATCAGGAACCAAGACATGTGTTTCTTTTATTATAGACAAATAAAGTACAAAAAAGGAATAATTTCACCTAAGTCACCTTCCGCAGGCTCCAAGCAAAGCTTCCTTCCGGATTCGTCCAGCCTCAAGCCTTTAACAAACTCCTTCCATGACTTACTCCATGATGTCACAAGTAGTGGATGAACATCAACACACAAGGAAACAAGGGTTTCCTGTACAAATGGGGGAAGTGCAGAAGGCACAAGGGTCTTCAGACCTGGCCAGGGGAAAAATTTCAGCATAATAACCTTTCTCTCTCTTCTCTCCTCCCTTTGGCCTTCCCATTGAGGTCTTTTTATACCTCTCCCAAAGTAGTTTTTTAGTTGGGAGTTAGTTGGGAACAGTTGGGCCACGGGCACTAACAAGTGATCAGCAGGTAAAACCCGTGATCTCCGCCCGAAATTAAGGAGTTTTATATTTTTTTAAGTGTTTAATACATATACGCAGGTTGGGTATATACCTACCCGTGTATACACGTGTTTAACTCAGGGCAATGTCGCGTATAAGGGATAAAACACTGTTTTTTAAATTTTTGGACCAGGTCTGGAAGGAGGGGTTGCCCTAGGCCATGAGTACAGCATCACAAACCATAAGAGTGAGATTTGGAGCTATAACAGCTAATGTATCTAATACCTGATCGATAAAGGGTAAAGGAAAGTGATCCTTCAAAGTTGCTTTATTCAATTCCCTGTAACCAATGCATACTCTCCATTTACCATTCTTTTTAGGTACTATAACCAAAGGAGAAACCCATCGGCTATCTGAAATTGGATAAATGAAGTTTACATTGAGTAGTTTTTGGAGCTCTTCTTTCACTATCTCCCTAAGGTTTGGATTCATCCTTCTCTGAGGTTGTCTAATTGGTCTACTGTTTTCCTCGATGTAGATGTGGTGAATGCAAGTCTTAGGGTCAATACCTTTCATATCAGTATACTCCCATGCAAATGCAGTAGAATGTTTTCGCAAGATTTTGGTTAGCTCTCCCTGTTGTGATTTTTCCAAGTTTTTGATGATATTCAATGTTTTACCTGGAAAAATCTCAATGGCGGAACTACCAAACTCTTCCATAGTGTAAAGAGACATTTGTCTATATGATAGATACTTAATGTCAGAATCTAACTGAAATTTTGTGTGGTCATATTATGAAGATGTTTCAAAATTTTCTAATGTGTTCAGAATTTGACTATCTTCACTGATTTCAGAAATGTTAAAGACAGGTTGTATAGTGTCCTCATCATTGACCCATTCATTATCTCCTACTTCTGTGATTGCTTTTGCTAGAGGATACAAATTGAATTTCTTTGTCGAACTACCATCATAAATGTACATATCCCCAGATCTACAACTAATGAAAGCATCAGCTGTGGCTAGCCAAGGTCTTCCTAAGATGAGTTGGTGCCCTCCTAGATTACTCTTGGGAGTCAAAATCATGAAATCTACTGGATATTTCCAAGAATCTAAGGAGACTGAAATATCTTCTAATACACCATCTGGTTTGATAATTAATCGATATGCAAGTTGCAGTAGAGTAGGTGTAAAAAGAAGATTAGGAAGTTTTCGTTGTTCCATAGTCTGTCTACTCATAATGTTGATAGCAGCCCCTAAGTCAATCAAAGTATTTGGAATTTCTACCCCATTGATATGTGTTTTGACAATTGGACTATCGGGATCTACATACTTCTGCATGGTAATTTTTCCCATCATGATATCTGCAATTTTTCCTATTAGGTGGATTCTTCTTGTATCTCTTGGTTTCCTTCCTGGTCTTTTGAGGCTCAATTCCTTTATTGTTTTTGCTAGAATAGGAATCTCTCTAATGGCTTGTAGCAAGGGAATCTTGATACAAACATTCTTTAATTCATCTAGGAAATCATAGTCAGGCAACGAGATTTGTTTTTCCACTCCTTTTTCAATTTGTAATCTTTCAGGAAAAGGAGGTGTGGATGAAGATGCAAGTTGCTCAACTATAGGAGTTGTGAGGGTTGAATCTTTTTCTTTTTCTTTTTGAGTGCTTGGGTTTTAAAGAGATGCTTCAGAACCTTTATTGGTTTCAAGAGAATCTTCCTCAGAAATACTTTGCTTTTGAGCATCTATAGAAGGCTTTTCTAAAACTCTACCAGATCTGAGTTGTACATCATTGAGAGGAACAATCATATAGGTAGGAAATTGTTGTCCTTCTACCATGTAAGCATTTTGAGGATTTTTATTATTGGGATTTGGCAATGGCTGGGAAGGTAGTTGATTTGTCTTCTGTTGGAATGGAAGCAAGAGTTGAGAATTTGGATTTTGTTGAGAAGGTTGTTGTTGTTGTGGAAATGGCAATGAAAGTTGTGGATTTTGATTTGGAAGTTGTGGAGCTTGTTGATTTTGAAAAAATGGAGGATATTGATAAAATTGAGCAAATCTCCCGTAAGGATTTTGCATAACCTATACCCATGATTGAAATGGATTTTGAGGTTGGGACCAAGGTTGTTGCCAAGGATTCCAATTTGGTGGGGGTTGAAAGTTCATGGGATTGTTAAACCCTTGACTTTGTTGGCCCTGCCAAGGTCTCCTTGAAACAAAGCAGAGAGACTCAATTGAATTTGGATCTTCTTGAAAGATAGCTTTGAGCCCAGGAATTGAAGGACAATCCTTGGTCTCATGGCTTTCTGAACAAATCATACATGTTTCTACAACTTTTGCATCCAAGGGGCATTCCCTTAGAGCATGTTTCTTCCTACATTTTGGACAAAAGATGGCCAAAGCTTCAGCTTCTGCTTTCTGCTTGTTTTGTATTTTAAGGGTGTCTAGTTGTTCACTAAGGCTCCCTAAAATATCAGTTTTGAACTCATCAAGCATGTTGCCAATCTCAACCCTACTTACTGATCCAGTTTCAGATTTGTTTGCTCTAATGAGAGAAGGATCTCTATGCCCTTTTCCGGTTTTAGATTTTTCCCTTGAGAGATGGACACATAGTTCTGCTATATCATGAAGTGGAAGTTGAGAAATATCTCCCTTTCCCATCATGTTTAAAATATCTATCCATTCATCTCTAATGGCTTTTAATAGAAGGGCTTTCAAGGTCTCCTCATCTAAGTTACTCATTTTTGCTCTTTTCAGGTTGTATTGAAATCTTTCAAGTAAATCCTCCAAGTTTTCATCTTCTTTTTACACCATTTTGAATACCTCATCCTTATGATTGGTGGGCATGCAATAGTCCAAGTATCTATCCAAAAATGTTTGTTTCATATCATTCCAAGTCCTAATAGATTGAGTGACTAATCCCATGAACCATTTCAAAGCAGCTCCCTTCAATGTTGAAGGAAACAATTTGAGTTTTTGAGAGTCTTCCATATAATCATAAGTTCGGCACACAACTTCAAACTCAAATAGAAATGTTTCAGGATCATCACTTCGCAACCCATAAAAGTTTGGGAGGACATATGGTGAGATGTTTTTCATTGTTGTACGAGATTCCTCATCAACTATAGGAAATTCAAATGATTTATCTCCATCCCTATTTCCCCCATTGTTACCTCTACCTCCTCCATTGTTTCCTCCCCCCCACCTCTACCTTTACCTCCTCCTCCAAATCCGTTGACTACTTCCACTGTCATGATAGTTTCCTCAGAGATTTCAGAGTCCTCTGGTTCTTCTACTAATGGCAAACGAGGAGGAATTTCTCCCTCTTCTTCTTCAAGTGATTCTACTTCCTTGATTACAATTTGTTCTCCTGTAGAAGTAAAGAAAGGTTCTTTTCCTAAGTCAGATTCAATGGATAGTGTGGGAGAGTCTCCTAATTCAGCTGCTACCCCTTGAATTCCAGGAATCCTAAGGCTAGGAGTGTGAGTTGGAGATGATGGAGATGTATCTTGTCTATGCCTTGAAGTACATGGAGTTGTAAAAATCGAACTCTTGGCCCTAGCTATAAACCTTCCCCTAGAATCTCTTGCTCTATGCATGTCATGTTTTTATTTTTCTTCAAGTCGGGCTAATAATTCTCTTTCTGATCTTCCAGATCACTCTAGGTGCAAGAAGAGAGCATACTCAAGAAATTATTGAGCCAATAACTCTCTTTTCTGATCCTCCATATCACACTAGGTGCAATAGAAGAGCATACTTTGAGAAGTTATCAATTTTTACCTTCCTTGAAATTTTCCTGTTTTTTTTTTTAAGAAATTGGCTACCTAGTTTCACTTCCCCGGCAATGGTGCCAAAGTGTTTGGTCAATTTAGAGTGTCCTAAATTGCTATATTAATTGTCAATCCGGGAGTCGTAAACTGCTGAAGTGAGGTGCACTATATATGCAAGATAACCGATTTCTTACTTTTTGTCGTTTTTGGTTTTTAGTTTGTTTTTGGGTTTATCTTCGTTGATTCCATATTGTGAGATAGCCATCCTAAAATTCAAGTATGGATAAAAATGTTCAAGACAATGATGTCCTTTAAAACGATTTCCAAAACTTCAAACTTGCAAAAAGGTTTTAAAACACGCAATGATGAAATTAATTCCTAAAAGAGAATGAAAATATGCCACTATTCCAATTAAACAAACAGTGAACTATTGATCATGAAACCCAGTATCCTTGTTGCTGTATAAATATAAAAGAAATTGAACTCAAAGAAATCCAAAAATTGCAAGCAAAGTAAACTAAAATAAAATTGCATCAACTCATATTCTGACCCCTCACCATTCGTCTCGCTCTGGCTTTAGGAGGTAATCATAAACAACTTGAGCAACCTGATATCTAATTTGCAGAAAATAAAACTAATATTAAACTACACACTCATACTTCAATCCCTCACCATTCGTCTCGCTCTGGCTTTCGGAGGTAACTGAAAATGACATGAGCAATTCAATAACTAACTTTGCAAAAAAATAAACTAATATCAAACTACACACTCATACTTCAATCCCTCACCATTCGTCTCGCTTTGGCTTTCGGAGGTAACTGAAAATGACATGAGTAATTTAATATCTATCTTGCAAAAGAGTAAATGAGCAAAACTGAAATAAATAAAACAGTGTTGGCACTAAGAACTAAGAAAAATAAATCAGCAGAAGGACAAGAATAATTCCATGTCATTAGTCATTATAAAACTAGGTGCAAATGCCCGGGCTGCCTACTGTAACCTAAAATAAAGACACTAGTCAGTTAACAACATTATAAAGTGTATAAACTATGGACAGAAGTAAAACGTGAATACCATAAGCAATGCAATATATACACATGAATGATTTATGGCATAAGGAATGTAAAGAAATAAAGCATGAAAGTATACAGTAATTAACAAAACCTCGGTGTGTACATGGGCCCTCTGCACAACCTCGGGTAATTAGCAATCAACCACGAATTGAGCTTATACACAGAGTCTTCTCATGTATTAAAATACAGTCATAACACAGAAATAAAGTTACGGCACAGTGGGCTCGTTAACAGTCAAAATTACATTACCAAAGCTAGCTACTATGCGTATGAGAACGCTTTATTTATAACAGAGGATGACATAACTACTTTCCTAAAATCTGTGCTGATAAAAGACACGTGAACAACCACGTCCAGGAATCTAGCATTATGGCAGCCGTGAAGATTAAATCTATGGAGGGTGGCTGTTGGATTCGGTTCATGGAGCAGTCCACAGGTGTTGATATGTCCCTAGAAGTCTAGGAACAGCCACGCAAGTCTTCACGTGGTGAAAAACAGAGTTCTGTCACCGTAGGACTCTTACGTTGACCATCGCTTGACTACCTTTGACCACGGCCTTCTTCGGTGAATTCGACTGATCCAATAGGACTCAGTCCATGTCCACATCATTTGCAACTTGCCCATGTGGCTGGATTTGCCTGAAGACACCTGTAACATAGACTTCAACAAAAAGGCTGCGGAAAGTTGAACTGGCTACGGAAAGTGACAAGATTCCACAGCTGAATGAGCAAAAATCTAATTCAAACAGCAGACACAAAACATAGTTAGGAAATCACTTTATGTGCTCTTTTTAAACTAATATGCAATGATTTGACAGCTAGGAGGTCCAGGTAAATGGAAAAAAATGCTAGAAAGGTATATAGGGAAGATGCAAGTTTGGGGCTCAACAGTTTGCACTGTCTAGTCACTTGTAGTTGTGCTTTATGATTCAACCATCCTAATGGGTATGGTTTCTTGTGAGGTGTAGTTACTAATCCCAACTTCTTTACAATTACTTAAGAAATTAAATTTACTTGTGAACCACTATCAAACAAAGTGTCAATCTTTTGATGTTTGAAAATAACTCGAATATGGAAAAGCTCATGTATTTTTCTCTCATTTTCTTCATCAATAATAGATTGTGCAGAATTACTAGTAGATGCTTCAGAATTCTTACCTTTTATACCTGTTGCTGCAATAATTGTTTCATCTCCTAAGTCTCACCCCAAATCCTTCTAAATAGTTGCAACAGTCTTCATCTTCTTGACCTCGTACTTCTTAGGTATCAGCTCTGGATGCAGAATCCAACAGTGCTCATCATCATGCCCATCCTTTTTACAGTGAGTGCATGAAGGTTTGCTCTTATGTGCAGTATTAGCCTTCCTTGCTTTCCATTTCTGCTTTCTTTTCTCCTTATTCTTGCTTGCAGTGGGTTGGGATGATCCCCCAACTTTTGGACTTCCATTCTTTCCTCTAGCTTCTAGATGAGTAGCTTGTACAGATACCTCATCTATACTAGTGGGATTAAACATGAGGATAGTGTGCCTCATGTAGTTGTGTAGACCACCAATGTACTTCAACAGAGTCTCAGGTGAGTCTAATGAGATTCCTAGAATCAATGCTCTCTTTCTAAATTCTTGAGTATACCCTTGCACACTTTGCCCTTTCAACTGTCGAAGAGTTTGCCAACTCATCATGGCTTGCTGCATGTAGGCCAATGGATAGAACTGCTTTTTTATTGCAGAAACAAATTCACTCCAGACAGAGATAGTCTTACCATGTCCTTTCATGTCAGCTTGGGTTCTGTCTTCCCACCAAACCAAGGTAGTGCCTCCAAGGCGTAGGTTTGCCAGCTGAATCTTGCTCTTGTCTGAATCAATACTCTGCACTCTGCAATAAACATCAATTTGTCTAATCCAATTGTCCAGCTTTTCTGCATTCAACTCTCCATCATATATAGGCAAATCAAATTTAACATCTAGCTTAATCAAATATGCCTTCTTTTTATGTTCAGGGCTATTAGGAGGTGTGAGAAAGTGTTCTTCTTTCCCTTTGCCTTTTGAGTGATCATGGAGGACGGGATCATCTTCTACTTTGTCTTGTTTGGAGCCTGATGCATCTTCATCCTTGCGTTTTCTAAAGTCCTTATACATTTCTTCTACCATGGATCTTATGGGTAGGAAACTATCTATGAATTGAGGGTCAAGCCCTACAAAACCTTCTTCTGACATTGTCTTCTGAGGATAGTGTTGAGTCCCAAACTTGCATCTTCCCTATACACCTTTTTAGCCTTCTTTTCCAGTTACTTGACCCACCAAGCTGTCAAATCATTGCATATTAGTTTAAAAAGAGCTTATAAAATGGTTTTCTAACTATGTCTTGTGACTGCTGTTTGATCTAGATTTTTGTTCAATCAGCTGCGGAAACTTGTCACTTTCCGCAACCAGCTCAAGTTTCCATAGCCATTTTGTTGAAGTCTATGTTACAGGTGTCTACTGGAGAATCCGGCCACATGGGCAAGTTGCAAATGATGTGTACATGGAGCGTGTCCCCTTGGTTCAGCCGAATCACTCACAAACAGCCATGGTCAAGGGTAGTCAAAGAAGTGGTCAACCTAAGAGTTTTGGCGTGGCACGACTATGTTTTTCACCACGTGAAGACCTACGTGGAAAATTCCTTAATCTTCGGAGGTGTGCTAACACCTGTGGACCGCTCCCTGAACCAAATCGAATAGCCACCACTCCTTATATTTAATTGTCACAGCTACCATACTGCTAGATCTCAGGACGTGGTTATTCACGTGTCTGTTTGGCAGCGCAGAATTTAGGAATTAGTTGTAGCATCCTCAGTTATAAATAACACGTTATCATACGCTTGATAGTTAGCTTTTATATGTAATCTTGACTATTTTACGAGCCCACTGTGCCGTGCTCTATCTTCATGTTTTGACTGCATTCTAATATATGAGAAGACAGTGTTCTTAAAGTTCAGTTTGTGATTGATTGTTCATTGGCCGAGGTTGCAGAGGGCCCCTGTACACCAAGGCTCTGTAACTACTGTATAGTTTCTTGCTTTCTTTCATTATGTTACTGCTTCCATAATCGTTTGCTTGTATATATTACATTGTTCTGATATTCATGTTAACTGTTGTCCATATTTTCTTTTACGTTTTCTCATGATTGTTAACTGATCAGTGTTTTTCTTTCAGGTTCTTGTAGACAGCCCGAGCAATTTACATAGTTTTTAATGACTAATGACATGAAATCATCTTGTCCTTCTGCTGATTTATTTTCTGAGTTTTAATTCCAGCATTGTCATTTCTTTCGGCTCTGTTTTGCTCATTTACTTTCATGCAATTTAGATATCATATTACTCCATTTTGTTTATGATTACCTCCTATAGCCAGAGCGACTCAAATAGTGAGGAATCAGAATATGAGTTGATGTAGTATGATTTAGTTTACTTTTCTGCAAGTTAGTGATTAGATTACTCATGTCATTTTCAGGGATTGAAGTATGAATGCGTAGTTTAATCTTAGTTTCATTTTATGCAATTTCATTTCATGCAATTTAGATATCAGATTACTCAATTTGTTTATGATTACCTCCTATAGCCAGAGCGAGTCGAATGGTGAGGGGTCAGAATATGAGTTGAAGTAGTATGATTTAGTTTGCTTTGCTTACAGTCTTTGAATTGCTTTGAGTTCAGTTTTTTTTTCTCTTTTTATACAGCAACAAGGATACTGGGCTTCATTGTCACTAGCTCACTGTTTTGGTACATTTTTATTTTCTCTTAGGAATTGATTTCATCACAGCAAGTTTTGAAACCTTTTTGAGAACTTTAAAGTTTGGAAAATCATTGTAGAAGTCACCATTGCCATCCATACTTGACTTTCAATTCTGCCATCTCACATTAGGGAATCAACAGAAGATAAACCCAAAAACAAACCAAAAACTCAAAAACGACAAAGAAATAAGAAATCGGTTATATTGCATATACAGTGCACTTCACTTCAGCAGTTTACGACTCTCGGATTGACATTTTAAATAGCAATTTAGGACACACTAAATTGACCAAACATTGGTGTCGTTGCCAGGGAAGTGAAACTAGGTAGCCAATTTCTTAAAAAAAAAAAAAACAAGAAAATTTCAAAGAAGGTAAAAATTGATAACTTTTCAAAGTATGCTCTCCTCTTGCACCTAGTGTGATCTGGACGATCAGAAAAGAGAGTTATTGGTTTAATAATTTCTTGAGTATGCTCTCTTCTTGCACCTAGAGTGATCTGGAAGATCAGAAAGAGAATTATTAGCCCGACTTGAAGAAAAAATAAATAAAAAAAATGCCATGCATAGAGCAAGAGATTCTAGGGGAAGGTTTTTAGCTAGGGCCAAGAGTTCGATTTTTACAACTCCATCTACTTCAAGGAATAGACAAGAAACACCTCCGTCATCTCCAACTCACACTCCTAGCCTTAGGATTCCTGGAATTCAGGAGGTAGTAGCTGAATTAGGAGACTCTCCCACACTATCCACCGAATTTGAGTTAGGAAAAGACCCTTTCTTTACTTCTACAAGAAAACATATTGTACTTGAGGAAGTAGAATCACCTGAAGAAGAAGAAGGAGAAATTCCTCCTCATTCGCCATTAGTAGAAGAACCAGAGGATTCTGAAGTCTCTGAGGGAACTATCATGCCAGAGGAAGTAGTAAACGGGTTTGGAGGAGGTAGAGGTAGAGGTAGAGGAGGAGGAGGAAACAATGGAGGAGGTAGAGGTAACAATGGGGGAAATAGGGATGGAGATAACTCATTTGGATTTCCTATAGTTGATGAGGAATCTCGAACAACAATGAAAAACATCTCACCTTCTGTCCTCCCAAACTTTCATGGGTTGCGAAGTGAGGATCCTGAAACATTTCTATTTGAGTTTGAAGTTGTGTGTCGAACTTATGATTATATGGAAGACTCTCAAAAACTCAAATTGTTTCCTTCAACATTGAAGGGAGCTACTTTAAAATGGTTCATGGGATTAGTCACTCAATCCATTAGGACTTGGAATGATATGAAACAAACATTTTTGGATAGATACCTGGACTATTGTATGCCCACCAATCACAAGGATGAGGTATTCAAAATGGTGCAAAAAGAAGATGAAAACTTGGAGGATTTACTTGAAAGATTTCAATACAATCTGAAAAGAGCAAAAATGAATAACTTAGATGAGGAAACCTTGAAAGCCCTTCTATTAAAAGCCATTAGAGATGAATGGATAGATATTTTGAACATGATGGGAAAAGGAGATGTATCTCAACTTCCACTTCATGATATAGCAGAGCTATATGTCCATCTCTCAAGGGGAAAATCTAAAACTGGGAAAGGGCCTAGAGATCCTTCTCTTATTAGAGCAAACAAATCTGCAACCGGATCAGTAAGTAGGGCTGAGATTGGAAACATGCTTGATGAGTTCAAAACTGACATCTTATGAGGTCTTAGTGAGCAACTAGACACCCTCAAAATACAAAACAAGCAAAAAGCAAAAGCTGAAGCTTTGGCCATCTTTTGTCTGAAATGTAGAAAGAAACATGCTCTAAGGGAATGTCCCTTGGATGCAAAAGTTGTAGAAACATGTGTGATTTGTTCAAAAAACCATGAGACCAAGGATTGTCCTTCAATTCCTGGGCTCAAAGTTGTCTTTCAAGAAGATCCAAATTCAATTGAGTCTCTCTGTTTTGTTTCAAGGAGACCTTGGCAGGGGCAACAAAATCAAGGGTTTAACAACCCTATGAACTTTCAACCCCCACCAAATTGGAATCCTTGGCAACAACCTTGGTCCCAACCTCACAATCCATTTCAATCATGGGTACAAGGTATGCAAAATCATTATGGGAGATTTGCTCAATTTTATCACTATCCTCTATCTTTTCAAAACCAACAAGCTCCACAAATTCCAAATCAAAATCCACAACTTTCATTACCATTTCCACAACAACAACAACCTTCTCAACAAAATCCAAATTCCCACTCTTGCTTCCATTCCAATAGAAGACAAATCAACTACCTTCCTAGCCATTGCCAAATCCCAATAATAAAAACCCTCAAAATGCTTACATGGTAGAAGGACAACAATTTCCTACCTATATGATTGTTCCTCTCAATGATGTACAACTCAGATCTGGTAGAGTTTTAGACAAGCCTTCTATAGATGCTTAAAAATAAAGCATTTCTGAGGAAGATTCTCTTGAAACCAATAAAGGTTCTGAAGCACCTCTTCAAAACCCAAGCACTCAAAAAGAAAAAGAAAAAGAGTCAACCCCCACAACTCCTATAGTTGAGCAACCTGCATCTTCATCTACACCTCCTTTTCCTGAAAGATTACAAATTGACAAAGGGGTGGAAAAACAAATCTTGTTGCCTGATTATGATTTTCTAGATGAATTAAAGAATGTCTGTATCAAGATTCCCTTGTTACAAGCCATTAGAGAGATTCCTATTCTAGCAAAAACAATAAAGGAGTTGAGTCTCAAAAGACCAGGAAGGAAACCAAGAGATACAAGAAGAATCCACCTGGTAGGAAAAATTACAGATATCATGATGGGAAAAATTACCATGCAGAAGTATGTAGATCCCGGTAGTCCAATTGTCAAAACACATATCAATGGGATAGAAATTCCAAATACTTTGATTGATTTAGGGGCTGCTATCAACATTATGAGTAGACAGACTATGGAACAGCTAAAACTTCCTAATCTTCTTTTTACACCTACTTTACTGCAACTTGCAGATCGATCAATTATCAAACCAGATGGTGTATTAGAAGACATTTCGGTCTCCTTAGATTCTTGGAAATATCTAGTAGATTTCATGATTTTAACTCCCAAGAGTAATCTAGGGGGGCACCCACTCATCTTAGGAAGACCTTGGCTAGCCACAGTTGATGCTTTTATCAGTTGTAGATCTGGGGATATGTATATTTCTAATGGTAATTCAACAAAGAAATTCAATTTGTATCCTCCAGCAAAAGCAATTACAGAAGTAGGAGATAATTAATGGGTTGATGATGAGGACACTATACAACCTGTCTTTACCATTTCTGAAATCAGTGAAGATAGTCAAATTCTGAACACATTAGAAAACTTTGAAACATCTTCAGAATATGACCACACACAATTTTAGTTAGATTCTGACATTGAGTATCTATCATCTAGACAAATGTCTCTTTACTCTATGGAAGATTTTGGTAGTTCCGCCATTGAGATCTTTCCAGGTAAAACATTGAATATCAACAAAAACTTGGAAAAATCACAACAGGGAGAGCTAACCAAAATCTTGCAAAAACATTCTACTGCATTTGCATGGGAGTATACTGATATGAAAGGTATTGACCCTAAGACTTGCATTCATCACATCTACATTGAGGAAAACAGTAGACCAATCAGACAACCTCAGAGAAGGATGAATCCAAACCTTAGGGAGATAGGGAAAGAAGAGCTCCAAAAACTACTCAATGTAAACTTCATTTATCCAATTTCAGATAGCCGATGGGTTTCTCCTTTGGTTATAGTACCTAAAAAGAATGGTAAATGGAGGGCATGCATTGATTACAGGGAATTGAACAAAACAACTTTGAAGGATCACTTTCTTTTACCCTTTATCGATCAGGTATTAGATACTCTAGCAGGAAAAAAGTACTTTTCATTTTTGGATGGTTTTAGTGGCTATAATCAGATTCAGGTAGCACCTGAAGATCAAGATAAGACCACATTTACCTGTCCATGGGGAACTTTTGCCTACCGAGTGCTTCCTTTTGGATTATGTAATGCACCCGCAACATTTCAAAGGGCGATACTAGGAATCTTTTCTGATCTAATCCATGATTGTGTAGAGGTTTATATGGATGATTTTACAGTTTATGGTGATTCATTTGAAGAGGCATTAGAGAATTTGGAAAAAGTCCTTATAAGATGTAAAGAAACAAACCTTTCATTGAGTCATGAAAAATGCTTTATGATGTTTACTGAAGGTATTGTTTTGGGACATCATATTTCAGGGGATGGGATTAAAGTTGATAGATCAAAAGTTGAAGTCATCTCCAAGTTGCCTATTCCAAATTGTCAAAAAGATGTTAGAAGTTTTCTGGGATTTACTGGGTACTATAGAAGATTTATAGAAAACTTTACCAAAATAGCATCTCCCCTCTTCAAATTACTTACAAAAGATTATGAATTCAAATGGGATCCTGATTGTCAATCAGCATTTGAAACTTTGAAAACAAGAATATCTGAAGCACCCATTTTGAGAGGACCAAATTGGAAACTTCCTTTCCATATTTCTACAGATGCTTCAGATACAGCTCTAGGAGCTGTGTTGGGTCAAAAGGATTCAGTTCCTTATGCCATTTACTATACCAGTAAAAATTTGACTCCCACTGAGTTGAACTATACTGTGACTGAAAAAGAGTTCTTAGCTGTTGTTCATGCAATCAATAAGTTTAGACATTATATAACAGGCTATGAAACTTTTGTCCATATTGATCATTCTGCAATTAGATATCTAATGAACAAACCTGTTACTAATGGCAGAGTTACAAGATGGCTCTTACTTTTACAAGAATTCAATATTACTGTGTTGGATAGACCAGGGAAACAAAATACAATAGCTGATTTCTTGTCTAGGATCCAAAATACTAACGAAGATTCTCCTGTAGAGGATAAGTTTCCAGATGAATATTTATTTGCAGTAACTACTAAGACTCCTTGGTATGCAGATATTGCTAACTATTTGGTTACAGGGAAGCTACCTCCACATTTATTTCCTAGTGAAAAAAGAAGAATTATTCAGGAGAGTTCAAATTATTCATGGATTTCTAACGAATTGTTTAAAACAGGGCTAGATTGTGTGATCAGAAGATGTGTTCAGGAAGATGAAATGCCTGACATCCTCAAGGCATGTCATGATGAACCATGCAGTGGACACTTTGCTGAAAAAAGGATGGCCTATAAAATCCTTTCTTTAGGATATTATTGGCCTTCCCTCTTCAAAGATACAAAACAATATGTCAGAAGGTGTGACAACTGCCAAAGAGTAGGGAAACCGACTCTTTCAAATGAAATGCCATTACAACCACAGGTACTCATCGAACCCTTTGAAAAATGGGCTTTAGATTTCATTGGACCCATTAATCCACCATCTAAACAGAAGAAGTATATATTGGTATGCACTGATTATGTCACTAAATGGGTAGAAGCCAAAGCATTACTTTCTGCTACTGAAAATTCAGTCGTTAATTTTCTTTATGAGGATATTTTTACTCGTTTTGGTGTCCCAAGAGAAATTGTGACAGATCAGGGAAGCCAATTTACATCCAACATGATGGAGAAGTTGATGGAAGAATACAAAATCAAGCACAGAAAATCTACTCCTTATCATCCACAAGCAAATGGTCAAGTGGAGTCTACAAACAAGGTTATTGAAAGCATCATCACCGAAACTATTCATCTACACAGAAGAGATTGGGCAGAAAGGCTTCCTGAAGCCTTGTGGGCCTACAGAACTACATGGAGGAATACAACAGGACATTCTCCCTATGAGCTCGTTTATGGGAAAGAAGTCTTGCTTCCCATTGAGTTTCAAGTCAAAACTTTCAAGATGGCAGTTCAGTTGGGGATGGATCTATCAGAAGCTCAAAAGCACAGAATGGAGCAGCTGAATGAGCTAGATGAGATCAAACAAGAAGCAATCCTAAGAACTGATCTAGTTCGATATCAAAGAGCTAAGTGGCATGAGAGATACATCAAAGAGAAAAAGTTTCAAGAGGGAGATTGGGCACTACTGTTTGATTCCAAGTTTAAAGACTTCAAAGGTAAATTTCAGACCCATTGTCTTGGGCCATATGAGATTGACAAAGTCTTTAGCAATGAAGCGGTAAGAATCAAGACCATTGATGAATTTCAAACTCCTCTTATTGTGAATGGCCACAGATTAAAAATTTATCATAAGCCACTCTCAAAAGAAGAATTTGTCAAAATGTTCCAAGAGAATTCTGCAATAAGGCTAGTGAAGAAGAATCCTTCTTCCCCACCAGCCTATCCTTTGTTCTTAAAAAAAAAATAAAAAAAATTGTATAACCCTGAAAACCAATCATTGATTGGCGGTCTTATACAGAAAATGTAGAGTGAAAATCAGGGACACCTGACACTCTATATTTTCCAAAAAAAAAAATTCTCTCCTTCTTTCTCATTTTCACTCCACTTCATTTGCCATCCCACTCCATCTCCATTTAATTTTCATTTCACTTCACTCCACTTCATCTCACTCCATCTCATTCATTTCATTCCATTTCATCAATAAATGTCTCTTTTAGGACCATTTCCACTCAGTTAGTTATTATCTAACTATCTTTGTTTAGCCAAGTGGGTGTTGTGTTAGTTTCCGCAGCTGGAAGCAGTTTCCACAGCCAGAAGCAGTTTCTGCAGCCACCACTTTGTTTTTCAAATTTATAGTCAAAATGTTAGTGCAATAATCATAAAAATGCAGGTGTGACTGAGCATATGCTATGAAGACATGGAGTATCTCCAGACATCAATAAAGAGCAGTTGATTAAAGGCTAATGAACAACAAATGACAAGGATTCCAAAGATATGAGCAAAAATTTCTTTCAAATAGCAATTAAAGGCACAATTTTGCATAGTTGTCAAACCATAAAAGCTCTACTATGTGCAATGATTATCACGATAGCTCCATTACCCATTACCATACCACGACATTATTCCCTAAACCATGCATTTACTCCTTAACGGTCTCATGATTGATTTTCGGATTTAACTCATAGTCGACTGCACTTTCATACTCCACTTGTAATCATGAGATGTGACCTATTCCATTACGGCTCCTCTCCACCACATTTTTCGCAGCCATTCATTAAACGTGTAACATTTCACACGCAGTCGTTCAATTCAAAATCCCGACTTCACTCCATTTCCTTACCATTCTATTAAGACCATCTTCTTCACATACGTCTGCACTTCATCTTGTGAACTCACCTCGGCTGCTCATCCTCTGTTTCCGCTTGCAGTTCCGGAACACTCCCGTTACCTGTTATCCTCCAATTGCAGCCACTGTATTTTTGCCATAAACCCTGCAACCGAGCCACCTTACCTCTGCTAAACCCTCACATGCAATTGAATTTTCAGTTGAATTTCAAAACAGAGGAAAGGATGGGACGATTACTAAGGGCAGAACCGGAAGGACCTAAATATTTAGAAGGTTACCCCCAAGTAAAAGATTTGTTGAAGAAAGAAAAATGGCTATGCTTCATTCAAAAATTTAAGGGCCATAACAAGGAGGTAACAAAAGCCTTTGCACGGTCTTTCGATGGCCAAATGGTGGAAATTGGAGACTTAAAGCTCACGGTCACTGAAGCCTCAGTAGCAGCTGCCACAGACTTGCCCCAGGAAGGTGAGCGTTGGTTTAAAAACAAAAGTGTGGACGAGCAGGCATGGAGAATCATGTTACGTAACCCAGGTATGGACGTTATTGTATTTACAAAAGGAATTCCTGTTCATGCATTGAAAGAAGAATGGGCCAGCTTACTGTTAATCATCCAAAAGTTTATCACTTGCGAAGGACGCTTTGGAGCAATGTACATGTATCATGCTAGGTTATTGATGAACTTCTTAGAGAGTCAAACTCTTAATCTGCCTTATTTCTTACTGTTGAGTTTGAAAAAGATGAGTACCACGGTCCAAAAGAACATAGGAAATATAGAACCTCACTTATATCATCATGGACTTGTAAGGATTCTCATTGAAGACCAACTGAAGAAAAACAAAGATACCTGGGAACGGTTCTTAGTAAGAAATTACTTTCAAGAGCCATCTGAGGCACCTGAAAGCAGTACACCTAAGACACCAAGAAAGAGTAGGAGAAAAGAAAAGAGTGCCATAATCCAAGACTCTCCTATTACCAAAACTCAAGAACTTAGTCAAAAAGAAAAGGAGAAAGGAACTAAGGACAGAAAACAGAGGAAACTGAAAGGAAAAATGAACATAGAAGAAGTCTACCAATCACCAGAGCCATCTATAAAGGAAGACTATCAAACATTGTCTGAGAGACTAGTGCATCTTCAAAAACAAGTTGCTACAACAAAGAAGAAGGAAAAAGGAAAACAGAGCATAGAAGAAGGGAGTACTAGCCCACAGTATTTAAGAAGAAACATCAGGCTTAAAGGAAGGGAGAGGAAAACACAATTAAAAGGACCCACTTCATCGACTTGGGTGGGGAAACACCCGAGAAACCTCCAGCTGGCCGTAATCCACCTCGTCCTCAGCCAAGTATTGAAACTAGTCCTCCACATGTTGATGAAAGCCCTTCTCGGCCAGAGCTAGAAAGCAGTCCTCCTCCTCAACAAGACTTTGAAGTCAGTCCAAGAAAAACACCCGAAATAGATCCAAGTCAACAGGAGGTGTATGATTACCTCGAATCTTTAGAAAAGACAGGTGCTGGCCCGAGTACATCAACCACTCTACCCCACATGACACAAGATGCACAAGTCCAATCCTTAAAGCAAGAAGTGTTTGAATTAGAGGTTTTGAACAGGCATATTAAGCAAGAAAATGAAGCACTTAAGGAGCAGAGCAAAGTGAACAAAATTATTCATGATAATACTATGCTTCATTTGGGATTATGGCAAAAGAAGAACAAGAAACTAAAGAAAAAGTGCAGAAAGTTGAGCAGGGAATTGATCAATCTCAAATTCAGATGTTTAATAAGGAAACCCAGGATGGTGGTAGCACCAAGAAAGAAGAGAAGAGGATTGGATGTACTAGCAGAGGCTTCAAGACATATGGATTAAAGGGGAATGACTAAAATTTTGGTTGCATGAGGACATGCAACACCTTCACAGTGGGGGTATGTTGAGTCCCAAACTTGCATCTTCCCTATACACCTTTTTAGCCTTCTTTTCCAGTTACTTGACCCACCAAGTTGTCAAATCATTGCATATTAGTTTAAAAAGAGCTTATAAAATGGTTTCCTAACTATGTCTTGTGACTGCTGTTTGATCTAGATTTTTGTTCAATCAGCTGCGGAAACTTGTCACTTTCCGCAGCCAGCTCAAGTTTCCGTAGCCATTTTGTTGAAGTCTATGTTATAGGTGTCTACTGGAGAATCCGGCCACATGGGCAAGCTACAAATGATGTGTACATGGAGCGTGTCCCCTTGGTTCAACCGAATCACTCACAAATAGCCATAGTCAAAGCAGTGGTCAACCTAAGAGTTTTGCGGTGGCACAACTCTGTTTTTCACCACGTGAAGAACTGCGTGGCAAATTCCTTAATCTCTGGAGGTGTGCTAACACCTGTGGACCGCTCCCTGAACCAAATCGAACAGCCACCACTCCTTAGATTTAATTGTCACGGCTACCATACTGCTAGATCTCAGGACGTGGTTATTCACGTGTCTGTTTGGCAGCGCAGAATTTAAGAATTAGTTGTAGCATCCTCAGTTATAAATAATGCATTATCATACGCTTGATAGTTAGCTTTTATATGTAATCTTGACTGTTTTACGAGCCCACTGTGCCGTGCTCTATCTTCATGTTTTGACTGCATTCTAATATATGAGAAGACAGTGTTCTTAAAGTTCAGTTTGTGTTTGGTTGTTCATTGGCCGAGGTTGCAAAGGGCCCCTGTACACCAAGGCTCTGTAACTACTGTATAGTTTCTTGCTTTCTTTCATTATGTTACTGCTTCCATAATTGTTTGCTTGTATATATTACATTGTTCTGATATTCATGTTAACTGTTTTCCATATTTTCTTTTACGCTTTCTCATGATTGTTAACTGATCAGTGTTTTTCTTTCAGGTTCTTGTAGACAGCCCGGGCAATTTACATAGTTTTTAATGACTAATGACATGAAATCATCTTGTCCTTCTGCTGATTTATTTTCTGAGTTTTAATTCCAGCATTGTCATTTCTTTCAGTTCTGTTTTGCTCATTTACTTTCATGCAATTTAGATATCATATTACTCCATTTTGTTTATGATTACCTCCTATAGCCAGAGCGACTCAAATAGTGAGGAATCAGAATATGAGTTGATGTAGTATGATTTAGTTTACTTTTCTGCAAGTTAGTGATTAGATTACTCATGTCATTTTCAGGGATTGAAGTATGAATGCGTAGTTTAATCTTAGTTTCATTTTATGCAATTTCATTTCATGCAATTTAGATATCAGATTACTCAATTTGTTTATGATTACCTCCTATAGCCAGAGCGAGTCGAATGGTGAGGGGTCAGAATATGAGTTGAAGTAGTATGATTTAGTTTTCTTTGCTTACAGTCTTTGAATTGCTTTGAGTTCAGTTTTTTTTTTTCTCTTTTTATACAGCAACAAGGATACTGGGCTTCATTGTCACTAGCTCCCTATTTTGGTACATTTTTATTTTCTCTTAGGAATTGATTTCATCACAACAAGTTTTGAAACCTTTTTGAGAACTTTAAAGTTTGGAAAATCATTGTAGAAGTCACCATTGCCATCCATACTTGACTTTCAATTCTGCCATCTCACATTAGGGAATCAACAGAAGATAAACCCAAAAACAAACCAAAAACTCAAAAACGACAAAGAAATAAGAAATCGGTTATCTTGCATATACAGTGCACTTCACTTCAGCAGTTTACGACTCTCAGATTGACATTTTAAATAGCAATTTAGGACACACTAAATTGACCAAACAGATAGACTCTCCCAATTTCAGGATTAGTTTCAACCAACTCTTCTTCTCCTAATTTGAGCTTTGATCTAGTTAGCATTCAACATCTAAACCAACACAAGCTTGTCTAACCTGAACAACCTAGAGCTCTAATACCACTTGATCTGAAAATCACTTGTGAGTGACCTCAGTTAAATAATTATTGAATGAAGGTATTACAGACTCATGTGTTGGTGTGTGTCTATGTTATTTTAGGCAATGGATCGATCAGATTGCAAAATACACAGACACTGGAAAATGGAAAACAGTAAGGAAAACACAGTAAGCAAATGCAAGAACACAACAATTAATAAGGAGTTCACCCTATTCTCCAGGGCTACATCTTCGGTCCAGCTTTCAGTGGTGGCCTTATTTTATTGTGTCTTTAAAGCAGAGATTTACAATGAGGAGCTCAATTTGAGTCTCCTGAAATAGATAATGTTTGGTAGGGTTGTTCTTGGATCCCCCAAGCCACTAGAACCTCTCAAGCTTTATGTCTGCTGGATGCTGCCTAAGGTCAGCTCGAATCTTTGTTTTCTGTTTCTTGCTTCACTGTCTTTTCTGTCTCTCGGTCTCACTGCCTTTTTCTTTCTTACAGTACTCTCCTTGTTTTGCTCTCTGGTTGTTCATGGCTTAAAGCCATTCTATCTCATGATTGCTCACTTCCTCTTCCGCCCCTTCAGTTCGCCTGCTGTTGTTCGCTTGGAGTTCCCTGCCTCTGCGTCTTCGCCAACGTCTCACAGGGAGTGGCCACTTGTCTTCTCACGAACTGCGCCAGCTCTTCCTCAACGGTTCGGTTTTTTCAGTTACACTGTGGAATGACTCATCCGCCAACTTAGCGGTCAAATCGAACGTCAAACTTCTCTATGTTGCGGCTTAATCCCCTATCAAATCTGGTTCCTCCATCGGGCGCAATCTCCACAATCAGATCTAGAGCCCCCATATCCTACGGCATTCGCTCATTTCGCGCAGTTGACTTGCTCGACCATTAGCGCGTGATGAGAGGTGGTTTTCTCTCTCATCTGCTAGACACGCATCGTGCGCTGAATGGAATAGCTCGTTTTCGTCCAAATCCGCTTACAGCTCGAGGATGCCTCCGATATACCGTTGGTTTTGGAGTGCGGGACCCGCCTTTCGCCTTAGCGCTTTCCCCACGGTTTCCCGGCTTCCCATGCAATCGAGCGCTTCGGGGCTTTTCCTTCTTGACGGGTTTTGCCCAACGATGCGTGAAATCACGCATCAGAAATGCCCTCTGTTTCCAAATCCGGGCTTCCTAACTGTCAGTTTTGCCTCCTGCGCAGTCTCCATGGGCCTTGATCAGCGCGCTTTGACCAAGGACCTCATCATTCCTTGCTGGCTGCAAACTTCTGCTATCCAAAGGTCTTCCTGATCACTCTTTGCATACATTTTGAAGTTTGTCCTGATTTGATACAGTCATGGCACTTTGATAATCTTTATGGATCCAATTCGTATCATTTGCTTGCAGCTTTGGTGGGTTGTCTTGGGTTGCCCCGCCTTGGCTTTGTCCTTTGTTCTTCGGTTTGGGGGCACCTTTCCCTTGCTTTGGATTCGCAGATCCAAAGTCTCACTTCTTTTGTTTAAACTTTTGCTTGACCTTGACGACATACTAGTATGTCGTGTTGAGAGAGGGGATGTTCAGGAATTCTATTTCTTCCTGGATGTACTTGTGCAGGCAGCCGTGGTATTTGAGTACCAAATGTTGCTCTGAATCCTTGATACCCAACTTTGTGCGAAGGGTATGGAAAATATTGGTAAACTCCGGCACGTCTTGGTCCCTTCCCTACCACAGCATGGTCCACTTTATGTATTGATCCTCATAGCTTCCGACAAGGTAGTACTAATCCTTGATGGCATCTTGGAATGAATCCCAAGTGGGTGCGGTTGAAAATAGTGAGCCTGTACGTTCATCCTTATGCTCGCAGTAGGTTTCCCACCAGTCCTTGACGTGGGGGCTGCTTTGAGAAGAGAGAAAACAATATTTTCCCGACTCGAAAATTCATGAACAGAAAAATACCCATCTAGCAGATTTAACCATTTATCTACGGCATCTACGTCTATTTGACCCTCGAAGATGAGGATTTCAAAATTAACTTGTACCTTAAAGGGCATGGCGTTTCCAAAGTAACTGCTGGAAGACGATGCATCGCCTCTGGGTAGCCGCTGAAGGATCTGCGCAAAGTTGTCCATCATCGCATTCCTTTGTCGCTCTAGGGCTTCTTCGAGCAAGATTTTGATAGGATCTCCTGCCCCCTTTCATCCGCCATGGGAAGCCGTCGGGATTTGCGAGGCTGGTCTTGCGAAGGTTCGACCAATTCAATCCCTAACTCCTTATATCACGACCTCGTTGGGGACATGCAAAGAAAAACAGAGAAAAAGCATACCGCTCTGATACCACTGATCCGGGTTTAAACAAGAACGCAACAAATTACAGAGATAACCATAAACACAAAGATGCAGTGGAAATAATACTTCATTTCATTAATGTAAAATACTAGAATATGCTTACAAACATAAATGGAAATAAACCAGCTAGGGCGATGGTAGCTTATCTCTGAGAAGAGATGTGGTGGCTACATGCCTCTGAACTGTGTTACAATGAGGCTCGAAGGCCTATTTATTGTTGAGAAACAATGGAAAACCCTAAACATCCAAAAACCTAACCCTAGAAGATGAAACGCCAAACTATGGGCCCCGTTTGGGTAAATTGGTACATCAACTTCCCGGGGTCATAACTTTGGCATGCGATCTCAGTTTGACGTGCACAGTATCTTGTTAGAAAGATCTATCTGAGAACTACAACTTTGGGAAGAGCAACATTGGACGATGGACCCCTGTTGCTTCCAGTTTTCCCAAAAAACGTCGTTTAGGGCCTCAAAATGGCTCCGGAAGTTCAGGACCCGAAAAAATGCTAAAAATAGTAAACTGTGCTACAATTAAGGAAACTGAAAAGATGAAAGAAACAATGGTGGGGGTCCAAGTGGAATTGGCAGGTGGCCACCAATACCCACCTAGATCAGGAGGTGAGATCATGTTATTTAAGTTGTTGATTTTATTTATTTGCTAAACAAAGATCGATAAATCGAGTGGAAATCTCCAATAATCTAAATCTCGTAATAAATACATCACGATCCTATTGCATGCATTGATGGAGTAGAATCTTCATCGGATCATAACTCATTTAAATAAATGTTTGGACTCGATGCTGGTAGTATTAATCACGCCTCTTGAGCTACCAAAATGAACTAAGAACCCGAAACTCACTCACATACGATTGGCAATCAAGCTACCTTCTTCTTTTTCTCTCTACCTTATCTCTCTTTCGAATGACGAGATTGGGTGAGAGAGAATTTGGTGAGAGATATCAAACAACAAGCATATTCGCAGGATCTCTCTCTATTTGGTTCACTTCGATCTCGCTACATTAGATGCAACAATTGGAACTTCTGTGAGTAGGAGATTGCTGGTCATGACTCGAGATATGTAATTATTCCTTAGCAGACTTACCATCTCTTATGTATGTCATTATGCATTCGTAAATGAGATATGTAATTATGTTACGTTTTCGAGAATTTTGGCTAATTATTGAGAGATTTCATGATGATTGAATGATTCAATTCGATCTGATCTGATAGGAAGAATGAAGCAATAACTCGAGATCTCCCTCTTTGATTTATTCAATTTATCTAGTGACCAAAATCAATCTCATTATATTCATTATATATGTAGTTAAGGCAGCAAATCACTCTTTTGATTCATTGAAATTCGGGTAATTTCTAATGAAACTATTAAAACTTATGCCAAATCTTGTACAAAAGTCGTAATTGAGTCGGGGGTTCTGGTTATTGATTTATGGTTCAAGAAAGCTGAAAACTATGGGTTGGGCAACAAAAAATTTTGGGTGATGGGTTACACCTCACCCTGTAAGAGTTGCTTAAAATACTTAGTGCAAGAGGTTTGTATTTCGTTGACATGCCAAATGATTTTCCTCATCATTTTGTTATTGCTAGCAAGGATCCACAACAAAGTTTCCATGGAAGAGAATGATTCACCATTTTCTTTGCTTTTTTTTTTTTTGAGATTCTTACCATCCAACTCATGTGAAGAAGAAACACGTGTTTATATTTATCAAAGTTTTATGAGAGTCTACATATTAAAATTCTGCAATTTGTTTTAACTAAAATGTCCTCTCTTATACAAACAATTTTGGCACAAGTATTTTTATACAGAATGATCATGTCTCTTTGAGTCTTGCAGGTACAGAAGCTGATGGTATCACAAATTGAACTGGAAAATATTATGCCATGGCTCAGCCAAAGAAGATTGATAAGACTTTTTTTTAGATGCTGGAAGGGCGCAATCCTGCAGCCGAGAAACCTCTTGACAATCTTCACTATTTCACCCAAATTTCAAATAAGCACAACTTTCTCATACGACATCGGATTTCAACGATTCAAGCGTCATTGGAAAGATCTTGGTGAGATTTAAACAATGAGAAACCTTTCAGAAGAGTTTGAAACAGTTCAAAAATGAATAAATTGTTGACAAGACATAATAGGTAAAATGAGTCACTAGTTTCGAGACAGGTAAAAATTCTTTTGGTTTTTCTTTCATGAATTTGTTTCATTAGTACCAATTCTTAGTTTATTTTTGTAAATTTCATAAATAAAGAGATTGATCACCTCTCTATTATGATAAACTTACATTTCATTGCAGAAAAAGTACTAAGTTTTTGCAGGTTTGAGGAAGATAAACAAATGACCACAAGCAAACAGTGTCTTTTAAAGACCCCATTTCAAGCATGAGGACATGATTTTAGGTAAGCCAAGGGGGAGAATGTCATCATATCCATCACTTCCGCCTCTCAAAGATGACATTTTTTTCACAAGAAAATCATCAAAGTAGCAACAAAGATGAAACATCAATGCATAAGCACGTGATGATAGATCAGATCTATCACTTGCAAGCCTTTCAGATGCCATTGTCTCCATTGCATCCATGATTCTTCAGTGAATAAACATTCACCTCATTTCCCTTTACATTCGCCATTATATTTCTACTCCTTTTTAAGTAAATAAAAACTGTGTTGCATTCCCACTTCTTTAGTCAATAAATTTTCCATTCCATTTTCATTTTCATGTTTTCAAACAAAACCTTGATCCATTGTTCATTTTCCTTCACAGTCATTTTCCTGTGTCTTCACTACCCTGTAACCCCACAATAAAACATTCAGCTCCTCTACAAAGCTGATTCATTACATTTTCTTTCCATTTTTTAAATAAACCTTGATCCACTACAAAACTTTTTCATTCATAGTCCTTCAAAATCATTGTTTTATGCTCACGTTAGATGATGGAGGATTCATTAAGGCCTCCCTTCTAACAAGTCTTGGCCTATCGACATCAACACATTATCTAGGTTCAAGACTAGAGTCCTTAATAGTACCTTGAAGCTTGTATGCCTTAATGACAGGCTCTCTCGCCAGCAATCATGGGAATACACCAATGTCCCTTGATCGTTGGATCTTGCGAGTGGCTTGACATCAACTCATCTATTCGCCCTTCGTAAGATGTACTTAGGTACCTTGGCACTCATTGAAATTAATGATGAGTTGTCTCGCATTGGTTAACAACAAGCATCAATTGTCAGTAATCCAATGACTTCTCTTCATGCTCGACATCGATACATTTATTCGCATGACTAGAATTGTACCATTAGGTTTTGTAGCAGGTGAAGACTATATAATTTTAGCATTTTGTAGCAGATACAACAGATTTAGCAAGTGAAATAAAGAATCCACTTTCACGACCTCATCCACCATTTATGCAACCAAGAAATAGATGAAATTCTACATTCTATTGTATGATCGAGCAACAGTCAAAAGTTTCTACATATGCACAATTTGTCCACTTCCTAGATAAGTAAAGGTATGTTCTTTTCTAGTTTTTAATCATAAAATTCCTTGAATACTGAAATTATAATTTTTGGAAAATACTTCACCATATTAAAACCGAAAACACCTTTAGTTGGGGCAAGGGACATCCATATCACTTCATTTTCATCCTAACATGCTTGTCCTAATCAATTATGATTGCATTATGGTTCAAAAGTTATATGATTTGCAAATAATGTCTAAATGATGAGCATATTATATGGTTGATTAAAAGATGCATTCTTAACATGTTCAATGAACCTTGCTACACAAAAAGAAACAAGGTATTGAGACACAAGAACCAATACAAATCAAAATTTGTTTGAAACACAAGAACTAATACAAATCAAAATTTGGTTGAAACACAAGAACCAACCAAGCATGTTACAATTCAATGTATGACAAGGAATACTTTGCAAAAAGAAATGAATTTGTTAAAAATTATCAAATGCAAAGTTTAAGGACAATTGATATAAGCCAAGCTCATTCAAAAGCAAATCATGATTAAGCAACTCAATAGATTGCATGAGGACATGCAATAACTTCAGTTGGGGGGTATCTTGGGCCTCCAAATTGTCATCAAAATATCATCCACTTTCTCCTTTATCACTATTATTTCACTCACATGTCACAACTCCATAACCATATAACCTTTCATTAGCCTCCACTTTCATTATCATATGGGGTTACGTTTGTATTTTCCAAAAGTTGATGATTTTTAGTATTTTAAGTGAAAACAATGTAAACTTTGAAACGGGAACTGATACTGTTACCTGTTTCGTAGAGATAGCAAAAAAATGACCCGATTTTCAAAAGTGGTGATGCAGAATACACATGTTTTTTTTAGAACATGGTTTTTGGAACTTTAATTTTTTTTCATGTTCAAGGATGAAATCAAGTTTTAGAATCGTAGTGATTTTCATGCTGATTTTAAAAAGTGAGTATTCTGCATCACACCCTTTTTTTAAAAGACCTATTTTTTGACTTTTAATTTTCTAGTGTGTGAAATGTAAAAAATTATTTTCTAAATTTGACAGTTTTTGAAGTTGTCATTTTATTCATATTTTCTTGTTCTCTATCTTAATTTTTTTTATTTTTTTTAGGGGGGTTTTTATTGTTTTGCGTTTTTAAATTAGAAAGTCGATAGTTTGAATTTTAGATAATCTACATATTTATACATCCTTAATTAATTTTTCAATCCACATGAAATAATTGTTTCTAAAAAACAACATTTTTTAACAATGGACATAAAAATAACCATTTTTAACATAAATATAACAAAAAAACTAAACGTTTTGATAATTTTTTGCTAAAATTAACATGTCAAAATCACAATTTTTATACAAAAATATTAACTAAAAATGGTCAAATAATAGTTTTTTTTATGAATTTCATGTCAAAAGAATAATAATAACAACTTTTTTTTCAAAAAATAATAATTAACTTAAAAATCAATGCGAAAATCACAAATTACAAATATTGAACACATAACAAATTTAATTCATTGATTATTCTTTTCATGAAATATCAGAGTCAAAACATTGCAAAGCTTGATTTCCAGGTATAACTTAAATTTAATCAACAATGTCACGTAATCCAAACTCTTCGTCCTCTAGAGTTTCATCATTGTCATCTTCCACAATATTTTCTACTTCCTTTTGCGCAATTTCCTCTTCTAATAGGTCTTTGCCACCTCTAACGGGTAGGCGGGTCAATGGGCGAGCGGGAGGTCAGGAGAGGGATAATGAGGCTAAGTGGACATTTAGGCAAGTATGGGCGAGCCCCTACCCATGTGCCCCCCACAACCCCCTCCCCGACCCCCCCTCCCCTTCCCTCACCGTACCCCCTACCGTCCCTCCACACTCCCGCGCCCCATCCCCCCTCGCCCCCCGCCCCCAAAACCCCCTCCCCCCCTAATCCTCGCCCCCCCATCCCCCCAAACACCCTACCCCCCCAACCCCTCCCCGCGGCCGCCCCTCCCCACTGCGCCCCACACCACGCGCCCCCCCTAGCCTTCCCCACCCCTACTCCCATGGCCTACCCCATCCCCGCGCCCTACCCCAACCCCCCCACCTTCTGCCCCTACCCCTACCCCCACCCCCCACAATCCCCCTACCTAACCCCTTCTGCCCCTACCCCCCCCCCCCCCCCCCCCCCCCTACACCCTACCCGCGCCCTACCCCCTTAAACCCCCCCCCCTACACCCTACTCATTGAAAGTGAAGAGTTCAATGAGTCAGACTTAACCACTAGTAGGCTATCAAGATGTGTTATAACTGAATCACTAGGAGGAAAAGACGTTTGATTCTATTCAAGTGCATTTTGTGCCATATATGAGTAGAGTAGTTGAGAGTGGATAAAAAGGAAGGAAACATAGAGGACTTGTGCACTATAGTAGCCCACAAGCCACATGCCTCACTTTTTCATACTTTCATCCTTTTTCCATTCAAAGAACGAGTGTATGGTGGTCTCGCCTTCCAGTTGGGTTCTCTCTCGAAAATGCTTCCCAAGGTATATATTTTGTTAATTTTTTGATATACAAGTTTAATTTTACTATTATTTGTTTTCCACATAATTATAATTTCCATGCATATGCAATCAATAATAATTAACATATTCCTAAATCTAAAGAGAAACAAACCATCATGGCGTAGATTTCAGATTTTCTAATATATTTTAGTAGATTTATTGTGACAAATTGTCTAATAAAATATTAATAATAATATACAAATCATCACAAAAATTCTTATTATTACAATAACAAAAAAATCTCTTATTATTACAATAACAAAAAAAATCTCAAACTATTTGATAAATATATTAATTATTTTATACATTAACCTATTTCCTTATATTTCAAAAAGACAAATTCATAACTAATTAAAAACATTTTTAAATATTATTTCACAACCAAAAAACTGTAGTTAATTTTACAAAACCTACTATTTCTATTATGACATATTGTTAATTAAATTGACCCCCATATATATAACCAAAAACAATTCTCATGTGAATACATTCTATTCAATTCATCATTATAAATTGACGTAACAAACAACTATATTCAAGTCATTTCATCGTTTTAGGTGGACCAAATGGGCAAATTATTTTGCTTTTATCACGTTATACCATGCTCAAAGTATTTTGCTTTTATCACGTTATACCATGCTCACAGCCATATGCGAGGACTCTCACTCTAACCAAAACAACCATAATTGGTAAACGACGATTAATGAAATGCTATAGGTTTAGTTCCATAATTCATTAATGAATGAGTACATTAATACTTACCATAACATAACACAAAAATGAATTTGATATATAGTTTACTTTTCATGAATTCCAGAGCAGGTCGATTCCCGGAATCGACCTGCTCTGGAATCCCATTCATAACACAAAGATGAATTTGATATATAGTTTACTATTAATAATCCCACGTTGTGGACATGCTCTGGAATTGCAGTAACATCAACTTTCAGTTTGTTCTCGGTTTTGAGTGTCCACATTCTTGTTTTTCTTTTCAAAGGATGGGGAGGTTTTAGTATATATATAGATATATTCAAAAAATATGATGGAAAGATTAACTACGTAGACCATGAAACAATAATTCGGTCACATTTTCGTAAAAAAAAAATAAGTCACTATACAGTTTTGAAATACCCAAATTGCAAAGTTGAGAATATTGCAATCTCCATGTCACAATTTGAGTTGAATCCTCCATAAAAAAATATGGGAAATTAGGACTGACAGTTTCACCATGTGCAAATTTTATTTCTTTTCCCATGTAAATGTAAATAGTCTTTTGGTAAATTTTTATATAAGGTTAATTAACGTTATTAATAATGTATATGTAAATGCCTTATATATAAACCTTTTAAATTATAAATTTTTTATTGATTAAGAAGCTTGTTGAGACTGATTAATCTAAGCTTCAGGCCACTGTTAAAAAAAATATTTAAAACTTTAAAAAACTATATAAAATTGGCATTGATACAACCATAATTGGTAAACGAGAATTAATGAAATGCTATAGGTTTAGTTCCATAATTCATTAATGAACGAGTACATTAATACTTACCATAACATAACACAAAGATGAATTTGATATATAGTTTACTTTTCATGAATTCCAGAGCAGGTCGATTCCCAGAATCGACCTACTCTGGAATCCCATTCATAACACAAAGATGAATTTGATATATAGTTTACTATTAATAATCCCACGTTGTGGACATGCTCTGGAATTGCAGTAACATCAACTTTCAGTTTGTTCTCGGTTTTGAGTGTCCACATTCTTGTTTTTCTTTTCAAAAGATGGGGAGGTTTTAGTATATATATAGATATATTCAAAAAATATGATGGAAAGATTAACTACGTAGACCATGAAACAATAATTTGGTCACATTTTCGTAAAAAAAAAAAAGTCACTATATAGTTTTGAAATACCCAAATTGCAAAGTTGAGAATATTGCAATCTCCATGTCACAATTTGAGTTGAATCCTCCATAAAAAAAATATGGGAAATTAGGACTGACAGTTTCACCATGTGCAAATTTTATTTCTTTTCCCATGTAAATGTAAATGAAGATTATAAGACTCTTTTCCGGTTCCAATTATTAGTCTTTTGGTAAATTTTTATATAAGGTTAATTAACGTTATTAATAATGTATATGTAAATGCCTTATATATAACCTTTTAAATTATAAATTTTTTATTGATTAAGAAGCTTGTTGAGACTGATTAATCTAAGCTTCAGGCTACTGTTAAAAAAATATTTAAAACTTTAAAAAACTATATAAAATTGGCATTGATACAACCATAATTGGTAAACGAGGATTAATGAAATGCTATAGGTTTAGTTCCATAATTCATTAATGAAAGAGTACATTAATACTTACCATAACATAACACAAAGATGAATTTGATATATAGTTTACTTTTCATGAATTCCAGAGCAGGTCGATTCCCGGAATCGACCTGCTCTGGAATCGCATTCATAACACAAAGATGAATTTGATATATAGTTTACTATTAATAATCCCACGTTGTGGACATGCTCTGGAATTGCAGTAACATCAACTTTCAGTTTGTTCTCGGTTTTGAGTGTCCACATTCTTGTTTTTCTTTTCAAAGGATGGGGAGGTTTTAGTATATATATAGATATATTCAAAAAATATGATGGAAAGATTAACTACGTAGACCATGAAACAATAATTCGGTCACATTTTCGTAAAAAAAAAATAAGTCACTATACAGTTTTGAAATACCCAAATTGCAAAGTTGAGAATATTGCAATCTCCATGTCACAATTTGAGTTGAATCCTCCATAAAAAAAAATATGGGAAATTAGGACTGACAGTTTCACCATGTGCAAATTTTATTTCTTTTCCCATGTAAATGTAAATGAAGATTATAAGACTCTTTTCCGGTTCCAATTATTAGTCTTTTGGTAAATTTTTATATAAGGTTAATTAACGTTATTAATAATGTATATGTAAATGCCTTATATATAAACCTTTTAAATTATAAATTTTTTATTGATTAAGAAGCTTGTTGAGACTGATTAATCTAAGCTTGCCACTGTTAAAAAAAATATTTAAAACTTTAAAAAACTATATAAAATTGGCATTGATACAACCATAATTGGTAAATGACGATTAATGAAATGCTATAGGTTTAGTTCCATAATTCATTAATGAACGAGTACATTAATACTTACCATAACATAACACAAAGATGAATTTAATATATAGTTTACTTTTCATGAATTCCAGAGCAGGTCGATTCCCGGAATCGACCTGCTCTGGAATCCCATTCATAACACAAAGATGAATTTGATATATAGTTTACTATTAATAATCCCACGTTGTGGACATGCTCTGGAATTGCAGTAACATCAACTTTCAGTTTGTTCTCGGTTTTGAGTGTCCACATTCTTGTTTTTCTTTTCAAAGGATGGGGAGGTTTTAGTATATATATATAGATATATTCAAAAAATATGATGGAAAGATTAACTACGTAGACCATGAAACAATAATTCGGTCACATTTTCGTAAAAAAAAAATAAGTCACTATACAGTTTTGAAATACCCAAATTGCAAAGTTGAGAGTATTGCAATCTCCATGTCACAATTTGAGTTGAATCCTCCATAAAAAAAATATGGGAAATTAGGACTGACAGTTTCACCATGTGCAAATTTTATTTCTTTTCCCATGTAAATGTAAATGAAGATTATAAAACTCTTTTCCGGTTCCAATTATTAGTCTTTTGGTAAATTATTATATATGGTTAATTAACGTTATTAATAATGTATATGTAAATGCCTTATATATAAACCTTTTAAATTATAAATTTTTTATTGATTAAGAAGCTTGTTGAGACTGATTAATTTAAGCTTCAGGCCACTGTTAAAAAAAATATTTAAAACTTTAAAAAACTATATAAAATTGGCATTGATACAACCATAATTGGTAAACGAGGATTACTGAAATGCTATAGGTTTAGTTCCATAATTCATTAATGAACGAGTACATTAATACTTACCATAACATAACACAAAGATGAATTTGATATATAGTTTACTTTTCATGAATTCCAGAGCAGGTCGATTCCCGGAATCGACCTGCTCTGGAATCCCATTCATAACACAAAGATGAATTTGATATATAGTTTACTATTAATAATCCCACGTTGTGGACATGCTCTGGAATTGCAGTAACATCAACTTTCAGTTTGTTCTCGGTTTTGAGTGTCCACATTCTTGTTTTTCTTTTCAAAGGATGGGGAGGTTTTAGTATATATATAGATATATTCAAAAAATATGATGGAAAGATTAACTACGTAGACCATGAAACAATAATTCGGTCACATTTTCGTAAAAAAAAAAAAAATTCACTATACAGTTTTGAAATACCCAAATTGCAAAGTTGAGAATATTGCAATCTCCATGTCACAATTTGAGTTGAATCCTCCATAAAAAAAATATGGGAAATTAGGACTGACAGTTTCACCATGTGCAAATTTTATTTCTTTTCCCATGTAAATGTAAATGAAGATTATAAGACTCTTTTCCGGTTCCAATTATTAGTCTTTTGGTAAATTTTTATATAAGGTTAATTAAAGTTATTAATAATGTATATGTAAATGCCTTATATATAAACCTTTTAAATTATAAATTTTTTATTGATTAAGAAGCTTGTTGAGACTGATTAATCTAAGCTTCAGGCCACTGTTAAAAAATATATTTAAAACTTTAAAAAACTATATAAAATTGGCATTGATACATATCTTCCATGTCACCAGCGTGTCGTTGGCTTGGATTAATTGATGCTCTAGGTACGCACATTATCGTTGGCTGGAATTAAAGCGCCATCGACCACATTCCCGATGTGTCTTTGTGCTAGCTCGTTGGATATCGAAAAATAGAATAGCTGTGTCACACTTGCAAGTTGTAAATAAGACTCAAACTAAATGACTGAGACTTGCTAGCACCCGCATTTCCTTCTTGTTAGCATAAGGTCTACGAAAATGAATATTTTTTGAAATCCAAGTCTTAACCATGAATAAAGCAACTTAGATCTTTTTATTTGGGTCAATCTAACTGTAAGTCAACCTCTTTGGACTCTGATAAAAACCTTCGGATGTTCTTCTTCCCATTGGATAGACAGTTAAAAGCCTGACCATAATATTTCAAAAAAATACAATTATTAAAAACTAACGTGGTTGACTTTACCAATCTCGTTGCCAACTCGCTCTTGTAAATCGGCTGGACTGTATCCTTATGAATCTGCTGGTCAATCGATCTTTGGAAATCTAGCAGAGCGAAATCTCCTTTGTTACTTCCTACTGATCAGCACCGTCTTATTAACAAAAATGTCTCAGCAACATGAGGTAGTGAATCTGCAGGTGGATGCTAAATGCTGCGGCACCGTAACTACTCTATCCTTACGCGGTCAAGCTTCTCTTTCTCTTTTTTGGCCCTCAAACGTATGATTCATAACCACCCACGGATCGCTGAATCATATCACAGAAATGCCGAAATCGATCGAGCAAAACTGACAGAAAGGCGTTCTAGAACATCCCACAGTAAAAACAACGTAAATGAAGTTGAAGAAGCTCACGAAAATGGCGCCCTTCAATTTATAAAGTCTGAATGTAACCACTGGCGCTTGTAAAACCGTCCGGGAAAGGATGAAAAATTACCGTACTCATAAATATATATGTAGCATGTCTATTTATAAATTATAATAATTTAATAGGTGCAAAAGGGTGGAACTTCTAATAATTCAAAGAAATGGAAAAGATTAAATACATTTACTTAAAAATATCACAATATAATGCAATTTAAAAAGATTTATGACCCACAAAATTTGCAGCTGAGGAATGCCGAGAGGCCTTTCAGCAATGGGATTTGGGTGAAGAGGGCCATACGTTTGGACATTCCGGTAGTCCCAGACGAGGTAACCTACAGAAATGGTGATTAACGTTGACTGCACTCGTATGGATAATGGGGAGTAGGTTGAAAACATCCCTCATTCATATTTAAATTATAAAATGGGTCGATTAGGTTGGAATCGACCCGCCGCTGGAGCCCTTGGTTTTGAGTTTGTTGGCAGAGTAGGCCCATGGATCTTGGCCTGGTGGGAGTAGGTGTGGTGGGATTGGTGTTCTTGGTGGGACTGGACTAGTTGGACAGGCGGGTGTAGTTCATCCCTGTTGGTGTGGACCTCTTCCCTCAACCTTCTATGGCCGACTAAAACCAAGAGACTTAGAAAATCACTATTCGAACAGCATCCTTCACTCCGAAAGGGAAACACCTACTAATATTGTTCACCCCGGGCGCACTAGCACCCGAACGGTCTGGATCTGCAAATGATTATAGATCGTTCACATATGGAATGGAAGAACTTGGTGGAATTGAAATGGAATAGATTGGAAGAGAACCAAGAATCTACTGTGGATAGATGGGAGGATGAAAAAATTAGAAGAAGAAAGGATTTTCTGGTTGGACGCATGAAATTGGCTAAACATTTTCTCCGAACAAATATAGAACCAAAATGGGTGGCCCCTCTCAAATAAGTAACTAAAAAAGAGTTCGACAGGCTCACCCTTGCCCTCCTAACGTCAAGCAAGCGGGTTCATTTGACTTACTTTTTGATCAGCTCCCTTGGCGGAGGTTTTGGACATTCTCCCTACGAGATTGGCCAGAAAAAAGGTAATGACATATATAATAGCAACATGATCTGCTATAGCGTAGTTACTGCTATAATTCATGACGTAATTACATATATAATGAGTTACCAAACATATCTAAAGCAATATACACAGTTGAGGTTGTCAAGAAGATCCCAATATGAAAAGGCATAAAGTAGAGGGCTGGCACCAGGTTTGGTAGGTCCGTCGAAACCTAAAAACCTCCCAAATGCATGCATGTAGATAAAGAAAACACCTTTTTTTGAGGGGCGGGGCGGGGCGGCCCGGGGGTGGCGCTGCCACACAGTAATTATCCTTAATTTAATATAATATAAAACAATATTCTTTCATGTCAACTGATTAGAATTTTTAACATCCTTGCCCTCAAAAGAACTGTGCATTGCTGATTTGGTTTCTAAATATACACACCGTGATTCAAGCTCTCAATGAGGCACCCAAATCCTTCATAGCAAACTATCAAAACTCGAAGGACTAACTGTGAAACCTGACAACTTCTCAGCCTGTCTATTCAATCATATCTTGATCTTGATATGAGCTTCGACGAGGCCTTGATACTTAGTCATAAACCTAGATATATAACTGCACAATCTTGATCTACTACTTCTAGATATTCAGGTTATGCTTGATTGCGAAATTTCTGTTTTTAAATTTTTTAAAAAGCAGCAGCACGCACCACAGATTGTTCTGCTACTATGATATAAGATTGGAAATGCACCAATAAGGTCAAAAGCAAACACGATATTGACAAAGGAGAACACGTGGTTGGAAATAAAGTAAGTTTATGCAGTGTCATGCCCTTTTTCTTGATAAAATAATGGTGGAGTGTTAAAATCTAAATCCATAAAGCTTATTGCAAAACTATGATATTATGGTGCTTTTCTCCTATGCTCTATTATATGCTTCCTCTCATTGGATGCTTTATTACAGAATATATAATCTAAAAAATATCCGGTAAAGTGTTTCTCCTCCTTTAAAGGCCTTAATCATTAAAGTTATTGAAGATAAATAAATAATAATAAATGTCACTGGTGTATGTGAGCAAACTAATATTAATTATCTATCCAATTAGAGTATATACAAAAATCGAAGCAGAATAGGGAGCCAAACCATGAGGTAAGTTTATAAATGAGTTGTATTGGATGTCCAGCCATGAAAAAGATTCCTTCAATGAAATTAACTATTTTGTATATGTATATGGTATGGTTTGGAATGGAGTAATTATTATATATTTTTTTATTTATATTTATAAATTTTAACTATTTTGTATATGTATATGGTATGGTTTGGAATGGAGTAATTATTATATATTTTTTTATTTATATTTATAAATTTTGAGTGAGATTTGGGGTTTAGAACTTTATATAGTTATTTAGACATTTCAATCAACCAACACTTTTTTGGGTTAATATTTTTTGATTATAGCTCACAACTCCTAAACATTGTTATGAAAATAAAGACATTTCTAACCATGTAAAAAGCACCAGCATTTTGACAACCATGACGTAACTAGATGGTGTGTTATGCCTCATTAGCCACACATTTATGGCTAGCCATGTGTGGACTTCAAAGTTGAGGGTGAAGCATGCAAAAAACCTAATTTTAATATATTATTAAGCTATGTTAAATATAGGGCCAATAGGAAGAAAGGGATTCCATTATTTAGCATTTTAAGCCTTCCATAGTTGACTAGAACATCTAGAAATGGTATTTGAGAGCATAAAAAAGGAGGAAAATAATCTTTAGTTGTTATTCACACCATGGTGCCAAAGAAAACTCCATGGTGCGCGTCTCTTTCTTTGTATTTACATTCACATAACTAAAGGAAAAGTGGCAAAGCATAGGCCTCACATTCTAGATAGGTTTTCTCCCACATCCATTTATTTGGCCACAAAATGTGTCGAATGAACAAGAGGAAGTAAACATTGTTGAACAACAACAAACTCAAGGTATTATTAATTCTTCACAGGCAATGGAAAGAGAGATGTATATTGGTTCTAGAAGATCTCGTGCACAACGTGAAGCCATGGAAGACCTTTATAGGGGTTCAGTACATGATATTAAGGAGGGTTGCATGATTGCAGTGCTAGCAGATGGAGATCCCAAAGGCTATCCATTTTGGGTTGCTAAAGTTATAAAGGTCTTTACAGAAAATGAGGATGTTACAAGTGTTGAAGTACATTGGTATGCCACAAATACACACCCATTCAATGGTGTGTATAAGCCAGAGATGGTAGTTGACAAAAAAAATGGTGGAAAAAGAAAAAGAAAGGGTACAAATATAAATCGTCGCCGCACAGACATATTACAATTGGAGGATGTTGACATACTTGTTTATGACTTCAATTTAACAAAGAGAAGAACTCTTCGCTTCAAGACGTCAGAGATTCTGAAAAAGGTTGTTACCAGAAGGAATAGTGTTGACATGGGAGTCTGCTGAAACCAGTCGTAGATCTAGAAGACTTTTGAAACCTGGAATGTTGGGCATGCATGTGGACTCAGATGGGGCACTAGTTGATGAAAGAGAAGAATATGGAACATCTTCATTAGCATCCAGTCACTCATCTGAAGATGCGAATTGTGATGGTGTGCAAGAAAATATGAGTGATTTTGAATAATTGTTTAAGACAGATTATATAACTGATGTATGCATCATATCTTCAAATAAAATTATTGTTTTCCATATGTTGTTAAATGAGAAGTTATGAAGCATTTTTATGTTGTTGGATTATGTCTTAAGTATGATAAATTTTATTGTTTAAATATCTACAATGCAATATCAAATTAGAGATATAATGTTTGTTTTATTCAGTTACAAATAAAGACTTTTGATTTCATTCAGTGATATAATTTGTTCATAATGTCATGGTTTTTTAATTTTATAGTTGAAAAAATTTCAATTTCTTTTGTATCTAGCATGGTGTGGTTGAAAACATGTTAAATTTATACTTAGGAAAGAAAAATGATATTCTACCAGAAACATTGATGTGTTTTTTCCTTAAAAATTAACTTTGTTTGAGACATAAAAAATTGGTTTTATTAGAATTTTTTAAAAAGTTTGAAAATTGACCCTAAAAAAAAAATCATTATTCCAGTATCATCACTTTCGTTTTGAAGCTATATTTTGCACGAAAATTTCGTAGTAAATTTCGTAGTCACTGCCATTTTTAAAACACGTTCAAAATTGACACCTAAAAAAAAAAACATCGTTCCAGTATACACACTTTTCGTTTTTAGCACTGTTTTTGATGTTTTTTTGGGGTTTTTTGGCCAGAGTTCCCGTTTTGAGTTTATAGTTCCCGTTTCAAAGTTTACATTGTTTGAATTAATGGTTAAAACTTTAAAAAATGACATATACTTGCTAATACCTAAAAGTGGCTTGAGTTTCATGACATGTGTAGGTGATTTGGAAGGTTCCAAGACACTCTTATGTGGCCTTCGAGACTCAAATTCGAATTCTCTTGAAGATTTGAAGGAGATTTGGGATAAGGGTCAAGCATATCTCAAGGAGAAAAATCATGGATAAAGGAATATGTGTCTCATATTTGTTGTAACCATATGAAGGATTTGTGGATCTAGGAGGGATTAGTGGATTCATTAATGAGTTAGTTGCTTAAATTTTTGTATAAACAGGAGCACCTCCTCCATTCCAAAGGGAGGACTCTTGGAGCATGTATCCTAACTTATGATGGAATAAGATAAAGTTTTCTTTCTATAGTTTTAGATATAAATTGTGTTAATGTGAATAGCTTGTCACTTTGTTCTTAAGAGAATTGAGCTCACTCTAAAAAGATCAAAGCAACATTTTATTTCATAATAGATCTATTTCATTTAATTGCCTAGATGTTTGAGGATTTGTTTGTGATTGATGAATGAGTTTTAAATTAAAATCTTATCAGCATATGAGGGGACAACCAAAGGTCTAAGTTAGGTTCTCTCTATTTGATTTGCATGATAATTGAAATTCATTCTTTTTCTTTTAAGTTTCAATTTATTTCATTTCTTATGCTTATGAATGAATCTTAGTTTAGTTTGATCAGTATACGAGGGGACAATCAAGGGACTAAGTTAGTCTCTCTCTCTCTATTTGAATCTGAACAACAATTAAAATTCATTCTCTTGTCTTTATTTCAAGTTTCTGGTTTTATGTAATCAATTATTTCTTTTCAATCTATAAAAATGTAGGGAAGGACAACCAGGACCTCGTCAATTAGGAGCCTCTTCCCTTGCATATTATATTGAATTAGAAATCATTTAGTTAGACATAGAGTTAGTTGACTACTCCTGCATATATTTTGTTGGCATCATCACAAGCTTACGAGTATCCCTGGTTGATAATTTAATGAAAGCAATTTAAGCAATTGAATTGCCCAACAGTGTGTGCGGAGATGAAAATAACAACAAATTGCAAGTGCAAAGATCATTCTCTTTAATAATGAATAAACGACAAAACAACTAGTTGTGCAGAGAAAGCTATGTGGAAACGAAAGAAGATGTGTGCCTATGCAGAAATGAAAGAAGATGTGTGGAGATGTATTTTGTTGTGCGTGTGCGGAGGCATCAATAATGACATATTGCAAATGTGCAAAGCATTCCCGAATAAGGAACACTAACAATGGAATACACTACAAACGTTGCCTTGATCAATTAATTAACGATATAGGAAGGGACTATGCTGCATCACAACTATTCCCCTTGTTTGTTTATTTATTTAGTTTCAGATGAGATGTTAAGGAGGAGTGTGGTTGGTTGGGGGTTGTTTGTGCATGAATTTTGTACCAACGAGTATTAATGGTAGTAGATTAGTGATGCACCCCCCTAAAATTATCAAAACAGATAGGAGAATAATGCAAGTTAATCACGACGATAGGTTTGGATAGTGGTGTTTAGTTTGGGAATCAAGTCAATGATTATTTTAGTGAGTGGAGGGCTGCAAGCATCATTAACATGCTCACTACCTTCCCTACTTCTCATTTTGATCGTTCATTCCAAATGAAGTGGGATGCATAGTCTATACAAGTGTAAAATTTTGCATGCACCAATGGTACAGGTTTCAATTTCAAAATGTTTTATGGCCACTCATGGCTCTTGCCTTCCACATTATAGGTTTATTGCAAGATAAGGACACTAAGGCAGAAAATTGCATCAATTTCCATGTTTGTTGGCTATGTTTGATTATTTCCTTTTGAGGCAATTGTTTTTCTCTAGTCTATGATAAAAAAATCTTGCTAGTAATGTTTCTCATTTTCTAGCTTTGTCTTTTCTAATCCCTTCACTTTCCATTTTTTGATATAGAACTTTCCCTATCCCCTAGTCATTTTGGCGCTCTTCTCATTCTTTTCTCTTTAGGACCTTCCTAGATCCAACCTCTCATCGTATTTATAATTTCTTCGCTATCCCCCATTTATGTCCATCATTTTTTGGCCTCCGCTTTCACTCCCTACCTTGCCCCCTTACATCTTAAGCCTAATTCGGTTCTCGGGTTAATGACAACAATGCCAAGGAAACGTGCCAAATTCCAATGTGGCATTGCCTATTACAGGGATAATGGTGGCTCAAAATCCTAGCAGAGGGTGGAATCCTTTATGAGGCTTTTCTACTCTCATACGCCCCAATCTATCTAGGACAAAATCGCTAAGGCTAAAAGGAACATTGTAGGTGAGCATGGTTGCTTAACTAATACTGAGGTGGCAAGTGAAATCGTTGATTGGGTTCCTAATGTTGGCCACACTTATGGCCTTTTCAGTAAGTATATGTACATGATGGATATTTGTTGGAACTTAAAGATGTTGTTGGGGAGGGTCATGTTGGACTGTAACAAAGCCAGTGAAGAGATCCACCTTATGCTTAATGAACTTCAACTCTCTATCCTTGGTTTGGATAAACATATGTAACATATTGAAGCTCATTTGGGCCTCCCTCCAAACCCAGGATACTCACTATGTAACTATAAATAACCAATTGTAATAGAAGAATCAAAATCCCCAAGACTAGATGATAATTTATGTTTACTTCACTTTTATTCATTTTCCATATTGGTCTTTTAGTTTTGTATAGTTGCAATAGCGGGCTATATGCCTCAGGACAAACTTGTTGTAATTTTGATATCTACAAACTTTGTTAATTTTTGGATGCTGAAAAAACTTTGGTTTTGCCATTGGTTCGGTTTCCCTTGTGGCAAACCAAAGCAAACCACAATATATTTTTATGAATGGATTTAAGAAATGAAATGATTTTGCTCACAAAAAAAAGCATTATTTTAAATTAAAATCATTATTTGATCTTAGAGTATTACATTATATTATATTTAATTAGTTAAGAGTTTATCTTCTCGAACACAAGAAAACAATTGACAGTTGAAAACCTAGAGTCATCTTAAAAGAGTAGAAGTTTGCTCCATTATAAACCATTATTTAGTTATTATATGTGGCCAAGTATTGTTAGCACACAATGATTGCATTGATAGATTGTGGGTTGACAATCCTAAGTATTGCAAATGTTTTATTAAGGTGTTTTTTTTTAACTATTCTACATTTTGAAACTTTTGACTAGAATTCAGTGAAACAATTTTTGATGAAATTGTTTTTTAGTTGTTCAAAATCTTTTTTCAATCCATAAATGAATTTAGCTCCTTGAAAAGCCGTGGGGGCACTCAATTTGTGCAAGGTTCACAAATAAAACTTGCGATTCCAACAAATTCCTCTTAAATTCTAAATATTTTTTACCAAAACTTGTGATTTCAACAAATTCCTCTTAAATTCTAAATATTTTTTACCAAAAAATATGTCCCAAAAACTTTCAAAATGTAGAACAATTAAACCACATCTTCTAACTTTATCTTTAATTTTTTTATCTATTTCAAAAAAAAATTGTAAACATAATAACTATAAAAATTTACCTTTTTGATGAAAAATAATTATTATTATAAAACCTAATTATACCTATTTATTTTTTCAAATAATTTAAACTATTAAAATTATATAAATTAAAACATTAATCTTTTATAAAAATATAAATTCATTAAGTCACTCCATTATATAACCATAAAATATATAAAAAAAAAATATTCTAAAACAAAATATTAATATGACAAAATATCCTCACACGTCTCTACCAAAAAAAGTTTTTGGTTTTGTTCCATATTTCTTTTAATACATTTGAGATAATTTCCTTTATGGGATAAAGCTTGCCCTTAGATGTGGATCCAAAGCGGGCCCTAAAATTCTAAAGGATGGACTTAGGATAGACTCTTTGAACCACAAATTCTATGGAATGCCCCAAGTCACTCATCTACCATGTCACCTCTACGTTCAATGAAAAATGAAAATTAGAATTTATTAAGTAGATAATGGTTAACGGAAATATGTGGAGAGACTTATTTGTTTTTAGTTTATTTTTTAAAATAATTAATTGGGATATTTGTACTTGTGGGTTTGTTTTCATATCATATAATTTTCCATGTTATCTTCCTTTTTCATGTAAGTTAATTTATTAAAACTTAAGGTGCAAATATCTTTGAATACATAGCTAGACTTATTTACTAGTGATTCAATGCTTAGCTCTTTAGATAAGGTGACTTTGTTGTTAAAACGTTTTAAACTCCAGAGGCTTTGTTTTTGGTAAAAATTTATGAAGTATTCGATTTAATACAAAAATTTTATGAAAATATTTACATTATTGTGTTAAAGTGTAATTTTTATATTTCAAAATGGTAAAATTATATAAATAATGGTGTAATTTGATTAATAAATGAAATGGTCTTTTGGTATGAATCTAACAATCTAATTTTTTAGTAAGTGTTGTCACTCACTGCAAAATGTGTTTTCAATCACCCAAAGTGCAAAAGACCAGTAAAGTTTGTAGCCATTTTCTAAGCCACAAAATCTCTCAAGGCTAAATCAGACCCTCTTCATTGGATAGGGCTCGGAATAAACTTTCTAATGGTATATGGAAATCCTCAAATGGACCCCAGAATCAGAAGATATGGCATGTTAAAGATGGGGGTCTTGTCACCTTTGAAAAGAGGAAAGAATCGTAGATCAGAGGTCCGGGAGCATATCGCAAATCGCAATCGGAGTTTTCTAAAAGCAGCAGCAGGGGAGGGCAGAGAAAACTACCGATCAACGATCACTGATATCGGAGATCAGAGGTTCCAATGATCCCGCATATCGGCAATCACAAATGACAGAGGACCAGCAGTGGAGCGATCGTTGGTATCGCAACTCTCATATTGGAAGGATCAAGCGGCATCGCACATCGACGATCAGGGGGTCCATGGCACATGGCATATCGACGCATCGCATGTCAGATGTCCGATATACAGGAGGTCCTATATCGGCGAGGTGAATCAGCGATCAATGATGGCAACAACACAAATACATCGCTCATTAAGGGCTCACACATCGGAGGTCTAGAACGACATTGACATATCGGCGGGCCGGCGGGGTGACAACTCTAAAATGTTGCGATATCGCAAGTTGCAATATGATGGTGTTAAAATGTAGGGAAAGGCCGAAAAGCATTTAACAAAGAAATTCAACGCAAAACCAAGTTCAGGCAAGCCTTTTCTCTCTCCTCTAGGGGGCCATATGGCAGCACGGGATTAGATCCGATAAAGACATAGGGTAGTTGACATCATCATGACGTGTCAATACAGAGGACACGTGGCATGCAGATCTGGCATTTTTAAGGGTCCAAAGAGGGCATATCCGAGTGACATGTGTCACCACTCAGGAAGTTTCATGTGGTAGTGATGATGTCACATCGACAATTGCAAATCGGAGGTTGAGGCTTATCGACACTTTGTAATGCAGTGCACACATGGGAAAGTGCGATAAAGGGGCTCCGATGTGGGGGTTGGTCCGTGGTCACAAAGGCACAAAAAACCAAAGGCGGTGCTGGAGGCCAAGCCCTAAAGGACTATCGCAATCGAAGATTACAAGCACATCGCGACTCCAATAAAAAAGAACCCCGACTGGAAACCTTTGATACAGGGGCTAGCCCACAGTCACATAAAGAGCTAAAAGAACCAAGGGCTAAGTACGGAGGGTGATCGACGATCAACGATCGATGGTTGTGGTGTGAATAAAAAAGGAATCGCCGATTGCGAACCTCTGATTAGGGGGCTTTGATGAGGGGGTTGGCCCGCGATCACATAAAGAGTCGAGGAACCAAGGGGTAAACACTAAAGGGCTATCACAATCGGAAATTGCAAATATGTTGCGGCTCCAATATAAAAACCCTGACTAGAAACCTTCGATGTAGAGGAGCTCTGATATTTGGCTAAGCGCGCAGTCGCTAGAGGAACTAAAAGGAAAGGGTCTAAACCAAAGGGGACCTAAGGAGATCGGGGCTCGCTATTCTGTAATGCCTTTTAGAGTAGAGTTCCTGATATAATAACGTTCCGATAGTGTGGTATAGAGATTTGAAGTTGGATGGGTCAGCAGCTGAGGCATTGAATGAAGGCATGGAGCAATGGCAAATCGATATGGACTAATCCTGTAGAGGCCCTTGCAACAAGAAATCAAGGACTACACAGGCCGCAAAAATGAATTCCACTGCTTCACAGCACATCTTTCGTGAGTAAATGAATGTATGGGGCTCAGGAGGACTTGATGATTCAAAATGGAGGTCCATGCTGTTAGCACTCAGAATGAACCTCAAGGCTGAGAAGAGGCAATTTCGAGGTAACCACAGACGAAGCTTTTGATCTGGCATCTAGCCCTGCCACACCAGAGAGGGCTCTCTCTTTGCCAACAAAACATGGCTGCGATACCTGAATCTTAGGCTAGCTATGAAGAATAAGGATTTAGTTGAAAATTGTGGGTTGAAAACAACAAGAGAAGGGACTATTGGGCTATGGATTTGGGGCTAGTTTCTGCCGAAAAACTTGGGGCAAAGTAAGCGCAATGTATAGCCAGATTAAAGATATAATGAGAGAATAAACGAGGGAAAAGACCTCTGCCCTACAGGCATCAATCAGGGGATGGATCTACAATGGCAATTTTAGAAGAAAGAGAAGCACAAGGTTACTCAATAGAGCATCTAACAGAGGATGGATTCTGAAAAGATAACCACTACATCAAACAACATAATCATTGTGAAAGGAGCATCATGCATGGATGGATTCCTAACACTTCCCTTAGAGAATGTTGTAACCAAATTAGCAGAAAAAACAAAGCATGGAAATGAATTTACAAGAAAAACATGTTGCACATTAAACACCGTGATGAATCCCAAATTTAAAGAGCAGAAAAAGCTTCATTAAAATAATATTCAAGGAAAACTTTACACAGTCCAATGGCAGCCTCACTCTGCTGCAAAAATCCAACCATTACACTCTAAAATTCATCAAATATATACAATTAGCTCATCCCTGTACTAAGGGAGTTGAGCTCAACCATCTCTCTCAAGATAGAATCAGTTACATTAAATTTGGACTGAATTTCTGAAAATAGGGCTCAAAGATGAACTTGTATCTCTTGAACCATAACACATGTTAGAAAACTGAAAGATTTTTTTGTAGATAAGGTCATGTTTGAGCAAACCTCTCTCAAATTTTGGAAATTCGTTTCCAGTTGCTCGGAATCTGTGCCACAAAATAATCTCTAAACAGGAAATCGCTAAATATTTAAATTTGTAAAAATAGGCTGTAAAGATCTAGTCAAATATTTTAATTCACGACACTTGTGAATAAACTGAAAGAGATTTTTGTTATATGGTTCGTGGTTGACAAAAATCTCCTTGGGTTTCTCAAAATTACTTTCCATCTGTTGTAAAATGGTGCCACACTACAATGACTAAAACAGTAAAACAAATGCGAAATTTGTTTTGTTTTAATGTAGGCTTCAAATACCCCGGATGCAGGTGTTAGATGAGCAATTAATGCAAATCGGCCACCGGACATACAGGTGGCTGATCCATCTGGCAACCTGTGCCTTCCCCTGTGGGAATTTAAGGAAGGTCACTGCTCCTCGGCCGACGCCATCAACTCGTTGTGAGAATCGAGAAATTCCCTATAAATTTAGAAATATGGAGCAAAGCCCCCCTGCAATTACCCATCCGGCCTCTTAGTTGCTCTTGCCACCCCTCTGCAGCAGAGCTGAGCCTTCGCACTGCTACGGGAAGATGCTGCAAACTCCTCTGCTGCGTCGACCTGGGCAATGGTCATCATTTTTCTCAGTCCTTTCTCTGCAACCTGCATTTTGAGGTCTCGGCCCCTCTCTCTGGCCCGGATTTGAATTCCCCTGCTCCTCACAACATCCCCTCCGCCGTTCTCGCCCCGCCTCCTGCCCCTGAAACTCAACGCTCGTTGCAGCTTTCTAGTCAGAGAATTATGCGCCAACGCCATCGAATGCGGTGCAGGTGAGGTGGTAGTCAGGGTGGCGCCACTCGCCCTTCATCTTTGCCCCCTTCTGTCTCCACTTCCCCGTCCGCCTCCACCCCCCCAAGCCCCTCCTCCTCCCACTTCCTTGGCAGATATTTGGATACCCGCAGCGGCCGAGGTAGAATGGGCACCCACAAGATTCGGCGCTTAGGTGGAGTCGCCCAGCACACCACTTCCACTGCTTCATCCCAGCAAGCTCAATTCTGGTTCCACTGCTCCATGGATAAGCTGGTCATAATTGCTCAGCTCGGAAATGAACTAGGCTCCTCCATCGCTTGTCAACTTTCAGGGGGAGCCGAGCACCAGCCACCCGCCGAGAGACATGGACCATCCGTCTAGCAATCGACAACAGACTCTAGGAGGCGACGCCACCTATAAAGGCAAAGGAATACAAGCGGAGGACCGTGAGCCACAAGACACTGCAGGTGGCGGGCAATCAATGGAAACTGGTTCAGAAGAATATGGCTAGTGTCCGATCGTGGAAGAGAAGACACCAACCTAAGACACTTAGCCGCTGCATGCCAGGTCACGTGTCGGGTTCTGAGTTCGGTTTTGTTTATTTTCGTTTTACTATGGTCAATTTTGAGTCTCGCGTCCAGCTCGAGTTCTGAGTTTTGGTTTTCTTGGGCTATTTCACTGTGGTTAATTTTGAACTATATTGTGGTCTTACTGTGGTTGTCTTTATGAATTTTACAGTCTTTACACAGTGTTAATTTTGGTTAAAAATTTTGAATTCTAGAACTGTAGCCCCTGCATGGGTAAAATGAACTTTTTTCGTATCTCGTTCTCGGACTAATTTCCCCAATTGGGGCAGTCGTGATGTCAAGACTTGCTGTTCAAAATGGTCATATAGTTGACCTAGTACTGCAGAGGCCAGTGCCTCTTTGTACATTATGTTTTTATTAATAGATTAGTTTTACTTAGAAAAAAAATGTAGGCTTCAAATATCACCGCATATCTCCCACATAGTAACACCTGTGCATAAACTGAAGGAGGTTTTTGTTATTTGGTATGTGATTGACAAAAACCTCTTTCACTTTTATAAAATTCATGTCCATTACTTCAAAAACTGATTTTGTAGTACACTTGTCCCTGTGTGCAGCAAATGACCTCAAAACATGTATAACCAAGAATCAATCATTCATTTCGATCATATCTTCTAATTCGGGAGTTGGTTTTGGGAGTGTGATATACCGTTTGAAATATTTTTCCGAGCTGCTTTTGATGAACATGCTTAGGATATGATTTTCACTGAAACTCATGTGCAAAACATCTCTGAAAACCAGACATAGTAAGAGCCCATTTTGATCCCTGGTGACAGGCTGCGAAGACTAGAACTAACATTGGCCTTATTGGGGATGGCAGCTCCTTGGAGGTGTCAAGAACACCGTAGACCAAGTGCCTCATCCATTGGGCAATACGGTCACAAACAACTGCAAACCTGAACAACTTATTCCAACAACAAAAAACACACATACTGCAACCTGTACATTAGGAAACTAAAACAAATGCCGAAAACTGAAATGCTGCTTTGGGCAACTTATTTATGTACAACCCTACCCTACTTTGCTGCAAATTACTAGATCAAGTGATGTTGTAATGCCAAATTAACCAATCAAGCAACTGTAGCAATGATGATGCTTGGCAGTGCTTGAAACAGAACATAAATGTAAATGCTGACAACCATACATGCACAAAATGAGTGTGGTTGTGTAAAAGGAAATCTGGCTTGTTATTCAAACTGAATTTTTTTCCATATATGCCGCAATAGGATCAAAGAAACTAGACTTTGTTTGCTGCCCCAACTCCTCAATACATGCTTCCAGCTGCAAATTATTAATGCAAACATCCAAGGGTAGCCTTACCTTTCCTTCCTTCTGCTGGAAAAGGTCCCCAAAGAATGGGACTTGACAGTCCAGATCTTGGGACTGTATTTGGGTCTCCAATTCAGTTAGATCTTCTTCAATTTTGATGGCAAACTCTTGCAAAAAATTGAGCTTAACTTCATGGCTACATCGACAAGACTTCAAATAAGAAGAAAGAGATGAAGCAAAGTTCTCATCTACCTCATCATCCGTGCACATATCTTCCCATTCTCTAAAGCCTTGAATAGAGGCCACCTCTATTTCGAATTCTTCCTCTTTCTCCATCCATGTTTCAAGAAAGATATGCCAAAAATCTGCAAATGACTTAATAGATCTGATAGGAAAACTTTTGATCCATTGTCTACATTTCCCTTGAAATGAATCATAGAACAATCTGATAAAAATATCCTCTTTTTTTACTCTAAGAGATTCTATAAATGTTTTGAAATTTGCTACATGTTCAAGAGTCAAAGTTAGATCTTCCCCATTGAATTTAGGGCCATTGCTCAAAAAATATGCATCTTTCGATAATTGATTAGGAAAACCAAGAAGATTAGAAAAATTGATACATGAATACCTTGAACAAATAGAAACAACATCTAAGTCCTTCATTTAGCCAGTGGAGCCACCATCAATACTTTGAAACTCGGGATTTCGAACAATGGAGTCGTCAGGTAGATGATTTCAGCCTTCATATGTGTCTGACTGTTGTCCACCATCAGCAATCAGATCTAAAACTTGAATGACCTTTTCCGGAGAAGATTTGTCACCTCATCCCCGGCAACGACACCAATATGTTAGCACTCAGAATGAACCTCAAGGCATGAGAAGAGGCAATTCCGAGGTAACTACAGACCAAGCTTTTGATATGGCCTCTAGCCCTGCCAGACCAGAGAGGGTTGTCTCTTTGCCAACAAAACGTGGCTGCGACAACTGAATCTTAGGCTAGCTATGAAGAATAAGGATTTAGTTGAAAATTGTGGGTTGAAAACAGCAAGAGAAGGGACTATTGGGCTATGGATTTGGGGCTAATTTCTGCCAGCAAACTTGGCGCAAAGTAAGTGTAATTTACAACCAGATTAAAGATATAATGAGAGAAGAAAAGAGGGAAAAGACCGCTGCCCTGCAGGCATCAATCAGGGGATGGATCTACAGTGGCAACTTTAGAAGAAAGAGAAGCACAAGGTTACTCAACAGAGCATCTAACAGAGGATGGATTCTAAAAAGATAACCACTACATCAAACAACATAATCATTGTGAAAGGAGCATCGTGCATGGATGGATTCCTAACACTTCCCTTAGAGAATGTTGTAACCAAATTAGCAGAAAAAACAAAGCATGGAAATGAATTTACAAGAAAAACATGCTGCACATTAAACACCGTGATGAATCCCAAATTTAAAGAGCAGAAAAAGATTCATTAAAATAATATTCAAGGAAAACTTTACACAGTCCAATGGCAACCTCACTTTGCTACAAAAATCCAACCATTACACTCTGAAATTCATCAAATATATACAATTAGCTCATCCCTGTACTAAGGGAGTTGAGCTCAACCATCTCTCTCAAGATAGAATCAGTTACATTAAATTTGGACCGAATTTCTAAAAATAGGGCTTAATGATGAACTCGTATATCTTGAACCATAACACCTGTTACAAAAATGAAAGAGGTTTTTGTAGATAAGGTCATGTTTGAGAAAAAACCTCTCTCAAATTTTGGAAATTTGTTTCCAGTTGCTCGGAATCTGTGCCACAAAATAATCTCTAAACAGGAAATCACTAAATATTTAAATCTGTAAAAATAGGTTGTAAAGATCTAGTCAAATATTCTAATTCACGACACTTGTGAATAAACTGAAAGAGGTTTTTGTTATATGGTTCATGGTTGACAAAAACCTCCTTGGGTTTCTCAAAATTACTTTCCATCTATTGTAAAATGGCACCGCACTACAATGACTAAAACAATAAAACAAATGCAAAATTTGTTTTGTTTTAATGTAGGCTTCAAATATCACTGCATATCTCCCACATAGTAACACCTGTGCATAAACTGAAGGAGGTTTTTGTTATTTGGTATGTGATTGACAAAAACCTCTTTCACTTTTATAAAATTCATGTCCATTACTTCAAAAACTGATTTTGTAGTAAACTTGTCCCTGTGTGCAGCAAATGACCTCAAAACATGCATAACCAAGAATCAATCATTCATTTCGATCATATCTTCTGATCCAGGAGCCGGTTTTGGGAGTGTGATATACCGTTGGAAAGATTTTTCTGAGTTGCTTCTGATGAACATGCTTAGGATATGATTTGCACTAAAACTCATGTGAAAAACATCTCTGAAAACCAGACATAGTAAGAGCCCATTTTGATCCCTGGTGACAGACTGCGAAGACTGGAACTAACACATGCAAAGGGAAGACGAAGTACTGCCCAGATGACCTCTGTCACTATACCGTGACATGAAACTCACAATCGAAACACTCCCAGCTCTGGAGAATGAGCGATTCTGACAGTTAAGGTGAAAGTGACAGAAATCGGCTGAGTAGTTGGAGGGGCACACCAAGGCAAAGACGTGGTCTGACCAGAGGCCATAAAAAGAATGACTGGGAGATGTTTTCCTCACCATCAGTCAATTTTTCCTTATTTTCGTTTATTATGTATTTCTTACATTTTAAAAGGAATTAGATCCTGATTGTAATCATTGTGGGCAGCAGAGCTATCGCAGGCCGAGACAGCTACTCTAGCAGACAGCTGGATGCTTAGGCTGAGATATTTTTGTAATTAATTTCCAAGATCTCCCTCTCCTTATAAATAAGGGGGAGAAACACTTAATAGAGGTTCCAGAATTCTGCACTTGAGGGGTTGAAATTCTTTGGTTCCATTTTGGTTCTAATTGCTTGTTCATGAGGGACTTGAGTTGTAGATTGCTGAATGTAAATGGACTGGTGAATGAGACTCCTTTTGAATATTAATGAAACTCTTTGGTGATTCTAATCATAGCAATGCACAATATATTTTTCCCTATGTAAATCTCATTTAATATATGTTTTTTCTTTCGTTGAAATAGTGTGATGAAGCCGCAGGTTTCGCCCTCGTTCATGATTGTATATTTGTTACTAAGTAGTGACAGTACCTTTGCTAGCTACAAATTTACTTATGTACCTGTAATGTGCACAAATTTACTTATGCTTTTGGTGACAAAGGTTCCCATGAGGTATATGGCATTAAACCTTAACTAGCGCTCCACTCTTTCCGCTCCTTCATCTCCTCCCTCTTCCATATTTATACTGGAACATTTTGGCTTAGGATTCTGCATTTCAATCAGCCCTACGCACTGATTTCCCTCCTTTCTTTCCTCCTCTTCATGTTACTACAACGCCAATATTAAGACTGTCTCTTGTTGTGTGTTGGCCACCAAAACTAGACATTTTTCTTTGAGGTCATCCCAATTTACCCCCTGAACTTTCAGATCCATGTATTGGCTTGAGTTTACCTTCGTGAAGGTCGATTAAACCAAGCCCCTTTTATTATCTTTTTAACTACGCGACAATTGGAGTGCTACCAAAACCCCTCACTAATAAACTTCCAAAGCACTCCTCTATCTAAGATGTCCTAGGCACTAGTAAACAATCAACCCAGAGGTTGTCTCTAGGAAACTTTCTATGTCTCGTGAAGCACTTGTGCTATAAGTGCCATTAAAAGCGACAACAATAAGATTGTGATTTTTTATTATTTTAAATGCACTTTGAATGCATAAATAAATTCAATATTCTAAAAAATTCCTAAAACACTTTATCTTTATAAATTAAACAATATAAATTTATGATTTTTAAATATCTATAAATTTTGAACAAAATTATTTACAAAAAAACCATTTTATCTATTAATTAAATTACAAAATAAATAATTAAATAATAAAAATTACAAATCTCCTTTTTCTAAATTTAATTTTTTTTTTTTTTTTTCCAATTCAATTTCCATTCATTAATCACATGTTAAAACTAGAACTTTATTCATTTAGATAACCTAGAACTTTATGATTGACATGACACCTAGAAAAAAATGAAAAATTGAATAGCACAAAACTATTTGTATATGGGGTGTTTTTTTGGATTTCAGGTGGTTTTCATGTGTGATGATTCCGATGGATACACATAATTATAATATTTTAATGGAAATATTTTATTTAACAGTTAAAAAAGGAAGTATTTATTTTATCAAAGAAAAATGTTGTATTATTTCTTTTTTATTTTTTTAAACAATTTTTTAAATTTTGTTTGGTTAGTTTTCTTTTATGATGATTAAACCATATAAACAATTATAAAATTATAATATTTCAATAAAAATGTTTTAGTTAATAATTAAAAACAAACATTTTATTTAATTTGTTTAGTTAATAATTAAAAAAATATTTATTTTATCAAAATGAAAAAAATGCATTATTTCTTTTTAACACTTTTAAACAAATTATTTAAATATTTATAATTATTATATTAAATTTATTTTTTAATTAGAAAATTATTATATAAATAATATTTTATTAAATTTGTTTAAAACTTATATTTGATATTAATCAAGATTCATAAATATAGATTTTAACCTGAGAAAAATCAAACTCTATATATATATTTTTTAATATTGAAATTGAGAAATTTTATATTAAAGTGTTATAGTAAAATTAACCATGAATATAGTAAAAAAAATATTATTATAGAATTTGAAGTAAAATTGTCAATTTTCACAAGTCACATAAGAGTTTGCACACCATAATAATTAAATCTCACATATTTATTTAGGTGTACTACTTCATAAACACACCCAATATTCTAATAATTTAAAAAACATGATGATTATCACAAGACATGTTGATGGGTGGCTTCCTCATTTTCAACACTAGAGGGGAGGAGCTTGTTGATCAACATCCATGATGTTCTCTTCCATCTCACAAATTATCTCCACTTCTTTTGAAGTCAACTTGAGTTGAATTGATCCATGGTTTAAGGTAGTGAAGAGAGAATCCTTATGAAAATTAAGAACTAGATTCCTAAGCATTCTACATTATACTTCAAGAATATCCAATTTTTATCTTTGGTGAAAGAAAATATTCATAATTGTTACACTTTGAGATGGATGGACATTGGTGTTTGTTTTTATGGACCTATCACTGAAAATAGGGATGCTCTATTGCTGCTTTGAGTGGTGTCTTCCTATCAACAAAGAGTTCTTCCAATCACATATATTAATGTCATCCATAATTTTTGATTCCACAAAACTAATCACTGCAGATGGGAAAATGAAATAAGAACCCATCTATTTAGAGTTATTGCTTGTTAAAATCAAGGAGAGACAGAATATGAGATAAAATCTAGAGGCTCTCCAGGTAAGTCACTTGGAGAATGCCGAAGCACTCAACACACTGCATTCATTCAAAGTCTCGTACATATAAAATCATACATTAGTTGGGTGGTTTGAACCACTCCCTAAATAATAGGATCTTAGACCTAAATAGAGGATCTCAATCCTCACGTACAACAACAAACAACCAAATACATTAATATAGAAAAGACTAGATTTCTCCATTAATTTCAACACTCCCCCTTAATGGAGAAATTCACCCAAAGTCATATTTTTCCTTCCTTGGCTTAACATAGGCCACTTGATGTGGTTTGTCTTGATCATTGGTGATAGATAATGCTTCACAAAGTGCAAGCTTACTTGAAGCATTACTTCTAGTATCAATCCTCTGAGCGTGAGAATCTTTCCACCCACACATGGTTTTATCTGATTCCATGTGCTCCATTCTCCTTATTATTAAGGATGTATAATATAATTTATTTTGTCCCCTGTAGATTACTTTGGAGCTTTGAGATGGAAAAGCTTGAGATGATGATTGGCTTTGATAAGAATTTTTAGTTACATTGAAGGCACCTTTGTTTCCTTTATGTCTCTGTTGTGTTCTTAGTTCTGTGTTTCCCTCGTCATCATCTAGATCTTGAACAATAGGTTCATGATTCAAGTGTTTATGCCCTTCTTCGTGAACCACTGGTAACTCTTCAATTGCTGAAACTTGTTGAGCAGATTGTGACTTATGATACTTCTTGTCATTAGTAAAACCATATTGTTTGTCGGAAAATTCTTCTGACTCAAAAATACTACCCAAGCCAGAAATGCCTCCAAATGGCCACATGAAAAAGACATCATCGAAAATATCCATGTCAAAGACGCCTAAAAATACATACATATTGATAACACCACATATTTCACTCCAAATTCCTTTCTGAGACTCCACATACACCTCCTGTGCAACAACAATTCTACGCAAATAAAACCGTCTCACAACTCCAACGACTAACCTTCTGTAGTACAACTTCTCGCCTCTTTCACAGCAAAATAGTTGACCTAATTCACCCTGGCAAAAGTAGTTGACGGAACGCTACCATACCATCGCTCGGATCACTTCATGGAAACCTGGGCCAACAACCACACCACAGTTGTCACCTCCACTGCTACACCACTGATAGAGGAAAGGAACTAACACGATCTTGAAGCTAAAGTAATCCGTCACCACCACGCAGACTCACCACGAAACATTGCCTCTGCATACACACAAACAGATCGAACACTGCCACTTCGAATCCTGCTCGATCCACGCATACACACCCTCTAAATGGACCTGCACTGTACTGCCTATGCAATGTACTCGATCCGCCATCGACAACCCTCACGCTGTACCCACAATTCGACCACACAGGCAATCAGGTTCACCAAGACTCGACCTCCCACGCGAAGGCATCGCCACCACGCTTCCACTGCACTCGGATCTCAGCAGTCACAGGTCTCCACGCAAACTCATAGATCCACTTCTCCTCCGCGATGGGCAAACTCACCACCGCCTGATCATCCTATGATCATCCACATATCCACCAACATATACAGCGAAGCGATGGGGGCAATTCCACGATCACAACCCTAATCAGAATCAGAATATGACACAAGCTCCACCTGTAGAAGCTTTCGTTCTCACACACTATGCACCAGGCAGAGGCTTTCGCTCGTGACACCAGGTAGAGGCTTTCGTTCTCGACACCAGAGATCACGCAGTCCACCTTCAAGGAGTCAACCTCACTTAATAAACAACACACATGCCTTTGATCCCATTTTCCAATACAATGTTAAAATCATGAAGGGACAAAATATGAGATAAAATCAAGAGGCTTTCTAGGTGAATCACCTGGAGAATGCCGAGCACTCAGCACACTACATTCATTCAAAGTCTCGTACATATAAAATCATACATTAGTTGGGTGGTTTAAACTACTCCCTAAATAATAGGATCTTAGAACTAAATAAAAGATCTCAATCCTCATGTACAACAACAAACAACCAAATACATTAATATGGAAAAGACTAAATTTCTCCAATTTTAATATTACCAACATACAAAATAGATTTAACCTCAAAAAAACAAAAAAAAACTATTGATTACCTTACTAAAAATTCCCAAAATGAAATTTCAAACCTAAGTGGACTAAATAAATAAATAAATTTAGAAAACAAAAGAGAAAGCAAAATTACCCCAAATAATCTTAAACTTGATTTTTTCAAATTCTCAAATAAATAAATCTATCTTAAAAGGTATAAGATTCTTTATAGTTATAAAACAAAATTAAATTTAATAATGTAACATCAATATTGAAATATATAGGAAGTTGTGAGGATGCGGACAACAGCTTGGTACATGGCCATATTTGACCCATCATTTCTATAGAAAGTCCAATATCATCACCTCTTTGACGAAACAATAAAGTATCCATAAAATAAAACTTAGGTAGGCTCAGCAAATCACAAACCATGTATGGGGCATGACAAATAAACATAGAATCGGAGAAACAGGTACTAACTCATTTTCCACGTCCACGTCAGCATCTTGGAATCCTAAAACCGATGAGAAGAAAAGCTGAACTAACATTATAAAAAAGAAGATGAATAATGGAATGAGCCATCCATGTCTATCCCCACCACAAGTCCAAGTCAGCCTCGTGGAATCCTAACGCCAATCGCACGAAACTTAAACAAACATTATTGAAAAGGCAAATTCCTAATGAAGGATATGCTTATCTAAACACTAATTGACACGTGTCAACTCGTTCAGCGATGGAGTCCGAACAATCAACGTAGCGAGCCAACGAATGAAAGCCACGTGTTTTTCTTGACCCGTAACGAAGAACGACAACTGCAGGATTAGATGCCAGCGAGTCATCGCGCTCATCATCAAGACACGTCATGTACCTGTCTTTAATGAGATTATGAACATAAACCCAAACCTCGGGCAAACTCCGAACCCTTCACATGCCTGCCGTGTTTTTTCCGCATTTAGCTCGTCTTTCGCTGCTATTTGGAATTTCCGAGCTTGTGGCTGACGCGAAGTCTGTGCAATTCAGTTGAGTCACTTCCATTACGCCTTCCATGTCGCAGCCTGCCGTGTTGAAAATACGTTAGGGAATATTAATGGAGGACCGGCCGCGGCGTCGCGAAGTTTTCCTTATGAAATTGTGATCCGTGAAGCAGTTTGTTGAGGCTTCAGTCGTTCCGGCCGCGGCGTCGCGAAGTTTTCCTTATGAAATTGTGATCCGTGAAGCAGTTTGTTGAGGATTCAGTCGTTTGTCCTGGGCGCTGCCGGCCATGGCTATGTACAAGTTAGCGGCATCGGTATCCCGCAGCCTGCTGGACGATATTCACAGATGCAGCCTGAAGAAACAAACCGGTGTTAGTCTGAAGCACATGATGGATTTCGGCTCCTATCCCAATGAAAATAATTTACTGTACTCCGCGCAGTTTTTGCACAAGGAGTTGCCAGTCAGGCTTGCGCATCGCGTCATTGAACTGGAAAATTTACCGCACGGGCTTTCATCGAAGGCCGATGTTTTAAAGGTTTTATGTTTTCTTGATTTGAAATATGCCTCATTGAACTCGAAAATTTACCGCACGGGTTTTCATCGAAGGCCGATGTTATAAAGGTTTTCCATCATATAAAGGTTTTATGTTTTCTTGATTTAGAATATTCTTATACGCTTAAGGTATTATGTCTTCTTGATTTGATAGATTCTTATAATCTTATTATTCTATGTGCAGGCGAAGACTAATTGTTTCATATTTTATGTTAACAGAAATGAAAATTTTCTTTATTTTAAGTAAGAAAATGCTCAATTTCTTCTCGATTTGTTTTCCACTTTTATCGTTCTGTTTTCGTTCACTATTTTTAATATTTTGTTAAAGCTGCAAAATATTGTTCGTTTTTTTTTTTGTTTTTTTGTTTGTTGTTTGTTTTTTTAATTATTATTTATAATCGGTCAATAATTTCCGATTTTTAGAGTTGCCCGAGTATAGCCCCTGATTTATTTATCGATTTTCTTGTAAATGAGCAAATGTTTCCAGTTGACATATTTTTACAATTTTTTTACTATATTCTGCTTCTTTTATTTCTTTGCCTGCCTACCAGGGTTGTCGCCCCAGTCGTTGTTAACTTTAGTTTTTAACATGCGCTGGCCAACTATTATCTAATTATTTATTTTTATAGGCTGATTTTTGCAGGAAAGAAGCACTACACATATCTGTTTCACATTAGCTATCTCTAGAATTTAAAACTGGCAAGGAAAAAGGTCTTCGATTTCTTTAGTTTTCCTTTGAAACTTGCAGATATTTATTTTGTTATTTTTATAGAGATGTTGCCTCTGATTTGATTCGCTTCTTGATTTCCTCTGTCTGGGCTTTAAAGCTTTGCCTGAGCACAGTCCCCCGAAAAATAAGTTTCTGTTGTGAATTTTAGAATTTTAGTATTTTTTACTGTATATTTGGTTTTTAATTTATTTTTCCATCTTTAATATATTTATATTTTCATGGTTGCAAATTCATGTTTCGTTTTATTTTATTTTTTTTTTTAATTTTTCATTTCAAATTATTATATTTTGTCATTTTATTTCTAGACTTTAAATTATTTTATTTTGTCATTCTATTTCTAGACTTTAAAGCTAGACGGAGACTCACTGATTTGTTTAGTTTTCCTTGGAGGCAGCCAATAGTTTATCTTCCTTTTTATTTTATTTGAGAATTGTTAGTTGTTATTATATTTTTGGACTTCAAAGTTTGTTGGAAGACAGTCCTTTCTTAGTCTTACAGAGAATGCATAATTTCTTTTTGATTTATTTTTGGACTTTAAAACCTGTGTAGGGAGAGCCCCTCAATCAGGCTACTATTCGAGAAGATTGATCAGATGATATTTAGAATGGAAAGAGATTTTTTTACAACCTCTGTTTCATTCTTAAGATGATTCAGGACAGTTTCAGTGTTGTTCTGAAAGATAGAATACTGAAATTGCATGTGCTTTGTTGGCATTTTTCCTTTACAACTTGCTTTAACCTTAGAATATATTTCTTTGGTTTTGTAAACTACAGAGAACTGACCCATCATTTACCAAAAGCCAGACGTCAATCATTAATGTACTGATTTAAGGCTTTCCATGAATTATGTTGCGAAGATTAGCTTTCTGTGATCTATAATCATTGAGAGAATCCATAATTTCTTTCTGATTTATTTTTTGTTCCTCTATATATGAACTTTAAATCCTTTATTAGGAAAGCCCGTCAATTAGTTTACTATCTGAGAAGATTGATCAGATGATCTTTAGACTGGAAAGTGATTTGTTACAACCTCTGTTTCATACTTAAGAGGTGAGCGGACAAGCGCAATCTCCCTAGATTCATTGGTTGAATCTAGTAACAAACAAACAAACTAGTAAATCTTTCCCTGAGTTCATTCCTAGTGAATCATAAGTAAGAATGCTGGAATATGAAATCCATACTTTTCAAAACGAAATGGCCTGATGAAGATCCTCGCTATGGTTTGATGCTATACTCCTCAATGCTCAGAATTTGGAGACCTGCAAACATAATAACAACAAAGGATCAAAGGCATATGATAGATAAATGACTCAATAAAACCCATACTAGTGATCAAGGAAACTAGTACCTAATATCATTATCAATGGAAAAATGGAAGTAAACACACAATACATCAGCTCCATTGAACAATATAGTGGGAAAGAAACACTCTTTTGTATTAATCTTGAATAAGAAGGAGCAATACAACCTTAGCCTTGATGATGTAAGCCTCCTCCCAATGGTCTCCAATCCTCCCCTTAGGTGACAAGCTTTCCAGCCCTATTCCAACAACATAAGTTTACATTCAAAAGTCCCCCCTTCACCCTCTAGTCTGTGTTGAATTTATAGGCCAAGAGGAGGAGGTTTGAGATCCTCTTCTCAAGGGATGAGATCCTTAAAAGGAGGGATTAGGGTTCCACAAAGGGAGGGAGTTTTCTCCATAAACAGAGGGATGAGGCCCAAGTATGTAGAGGCTCGAGGCTTTCAGTTGGGAAATATTCCTCCAACAAGGCTTCTAGAAATCACTTTTTATTTTTTACTCTTGTTAAGTGATTTTCTCATTTCATAAGGGAAGACAGTGCGCAAACTTGCGCATGCCACAATGGTCAAATCTGCACTTGCGCAGGTAATGGCTAGGGAAACTGCACAAGTGCTTAAAAATAGGTTTTTGAGCAATGCAATCCAGAATTCTTGTAGTCTTTGGGATTGTTTTACTTCCAACTTTGTAGGGGAATGCTTGGAACATTACATTGGATAGTGAGGGATCCAGATTTGCTGTCATTTGCTTAATGGTGATAAAATAATGTGTAACATTAAGCCCCTCAAAAGATGACCCTTTCCTCAAATAAAGGGGAAACAAGGGGTGCTGGTGCAGCATCCAGCCTCCAAAGGCCCTTCGATGTGCATGAATTCTTCTACAAGTCTCCAAAACAGCAATCAAACTCCCCCAAATTACCCAGAAGTTGGAACTTGGTACACAAGCCCCAAGAAGTAATACTTCATCTGCAAGGTGACTTCAAAACTGCCCAAGTGGACTGAAAGAAAACTTTTCAAAGCCACATCCATTCTCCAATGTGGGCACACAATCCCCCATGTGGCCTCATCATTACCCAAAGGGTTCTCCCAAACCATCATCAAACGCCAAGTAGACTGTCCAACTATCCTTCCAGTGACACAAAACACAAGCAAGATCCACAAATAGGGGACAGCTTGTGGAACAAATGATCCTCTAAGTGGGACATTTTCCAATACTCAAAAGGATTTCTTGCTTACCCAATAGTTCATATGAGCAATGCTCAAATATGCACATGCGAGGTCTCAGAATGGGTATTTTTACCCCCAAAATCTCCAAATAACAATCTCTTCTAATCTTCTGATGCAAGCTACGCTACAGTAATGCGTGATGAAACCCCTCAAACAGAAAAGAGACCTTCAAAATACCTCCGCAATTGAGACCTATACAGGCCGGCTCCAAGGTTCAAATCATCAAATAATACAATTCGGCCTATATAATGGTTTTGGGTAGAGCCTTTAAGTTAGGTCGGCCCTGCACTTTCACACTGTGTCCATATATATATAAGCCACATGCACTTATTAAATCAAACCTTACACTTGTCTCCTGTTCCACCACTTTAACAGTTCTGAATGTGCTGTTTAGGCCGAATTTCCACAGACTGGTCACACTTCAGAATCCATATATGCTCCAAGTCCATGTTAATTCTCCCTGCTTTGTAATCTAAGCCTGAGGCCTATTTCAAACTAATTTCTGGGCATGACAGTTGCTCATTAGGAGGTCTGTTTTGAACATTTTTTCCTTTTTTTTGTAAATGAGTCCTTCATTACTGCTGTCCAACTTGTTTCATTTCAAGGATAGGCTTGCAGTAATTTCCCTCTGATATGTTCACCATTGACCTATGGCACAGACAAAGGCGGAATAGGACCTGAGGCCAAACAAACTCCAATATACCTCAGTTTTAATGAACTTCTTACCCAGGAGACTCATACACACTGATAGCACTTATTACAGACAAGGTTTTCATTATTTATGCTACCAGCCTATCTGAAATTTGAATAAAGGCCAAGATACATCAGCAACATCATTACCAGTCAATGCAGTCCTTACTTCAAATGATGAGGGTAACCTTCTGTGCATATCTATGCTTGTGACTGCTGCAAGTAACCAGGAACCTTTTCACTTCTGTCATCATGCTACAGGATCATGAGAGTGCAGAAAAGCAATTATTATTATTCTGCCATGCTGATCCTAGCCTTGTCATAAACAGACCTTTGTATGACAACTTCCTCTGACTCTCCAAGCTCAATCAACCTTCCATTGATCATTATTTGAAACAAAAATGCCATTGCTACCAGTGTGGATTGATCTCAAGTCAGATCAGCAATATTATTTGACTGAAACCAATGTTTTAAAACAAAATCTGCCCCATTACATTCCCATCTTCTGAATCTGCTGATTTAATAGTTATTGTTAGTTTCACATCACTGTTTCTTTGCTCATTCATGAAAGTGCACACAACATTCAAGCAACTGTTCGCTGTCCAGTGAAGTTAAAAGAATGCTCTTGATCTGAAGTGAAATGAAGGGAAAGAGATACGCATAAAGGATCCAAGCGTCACCCCGATTATCCCATTTTGTGTTAGGAATTTTTTTTTGGGTAACAATTCCATTTGTTAGCACATGTAAGAATGGAAAGTTTTCCAAGAGGAACATACAACAAGTTGAAGATCAAGATAGGACCATGTAGGATCTTAAAGAAAATTTCAGATAAAGAGTGCACTGGAATTGTTAGAGGGAAGTCACTTTCACTTTCTCATCGTCACATTTCACTCTCTCCTCTCTCTCTAAAGGAGTGCGCATTGACTCGTCACGGCATTGACTCATTGACTCGTATAAGACTCGGGAATGACCATTATAAGACTCGTATAAGACTCGTCAAAATACAAAAAAACGTTAAAATATGGTAAAATTTAAGCACAAAAAAAATTAATGACAATTCCAATCCTTATAATTTTTAAAAACCACAATATATGCAATAATTCATAACATCATCTCATATCTATTAAAATACAACATAACATATTCAAATTATGTAAGCAAAACATTTAGATATTGAATAAGAAAAGGACTCATGATTCCATAATTAAAATAAAAAATGTCAGTAAGTTCAAAATTCAAATACATATGTCATAAATGATAAATGATTGTCTCATAAGTTCATAACAATCTTGAGTCTCATCACTCATGGATGACTACGCCTACAATAAGCCCTCGTGGAGCTAGTGCTAACATCGGAAGGTTGAAGCAACTGTGAGGCAGGTGTATTTGGAGTCTCCATTTGAGATGGCAAACTAGAGAGATCCTCAGTCTCTTCATCAAGCCAACTCAAATCAGAGGACTCCTCCTCCACAACCCAATCAAACTCTAAATCAATAGTATCCAATAAAATTGGATCTATATCCTTTGGTTGCACTTGTTTTGTGAGCATTCGAAGGTTGTAGTAGATGAAAACCAACTTCTCCAACCTCTCATGCTCCAAACTGTTTCTCTTTTTGCTGTGGATGTGCTCAAACATTGACCAATTGCGCTCACAAGAAGAAGCACTGTAGGGTTGACTCAGAACTCTGATGGCAAATTGTTGTAATTGTTGTGCCTCAGTGCCACAATCTATCCACCAATGAGCTGTAAAAAATTAACAACCTAAATAACCGGATTCGTCCATATAGCCCGACGAACCGGAATCATGCGTGTCCGGTACGATTCGCCCAAAAATCGAATCCTAAACTCGGATTCTTCGAATCCTAAACGAATCCCGATTTTGGCCAGTGAATCATGATTCCAGGATTCGTATCCCAGAAAAGTGACTGCCGCAGGTTAAAAAAGGCCGCATTTCTTCATTTCATTCACGCTGTTTATCATTTGGGTCTGCATTGTTTGAGCTGTTTGATAGTTCGTGTGATGAATTTGAAAGCGGTCTGTGCATTCAAGTATGTGTTCACTGTGTACCCTTGACTCTTGTTGAACGCTGCATTGAATTGAAGGTTGAATGGTGTAATTGTCTATGCAATGGAGCGTTGAATTTGGTATGACGTCTTATGCTACTTGTTGAATGCTTTTATCTGGTTCGTTGGTCATTCTGGTCATACGTATGGCATTGTGTTAAAACAAAAAGAGTTGAAGTTTTATGTTGCATTGAAAAGGTCAGAGTCCATACATGCATCAAAGTTTCTTTTATGGCATGTGTTGAATAAACTCTTTGTGAAGGCCATGAGGTTCATATGGTTATCCACATTCATAAGTGCATGAGATGGCATAGCATAAGTACCCAATGTTTGAAATTAATGATAAATAAATTTGTATCATTAATTAAAATTTGTGTAATAAATATCTAATAATTAATATATACATACATACATATATATATATATATATATATATTAATAAAATAATATATAACGAATCCTACGTGTCCTGTTCCGAGGGGTCAACGTGTCCGAACCCGATACTACGAATCCCGAATCCTACGAATCCTGAATCCCCGTGTCAGGTGACTTAGTTAACAACAAAGATTATCAGTTTGCAATGCCAAACATATAAAAGAGAACTGGCAAAATTACAAGCTAAGTTCTAACAATTTGCACTTACAAGTCATTTTCTTGTCCTTGAGACGTTGGCTTGAGTTGAATCCAAACATGCCAGATGCTTCCTTGTACATATCTCATTATATGTTGATTTTGTCCTGAATATCTTGATCCGGGAACATCTTCTCAATGCATATCATAACACCTCTCATCACCTCGGGATCTCTTTGAATGCTAGACTCCTCATCATAGAATAAGCTCAGATTGAGACATGCTCCTGCTGCATGCAATGGTGAATGTAGTTGCCTATCCCACCTGGAATCAATAATTTGCCATATAGGGAGATATTTAGATTCGTTTCCTTTATAGAAAGTCTTGATGGCCTCTTTGGCCTTGCCCATGCCCTCGTAAATATATCCCATTGCAGGTTTCGATTCATCCATCAATCTCAAGACTTTCACAAGGGGCTCAATGAAGCTGGCAATCTCAGTGACTTTGTCCCACAAACTATCACCAAAGACAGGTGCTTTCACAGACAATGCTTCTGGTTTTGTGCCATCTTTCCAAAATACCCATTGCTGGCTACAAAACATTCTTCTCAAAGCTTGGTACTCATACAAAAGGCTTTGGAGGGAAATAAATTTTGTAGCAAACCGTGTGACAGCTGGGCGACCAAGCTCATCCTGTGTGAATTCCCTCATAAGGTTCAACACCCAAGCATTATTATAAATATACTTGGTAATTTGCTTGCATTCTTGCACAACATCTTGCACCCACTCCAACTTCCCAATGTCCTCTAGCATCAAGTCTATGCAATGGGCAGGACATGGAGTCCAAAAAATGGTGGGATATTTGGCACAAAGCAACCTTCCAACTACCACATAATTTTTTGCAATGTCCGTGATTACTTGGACAACATTTGTAACCCCAACTTCCTCCACCACATCAGCCAACAATGAAAAAATCAAATGTGCATCTTTTACATTTGCAGATGCATCAATGGATTTTAGGAACATGTTTCCTTTAGGGCAAGCTACAACAAAATTTATTATTGTTCTACCTTTCTGATCTGTCCACCCATCAGACATAATTGTACAACCTGTAAATTTCCACGAGCTTTTAATGCTTTCCAGTTGTTCCTTGACAGACTCAAGCTCCTCATTTAGCTCTTTCCCCCTAAGTGCATTATAAGACGGGGCTTTGTATCCAGGGTTAGCACTTGCAATGACATCCACCATGGGCTGATAAAAATAAGACTTTGCATAGTTGAATGAAAGGTTGTTATGGTACCAAAACCTCCTCACTGCCATATATGCCTCTTTCCTCTTCTTTTCATTAAAACTATCCAAGGTTGGTTGAGATCCTGGAGTTGTACGAGGACTGAAGAAAGAAGAGGTTATACTCCTGTTTGCCACAACACTTGAAGAGGAGTTACCAATACTTGGACTTTGAATCTGTGTTTCACTCTGAGATGAAGATCTACCTATCCCAACAATCTCATCCTTCCTTTTTGCCCTCTTAGAACTTTCTTCTTTAATGGATTCCAAAGCAGCTGCCATTTCAGTAGTGACTTCATCAAGGCAATTTTGACAACATCCCACACCATTCCCAGGAATTTTGGCTAGGTGGTATTTCAACCTGTTTATGCCTGCATGCATTGTGGCATTGCAATAATTGCACTTGACATGGTGGTCATTACTGGCAATGATTCGTTGACCATGTGCCCATGTCGGATCATGAGACTTTCTAGAACCCTTTGGTGGCGTAGTGACAGAATGTGGAAGAAAATTTTTTTTTTTTTTTTTGGTTATGATTTTTTTTTTAATTTGCAATTTTTTTGGCCCTGTGGCTGAGTTTCCCAACCACACAAGGCCGCTGTGTGGTTGACAAACTCAGCCACAGGGCCTGCGGGTTGAGGAGGACTGAGTTTCTCAGCCACACAGCGACCTTGTGTGTCTGAGAAACTCAAACACAGGCCCAAACATAAAAAAAAATGCAAATATACAAAAAAATTTCAAAAAAAAAAAAAAACTAAATTGAATACAAAAAAATTACATGGAAAACATTCAAACAAGGTTCATGAAGCCTACCTAAAGTTGGGCCTGATTCAATGAAGCCTCCTTTAGCCTCCTCCAAGAGCTCCTTCACTATGCAATGGAATCACTCAACACTCATACAAATTAGCCAAACACTCAAATGACAAGTGAATGACAAATGGAAGGGAGAGAAGTGTTTATAAAGCTTTTCTTCCCTCCAATTTCCCTTTCCCTCCACCTCATTTCCAAAAAAGAAAAAATATAAAAATAAAAATTGAACAAACTGTGCCTTTTGAGGCTTGACAGCCTACAGGTTCTATAGGGGTCCAATACGGGTCTTATAGAATACCCGCGGGTCTTATACGGGAGACGGGTTCTATAAGATACCTGTTGAGTCCGGGGCTTAAACGCGAGTTCTATGCGAGTGACTTGGCTCAGTATAAAACCCGCCAAAATCCGCGAGTATTCGCAGGTCTAATACGGGTCATTCTTCACTGCATAAAACCATTAGAAACCATAAAAAATCCTTTCTCTCTTAGCTTACCCCTTCACATCCTTCCATCCTTTGTTGAATCTATCAATTATAGGCTATTTCTTGGTTGTTATATGTTACCACATGTTGAGTTTTGTAGCTTGGAAGGTACTTATAGTCTTGTGTCTTGACTAGAAGGACCTTGATTCGCCTCCTTAGGAGCTTGCATGCGACATACAAAGTGTGCAAGTGAGTTGCACGCATGTGAATGTGTTGTATGTGACATGCATGAGATGTGCATGTAAAACAAACTAAATTTATGACTTGTACTAGAGTTAAAGTAAAGAAAGCTAAAGATAGAAAAGCTAACTAAAGTCACTTATATTCAGTTAACTGGGCGAGCTAATTTTGGCTATCAATCTTATCTTAGGAAAGTTATAAATTGAGCCTAAGTGTTGAGTCTAAGACACAACAACAACACAAGATTGAGAGGGGCTTCTCAATGAGCGTGTGTTGGGTCAAAGAGAGTGCATAGAGGTTGGTGATCAATTTTGTAATTTGTATTTTCTCAGTTGGGTCATTATCCCAGGACGAGAGCCCAAGTAAGTTCTGTGATTAATTTATTAATGAAGAAATGTTGATTGGGCAAAAATCTATTTGTGTGATTCATATTGAGTAATTCTGCTTCCGCCAAATATTTTTGGTTAGGAACTTAGCCGTGTATTCGTTCAGTTAATAATTGTCGGGACCCGATTATCGGGTGCTATGTTCATGGGAAATTCTAACATGGTATCAGAGCTCCAACTTTGAATCGATCTTGGAATTACAGGTGTTGAGTTCATGTCGGAGCCAGGTTGGGTGGGATCATACGAGCTAGAATTTTTTTTAGGGGCCGAGAGGAATTCTCTTTTTTTAGGGGCAATCTTTGAGTAAAAAAGGGGGGATGATTAAAAAAAGGGGAAAAGAGGAAAAAGAAAGGCCCATTTAAAAAAAAATAATAAAAAAGTGTGAAAATTATTGTTGGTCAGTGGGGTTTGAGATGATTACTCGGTTACGTTATGAGGACAGTTTGGATTGGGTAGGAAATTTCAACCCATTGAAGGAGCAGATTGTTATATTATTTGAGCATGAGTTGTGGGACATCACAGAGAAGGTCATCTCATTTCCCTTAAGATCCTACTCAGTTGGCTAGGTTTAATAAGAAGAACGTGAAGGCCAAGAGAATAATCCTGAACTCCATCAGAGACCACCTATTATACGAGTTGTGGGACATCACAGAGAAGGTCATCTAATTTCCCTTAAGATCCTACTCAGTTGGCTAGGTTTAATAAGAAGAACGTGAAGGCCAAGAGAATAATCCTAAACTCCATTAGAGACCATATTATACCTCATGTGATGAGGAAGAAGTATGCCTTTGAGATGTGGACATCTTTAACCAAGTTATACCATAGCAATGTTGCATGTAGCAGGTATGAAGGGGGACGTTTTTTGGAAGTGAAGGATCGAAAGCGTCATTTTCCAAAAATCTAGGAAGTGAAGTGTCTTGGAAGCGTCTACTATATATATATTTATATTTTTTTGCATTTATATTAAAAAAAACATCCAAAATACCAAATTATTTGTAGAAGATATGAAAACATGCATATTTGTACATAAATCAAGATAGATACAACGTCCATTGTACATCAATGATTACTTATTCGAGCATCAACCATCTAGATTCTAGCAATTACAAATATACATCAAATTTTTAAGCATATCATAAAACATAAAACATTAATAAGATAAAATCATAAAACATTCAAATAACTTATCTAGCAAGTGAGCAACTGTCAACATGAGTCATGCCCAAAATTCAATTAATAATGTTTACAGGTGGGCCACTTGGCCACCACCAAGTACACAATCAACTAGGAAGAGTAAGACAGAAAAGTTCAAATTCACAACAAGACTACAAGTATGACAAAAGTAGTAAATTGTGAATATATCTACTAATCTCTCTTCCTTCCACCACAAATAGTATGTGAGCCTCCATATGGTGGTAGTGAAGAAGATGGTGGCTGTGGAAGTTGTGGTAGTGGAACTGATGAAGATTAAGCCCCTGTTGTTGGTGTTGAAACATGGAACTTGGGAACCATGGGACCCGATTGGGGATGGCATCTCAGCTCGATCATCATCGTCCTAGATAAAAGCATCCTCCAATTGCTCTAATCGCAACAATCCATCCTCCAAATTGGCCTCCTCTGGATTTTTGTCCCAAAGCCCCTGTTGTTGGTGTTGAAACATGGAACCTGGGAACCGATTGGGGGTGGCATCTCAGCTCGATCATCATTGTCCTAGATAAAAGCATCCTCCAATTGCTCTAATCGCAACAATCCATCCTCCAAATTGGCCTCCTCTGGATTTTTGTCCCAAAGCTTAAAGTCTTTATTAGTCTTTGCATCAGCACAGGTATGGGACAACAATCGCAAGTTGTAGTGAACATAAACCAAGCTCTCTTCTTGGTTTAATTTTAACCTGTTCCTTTTAACACTGTGGATGAAAGAGTAAGAGCTCTAACACCTCTATGCAGAACAAGTGTTTACCACCTGTGATTGCATTCGCAATGCCAAAGTTTGTAGAAGTGGAGTAGCACCTCCATGCATGTTCCACCACGAGAAATTCTCTTGATCTATAATTGCATGATTGCTCCCAAATGGACTAGTGCCAAGCGTAGAGTTGCTCAATTGTTTCTGTAGCATGGTAGACTCCTCCTCATCAGGGACTAATTTATCCAATGCTTTCATATAACTAGATAGAACCTCTGGATCTAGGTGTGGTTTTTTTCTACTCCCCCCCAGGTGTTGGTGTCGAAATCCATGATGGATGATAGTATTTAGTGTCAGAACATATTCTAAGGCATGCAATGGAATGTTTAGCATTTCCCATCGTTTTTCCACCTTTGCACCAATATAATTGTACAAGGTGATAATATCTCTAGTTATCATAACATCTTTCGGAAGAAATCACATAAGAGAGATTCTCATCGACGCGTTTCGAACCAGCCAGTGTGGTTCATCTTCAGGACAAGATGAGGGATCTGATCTAGGCATTTAGATAAATAGATGTAGAGAGCTGCTAACTAACCATTAGGGATAACAGCTAGTTTGAATCAGGGTAGGAAATAGAAAAGGTTAATGACCAAAAAGGAAGGGAAATAATTAAAACGGTTATTATTATTATATTTTTTGGATAAATTAATGATGTAAAAAGTTATAATTTAGAAAAATAATAACCCTTTATAACTAAATTAATTAATATATATTAAAAATAATTTTAAGAGTCATAAATTGGGTACTATCAATAAATGATATTCTAAAAGGAACTAATATTTTAATCTTATTCAAATAATTATTAATTAATATTTGATAGTCAACCTTATAAAACGATATAATATAATCATATTGAATAGGGAAAAAATAGAAAGGGATTTTACCACAAGGTTAAGGGAAAACTAATTAAAGAGAATAAATTACCATATAAAAAAAAAAAATTAAATTAAATTGAATTGATTTTAATTTATAAAAATGATAAAACACCTTATATAACCTCATTAATGAATATGATATTATATTAAATAACCTCATTAATGAATAAAAATTACAAAAAAAAAAAAAAAAATAAAATAATCTATAAGATTTTTTTCTTTTAAGAAGAAAGCCCAGGAATCCAGTTTCTGCTAATACTCCAACCATCATCTCTATTTAAATTAACAGGTCTCTTTTCGATTTCTAAGGCCTCCCTGAATTTACGATGATGAAATTTGTTGGACACCTAATCCTCAATGGGTTAGTGTGGAAGCCGAATAGACAAAAGGAGTCAAAGAGACCTTGGGATGTGGAACCCAACGGTAAAACCATGTACTATAAATGTATATCACTTGTTAATAAAAAAAGTATTCTCATGTTTTATCCTTCAGATTCTCTTGCTACCATGTGTGTCTTTAACATGGTATCAGAGCAGGTGTATTCCTGCCTTGCATAATTTCTTTGAGCCATTTGTTTTATGGTCTTTATGAGCAGGGCCTATTTTTAGTATTCTTGCCTTTGTAACTCCTTGTATCAGTCTTTCTGCCATATTTTCTCTCTGTGCCCTCTACTCTCCCTGGACTGTGCATAATGTTCCTTTCCGCGCTCTCTGGGCTCTCTGGATAACCTTTGTCTGCCATTGTCTGCACCATTGTATGTCCACTGCCTCTCTGTGCGTCTTCTGCGCATAATCATCGTGGTCCACTACCTCTCTGCGTGCCTACTGCGCAGTCTATCCACTGTTTTCTTGCTGCCTAAATTCAGAAAACATTCCCATACCTGCGTGAAGGAACACTGCTGCGTTGAGAGAGGGACGACTTCAGTGTATTTGCAAATCCTGCAGAACTGGTCGGAATATCGCCTCCATGACCGTGAGAGTAATGCATTTCTCCTATACCAAGGCTTAATGTCTGTGAGCCTGTGCCATCACCATATGTATAGTTCACTGTTCCTCGAATCCTGTGTGTTTTATATTTGGCTTCAAGACTTTCTCCACAACCCAAGGGTTCATCTCAACAAAATGCACCTCTGCACAACCTCTATTGATAGCTTCAATACCAACAGAACCTGTCCCACTATATAAGTCTAGCCATCGTCCTAGATGCAATGATGCTGGGCAACCACCTGAGTTGATGTCAAGGAAAAGGATCGATGCCATATTGTTTCTGAAATTGTTCTCCTCGTTTTCTACTGCGCTCGCTCCTCTCCTTGTATGAAACAGCGCATCGAACTGCTTTGGTGGATTTACCTGTTGCGAACAGGTTAATTTTATTCGAAGTTTGAGGGCTTGGTGGAAGAACTGGTATTCCGAAAGTGAAGTAAAAGAGTGTCGTGTGACCAGGAATAGAAATGTTGGTAGCCGTCGCAGGTATTATATAACGCTGGTATTACATTGTACTTACGCTGCCTTTGTGATTACGCGACTATCATTGTAATGCTGGGATCATTGTATGCGTTGAAGTTGTTGGCATATAAAATGCGTTGAAGCCATTGCCTGTCTTGTGAATATCGTTGAACAATGCGTTTGGATAATTCTGCTGATTGGACACATCGCCGCGTGATGCTCTTTGCCCTGATTCGCATCGCCGTGTTGTGTAATGAAATTATATAACACCGTTCACTGCATCTGGTTGGAATTTTATGTCAAGTGGACTGTCAGTAATTAAATCCACTTAGCGCTCTAAAGCTGGTCTTACCTACAATGAAGTCTTGCTTTTAGTTGTGACTCTGTTTCTATTTCCATATCAATGATGTAATTATATGAGCCCGAGAGGTGAGAGAACCATCACCCACACAAAATGACTACAATGACGAAATCAGGCACGCAATATGGATCCTTGCAGCAAGAGAGGTGGATTATAGCTGGTGTTTTGCAAAAGGGTACACTGAGTTTTGTCATTCGGATTTTCAATTGTTGCATACTTGTTTTGTGTATTCTATCGTCTGTTTTTGGCGTAGTCCATGGTTGTTTGAAGCAGGAGATGCAGTCTCTCTTGGTTTTTAAAGGCGGTTTACATGATCCTGCCGGGCGTTGAAATGTCCATGGAGACCATGCTAGTTGAACATTAAAATTTCTTCAAGAGATGTGCCAGATGGTCCATTGGAATGCTGCATTGAATGATGATGAAAGGAGTGGAATAGTCGATGGTTTCAAGGGATGCATTGAACACTGTGAAGAAGAGGATGTGCTGGTTATATGAAACCCATGAGGCCGTGGTTGCTGGCTGCTGAACTGAAGATCAATAGTTTCATGATTATTTCCTGGTTCCGAGGTTTATGAGATTGTGTACTAGCTCTCCCCTTTATCTATTAAAATAGTTAATGGCTGGTATGCTAGCATCTACAACATCATTGTGTAAATTCTGAACATGTATTTCAGTGAAGAGTGAAGAAGTTTGTGGTTGCTACACTTGTTATTAGTATTATTTATGCTTGCTGGGTCTAAAGTTGATATCAAATTAATATTTTGAAGTTCTTCCACAAGTATTTGTCCCAGCATATTATGTATTTACATGAGCCAACAACAAGGAATGCACCTATAGCATTTGATACACAAACTGTTTGTTAAAATACTACAGTGGACCAAACCATACAAACTCAAGACTCTTTGTGGTTTTCTCTTAGTTATTCCAGTTGGGTTTCTTATATCGGACTATTGTTTTCTTTGAAGAAAGTGGCAAGATCAGAGAATATTGATTTGTACCCTAGTCAAAGTATTTATATATGAGCATTCAAGTCCTGTTCATGACATGGTGCTATAGTTGTTGAAGTTTTGATAGCCATCATTTCTGCTTTGAAAGTGAAGGAGTATTTGAAGGATCCAAGCAAGTTTGTAGTTGTTGCTGGCCCAGTGTGGCATTGTATTTAAAACTCACTATAATTTTTGTCTACATATATATGCATTGATTCCTTGATTCGACTGTTGCATAAGAGTTTGGTGGGCTGTATAAAGGCTGTTATTGTTTTGACAAATGAAAGTAATCTTTTGTGGAGAAAAGTTTAGTCCGCTGTATTGTCAGAACATAGTGCTGGTCATTTTTATGTAATGGATTGTAATTGGTGCTTGCTGGTTGCACACTGATCATTTGCTGCACATTTATAAAGGATATTGCTATGTACTATGAGTGATATTACTTTTCTGCATTGAGTAGTAGTTGTGTTCAGTTTTTTAAGGTGTAATTCTGACATTGAAGAAAAAAAATGGCTAGAATCAATGAAGTATTAGAATTCCTCAAAACTCTGATATTGTCTACTACTCATGATACATTAAAAGTCAGCAAAGTTTCTCTCACAAACATTCAGGTCTGTCTACAAAATGCACAAGAGAAAATTGATTTTTTGCAGCTCGAATCTCAGCTACAGCAAGAAGAATTAAAACAGAGGAATCATTTGTAGAAATTTCTGTTTTCCCACCCCGGTTTTCAGTTTCTCCTTATTTCTCCCATGTAGTTAAATGCCCATTCCCATAACCATACATTTAACAGACTGAAAAAAATAAATATTGCTGAAAACACAAATTCTGGAAATTTTTCAGAATGCTGGAAATTGCAGAATTAAAAATCAGCAATCAAAAATAGCCATTAAAACACATTAAAACACTGATATTTTTGGTCAACTTGACCCTGGAAAAACCCCCTACAATTCTTGGGAAAAACCAGTTTGAGAGCTCTTCTTTATTTCTGAAAATTGCCTTTTTATAGTGAGAATTATTCAGCAAAAATCAGCAAGCAAATTTACAACTTATCTCCTTTCCCGTGCCTCACAGCGATCTGGAAATTACAGCAAACAGGACAGCAATAAATGCTGTACGGCCTCCGTTTTGTGTGCAGAAAAATCAGCAAACTGATCCTCGATTTTTGTGCAAAAATCTGCCTTTCACTATGTGTTGAATCAGCTGTACAAATCTGCTCAACTGCTGCCTTGGAATGTGTGCCAAGCTGCTGTCTCCTTCTCCTCCCTGCTCAGAAATCTCTCTTGCTCTCCTTCTCCCAATCTGCTCATGAAAGAATGAATGACCTTTTTCTCCTTTTCCTCCTTTAATATAACTCCAAGTGACTTTTGGGTGATCCAAGTGACTTTTGGGTGATCTCTAAATCCAATGGCTGAAATAGATTTAGATCAATGGCTGAGATTAAATGCTCATTTAAATCTCACTTTCTATTTTTTAATTCACCCCACTTTAATAAAGACCCACTTAGTCATTTATTTCCAAAGTCACTTTTCCTTTCTAATTTTTCATTGACTTTATAAAAGTCACTTTAAAATTAGACTTAGTAACTTTATCACTTAAAGTCACTTTTAAATTAGATTTAACTTTATAAAATTATAAAGTTACTTTAGGAGAAAAATTAAATTCTTTTGGACACTTTTCCCTAGGCCAAAGATCAAAGCCTTAGGGAACCACCTGTCCTCCGGTACCAAATTTCAACACTCCCTCTTACCGAGGAAGGTGTTCCTCACCACACCCATCTTGTCTCTGAAGTAGACATGCTTGCCCCGTGGTAAGGCTTTGGTAAGAATATCTGCAACCTGCTCATCAGTGGAAATATACTCAAGCTTCACAGCTCCCTTCTGAACATAGTCTCTGATGAAATGATATCTGATCCCGATATGCTTTGACCTGTCATGAAATACTGGATTCTCCGTGAGTTTAATGCAACTCTGATTATCACAGTAAATCACTGAAGGTCTCAACGACTGACCAAATAAGCCAAACAACATCTTGCGAAGCCAGATAGCCTCACAACTAGCTAGACTGGCTGCCATATACTCTGCTTCCGCTGAACTCAGTGCTACTGACTGCTGCTTCCAGCTGAACCATGACACTACTGCTGAACCCAACCCAAAACAGCACCCTGAAGTGCTCTTCCTATCAGAAGCACAACCTGCCCAATCAGAATCAGTGTATCCTGCCAATCTCACTCCATCTCCCTACCTGTAGTCCAGACCATAATCCACTGTCCCCTGCAAGTACCGCAAAATGTGTTTTGCAGCCACCCAGTGAACCTTCCTAGGCTCACACATAAACTGACTCATCGTGTTGACTGCAAAACAGATATCTGGTCTAGTGTTGACCAAATACATCAAGGAACCAATCAGCTGCCTGTACAATGTGGGATCCACCAACTCGGAATCCGAAGCATGAAGCTTCTTCCAGTTGGTGATCATCGGTGTCGACATGGGTCTACAATCCTCCATGTGGAATCTGCTAAGGATGTCCACAATATACTTCCCCTGCCCCAGGAAGAAATGCCCCTCCTCCTGCCACACCTCCAAACCCAAAAAGTAATGCATCAAACCGATGTCCTTCATCTCAAACTCCGCCGCAAGATCTCTCTTGCAGTGCTCTATGAGTCTCTCTGCACCTGTAATGATCAAGTCATCCACATACAGCACCAGAATGAGAGGCTCTTCACCAATCACAATAAAGTAAAGGTTCGGATCTGTCTCACTCTTTGTGAAACCCATCCCCTGCAAATATGTATCTATCCTGGAGTACCAAGCTCTGGGAGCTTGCTTCAGGCCATAAAGGGCCTTCTTCAGTCTGCACACATGGGACTCCTTCCCATGCACCTCAAAGCCCTGTGGTTGCTCAATGTACACCTCCTCCTGTATGAAGCCATTGAGAAATGCGGTCTTCACATCCATCTGGTGGATCTTCCAACCCATCTCTGTTGCTATCGATATAATCGAGCGGATCGAAGTATATCGAGCCACGGGAGCGAAGGTCTCCTCATAATCAACTCCCTCTACCTGGGAGAACCCTCTAGCCACAAACCTCGCTTTGAATTTCTCAATGTTGCCATCTGCAGCATGCTTTACCTTGTAAAGCCATCTGGAAGTAACCACGGATTTGCCCTCAGGCCTTGGCACCACCTCCCAAACATCATTCCTCATGATAGAAGAATACTCCTCCTGCATGGCCTCTCTCCAGACCTGCTGGCTAGCTGCCTCCTCATAGCTAGAAGGCTCAGAGTCAAGGATGTTGGTAACCATCGCCATATAGCTACAAAACCTCTCAGGTGGTCTACTCTCTCTGACCGGCCTCTTCGGCTCAGCAACAGATGTGGCATCTCTCAAGGTGTCTTGAAGCCACTTGGGCTTCCTCTTCCCTGAGCGCACTTCTCCCACCGGCGAATGAAACTCCTCCTCATCATCATCAGTAGCCTGAACTCCTGACTGTCTGTCTGCTGTCCTCCTGCCTGCACCTGAACCTGTAGAAGCTGAGGTACCGTGTGAACTGTCCATCAGTGGACTCCCTAGTGAACTGCTCTGCATGCTGCCCGGAGCACCACCCCTCTGGCTCGATGAGCCACTGCTCACTGACGGACCTGACATCCTCATAGATGTACCTCCTGATCCCTGCCCACTGGATCCCTGCGACTGACTCAACTGCTGCTGAGGGTCTGGCTGATCCAGATACTCTAACTCCCATGACCTCCTAAAGGCCCTGTCCTCCTCGAACTTCACATCCCGTCTGACAACAACTCTCCTCTGTGCAGGAATGTAAATCCGAAAGGCCTTTGAGGTCTCACTGTAGCCCACAAAGATACCCTTCTCTGCGGTGGGCTCTAGTTTGGTCCTCTTCTCCTTGGGTATATAGGAGTATGTAATGCATCCAAAGATATGAAGATGACCAATATCAGGCTTCTTCCCAGAGAAAGCCTCCTCCGGAGTCATGTGCCCCAAGGCACGATGCGGACTCCTGTTCTGCAAGTAAACAGCTGTGTTGCAGGCCTCTGCCCACAAGAACAATGGCAACCCCTGATCATGTATCATGGCTTTGGCAGCCTCTATGATGGATCTGTTCTTCCTCTCCGCAACCTCGTTCTGCTGGGGGTTGTAAGGAACAGTGAACTCCCTCCTAATGCCTGCCTCCGCACAATAGTCAACAAACTCTCCAAGGGTGTACTCTCCTCCATTGTCCGACCTCAGGGACTTGATCTTCCGACCTGTCTGTGTCTCCACAAGAGCTCTGAACTCCTGAAACCGCTTGAAGACCTCACTCTTGGTCTTCAAGAAATAAATCCAGGTCCTCTTGGAGTGATCATCAATGAATAAAACGTAGTACTCATATCCACTCAAGGAAACATGAGACATCCGACCGCTCACATCGGAATGAATCAAATCAAGTATCCCCGTCGCTCTGCTGTCACTGCTGGGAAAAGGGGATTTGGCAAACTTGCCCATCGCACAACCTCTGCAAGTATCAAAGTGATCAGTACTGAAATCTGGCACACCTGTAGTGATCTCCCGCAATGTCCTCAAGGCTCCATGATACATATGTCCCATCCTGCGGTGCCAAATCTCACACAGCTCAGAACTGTTAGCTCTGCTGTCGGTACTACTGCTCAATGCCAAAAGGGGCTGAAATGCAAACTTGTACACCTTTGCATGGCGTACACCTATCACTCTAGCTGAATCAGCTGGAGTGCCCCTGGGATACATCAACACCTGTCCTCCCCTGAACAGTACCTCATATCCTCTGTCCTCCAAAGCTGAGATGGATATGAGGTTCTTCCTCATCCCTGGCACATAAAGAACCTCTGACACCTTCAAGGGAGGTTTGGACTCCCTCTGAAATGTCACTGTCCCCACCCCGACTGCTCTAACAACTCTGTCATCACCGAGTACTACCTCGATATCAGTGCCACTCTCTGAAAGCTCTGAGAAGTACTCACGGACTCCTGTCATATGACGTGAAGCCCCACTGTCCACATACCAGATACCTGAAGATGCTCCGCTAATCGAGGGAAAAGCATGCTCCCTCTGAACCTGTGTGGCAGGTGATCCTGCACTAGAGGACTCACACGTAGTGAACGCAAACTCTCGGTCAAAACGACCAGCAAAGTCCTCAATCTCTGCTGAAGCTGCCACGTCCTGGTTCTTCCCCTTCTTCTTCTTCTTCTCCGGACACACAACTGCATAGTGTCCCATCTTTTGACAATTCCAACACTTCACCTTGGAATAGTCCTTCTGTGTGTTCCCCTGTTTACCTTTACCTTTGCCTTTGCCCCCACCACTGCTTGTGGAAGCCTGCTTCTTCCCTTTGCCTTTCTTGCCTCCTGCCACCAGTGCTACATCCTCATCCTGCTCAACTGGCTTGGCTGCCCCAAGCTGACCTTTCCTGATCTCTGTCTGAATGCAATCATCCCAAAACCTCTCCCATGTGGGAAGGGTCTCACGTGCACAAACCCCATCAGCAAAGTTCAACCATGAACGGGGGAGGCCATTCACTGCAATCCGCACCAACTCAGTGGGTGGAATGGCCTCTCCAATCGCTGCCAACTCATCTCTCACATTAGTAATCTTTGTGAGATATCCAGCTGCACTATCATTCCCCATCTTAATGTTCTTCAGCTTCTCCTTCAGGACCATCTTCCGGTTCTCATTGGTACTCTGGTAGAGATTGGACAATGCTGTCCACATCTCATGGGCATTGCTCTTTCCTCTCACATGAGGAATGCAATGGTCTTTGATTCCGTCTAGAATCAGCCTCTTACCCTTATTGTTCTTCTTTTTATACTCAGCCAATTGAGTAACGTCAGTGGGCACAACAACAGGGTTCTGTGCGGTATGCACCATGATATCCCAGACTTCTGCCTCTTCAAAGATACTCTGCATTCTCTCCTTCCAAACGCTGTAATTTATATGACCATCCAGCCTATCCTCCACCCTCAATCCCAATGACATCCTGCTGTCCTAAAACTGAAAAATAGCACTGCTGTAGTAAAGATAAAACTGCTGTTTATGAAAAAATCAGTTTGCTGGAATTTTCTGAGTGAAAAATCAGCAACTGTAATTTTTCCTTTTGTTGTCCCAAACTGCCCTTCAGCACTCAAGCTCTGATACCATGTAGAAATTTCTGTTTTCCCACCCCGGTTTTCAGTTTCTCCTTATTTCTCCCATGTAGTTAAATGCCCATTCCCATAACCATACATTTAACAGACTGAAAAAAAATAAATATTGCTGAAAACACAAATTCTGGAAATTTTTCAGAATGCTGGAAATTGCAGAATTAAAAATCAGCAATCAAAAACAGCCATTAAAACACATTAAAACACTGATATTTTTGGTCAACTTGACCCTGGAAAAACCCCCTACAACTCTTGGGGAAAACCAGTTTGAGAGCTCTTCTTTATTTCTGAAAATTGCCTTTTTACAGTGAGAATTATTCAGCAAAAATCAGCAAGCAAATTTACAACTTATCTCCTTTCCCGTGCCTCACAGCAATCTGGAAATTACAGCAAACAGGACAGCAATAAATGCTGTACGACCTCCGTTTTGTGTGCAGAAAAATCAGTAAACTGATCATCGATTTTTGTGCAAAAATCTGCCTTTCACTATGTGTTGAATCAGCTGTACAAATCTGCTCAACTGCTGCCTTGGAATGTGTGCCAAGCTGCTGTCTCCTTCTCCTCCCTGCTCAGAAATCTCTCTTGCTCTCCTTCTCCCAGTCTGCTCATGAAAGAATGAATGACCTTTTCCTCCTTTTCCTCCTTTAATATAACTCCAAGTGACTTTTGGGTGATCCAAGTGACTTTTGGGTGATCTCTAAATCCAATGGCTGAAATAGATTTAGATCAATGGCTGAGATTAAATGCTCATTTAAATCTCACTTTCTATTTTTTAATTCACCCCACTTTAATAAAGACCCACTTAGTCATTTATTTCCAAAGTCACTTTTCCTTTCTAATTTTTCATTGACTTTATAAAAGTCACTTTAAAATTAGACTTAGTAACTTTATCACTTAAAGTCACTTTTAAATTAGATTTAACTTTATAAAATTATAAAGTTACTTTAGGAGAAAAATTAAATTCTTTTGGACACTTTTCCCTAGGCCAAAGATCAAAGCCTTAGGGAACCACCTGTCCTCCGGTACCAAATTTCAACATCATTCTGAATCTGTTTCTGTTCAGAAGATTGAAATAGACTCCCATAAAGCAGCAGTTGTACATGCAGATGCAAAAACTCAGTTTGCACTTCCCAAGCCCATCATCAGACCTTGGGAACAACTTGTCCACAACAAGCACAAAACTGGTCTTGGATATGACAAGGACGTGTCCTTTCATATTCCAAACTACTCAAAGCCCATTCAGTTTCAGAGTGCTGGATTCATTCATGACAGTTCACCTCCAGTTGTTCCAGACTCTGCCCCTCTTCCACAACAACAACAACAACAACGGATTGTGAAATGTCAACACTGTGACCGAGTTGGTCATTTGAAAGATCACTGTTTTGATCTTCATCCATGTAAGCACTGTCATAAAACCACCCATTCTTCACACAGATGCTTCAGAAACAAACGTCCTGCAAGAACAAAGATTCATCTTGGATGGATCGCTTCTTGGCAATGGGCATCAACAACCAAGAAGATATTCCAATCACATGTCAGAACTTGTTCCAGAGTATTGAACAATCTTGTAGTTGCTTTTTTCTCCATCATCTCACCTTGTATTTGATAGGGGGGAAATGATGGTCATCTACAAGCTTCAAAGCCACATCAAGCAAGCCTGAGCCACAACTTGCCACATCAGTTTCAGAGTTGTAGCCAGAAACAAAGATGCCCCTGAGCATGCCTTCAGTTGATAATGCCTCTTCAAAGAATCTGGGACACTTCCTCTAGCAGAAGACTTTAGCTTCTTGCCAGTTTCGGAAGTATTCTAGGAACGAAATTGGGGACACTTCCTCTAGCAGAAGACTTTAGCTTCTTGCCAGTTTTGGAAGAGTTCCAGGAATTGCATTAAGCATTCTAGAGTTGTTGGTCATCCTTAAACCATCACAGGTTGAGACTTCCCTTTTCAGGTTGAAGTTCTCCCTTTTATGCGGGGTGAGACCTCCCTTTCATGGTTGAAGGTTTCCCTCTTCAAAACAATAGGAGCACTTCCTCTAGCAGAAGACTTCAGCTTCTTGCAGTTTGGGAAGAGTTCCGGGAACTGCACTAAGCGTTCCAGTGTTGGTGGTCATCCTTAAACCACCACCCTTTATACCAACATTTCAGAGAGCACATTCAGCGTAGTGCTGCCATGCACTTTTTGCACATTTTGTATTACAGCTCTCTTCTTGGACTCATACATAACCCTTCGAATTAAGGGGGGGAATGTTGGACACCTAATCCTCAATGGGTTAGTGTGGAAGCCGAATAGACAAAAGGAGTCCAAGAGACCTTGGGATGTGGAACCCAACGGTCAAACCATGTACTATAAATGTATATCACTTGTTAATAAAAAAAGTATTCTCATGTTTTATCCTTTAGATTCTCTTGCTACCATGTGTGTCTTTAACAAAATTGGTCAATCCTGGCAATAGCCTTAGCTTCTTCGATGCAGATGTGATGATTTTTTTTTTCTGCATGCTCTGCCAAAGCAGAGGAGCGAGCTCTTCGGTGCCTAAGGTCAGTAGCATGTTCAGAAATCCTTTGGTTAATGGATCGGTCGGTCTCACCAATATAAGGAGTTCCACAAGAACATGGAATAATGTAAACATCCTTTCCATCCTTGGGATTAATCGGGTCTTTAACAGAACGAAGAGAACTTCGGATAGTGTTAAGGGGTCTAAAGGAAGAATGAATCTTATGCTTCCTTAAGATCCTTGCGATTCTATCTGTGGTCCCTTGAATAAAAGGCAAACGAATACCAGAAGACCAATCCTTGGGGTCAATTTTATTCTTAGGGCCTTTTTCAACATTTTGAAAAGCCTTAAGACCTTGAGACCTACTATAACCATTCTTATTAAAAACTTTTAGGAGGTGGGATTTCTCATCTTCAAGGTGATTTTCATCGGAAAACATCGCCCAAGTGGCTAAGGTGTTGAGAACGCCTAGCTTTTGAGTAGAAAAATGATGGGAACTAGCATGGAGATATTGCTTTGTGTGAGTTTTCTTCCAAAAAACCCGATGCGAAAAAGAGCCATCATCCTTCTTAGAGATAAGAACATCAAGAAAAGGCAGGCTATTATCAACTTCGAATTCCATGGTGAAATTTATATGGTCAGATTGACTATTAAGATGATGGAAAAACAACTCCAACTTCTCTTTACCATGAGACCAAACGACACAAGTGTCATCCACAAACCTTTTCCAAAGTTTGGGTTGGTAAAGGGCCGAAGACAGGGCTTTGGATTCAAAATTCTCCATGAAGAGATTGGCCACAACGGGGGATAGGGGAGAACCCATAGCCACTCCGCAGGTCTGCTCGAAGAATTCACCCTCAAAACTAAAGAAAGTAGAGGTGAGACAAATCTTAACTAAAAAGGCAGTATCGGGATCAGTGATGCAATAGATAACATCAATGGCCTCATTAATGGGAATATTAGTGAATAAGGAGACCACATCGAAACTCACTAGCTGATCCTCAGGGTCAAATCTAAAATCCTTTAACTCGTTAACGAACAAAGTTGAATCTTTAACAAAAGATTATGTCCGTCCAACGAGGGGTTCGAGCTTATTAGCAAGAAATTTAGCTAAAAGATAGGTGGGCCCACCAATAGTATTGACGATGGGGCGAAGAGGGACCCCTTCTTTATGGATCTTGGGGAGACCATAGATCCTGGGGGTAAGAGGGTTGCCTTCAATAAGCTTCTTGCTAAGGGAGCTAACAGAACTACTCGATTTTATGGCTAGAGCAACAACCTTAGAAATCTTTTTTAGGGGGTTCTTCGCAAGCTTTCTGTAGCTTCCGCTATTACAAAGGTGATCTAACATCTTCTTCTGGTAATCCTCCTTGTTAAGAATGACAGCTGCACCCCCTTTGTCATCTTTTAGAACAACGATGTCAAAGCTGACAAAGGGGGTGCAGCTGTCATTCTTAACGAGGATTACCGTAAGAAGATGTTAGATCACCTTTGTAATAGCGGAAACTACAAAAAGCTTGCGAAGAACCTCCTAAAAAAGATTTCTAAGGCTGTTGCTCTAGCCATAAAATCGAGTAGTTCTGTTAGCTCCCTTAGCAAGAAGCTTATTGAAGGCAACCCTCTTACCCCCAGGATCTATGGTCTCCCCAAGATCCATAAAGAAGGGATCCCTCTTCGCCCCATTGTCAATACTATTGGTGGGCCCACCTATCTTTTAGCGAAATTTCTTGCTAATAAGCTCAAACCCCTCGTTGGATGGACATAATCTTTTGTTAAAGATTCAGCTTCGTTCGTGAATGAGTTAAAGGATTTTAGATTTGACCTCGAGGATCAACTAGTGAGTTTCGATGTGGTCTCCTTATTCCCTAATATTCCCATTAATGAGGCCATTGATGTTATCTATCGCATCACTGATCCCGATACTGCCTTTTTAGTTAAGATTTGTCTCACCTCTACTTTCTTTAGTTTCGAAGGTGAATTCTTCGAGCAGACCTGCGGAGTGACTATGGGTTCTCCCCTATCCCCCGTCGTGGTCAATCTCTTCATGGAGCATTTTGAATCCAAAGCCCTGTCTTCGGCCCTTCACCAACCCAAACTTTGGAAAAGGTTTGTGGATGACACTTGTGTCGTTTGGTCTCATGGTAAAGAGAAGTTGGAGCTGTGTTTCCATCATCTTAATAGTCAATCTGACCATATAAAGTTCACCATGGAATTCGAAGTTGATAATAGCCTGCCTTTTCTTGATGTTCTTATCTCTAAGAAGGATGATGGTTCTTTTTCCCATCAGGTTTTTCGGAAGAAAACTCACACAGAGCAATATCTCCATGCTAGTTCCCATCATTTTTCTGCTCAAAAGCTAGGCGTTCTCAACACCTTAGCCACTCGGGCAATGCGAGTTTCCGATGAAAATCACCTTGAAGATGAGAAATCCCACCTCCTAAAAGTTTTTAATAAGAATGGTTATAGTAGGTCTCAAGGTCTTAAGGCTTTTCAAAATGCTGAAAAAGGCCCTAAGAATAAAATTGACCCCAAGGATTGGTCTTCTGGTGTTCGTTTGCCTTTTATTCAAGGGACCACATATAGAATCGCGAGGATCTTAAGGAAGCATAAGATTCATTCTTCCTTTAGACCCCTTAACACTATCCGAAGTTCTCTTCATTCTATTAAAGACCCGATTAATCCCAGGGATGGAAAGGGTGTTTACATTATTCCCTGTTCTTGTGGAACTCCTTATATTGGTGAGACCGGCCGATCCATTAACCAAAGGATTTCTGAACATGCTGCCGACCTTAGGCACCGAAGAGCTCGCTCCTCTGCTTTGGCAGAGCATGCAGAAAAAACAAATCATCACATCTGCATCGAAGAAGCTAAGGTTATTGCGAGGATTGACCAATTTCATCATCGTAAATTCAGGGAGGCCTTAGAAATCGAAAAGAGACCTGTTAATTTAAATAGAGATGATGGCTCGAGTATAAACAGAAATTGGATTCCTGCGCTTTCTTCCTAATTTTTTTTTTCTTACAGATTATATATATATATATATATATATATCTATATATTCTTTTTTATTTATTAATGAGGTTATTTAATATAATATCATATTCATTAATGAGGTTATTTAATATAATATCATATTCATTAATGAGGTTATATAACGTGTTTTATCATTTTTATATATTAAAATCAATTTAATTTAATTTTTTTTTATATGGTAATTTATTCTCTTTAATTAGTTTTCCCTTAACCTTGTGGTAAAATCCCTTTCTATTTTTTCCCTATTCAATATGATTATATTATATAGTTTTATAAGGTTGACTATCGAATATTAATTAATAATTATTTGAATAAGATTAAAATATTAATTCCTTTTAGAATATCATTTATTGATAGTACCCAATTTATGACTCTTAAAATTATTTTTAATATATATTAATTAATTTAGTTATAAAGGGTTATAATTTTTCTAAATTATAACTTTTTACATCATTAATTTATCCAAAAAATAATAATAATAACCGTTTTAATTATTTCCCTTCCTTTTTGGTCATTAACCTTTTCTATTTCCTACCCTGAGTCAAACTAGCTGTTATCCCTAACGGCTAGTTAGCAGCTCTCTACATCTATTTATCTAAATGCCTAGATCAGATTCCTCATCTTGTCCTGAAGATGAACCACACTGGCTGGTTCGAAACGCGTCGACGAGAATCTCTTATGTGATTTCTTCCGAAAGATGTTATGATAATTATTATGGATCACAGAAGTCTAAGTTCAAACATATCTCTAGTCTCAACAATGTCTTTAATCTACTCCAACATATTATCCATCTATTCATACACCTCCCCAATTATTGGCCGATTTGAATATGCAAACTTGATCGTGTAATAAATTGGTTTGGTGATTTGCAAAATATATTTAATCTGTGACCAAAAGTAACTGCCAAGAAAAGTGTCCTTGACTACATTAGCACCATTCTATCAGTGTTAATGTCATCCCATGATTTAGAGGTCACCATATTAGTTAAAGCTTGTCTTATCTTCACTAGTTGCCTAAGGGTGAGGTAATAACTTGCAAATCTTGTTTTTGAAAGTTTAAGCAACTGCAACTTGGAGTAAGTGCCATAAAAGTAGTTTACCCTCATATGCCTTGTGATAAATTTAATGAGTCGTTTCCCTTGTAAAAGCTCATTAATCCATCCACATTATTTATGTTTCACAATATCATGCATCGAAAGGTTCAATGTGTGCACTAAGCACCTAGACCAAAAGATGTGTGGATGAGTACGCTCAATAATTTTTCCCACTGACTTACAATTTGCTGCATTATCAGTGATCACTTGAACCACATTATTAGGACCAACATGTTTGATTAATTTCAATAGGAGATCTGCAATGTTTTGGGAAGTTGCACTGATGGAGGAGGAGTCATGACTTGCAAGAAACACTGCACCACTAGTAGAAACACCTAAAACATTTATCAAATGTTGGTTTCTAAGATTTGTCCAACCATCTGATATAATGGATACCCCACAAATCACCCACTCATTTGTAAAACGTGTCAAAGCTCTTTGAACCTTTGCTTTTTCTCTTTCTAATAACACACTTCTAGCTTTTTCATAGTTGGGGCTCTTGTATCCTTTTGGGGCTTCATTGATGCCCTTAACCATATCATGCCAATAGGGAGAGCGAAGCACATTGAATGGAACATCGCAAGCACAATAAAACCGGTCAATCTTTTCATCCACATCATCCCTCACAACAACATTCAAGAAATCTGCTATTGTTCTTCTAGTTTCAGAGGTTGCAAAAGTACCTTGAGGAAATGAGCTACCAAATCTAGAGGTTGCACTTGATTCATAATGAGTTTTTTGTTTCTTGTTTTTTTGTTGTGGAACCTCCTCTATTTGGACATATTTTTTGTTTTGTTCCATTGAAACCTTAGGGAAAATTGCTATCCCCATGGGATCCTTTTTCTCATCACCCGTTCATCACCCCACAAAGATGCCTCGTGACATGGGTATATGAACCACTATATGGTTTTCCTCCATGACAACCATAAGGGCACACAAACTTGTAGCTTCCAACACCTTTTCCCCCCTCATGTTTGGTTATATAATTCCACAAAGGGTCTCAATGCTTTCCCTTCTTGCATTTCAGTGTCCTTTTCATCCCCTTCCTCCTCATCATACATTGGATCACTTATATGGGGACCACTATCTTGTTATTCCTCATCCCTTCTATTCCTACTCCCCAACACCATCATGAAAACCAAAAGTGGAATGATACATATAAGCCAAAAGAACACCATTTTGGAATATGAATATAGATGGACAACCTGAAATGAAATGAGTAAGAATAAAAGAATGGGAAAGAGTAGGAGAGGGAGGAGGAAAAATACAAACAACAATGACAAAAAAAATGAGGGAGTTTGGGGTTTTCACTTACCTCTTTAGCTCTTGTAGATGGTAGCCCTTCTTTACTCCTCCAAGCTCTCTTCAAGCCTCTCTTCTCCTCTCCTCTCTAAGATCTCTTCTCCAACATCTCCAAAGATGCAAGAATGAGGAAAAGAGAGAGGGAAATGCCTTTTAATCCCATCTATCCTTCCCCTAACTCACCATAAACTCACCCCCAACTCAAGTTAAAGCACCAAAAAAAGAAAAAAAGAAAAAAGAAAAAGGGATGAGCCTTCGCAAAATTGCCCATTGGCCCTTGGATTTGCTCGGGATCCATGCCCAATCCTCCATGGATTCAAGGTCGATTCTTGTTTAGATCTGTGGATCGGAAATACGAAATCGTGGATTGGGCTCATGCAGTTCCAGATTTTTAAGAATTAGATCCGTGGTTCTGTCAGAGGATTTCCCAAGGATTCGTACAGGACACGGTTCCGACCTTGGATCCTTGGGGGCAAAAGGATCGTGCAACATTGTACCAGAGTACAAACCAAAACAAAAAGATGGCGTTGAAGGAGACACTAAGAAACGTGAAGATGTCTGAAACTAACATAGTTGCATCATACCTAACCAGCATCACTCATATTAGAGATGACTTGGTAGCAGCGGGGGAAACTATTGATGGTGAAGAGTTGGTCAGATCAGCCTTGAGTGGCTTTCCTCTGAAATGGGATGTCTTTGTTGATGGGATCGTCACATGGGAAAATCTACCCAATTGGGATAGATTGTGGGATGATTTTGTACAAGAAGAGACAAGGAGACATTTCAAAACTGTAGGGCAACATGATGGTAAGGATGATGAGGAGAATTTTTCTCTTGCTGTAAGGGAAAAGGTAAAGTAAAGGGAAGTGGAGGATCTGCTTCCATGAAGGACATGAGCAAAGTGAAGTGCTTTGCGTGTCACAAAATTGGTCACTATGTGAGCTAGTATCCATACAAGAAGAATAAGGAGGATTAGGTGGCTGCATCAACATCAACTGAGTTTGATGACTTTACAGAGAAGTCTGAGAAGAAATTTTCTCTAGTTTCTTGTGTTTCTGATAGTAATACTATTATGTATGAGGACAATGGGTTATGGCTAGTGGACAATAGAGTGTCTAGTCACATGACGAGGATGAGGTCAATGTTCTGTAGTATTTCAGAGACAGGTTTAGACTGCAATGTGTTTAGTGGGGCTAGTACCATGCATGTAGTGAAGGGGGTTGGATGTGTCAGATTCCAGCTAGAGTTAGGAGGATTTCTGGAGGTGACAGGGATGTTATTTGTTCCAGGGTTGATGGTACACGTGCTCTCAGTATCAGCCTTGGAGGATGTTGGATATAGAGTTTTGTTACAAGATGAACATATGCTTCTATATTTAGAGGGGGCGACCTTGGATGTAGCTGTAGTGCTTGGCATCAGACAAATGCAGTCATACAAGTTGCTAGTACAACTTGTGGGTATATCCGAGGGGATACAAGATCAATGTCAATTGCTGAGAGGGAGCAAGTGGTGAGGAAGAGTGTTTCTTCAAGTACTGCCAAGAGCCTCAGTAGGTATGATATGACATTGTTAGAAGCTCAGGAGCAGGATCCTAGGAGCATGGTTGGAAGGAATAAGTCTTTAGATTAGGTTCCGAAGCAGGTAGCAGGGAAGTCTTATAGTTCAGAGGGAGCAACTACAATAACGGATAACGTGGTGGTGTCAGAGACAAATCCAGGTGGAGGAGGTTCTCTTAGAAGTACCTCTTTCGCTAAGAGGGAGTGTTGAATTTTGTAGCTTGGAAGGTACTTCTAGTCTTGTGTCTTGACTAGGACCTTGATTTGCCTCCTTAAGAGCTTGCATGCGATATGCAGAGTGTGCAAGCGAGTTGCATGCATGCGAATGTGTTGAATGTGACATGCATGAAATGTGCATGTAAAGCAAGCTAATTTTATGACTTGTACTTGAGTTAAAGTAAAGAAAGCTAAAGATAGGAAAGTTGACTAAAGTAAAGTTACTTATCTTCAGTTAACTTGACAAGCTAATTTTGGCCATCAATCTTAGCTTAGGAAAGCTATAAATTGAGCCCAAGTGTTGAGGCTAAGACACAACAACAACACAAGATTGAGAGAGGCTTCTTAGTGTTAGTTTCTGTAGCATTGGATGTGTTCTACCCACGAAATTTGGTGGAGAGGCTAAAATAGATGAATTCTCCAAAACCCAGAAATCGTTTTTGGAAATTCTACTTAGAAGTGTCTCAATTAGATTATTAGCCGTTTTTTAAATATTTCCTAAGTTTAAACTTAGAGAATATGGTTAATTAATCAGTATTAATTGAGATAAGGTGAGAATCATTTAAAAACTCACACGGATCGACTTCAAGATGATCCTAGCCATTGATTAAGATTTAATCTTGGCCGTTGGTGCTCCAACAATGGATTATAAGAGGAAGTAGATGGGCACTTGGAGAACACACTTGAGAACACCATAAGTTCGATTTCCTTGGCAGATTGATTTCCAGAGTAGCAACAGTTAGCTGCTGGAGAGCCAGAGATCGAAGCAGTGAGTGAGGGGCAGGGACATTGAGTCCGAAGGAGATTTTCCAGGTCCAGAGAGTCAACTACAGGAGGGTCGAGTTTCCTCAGTGAGGCTGCACAGAGGCAACAATTTGATTTGGCCAGATAGAGGGTCGATTCAGTTGCTAGAGGCCAGGAAGATTTCCAGAAGGGACCAGCGAGTCATTCTCAGAGGTTGGATTAGGCAGGCGACTTGATCAATTGCAGTTCTAGGTAGAGTGTATCAGTGGCTGCGTAGGCTTGACGTAGAGGCTGACATAGGGGTTTCGTGCAGCCCATTCAGAGCCAGTTTCAGAGCTAGATTAGTGCCGGGTGAGACAAAATTTGTCTCACTAATTTTTGTGGCTAGTTTCTCCTGTAGTGGATTGCCAATTTGTGCATCCAGATTGTACACAGATTTTCATTGCTGCATAATAAAATAAAAACCTCATCAGCTGCACCAGTTTTCCCGAATTGAGTTTTTCCAGGGACTTTTGTCCAAAAACAATGGTGTAAATTTTATGTGTGTGCTAGTATTTTCTCAGTTCCAATGCTATTTATTTTCCGTAGTTTTATTTGTGAAGGTTGCAATGTGTTTATTTCGATGTTTCCGTAGCAATAAACTGAATAATTAATTTATCAGTTAGAAGAAATAATACTAGTTGCTGCAATAGGATTCCAGCTTTGGAATTTTCACACTTAGTGAGCATGTGCTGGGTCCAAGAGAGTGCAGAAAGGTCGGTGATCAGTTTTGTAATTTGTATTTTCTCAGTTGGGCCATTATCCTAGGACGGGAGCCCAAGCAAGTTTTGTGATTAATTTTTCAATGAAGAAATGTTAATTGGGACGAAATCTGTTTGTGTGTGTGATCAGATTGAGTAATTTTGCTTCCGCTAAATATTTTTGGTTAGGAACTTAGCCGTGTATTCGTTCAATTAATAATTGTTGGGAACCGATTACCGGATGCTAGGTTTCTGGGAAACTCTAACACTGCATGTTGTAAGTATGCACATTGTAAAAACCCTAGTTTATAACAACCCTCTTCTAGACTCTAGTCTATTGGGGTTGGTGGAAAGTGTGCTTGATTACTTGCTAATTTTATCACAGCCATCAAGTCCTTGCTGGCACCTTCGTCCATAACCATTAGACCTATAGAACCCTTGAGGCCTTATTTATTGAAGACTTTGCTGGGTGATATTATTCACAAATCCCCTAGAGATTCATTTGTCTCAGGTGAATATCCTTTGAGTCTTGCTAGGGAAGCCTACGTTGTGGGGATAACATCCACCACTAAACAACAGGAGAGACGCCGCTAAGGTGACAATGGTAGCTAATATTATTGTTTCCATAAGACCTAGGTTGCCTAGACAGGCTTTGCACTAGGCCTGCTAGATTTTGTGGTAACATGGACTACTTTATTTGTGTGCTGTGATCAATAGGTTTTCTCTAGAAAGTTGGTTTGGTTCACCTATCACACCTGCAAGTTTGAACTCATAGATTTTCACATTTTTTATCAGCAGTTTGAAACACAGAAAAGGAGTATTACTGTAGTTTCTTTGTTCTCCACTCTCTTATTGACCAAAGACTGTTTATTTGTTTCGGTAGTATCTTATAAAGCTATCTGATTTCTGTTGGCAATATCTCACAACCCTACACTAAGAGATTGTGATATTGGGACTACTTCTTTGTTTATTTCCTGTGCATTATATTTTACTAATACTTTTCACTGAAACAGATCAGCTGGTTTTATCTAGAAAATTGGTTTGGTTCACCTATCATACCCTCGAGTTTGAACTCTTATCCTGATGCATTTTTTACGAGCAGTTTGAAACACAAGAAAAGGAATTTTACTCTAATTTCTTTAATGTCCACTTGCTCATTGACTAAAGACCATTGATTTGTCTTGGTAGTATCTTACAAACCTATCTAATTTCTATTGGCAATGTCTCACAACCCTACCCAAAGAGATTGCTTGTGATATTGGGACAACTTCTTTGTATGTGTGCTGTGAATTATATTTTACAAATACTTGCCTCTAAAACAGATCAGTAGTTTTTTTCTAGAAAATTGGTTTGGTTCACCTATCATACCCTGAAGTTTGAATTCATATCCTGTTGTTTTTTTATCAGCAATTTGAAACACAAGAAAGGAGTATTACTGTAATTTCTTTCTTCTCCACTTGCCTATTGACTTATTTGTCTTGGTAGTATCTTACAAACCTATAATCTTTTGTTGGCAATATCTCACAACCCTAGCTAAATATTACTGTGCACGAAAATTTCACGTTAAATATGAATTGTTTTGGTCATCAGATTATTGGCTCACTTGACGTTTGTCAACTGTGCTGTACATTACTTTAATAAGCTCATAGTAAAAGTTGCCTCTCTTTAATCTTTAGTAGTATAAACTTTAAAGTTATAAACCAGGTACAGTTATCTTACTGTTTTGTTTCCTTGTGATAACTTTGAATTCTCATAATCTAAGCATTGATGCATTTTTGTTATTTTCATCTGACTAGAAAATTAGGAACCTTTGTTCAAGTACAATATGCATCCTCATTATTCATGGATGATATGCTTTTGTTTGTTGTCATGACAGGTCCGTGATTGGTATGTTGATTCATTTAAGGACTTGCGGAACTTTCCAGAGATACAAGACTCAAAGGATGAGCTAAGGTTTACAGAGTTGATCGATGAAATTAAAATGCGGCATAATTATGTAATGCAAACTATGGCTGTTGGTATCCAGGAACTGAAAAAAGACTTAGGGCGCAAACAAGGATTGAATGAACTTCCAGAAATCCACCAGTTTCTTGACCGATTTTACATGTCTCGTATTGGCATTCGTATGCTCATAGGTTTTTGTTTCACCATTGCTATCTGGTTATTAGTTGCATATATTCAAATTTGAAAAATTTCTACTTTTTATGCTGTCTTATTTGCTAAATTTTGTCTGTAAGTTAAAAGTCAATCTTAATATAGCATGTTACTTCTCTTTATTTCAAAATGTGGACTGGATTAATTTGTATGCTTAATGTGCAGGTCAGCATGTGGCTTTGCATGCCCCAAACCCTCCACCAGGGTATGTTGGTCTTATATGTACAAAAGTATCTCCTGTTACAGTTGCACAAAATGCCATTGATGATGCAAGATCTGCATGTATGCGAACATATGGAACTTCTCCAGATGTTCATGTTTATGGGGATCCAAGTTTCACTTTTGCGTAAGTTGCTTTTGTCATTGCTCTCATATAATATTGATGTTAAGGAGGATCGTTATTTCTAATTTCTAAAGTTTTCACTGCACAAGGGAGATAAGGTACTTTCGAACAATGGACCAGAAAGTTGGTCAATGGGACTCAAAATTACAGCTAATGTGAATAAACAGTGGGAGTGCAAAAACAGTTCCTATCACTACTCTACTAAAGGAAAGAAAGAGCTAACTAATTGGTCAATAGAAACATAAAAGTTACTGCAGATACAAAAACAAGATCATAACTATGTCAAGGCATATGGGATGTGAATCTGAGTGGGGAGAGAAAGAGGATGGCACCCAATCTGAGTCATTAATCATTGTGGGTTGAGCAATGCATTGCTTGATAATGTTGTCCTATGAACATCCTGGGTTGTGGTAGCCTGGTTATGAATCCTGGTAGGAGCCCTGGATTGATGAAGCCCATTACTCCTAACATCCAAGATTGAGGGGAAGAATATTTGAATGGAAGAGTGGCTACCCAGTTGGAACTGGAGAACAGTATGGCGTGTAGTGAATCTGATCCTGGGACCTCGCAGGGCTGGTCTGTCTGGTGTGATCTGTGCCAGGATCCTGAATGGGAGCTTCTGAAAAGTCTTGTGGAGGCTTGTTAACCCATCCGGGGGAATGGGGGGAGAATACTGTTTAATCATGGGTTACATAGAATGATTGGCACCTCTTGAAAGATGCAATTTGGACAGAAATTCAAATTGCATGATTCACACTTGCATCAGACAATGCAGAAATACAGTTGGAAATTCCTGTATGGGGAGTCTGATACACTGTGAAATTCCTTTAGGGAGTCCAGTAGGGTGACAAACACATAGAAATACAGTGATTGTCAGTTACAGTATTTAAAGCTGTGATTTTCTTGGACTTTTTTTTCACACCATGGCATTTGGATTGAAGATCATGTTTAGGTTTTAGAACAGATTCTCATCATCAACCCATGTGCCTTTCTTGAGTGAGTGAGAATTATACTCAATTCCATTTACTATGTTGAATCAAATAGAGGAAGTGAGTAGCAATGGCTAACATGTTCACTTGGAGAAATGTTTTTGGCAGTCCTAGACCTCTTTGACCTTCTAGCTAAATATCATAATTTTTGAAAACCATTTTGTGGGTCGTTATTTTGAATGGTGCTTTTCCATATCATTTGTGGCATTACTTGTAAAATGTTCTAAATACAAAACTTTGGATTTTCCAAAAGAATTGTATTTACAATCCTACTATGTAGCTTATGTTTAATTTGAGTGGAAGCTTTTAAAATATTCATTCTATTTATTCTTTGCAATAGATTAATTAATACATTAAGTTTGTTTGATGCCCATTTCGTGTTTGTTTTATGGTTAGCAGATATGTGCCAACTCATTTGCATCACATGGTATTTGAATTGGTGAAGAACTCGTTGCGAGCTGTCCAAGAACGGTATATGGATTCTGATCATGAGTGCCCACCAATTAGAGTTGTTGTTGCTGATGGCCTTGAGGATGTTACAATCAAGGTGATTAATCAGTTTAATTGGTATTTTTGAGCATATTATTTCTCACGTTTGGAAGGAATTTTGTTCCAGTCCAGTTTATTTTTCTATATTTGTTAGAATAGAGTCCGCTAGTTTAGACACACAAACTATTCTGGATATTGAATATTTATATGACATTTTCTATGCATTATTTATTCTCATTACCGCAGGTGGATAACTTGCTGCTTTATGACAATTTTTAAAGAACAATCTAACCAATTTAAAAGAAAAATTCAAGTATGCTAACACACACACACACACCTTTTCATATTGGAAAATTGAATGTCAGCAGAATTTGCTGGTCTTATTCTTTACATAGTGAGGTGTCGGTGGCTATTTCTTCCTATTTATTTTAAGGAGTTTCTTTGTTTTGTTAATTTAACTATGAAATTTAGCATAGAATTTGTGATGTTCGGTGTAGCCATTGAGGAATCAGCTGTTGGATGGAAAATTTTAAAATGAACCACATTGGGTGCTTTGATCATGTCACTTCTTTGCTTCAAATTGGAGAAAATAGAAAGTGAGAAAAAGCAGGAACTTGGTATTGAAGCCATAGCTGAGTAACACTAAGAATTTTTAAGGTATCAGTCACTTATTTTGAGTTCCTTGTTGAGTTTGCTGCCGATTCATGTTTTCAGAAGATCATTTCTAGTCTGAAAGAGGGACTAAGTGATTATTGCACAAAGTGCCTATTAAATTGGCTTTGACGAAATGTGGGATGTCAAAAAATGAACATCCCCCTTCAGTACTGGTTCTGGGATGTATACATCAATGGTGCCTATTTGAAAGCAAGAGATTATCAAGGGTAACAATTAGAGAGCAAGAGATTACTAGTGATGATAATTACGGAACAGATTAGAAACACATGGAAAATCTCAAACGTTAATCAAAGACGAAATAAGTCAAACAATACACCATGTCTTTCCAGCATTCTTTCCTATCAATTTTTCAAATTTGTGATAAAATAATCCTGAATAACATCAAACACTGCTCAAACTTCCTAAAGTTATGAGCTTGCTAACACTCGTACTTTATGAACATGGTTACAAGTCATGACAGAACCGTGAGTTCTCAAATTACAAGTTATCCAATACCTACTTAATAACTTATTTATTTAAGATATGGATTGGTAGATTGCATGTTTGCTTACCATTTCCCTCATAAAAGTGTAAACATGAAGGATGATTTGCTTTGACACCTGCGTTATAGCACTTTGCCTTCAATAAACACGTGAAAAAGGAAACATAGATGAAGGCAAGTTATAATAACAATTAATGCATTTGAATAATATCCTTTTTTCTTTTTAAATTTATAGTACCAAATTACTTTTGTGAAAAATCCCTTACATTTATTGGCAATTCCTCTTCTTATCTTGTTTATTTGATTTTCATAGAACTTGCCATTTATCTGCAGTTCATGCAATGGACCACCTAATTAGTGAGTAAAGAAAACCCTTACCAATTATGTAGGATGTTCTTGAGTTGTACCTTGGACAAGGGGCTGCCGCTGTACTGTGTAAATCTACTTGTTGGTCTGTAGCTACAGCTCTAAAAAAACCGCAGAAAAATTGCAGAAACAGTAAGACAATCCCCTTTCGGGGCCACCCACAAGTGTATAAACACTCAAGACTGATGATCTAGGGGTGGAGGAAGCTAAGATAGCAAGGATATATTGATATATACGTTCTTAAACTTAGACCTACAACCGAATCTGCGTTTCCAGCAAGTTAGAAACTTGTTGCAAAGTTTTGGGGTCAAATCCCCATTGGGGTGAAATAAACTTGTAAAAGGATTGTGGAAACTTATACAAGGGTTTATATGATAATTACTTACTTGGAAGTGCCCCTTGTGCTTGGAAAATTGCTGGATCTGATGTACAATTTGCTGCTATACTGATCTGCAAAATATATTTGATATACCTTGTGAAATAAATGTTTTTTTTTTTTGACAAATTCGGTTGCTGTTTGTATTCAAAAAAGGATAGGGAGGCTAAGCTCCAGTATTACAAGAGTAGAGCTCACAGGATGAGCTTGCAACTGAATTACATTAAAACATTCGGCTAGATTGCTTTCATTTTCAACTTGAAGAGTTCTAACACAGGAATAGATTCGGACAAACTGGAAAAGAAGTAAACAGATTTTACAAAACATTCTAGTCTATACTTATATGACTGATATGCAGTGGATTCCTCTGGATGGTTATCAGCTTCAGCGATCTTTATGCTAGAGGAACTGGTATGTGGGCGTTGAGCTTTTCCATCATGTATTTGAGAATGTCCATAGATTCCTGGATATGAGCGCAGGTATTTGATAAGGCATTAAATTGCTCCTGCAGAGAAGAAATATGATGGAGGAATAGGTTTAGATCAGCTTCATATTTAGCAGTGATTATCCTGGTGGCGGAATCTATTTTCTCGTCCAAGAGGCGCTGATGCGTTTTGATTTGCTCAAGTTCTTCCTGCAAGTCACAGCAGTGAAGACAGTCTTCACCACGGGCCATTTGGAGGTCCTCGGCTTTGTCCTACAGAAACACTGAAACACTGCTCCAGCAAGCTGAAATAGCCGTGGCAGTAAAGACCAAACAGAGGTTCTGAAGAACAGGGAAGTGAGAGGGGTGAAGGTTCAGAAGACCGAGAGCAGGGCGGCAAGAAGTTCCAGAAAATAAAAAGTTTGAAGCGAAAGCAGATAAGGAGGAGGGATGATTATAGGTAATTAGATTATGAAGAAGGGAAGAGGCGATCCATGGCAACACTGGCTCGAATGGAAGAACTGAAAATAGATGAGGGATATATAAATGGAGATTAAAGAACAGAGGCCATCGGCTCTCAGGGAGAGCTGAAGTATAGAATCGGGCAAGGAAGGGACTGCTGTAGGAGGAGTAAGCAATTGGGGAAAAAAGGAACTGTCACTGAAAATGAGCACTGGGAAACAACAGCGATCCAAGATGATCGCAAGAGCAGCGGGACGAGCAAAGATGGGAAGGGAGGCCTGGAAATAAATAGGATGCACCCAGGTATAAGAAGTAAGCGAGCTGTAAGGCGTGAGGACAGGATCACGTGGGTAGAGCTGATGAGATCACGGATTCCACTAGGGCAACATGGATTCAGAAAAGCAGAGGAGTCTTCAGGGAGAAATGGGAGGATTTCCGACGGCGAGGAGTAGATAACCTCGGGATTGTTTTGGATTTGGTCAGGGTACGCCCTAGGAAAAAAGTGAGTCACTAGATATGATAAATTGTCACAAGTCATGGAGATCATGGAAGAATTTGAAAAAGATCCTCATTGTTATAGAGGATATTTCCTTTTGGCCGTATGCATGCTTGGCTGGCGTGTTTATCAGCTTCTCGATTGATGGTACGAAGGATATGATAAAATTGGAATTCTTGAGTTTGATTGATCATGACTTGGCACCTGCTGATGGTTTGCTGTAAAAATAGATTGGAGGCTTTTCGCTTGCTAGTCATTAAACTAATAATGATAGTAGAATCGCCGAAGATCATAGCTTTCTTGATTCCATGAATTTGTAGTTGTAGTATTCCTTGATAGAGCGCCAGAGCCTCTGCTCTGTTGTTTGAAAGGGTTCCTAATCCCCACTCAAAGGTGACTAAGGGCTCACCATTGGGTTTGTAGATAACGCCCCCTGCTCCCGCCGCTCCCGGATTTGATTTGGAGGCACCGTCAAAGAACAAGGAGTGGGTGTTGCTAGTGCGGAGCCAATTGTTGAAGTCGTCTTGTTTTAGTCGAATTTTCCAGCGGTGGCTGCGAGTGCTGTCCATGTTACTGTAGATTTTCGCTGCTGGAAGGATACTGACCTTATCTATCAGACTCCTTATGAAATATTTTTCTTCAACCCAAAGGCTTGCCATGTCAATTTTTTTTGTGCTCTTAGCTTCGATGGTTTCTATCGCAAGGCTTTTAGCCTTGCTACAAAGATGCCTGATTGAGGTCTCTTTATCTTTAAAGATCTTGCTATTCCTAGCAATCCAGATTCTCCATAAGAGGGCAAATGGGAGGGCATCCCACACCCTCTTGACAATGTTGTTTTTCTTGGATTGCCAGGGGTAGTTTTTTTTCCAGTTGTTAAGGACTTCCCCAATGGTTAGCTGTGAGTTCCAAGTGAGAGGAACGAATGGGGTAATGCTATTCCAACAAGAAAGAGCAAAGGGGCACGATATGAAGAGATGCTGGATAGAATCCTCTGCTTCTCGGCAATTAGGGCATCTGGAAGGTCCAGCAATACCTTTTTTTTAAGATTTTCTACAGTGAGAGTTTTCTCTTTTAAGAGTGTCCACATAAAGAATTTCACCTTAGGGATGGCTTCTGATTTCCACACTGTTTTCCAATGTATCCATGTTGGTGCCGGGTAGTCCATGTTGCATAGATAGTTGTAGCCTGCTTGTATTGAATAGCTGGTGCCAGTGGGGTCCCATCGGAATCCATCCTTGCCATTTTTAATTGTAGGAGCAATGTTGTGAAGCTGCATCTGGAAGTTGTCAAGATTCTCTTTAAGGCGTTGAGGGATGGGAGGAAGGCTCCATCTCTTCCAAGCTTGGGTATTTGTATCCCATTGTGAAATTTGGTCTAAACTGTATATTCCTTTGCTTTGAAGGAAGAGAATTATTGGAGCCATACCTGGAAGACTGTTAATTGGCTGATTCCCCATAATTTTATCGGTGCCAATGTTGATGTTGCTGCCACCTTTGGGCACCTTGGAGACGTTTTGAGCCATAAAGGAGATGGTTTTTTTTACAGAGTTTCCAGATCCTTGTACTGTTTCTGTTGGGTATTTCAGTTGTTAGCAGTTACTGCCTTGTGTGGCTAAGGTATTTGGCTTCCAAAACTTTTTTCCACCAAGCTGATTGATCTTCAATAAGCCTCCAGACTATCTTACCGCCAAAGGCTGAATTTGCAAGTGTTGGAGATCTAATTCCAAGACCTCCTTTTTCTTGGTTTTGAATGACTTGTTTCCATCCAACCAAGTTAAATTTTCTCTTTTCGATTTTCCCTCCCTGCCAAAGGAAAAATCTAAGAATACTGTCCATTTTGCGGTGAAATGAAGCTGGAGCTTGGGCAAGGGAGAATTGGTAAAGAGGAAGAGAGGAAAGGTTCGATTTGAGGAGCACCAATCGTCCAGCAGGGTTGAGCCAAGTGGTTCCCCACTTTTGAACTTTTCTTTTCATTTTGTCTAAAATTGTTTCCCAAACATTAGCTCTTGCGTTTCCTATACTCACTGGCATTCCCAAATAACTGAAATGGTCCCAATTTAACTTGCAAGGCACACCAAATATGTTGGCTATGTTTTGAAGCGTTTGAGCTGAGGCATTCCATCTATAAATACAACTTTTGAAATGATTAATCATTCCCCCGGAATATCTCATGAATTTGTCTAATAAAGATTTGAATCTGCGAGCTATGATTGTGGACGCCCCTCCAGTCAGCAGGGTATCATCAGCAAATTGGGAGTGATTGATGTTTTTCACTCCATCTTCAAATTTAATACTAGTGATGAGGCCTGTCTGCCGCTTATGGTTGAGGGCGCTACTGAAGGATTCGGCCATTAAGAGGAAAAGGTAGGGGGACAGAGGACAGCCTTGCCTTAATCCTCTTGAAGATTGAAAGGTAGGGCCGGGTCTGCCATTGATAAGGGGAGCTATCCAAGGACCAGAGATACAAGCTCTTATGAGATCAATAAAAAAGGAAGAGAAGCTTATGTTTTGAAGGACAACAAATAGAAAGGAATGTTTAACCCTGTCAAAGGCATTAGCCAAATGCAATTTCAGGATGAAGCCTTTTCATTTCTAGAAGGGCTTGAGTGAATGGCTTCCTGGACTAAGAGAATAGAATCTGAAATTTGCCTATTTGCCATAGAGCCACCTTGATTTTCAGAGATTAACATAGGCAATAGAGGTTTGAGACGGGAAGCAAGGATTTTTGTGAAGATTTTATAGGAAGAATTACACAAGGATATGGGCCGGAAACGAGAAAAATTTGAAGGGCGGTTCTCCTGTGGAATGAGGGCCAAATGTGTTGAATTTGTGTAGCCTCCTAATTTGTTTTCCCTCTAAATCCATTTAAAATATTTGATGAGGTCCTTTTTGATCATTTCCCAATACTCCCTATAGAAACAAATAGGAAAGCCGTCCGGCCTTGGTGCTTTGTCTGGCTGGAGGCCCCAAATTGCTTCCTTGGCTTCTTCTTCCTTTATTTCTTCTGTCAGCCTTTCATTTGTTTCTGCTGCAATCTTTTTTGGCAAGTGCTGTAGGAGGTTAGCATAGTTTTCGTCCTCCCCTGATTTAGTTAGGAGCTCTTTGAAATGGTCTGAGGCAGCGTTTTTGATGGCAGTTTGGTCATTATGTTGAGTGCATGCGTTATCTGTGATAGTTGTTATATTATTTCTAATTTGCCGAACAGTGGCTTGCTTATGAAAGAAAGCTGTGTTCCTGTCTCCGCTCTTCAACCAAGTCTGCCTTGATTTTATTCGCCATTTTTCTTCCTCATCTCTTCTGATACTGTAGAGCTGACTGTAAAGATTTTCTTCTTGATTTTTTTCAGCCTGATAATATTCTTGTTTTTCTATTGCATAGTGAAGTTCTTCGATTTTGGCTTTCACTTCTCTTTTCTTTGCTTCTGGCTCTTTATATTGGGTTTCTGCCCAATTCTTGAGAGCATTCTTTACATTTCTGAGTTTGCTTTCCCAAATAAAGCTTGGAGATCCTTCAACATGTTGACACCAAGTTTGCTGGACCAACTCTTTGGCTGCTTCGATGTCATTCCATAAAGGGCTGTATTTGAAAGGGAGAGGGCCCAAGGGGCAGTGAGATTCAAGAGTTAAGGCAGTGGGATAATGGTCTGAAGCAGCAAAAGGAAGGATGGAAGCATTGACAGCTGAAAAGGTGGAGAGGAGGGATACATTTACCAGGATCCGATCGAGCCTTTTCATAATATTATTTCTCCCCAATCTGCGATTACTCCAGGTGTATTTACGATTCTTTGGAATGATATCCAACAAGATCACCATGTTGCATTACATTTTCCAACAGATTTCTAAAAGGATCTGGGGTGAAGCTGCCTCCACGTTTTTCATTAGCATGTAAAATGAGATTTAAGTCACCTCCTAAAATGATGTTGCTGCTGTCTTCTTCTTCTATGTTGTTGCTGAGGGAATCCCAGCAGACTTCTTTATCCCTATAATGATTTGGGGCATAAACGTTGTAAATTACAATCTGTTGACTTCTCATAATGTTCTGCAAGACAATCTTGACCCAATGCTGTTCTACTTTTTCTGCTGTGTTGTTCCATTCATCTTGAAGCCAAAGTGTAGCAATTCCTCCTGATGCTCCTCTGGAATCACATATACATCCTTTGTAGCGCTTATGTTGTTCAATAATCTTGTTCATTTACGACTGTCTCTGCTTTGTTTCTTGAAGTAAAACAATAGTTGGTTTCTCTTGGATAATAAGGTCCTTTAAGGCATTTGATTTGGAGGGGTGCCCTAGTCCCCTGCTGTTCCATGAGAGGATTTTAATCATTTCAGGTAAGAAGTGCGAGGAGTTGCTCTCCCTCCCTTGTCTTTGTTTGCTATGTCTTTGTCTATTGATCCTTGAATAAATGATTCAATGGGGTTTTGGAGCCCCAATGCTATGTCTTTTTGCGCATTTTCGTCCCTGTGCTGCTTGGTAGATTTTCTTCCAGGCTTCTTTTGGTTGTCAAGAGTGGATCCATGCTCCTTAGAATTGCTTCTGGTGATTCTGAGAGGGGGAGGGTTTGACAGGAGGAAAGAGGAAGTGACCTGGGGAAGGGGAGAAGAGGGAGGATCAGATTGAATCAAGGGAGCAGGGGATTCCTCAGGAAGAGAGAGGATGTGAAAGGGATTGGAGGAGGGGGAAGAAGGAAGGGGATCCGGCTAGCGATCAGAAGATAGGGGAGGTTGTGGAGAAGAAAGGGGAGGAAATGAGGGCGGGGGAGAGGAGGAAGGAGAGATGGCGGGAAGGTCTAGAGGAAGGACTAGCTTCATGGGATAGTTTAGGGTTAGGGGCTGTCTTTTTTTTTTTGTAACGGTTTCCCATTGCTCTTCTTGTGGAATATTTTCTACATTAGAAAGTTTAGTGCAACGATTAGCAAAGTGACCATACTCGTGACATACCTTGCACTTGAAGGGGATTTGCTCATAATCAAGTTGCTGAATGTGCGTTCAATCGTCGACCTTGAGTTTGATGGCTTCTGGCAGGCCTTTGCCCAAATCAACTTCTACACAGATGCGAGCGTAGGCCTGCATGTTATCTTTCGGTTCACTCCGGTCAATGTGTTTCCCAACAGCATTCCCAATAGCACGCACTGATTCATCTCCTCACCAGTGCAAGGGGAGGTGAGGAAGCCAGACCCAAACAGGGACCGCATTAGGAATATCAAGCTCCGGGTCAAAATCCGGAGTCCATTTATTTAAATATAGACCTCTGGAATCCATGAAATAAGGTCCATTTCGGAAGATTAAATCCTTGTCTTCCTTTGTCTCAAAATGAAATGTAAAGTATCCCTTTCCACAAAATTTGATAGAGATTTTCCCTTGAATTTTGTCTGTCCAATTCCTTTCCACCCACCTCTGAACTGTTTTTGGAGAGGGCCAAAGGCCTGTAAATTGCCCAATAAGTCCTTTTTCTGCCAAGGCAAGAGCAACCATTTTGGGCAACGTTGGAGGGAGAGAGACTTCATGTAACCCATCAAGTTTTCTCACAAACTTTGAGACTGTAGGGCGAGCTCGTTGAGGAGGCATGGATTTGATCAAGGCAGAGAAGGCGTGTTGGAGAGTTGCCTCCTCCGGTGGAACCTCCGGAGGGGCCATACTGAGCGGCCGAAGAACAATTCAAACCTAGTGTTGTAGGCGGCGACGGGAGCAGAGGAGCGCGCACGGTAGGATCAACAATTTGGGGGAAATATTAGTCCTTGTTCGACTGTGAAATAAATGTTTTAAGAGCAAAGAACAAAGGTATATTTTCCTTAGAAATCTAGTTCAAAAACCCAAGGGTCAACTGGCTATCTTGATATAAAAATCTAGTAATGCAAAGTTGCAAACTAGTAAATATTTTTGTGTTTTTTATTTTACAAATAGTAAGAGAAAATATTTTGAGATTTTAGAAATAAATTGATTGCTGTAAATGAGACTTACCTTGGCCCAACATTACTTTTTCACTTGTAGGGTTTGCGAATCATAATCTACTCTAAGTTAGCCTGGCAATTTGGACATGAAACAGGGTTAGAGTCTAGAAGACTAATTGTCCCCACTTTTGACTAAGACAACTCAAATTTCCAAGTTCAACTGGGAACGATTTCTTGAGAAATGGATTTGATCTTTGGGTTGACTATGAGATTGGTTGAGATTTTCACCTAGTTGAAGATATCCCTGATAAGGATTTGTCCAACTACTTGGATTCGATAACACCAATTTCCAACAAAGGGTATAATGAAAACTAGTGCTCTTTCTATTCCTTCAATGTGGCTATGTAGCCCCTCGATGAATCAACCCTCCAACTATTGTGTAACCTAGATCTGCTTTTGTTTATCTTATTGGGTACTATTACCAACCACCAGTGGATGACAACCATAAGAAAAAATTTCTCCTAGCTTTGTCTTTAGCCGGCAGCCAACAACGCATTGCAGCCTCTAGATAGCTCGATGTGCCACCATTCTCCACCACCTGACCCTGCCATTATGTGCCATTGCCTGTCTATTATGATCATATGTTTGAAGGTGGGCCTTCCAACCCCGAACTTATGGCTTTTCACTATGTAATTGGGTATTTTTGCTTACTTATCATGGACACATCTTGACATGGATTAGTGGGGGGATTCAGTGGAAAGAATGGGCTTGGTTTGTACTCTTGCCCCCTTGTCTAACGTGGTGGTTAGTCTTGTATCTATACCTATGGGATCTCCTTTATTGGCTACTAGCTTTACGGGTGACACTACATGGGAAACCCTGATTTTGGTTGTGTGGTCCCGCCTCCCGACACCACATACATCACTCCCCTCCACTCATTATTGTTGATTTGGGATAGCATTGAATGTGCTCTAAGCCTCAAATTTTGCAGGGAGGCTTGGGCACATGTATTCCAAAGAACCCAGAAAGCGTTTTGGGAAATTCCACCCAGAAACAATTTTATTAAAATAATTAATATTTTAAATGGGACCTGTTGACCCTGTCGCCTACACCTACCTACAAGTCAGTGAGAAAAGCCTTCAACCCCACAAAGTGTGGTTGGTGGCAGGGAAATCAGAGAAGGGGCTATCACACTGAATCCCTTCTCTCTTCGTTTAGGCTATCTCCTAGGTTAGTTAAGGGGGGTGGTCCCTAATGAAAAGTTAAGTTAAAAAAGAGATGTGAGTTTCTAGGAGAATTTTTAGAGTTAAATAGATTATTTCTTTAAGATTTATAAACAAAAAACTGATATGAGCAATAACCATCATAAGATAAGCGTGAAATATATAAACAACCAGTGTCTTCCAAGTATTTGCTCTTTAAGAAATGAAATTGTATTTTGCTTAAAACAAAAGTAGAATGCTTAAAAAATTGAAAGCAAAGCAATCCTGAAATGGAGACAAAGATGACATGAAATAGTCAAAATGATAATCTGCAATTAGTGTACAAGAACAAGATCAAGACATGCAAGTAGAACTCCATACTTGTCTAGTTAAAACAATGCTCTAGGTAGCAAATAAAATCCTTGAAAGCACAAGATATTGATCAATAAAAATATTTAATATAAATTTATGTGATCTTAATAAGCTAGAGGAAAGGAAACTCCCTCTTTCAAAATCGTTTGATGAGATCCTTGAGGCAAACCAATTGGGTCCTTCTATTCTTGATCTTGGGAGTTAGTTCGTCTATTGGAGAGCTACCCCACGCCCAAGTAAATCCTTCAACCAAATCTAAAGATCTCTACACACTTGGAAAAAGATGTCAGCAATCATAATGGATTAGATTATACAATGGAGGAGAAGGCCAGAGATTTCACCAAAAATCTTCTAGTGTTCCTCTTCTTAGAGTATTTCTCTAACCCACAAAAACCATACAAAATAGCTTGCATATGTTAATCCAAACAAGTGGCAAAATGATAACTAGCATAATCCAACATACATGTAGAATGTAAAGCACAACAATTGAAATAACATCACCTCAAGAAATGGAAGGAGAACACCAACACAATAGTACCCAAAGTCTCTTTTATTATATGAAAGATGAATATAAAATCCAGCAGAGTCTCCGCAAGCCCAACAACTCGTTTTCTATCATACAAATGAGAGCTCAAGACTCATATAAATAAGAAAATGGGAGATGATCCCACGGAAAATTCCAATGACAAGTGGAGATGGATTGACAATCCCAATGTAGAAAATCAAATCACAAGTGGCAAGATGACTGGCTGTAGGTGTTCCCAAACTGCTGGTACGTACTTCACTTGTGTATCAACGTGCTAGTTCAACTGCTGGTCAAGTGTAGACTTAACTGAAGAGTGTGGTAGACAAACTTCCTCAAAAATATGTGTTGGCTGCCACCACAGGCAGCGTATATCCTTTTCCCATGTGCAAATCTATTGAGGCTGCCATGTGCAATCGAGTGGGTAAGAAGGGGAGACACACTCCCAATGAATCTTCAACAACAAACCATGCTCTGCCACCTCTAACAAACTGCTGTTCATAATCTCCGTAGGCTGCTGTTTGAGTGCGGTTAACTGTGGGTTAATTTGGTGCGTATCATTCTTTTAGCTGGCAGTGACATATCCCTGCGATGAACCCATTGGTTGATATGTATGTGAGTGGGAGACAAGTGAGAGTAAGTGGGGGACAAGAACTATACCATGTGGCAGTTCTGTCCTCACTTAAACTTTTCCAAATCTGTTACATTTTAACACTGATTTTTGAAGCCTTTTTGCTAATTCGTGGACTTCCAACACTAATCGATGACTTGGTTGATTTGTCCCCCACTACTTGTGGGCCTCATGTGGCTGCCATGTCATATATTTTGTCCCCCTTTAAGCTTTTAATGTGCACCACATATTTTCAACATGTTAAAAAACTTTTACGTTGTGTCTTATGAACTCATGGTTGGACCATTTGACTTGCCACTTGGAACTTTGACTTTGACTTGAGTTGTGGCTTCATGTGGTGGGCCCCACATAATTACCACATCATATTTGAATTTCATTTGGAACTGCCATGTCATTTGGTTGACTTTCTTTGACTTTGGAAAAATTTCTAAATTTTTCCAATTTTTTTTTTTTTTTTTTGCCACTGTCACTAGGAAAATCGACTTTTGAGGGACTATAAGTCATTTTTTGACCCTCAAAGTGGGTCCTAGGATAACGCTAGGTCTCTGAGGATGAATTTCGAGTAGTCACACGCCCCAAACATTTCCTAAGGCCACTTATTTACATCATTACATATTAAAAAATCTTGTTTTGCGAGAAATTTTTAATTATTAAAAAATCCTACTTAGACCTAGCCAAATTCCATGAAATTTTTTGTGTGATCTAGTATGGTAATATACATCGACTCTAGACATTAAGATGTGTTAGGGGCTCAACCTTCAAACTGTCACCCCGGCTTTGGGGGTGTGAAAAACCCATAAAATTATCCGCCTTTGAAAAAGAAGGGATAATTAACTAGATAAAAAAAACACTCCAAGGTGTACTCGTTTGTTGATAGACTCCCAACATCCTAGGCTTGTTACAAACTCAAAAACTCATCATTACTAGTATCACTTATTACAATTCCCCGCAGGGTGTGGAATCTAGGTATAAGAAAGATGGTGAGAAGATAGAAGTAGAGTTAAAAAACTCTGTTGACTGATGATATCTGATGGTACAAGTGTCCTCTGGATCATCCTTGGGCATGGAGTCTTCATATAATCATAAGGTGCCACTTCAGTGGTCAACAGGACCCTAAGTCTAAACTTAGGAAAATTAAAAATATTAATGGGTATTAATCTAATTGTGGGTGTAACTTCTAGAAGAAGATGAGGATCAAGCTAAAATGATCTTAGCCATTATTTAGCTTTTAATCTAGGCCATTGAATGTCAACGAGAAGATTATTTAAGGGAGCTTGTGGGTCATTTGGAAAATACACCAAGAGATCAAGAGATCGAATTTCTGAAGTGGGAAGTGCTCAGGAGGAAGTTCTGATCGAGGAGATTTCTTGCAGTTGAGGGGCAGGGATAACATCCAGAGAGAGAGAGAGATTTTCTTAGCCAGATAATCATCAGTAGAGAGAGGCAGAAAGTGATCTAGTAGCCTTGACACAGAGGCTGGCGTAGGGCCAGAAGGGCCACACAGAAGCAGCGCAGAGGGAGAGAGAGAAAGTCGAAAATCAAAGCACAGAGTCAGTTTCAACAGCCGGAAGTCGGGGTGTGAGACCGGAAGGTTGAGAGCAGTGACTCTGAGCTACTGATTGATTCCCCAGTTGGGTGATGCTATGCCTGAGAGGGTTGACGCTGGGTAATGCAGAGACAATGCAGGGCCTGTCAGAGGCACCTCATCCAGCAGTTGGAACAACCAGGACTTTTTCTTAGTGATTGTGTGAGGTAATCTCACAAAGCTTCTTCCATTATTTATCTCTCTATAACTGAACAGCCAGAAGTCGGGGTGTGAGACCAGAAGGTTGAGAGCAGTGACTCTGAGCTACTGATTGATTCCCGAGTTGGGTGATGCTATGTTTGAGAGGGTTGACGCTGGGCAATGCAGAGACAATGCAGAGCTTGTCAGAGGCACCTCATCCAGCAGTTGGAACAACCAGGACTTTTTCTTAGTGATTGTGTGAGGTAATCTCACAAAGCTTCTTCCATTATTTATCTCTCTATAACTGAATAACCCTGTGAGGTATTCAGTGATGTATTCAAAATTTGCTACTGCTTAATAATAAATAAACCCTCAAAGCTGCTGCACCGGTTTTCCCGCGTTGGGTTTTTCCAGGGACATTTGTCCAAAAATAACTGTCCTATGTTTTCTATTTTCCTTGCTCAGTTTCTATGTTTTAGAATCATATTTAATTTGGTGTAGGCTGCTTCAGTAATTTACTTCAATGTTTCAAGAAGAAATCTGAAATAAGCTTGTAATGTAATTTACAATCTAGGTGAAGTAGATTCAGTTGGTTGTAGTAGGATTCCTGAGATTGTTAGATCTAGGAATTTTCACATGGTATCAGAGTTGTTAATGTGAAACAGGGAAGAGAAAATCTAGCTCTGAAGTAAGGGCCAACTTGCTGCAGTGAGCAATAGTTCGAATCCCCTGAAGGATTGCACAGTTCTAGCTAGGAGAGCTATATTTCTGTGTGTGTCTCTCTCTGAATGAGCTGACAGAGAGGTAACACTGTCAGATCGAGAATTTTCTGAGGCAGAGGGAACCATGCAGAGCATCAGCGCAGAGCTAGAGGGACGCAGTTTTCTGCAAGCTAAGTGTGCTAGACAAAAAAGCTGTCGGAAGGAAGAAGCAGATCGCATGGTGAGGGAATACTTCCTCACTAATTTCTTGCTGAGAAAATCAATATTTCTCATTTGCTGAGCAACAAAGGAGTAGCAGACTTACCAACTCCATTAGGGAGTGCGTAAGCCAGCCTAGAAGCTACGTAATAAGGAGAAAGATGGAGTTGTTCGACATTTTTCAGAGGATATGGCAATTAGTGGCTTGAGGGATTAGGACAGGTTGGACGTACCTTCCAACTACGTCATCTGGAAGGGTGGAATGTCTTTCCTTCTAAATGAGCATGCCCTCAAGACGTATGTTGATAGTGTGGTAGATGAACCTGCGGATGCAGATCCCACTAAAGAAGTACAAGGCTGAGATGGGAAAGGCCAAGAGGATGATCCTGGATGGAGTCAAGGATCACGTGGTGTGCCACGTTGCTAGCAGAGCAACTGCTAAGGAGATGTGGGATGCCTTGGCCACGTTGTATCAGGGATCTTCCGAGCAACAAAAGATGTATTTGGAGCAGAAGCTGAGATCTGCTCAGATGCAGAAGGGGGAGCGTGTGGATCCATTCCTCACAAAGCTGAAGGAAACCCGTGATGAGTTGTTTGCTGTGGGGTATACACCTCAGGATTCAAAGTTGGTTAGATTGGTCCTCAATTCTGTCTCAGCTGAGTGGGCAAGTCTTTGTCCAGAGTATCTTGGGCAGAGCAGCATTGCCAAATTGGGATGAGATGTGGGCAACTCTAAAACAAGAGGAGCTAAGGAGAGACTTAGTCAAGGTCAAACTTGATAGAAGCAGCGACAACAGTGGGTGGAAGCCCAAAGAGGAGGAGGATAATGTAGTCCTTGCGTCGAAGGGACAATAGGAGCAGCAGAGGCGGAAGAAGGACGTCTCGAAGATCAAGTGTTTCAGGTGTGGTGAGATGGGTCACTACGCTACTCAATGTCCTCTCAAGAAGAAGGACAAGGATGAGAAACACGATATGAAGGTTGTGACTGCGAAGATTGAAGAGGAGTTCACCATGATAGCCAAGATACCTCCAGGAGGGAGGTGGGTTGATTTGGAGTTGTAGTTCGAAAGACCTACCGATGGGCGGATCCTTGAGGAGTCCACCTCTTGGATCAATACCTTGCTATGGGAGCCCAGTTTTGCAGTAGCAGGATGGACTAGTGTCGGATGGTGGCGAGGAGTGTCGGAGAGACAGTTGCAGTAGTTAGGAGCACCAGAGACTGAACAACGTAGAGCAGAGTTGGCAGCAGTGCAAATGGCACAGAGTAGAGGTCAACAACAACGCAGTAGATTCAGAGGGTCAGCGTAGAGACTAGCAGCAGTCAGGCTTCAACATTCACGTGGTATTATACTAAACACAATTACTTCAGTAATTTTGGATGTTTTCCGTTGCTAGTAGCAACAATTTGCAGTGCAGATGTAGTTGGCAGTGGCAGTGCTAGCAGCAGCATAGATGCAACACTTGAGAGGGAATTGTCGTACGAATGCAGTGTTGACAGTGGTAGTGTTAGCAATAGTACAGTTGCAGTAGTAGCGCAGTAGTTGGTGGACAAAATGTCAGACATCAGCAGCGCAGAAGACGATGTTTTAGAGTCAGAGCAGTATGCAGCAGCGTATATTGCTAGAGCACATTCCTCGCTAAGAGGGAGTGTTGATTTGGGGTAGCATCGGATGTTGCTCTAAGACTCAAATTTTGCAGGGAGACTTGGGCACATGTATTCCAAAGAACCTAGAAATCGTTTTGGGAAATTCCACCCAGAAACAATTTTATTAAAATAATTAATATTTTTTAATGAGTCCCTAAGTCTAAACTTAGGAAACTAAAAATGTTAATGGGTATTAATCTAATAGTGGGTGTAACTTCTAGAAGAAGATGAGGATCAAGCTAAAATGATCTTAGCCATTGATTAGCTTTTAATTTGGGCCGTTGAATGTCAACAAGAAGATTATTTAAGGGAGCTTGTGGGTCATTTGGAAAATACACTGAGAGATCAAGAGATCGAATTTCTGAAGTGAGAAGTTCTCAGGAGGAAGTTCTGGTCGAGGAGATTTCTTGCAGTTGAGGGGCAGGGATAACATCCCGAGAGAGATTTTCTCAGCTGGAGAATTATCAGTAGAGAGGGGCAGAAAGTGATCTAGTAGCCTTGACGTAGAGGTTGACTTAGGGCCAGAAGGGCCACGTAGAAGCAACATAGAGGGAGAGAGAAAGTCGAAAATCAGAGCAGAGAGTCAGTTTCAGAAGCCGGAAACCGGGGTGTGAGACCGAGAGGCTGAGAGCAGTGACTCTGGGCTACTAATCGATTCCCCAGTTGGGTGACGCTGTGTCTGAGAGGGTCGACGCTGGGACAATTTAGAGGCAATGTAGGGCCTGCCAGAGGCACTTCATCCAACAACCGGAACAACCGAGACCTTTTCTCAGTGATTGTGTGAGGTAAACACACAAAGCTTCTGCCAGTATTTATCTCTCTATAACTAAATAACCCTGTGAGGTATTTAGCGATGTATTTAGAATTTGCTACTGCTTAATAATAAATAAACCCTTAGAGTTGTTGCACCGGTTTTCTCGCATTGGGTTTTTTCGGGACATTAGTCCAAAAATAATAGTGTCCTATGTGTTTCTATTTTCCTTGCTCAGTTTATATGTTTCAGAACCATATTTAATTTGGTGTAGGTTGCTTCAGTAATTTACTTCAATGTTTCAAGAAGAATTCTGAAATAAGCTTGTAATGTAATTTACAATCTAGGTGAAGTAGATTCAGTTGGTTGCAGTGGGATTCCTGAGATTGTTAGATCTAGGAATTTTCACAATTATAACCCCTTTTCACATATTTCCCATCCGTGTCCACATTTGTCCATTCAGTCCACAAGGAGTTAACCTCCCCCTCACCTTGTCCACAGTTTGGGTTGGGCCTGGAACGATGCCTCGGAGGTTGATGCAGTGAAAAAGAAAGGTAAAAGCATAATTTGGCCACTTATAGCAGGAACTGTACCATAAAATGCAAATGATGGCCAAGACATAAAGATTTAGCACATGGGAAAAAACCAAATATGAGCTCCACCCCTATCATTATGGCCATTATCCTGGTTCCTAGGGCTCCTATGTGAGCCCCCTACATCATTAAGGAACCCATGATTGTCCCAACCCTTGGTGGGCGATGAACTGCCCAACCTTAAGGGGGTATTCGCTACTATATTATACACATTATACACACCATTCTCTCATTCCTTGGAGCACCGAATCAATAAAAGACAAAAGACATATAAAGAAGGGTGGAAAAACAAAGGCCGAGGTAACTCATTTTCCATGATTTTTCGCTCCTACATCTATACACCCATGTGTGGGCTTCCCTTTGTTATGCAACCAACTTACAAAACAAAAGAAAAGTTAGATCAACGGCTTAAAAATTATCCTTTTCGAGGGGGGGAACCTCCTTTACATTACATAAATGAACAATTCTTGGATGATTCAAATGATAAGACCTCCTTGGTATATATAGGAGTTTAAGGGGTCACAATATAATTAGAGCCTACATAACAATAAGAATGTAAGGGCACACCAATAACAATAGTGGGCTTCTATGGGGCACAACAATAACCACATGGGGGATACAATATAATTAGAGCCTACATAACAATAATAATGTAAGGGCACAACAATAACAATAGTGGGCTTCTATGAGGCACAACAATAACCACATGGGGGATACATGGGCACAACAATAACAATAGGGGGCTACACTAACAATAAAAATAAGGGGGATACACTAGTATTATAGTGGCCTAACATGCCCCTCTCCTTCAAAAAAGTGTTGTCCTCAACGCTTGAGTAGTTCCAGATGCTTTTTTATAAAATTCTCATCCTCCCATGTGGAATCTTCAACGGTTAAATTCTTTCACTTAATGAGATACTCTGAAATTAATCGATTCCGTAACTGTCGGGTTTTTGTTTCCGTGACTGCTTTAGGCTCAAATATGATTTTTCCTTCTTCGTCAAGTTCTAGCAACACTGCTTGAAGTGGGAGCTTGTCATCGATAACCTTCTTTAAGCATGAAACATGGAAAATTGGGTGTACTCGGGAAGATGCAGGCAACTCCAATTTGTATGTTTTGCAACACCTTGTAAGGACCATAGTACTTGGGTGATAATTTATTATCTTTCTTAGCTTGCTTGAGGGACATTTGTTTGTATGGTTGTAGCTGTAAAAATACCCAGTTGTCTAGATCAAAACTTCTTTCATTGTGATACTGATCTGCCTCTTGTTTCATTCGATTCTGTGCCATAGTGAGGTTATCCTTTAAGAGTTGGAGAACTTGTTGTTGATGCTCGATGTGATTTTCCACTGCTTGAACCTTAGAATTTTATCTTAAAGATGATGTGATGGATGGTGGATGATATCCATAAAGTGCCATAAATGGGGTCATTTTTGCTGCAATATGGAAGGAAGTGTTATACCACCATTCAACTAGAGGTAATTACTTGACCCATTGTGTTTGTTATTAGATACAAAGCAACGAAGATATCTTTCCAAACATTTGTTCACTATCTTAGTTTGCTCGTCAGGTTGAGGATGACAAGATGAGCTATGAGCTAATTGAGTACCAAAACAAGAAAATAATTTCGTCCAAATTTTTTTAGTGAAAATGGGATCTCTGTCACTTCAAATAATCTTTGGGTTTCCTTGTAGCGTTTGAATTGTTTCCTTAAATGTTGTAGCAACTATACTGGCTTTAAAAGGATGAAATAATGCACAAAAGTGTGCATACTTGGTAAGTTTATCAACTACCACCATGATGAATACAAAATTTCATTGGGAAGAATGGATCGAGAAAATAAATTGTCCATTGCACTCCACTCTTTCCTTCAGACTGGTAAACCTATGATAAAATCCATTGAGACCTCCTCCCAACGCTGACTTGGAATGGCTAAAGGTTGTAACAGACCCGAGGTCTTAATTGTCTCAACTTTATTTTATTGATAAACCAAACATTCTACCCCGAACTTTTGAATATCAGATTTAAGGCCATCCTAAAAAAATTCCTTCTTGACCCTGTGGTAACTTTTAAAATATCTTGAGTGCCCTCCTAAGAGGGAGTTGTGCAATTAAAAAAGAATATTTTGCTTGAGTTGGGAATTCTTACAAAGATATAAGCAATTTTTGTACCATAATGAATCATTTTTCCAGCTAAACTATCAGATGTACTAGGATCTTGCTGCAACTTTTGAATGATTGTCCACACCTCTTTGTCATTCTTCCATTCATCCTTTGCTTCGGTTATCCAATCAGGATAACCCTATCATTGGGAAGAATGGATCGGGAAAATAAATTGTCCATCGCATTACACTCTTTCCTTCAGACTTGGGTAAACCTATGATAAAATCCATTGAGACCTCCTCCCAATGCTGACTTGGAATGGCTAAAGGTTGTAACAGACCCGAGGTCTTAATTGTCTTAACTTTATTTTATTGATAAACCAAACATTCTGCCACAAACTTTTGAATATCAGATTTAAGGCCATCCTAAAAAAAATCCTTCTTGACCTTGTGGTAACTTTTAAAAAATCTCGAGTGCCCTCCTAAGAGGGAGTTGTGCAATTACAAAAGAATATTTTGCTTGAGTTGGGAATTCTTACAAAGATATAAGCAATCTTTGTACCATAATGAATCATTTTTCCAGCTAAACGTATCAGATGTACTAGGATCTTGCTGCAACTTATGAATGATTGTCCACACCTCTTCGTCATTCTTCCATTCATCCCTTGCTTCGGTTATCCAATCAGGTTGGATAATAGAAATGGCACACAACAATTCTTCCACATCCTCATCCTTTCTTGAGAGTGCATCTGCAACAACATTTTGCTTCCCTTTTTTGTAGATGATTTCAAAGTCATAACCCAACATCTTTGTGACCCATTTTTGTTACTCTTCTGAGGATAATCTTTGTTGCCAAAAGTATTTAAGACTATCATGATTTGTTTTTACCTTAAAGTGTCTTCCCATTAGGTAAGGTTGTCATTACTTTAGTGTATGTAGTATTGCCAACATTTCCTTCTCATTAATAAATTTGTGTTAAATACTTTCCCTTGATTGGACAACTTTCAAAAGCAATGGGTCTTCTTTCTTGCATTAAAACAACACCAATTCCATTTCTTGAGGCATCACATTCCACAATAAAGGTTTTTGTGAAGTCTGGCGTAGCTAAGACCAGTGCTTGGCACATTGCCTCTTTAAGATGTTCAAAGGCCTTTAATTGCTTTTGGAGTCCAAGAAAATGCATCTTTCTTCAGTAATGTTGTTAGAGGTGTTGCTATTCTCCCATAATTCTTAACAAACTTACGATAATACCCTATCAAATTGAGAAATCCTCGAAGATGTTCTATGGTTGTGGGGATTTTCCATTCCTTAATGGATTAAATATTGTTAGAGTCTACTTTAACACCCTCATGAGATACAATATGACCCAAATATTCCACCTCTTGTATTCCAAAGAAACATTTGGAGGTTTTTGCATATAATTGTTGGTGTCCTCCAATAGTTTGAGCACCCTATCAACATGTTGAACATGATCCTTCCAAGATTTGCTGTAGATTAGTATATCATCAAAAAATACGAACACAAATTTTCTAAGGAAGGGTTTGAAAATGGAATTCATCAAACCTTGAAATGTGGAAGGTGCATTGGTAAGGCCAAAAGGCATGACTAAGAATTCATAATGACCCTCATGAGTTTTGAATGTCGTTTTCAGAATGTTTTCAATCTTCATTCTATTATGATGGTATCTTGAACGAAGATCCAACTTGATGAAGTAAATTGCTCCATGTAATTCATCCAACAATTCATCAATGGCAGGAATGGGAAATTTATCTTTAATAGTGAGCTTGTTGAGCTCCCTATAATCCGGACACATACGCCATGATCCATCCTTCTTGTGCACCAATACTACTGGGGCAGAGAAAGAACTTTGACTAGGTTGAATTATACCAACCTCTAGCATTTTTGCAACCATACGTTCAACTTCACTCTTTTGGGCATAAGGATATCTGTAAGGTCTGATGTTTGGAGGAACACTTCCTGGAATCAAATGAATAACATGATCACAATCACGAATAGGTGGGAGGCCTTTGGGAGTCTCAAATACCTTGGAATGATTGTCCAAGACTTTTTGGAGATCTGGAGAAATAGATGATTTCGATATTTGAACCTCTAGTGAGCATAATTGTACAATTATGCCCTGTTGTTCTTTCTTTAGAAGCTTTGTCATGCCATTAGCACTGATTATCTTTCTTGGTTTCTCTGTGATACCCCTTAATTCAACTTCCTTTCCTTCCCAAAAAAGTTTCAAGAAAAGTTCTTGAAAATTAAAAGCTATCATCCCCAAAGATTGTAACCATTGGACTCCTAGTACAATATCAGCACCACCCATTGGAATAGAAAGCATTGGACTATTCAATACATATTCCCCCATGGTTAGCTTGATATTATGGCACTTTCCAGAGCAATTTATAGTTCCTCCATTTGCAACCATCACTTGACACTCTGGTGCTGGATATAAGAAACAATTCAATTCCTTAGCTATCTTACAATGAATAAAATTGTGGGTATTGCCTGATTCAATAAACACTATTACCTTTTTCTTCTTGATATATCCTTCTATCTTGAGAGTTTGAGGAGTGGTAATTCCTGCCAATGCATTACAAGATATGGTCAGTTTCATTTCTTCTTGCTCTGGGGTTGGTTTCTGATGTATATCCTCCTCTTTTGTGTTTCTTGTCCCTTTTCTTCCTCCTCTTCACAATCTATGTAGAATAATTTATTCTCAGCACACTTATGACTTTTAGTGTACTTGCTATCACAATTGTAACCAAGCCCTTTTGCTTTTTTTTCCTCCAATTGTTGTGGTGTCAACCTTGTAGGTTGTGGAAGGCTAGGAGCAACAACACTTCCATCTTTATAGTTGTGAGTGGTAGACTTCCTTGTTGCAATAATTTTGCTTTCAACTTTTCTTTCCACCCTGAATGCCTTTTCCAATGAATCAGGGTCCCAAAGACGAACCTTATGTTGGATGTTATCCTTTAAAGTCCCTATGAAGACATCAATCCTATGCTCTTCTGGAATATTAGTTACCTTGATATTCAATTTTTGGAAGTCCTCAATGTGCTCCACCATTGAACCCTTTTGTTTGAGATTTATCAATTGGCTAAAGAAGGTGTTGCTCTTTGTATCCTCACAATGTGCTATCATTTCCTTCGTAAAATTTGACCAAGTGACAAGTGATTTACGAAAACAAAGCCATCAATACCATACAAATTGATTAGGTTCTAAATATAAAGATGCAATGCGTACCTTTTGTGTGTGTTGCACATCATGGAGATCAAATTATTGCTCCATCTGTAGTACTGGATCCTTGCCATCAAACGTTGTCATATTGATCTTTGGAATGTGGTGGTTCTTAAACCCAACATTAGAGTCTCTAAAATCATAATTCATTTTCCTTTTGTCTTCGTCATGATTTTCATGGATTACCTTGTTCCCACTGGGAAGCCTTTCCTCTAGCAACTTTTCCAAACCTTCCTTCAACCCTTCCATCTTGACATTCATCATTGCTTCCACGTCTGCTTTTAAACCATCCTTCAAACCGTTCATGTCCCTTTTTATTTTTACTTCTAAACCATCCATCTTAACATTCATCGCTTCATTTTTGGTTACTCTTTGCGAGAGCGAAATTTGTTGCACTTGGTCTCATAATTTAGATATATCATGTTGCATTTCTTCCTCTTCTTCATGCGTCATAGTACAGATTTCTGGTTGCTTACTAGGTGTGTCCATTTTATTGCTTTGAGGCATTTTGGAATCAAACAATGATATCTATGCTTCAGTATGCCATTTAAATCACTTCAAATTGATTTTTCAAAGAAAAGTTATGCAAAATTAAAAAAAAAAATACACACATTTTTCTTGTTTTTTAGGAGCTCAATATTGAAACTGTTGTATCTTTTTAATTTTGGCTCTTCAACGTCTGAAATTTTGTCCTTTGTTATCCCTCTGAGTCTTCTTTCCAATGCCACAAGTCATATCAAAATTGGATTTTTCAAAATAAAGTTATGCCAAGTCTCCCATGATGACCTGATTATGGATTGGTTCAGTAAAGCGAACTTGTACGAAATTCGACGTGTCATTGTTTCCACTTTCGGCCCTGAAATTTGTACAACAGAAACTACAGTTTGTGCAATTTCTGTGACTTTTCACGAAATTCAAATCCGATGCTTTAAGAGAGTTATGACGATTTTCCCTCGGTCACTTGTTTAAGACTGAATTCTGGAGCATGCAGAAACCCTAACTTCTTTGGCCCATATCTCAAAAAATATAACAAACAAAGACTTGAAACTCCTACATGAAGTTCACCACGATTTCAGCTCCACGTGGTTGTAATTTCAACTTTTGAAGCTTCGTAGAAAAAATATTATAGCAAAAATGCCAAGATGGCTTGTTTGAAGCAGCGAAACCTTAGAATCCAAAGCTCTGATACCAAATGTTATGCAACCAGCTCACAAAACAAAAGAAAAGATAGATCAACGACTTAAAAATTATACTCTTCAAGGGGGAAAGCTCCTTTACATTACATAAATAAACAATTCTTGGATGATTCAAATGATAAGACCTCCTTGGTATATATAGGAGTCTAAGGGGTCACAATATAATCAAAGCCTACATAACAATAATAATGTAAGGGCAAAACAATAACAATAATGAGCTTCTGTGGGTCACAACAATATGGCATGGGGGATACATGGGTACAACAATAACAATATGTGGCTACATTAACAATAAAAATAACGGGGATACACTAGTATTATACGGACCTAACACCCTCATTGTAGCTACCCTTGTACCATGGCATGTGGCTTGGAGCCTTTCCTGTTGCCCCACTTCGTTTCGTCATTATTTCACATGACACTTGCCATTTAATAGATGTGCCATGGAATTGTTACTCCCTTGGAGGTTGAAATCACCTACTAGGGTCCTTTATTAACCTCCCTCTTGAGCATGGGGACACCTGTACATTCTAAAACCCATTATGGAAGGTGAGGAGATGCATTGGATTTTATACAGGATCGCAGGTGGGTCTTCACCTTTGGTTTGGCCTCCCTATAAGGGATCCAGGTCCTACAAAGGGTCATGATGGCACTTGTAGGGTGAGTGTTGAGAGCCATGGGCCTCCTCCACAAACAGAGCATTGATTTCCATGCCATGTGATTCTTCAGCACCACATTTCGCTTGCTCGTTCACCGCTCATGCATGATGATGATGCACTTGGACCACATCGCCCATTCGGACACGTACTTACATGAGACACTTGGAAAATGATCTAAGGCCCAGATGAGGCTTTGTCTCACCTAGGGAGACATGGGAGGGCTTGTATCATCATTCTAGCCCTTATGGATGGAGTATCAACATGTTAATCCAGTTGGAGACCCATGAGACCATTCATTGTGCCCTCACAACCACTTGGGAGCACCATAGATGTTTTGCTTGGAAACCAAGGGGCCAACCCCTTGGCCATCATTTTTAGAGCCGTCTTCTTCATTAGGACACATGAGGGACATATATTGAGTTGAAAATAATGGAGAAAGTTTATTTCACGATTGGGTGTGTGTTGTAGATTAGAGTTAGTTCCTATTTTCTAGGAGATGGTTTTGATCTCCCTAAATTGAATGTAAACTTATATATTTCTGATTTAATGATTAATGAGATAGAGCGTACTGCTTGGGAAATCTCCAGGTGTAGCTTTCTCACCTGTGAGCTGCTAGTTTCAGTGTGTAAGTTTCATTCCAGTTTTGTCTTTCCATTTTTTAACATGGTATCAAGGCACAGAGAATTGGGTCTATGGTGAGTGTTCCTTGGTGGCTAGATTGAGAGTCGCCTTGGTGGTTGAGTTGAGCCTTGGTGGCTGAGAGCGTGTAAGCCTTGGTGGTTGATTCAATTGCTTTTGTGACGAAGCACTGAAATTTTGAGGAAGCCTGACCAGTTTTGGTTTTAGGGGTCAAACCCGTGCTGATCAGCGCTGGCTATGCAATGTGAAACAACGCTGATCAGTGCTGGTTTTAGGGGTCAAATTTGCGCTAATCCAGAAAACTTACAAAATTTTTCGTCAGCGCGACCTGCAGTACGGTGAAAGGGCACTGGTGTTTTTTGCCTGTTGGAGGCGGCCCGAGACTAGAAGTGCTTGAGTTGGTGGTCCTATCCAACATTTTTTTAAGGCCATCTGTTTGGATTTGGATTCGTAGCCACCCGGATCCGGAGTTGTTGAAGGATCTGGAGTTAGATCCGTAGATCGACTGTTGGAGGATCTGGAGTTCGATCCGTAGATCGACTGTTGGAGGATCTGGAGTTCGATTTGTAGATCGACTGTTGGAGGATCTGGTGTTGGATCCGTAGATCAGGTGCCAGATTACTGGATCTATAGATTGGACCAGTGGATCTGTTAGTGGAGTCATGGTTTTGTCACAATGAATAACCACATTGCAGAGACATACCTTAATGAGAGCAATAAGCTCGATGGGTCAAATTACGCCAACTGGAAGTTCAAGTTGCAGACATTGCTCGAGGGTTCCAGTGCGTGGACAATTGAAAACGGAGATGAAGTAAAGCCAACTACAGCTGGTGGTGCCATAACCACATCAGTTCAGGATTGAGAAAGAGGGAAAATAAAGCGAAGTTGCTATTGAAGATGTCAGTAAAAGACAACATAATCCCTCACATCCGAGAATGCAAAACCGCCAATGACATTTGGGTGACGCTCAAGGATTTGTATGAGACGAAAAATACAAATTGTCTGTTGTTTCTGAAGAGTAAGATTCTCTCCATCAGAATGGAGGAGAATGAATCTGTTGCTGCATTCATCTCACGGATTAAAGAACTGAGAGACAAGTTGAGCGACATAGGGGAGAAAGTGTCCAATACAGATCTCGTCACAATTACCTTAAATGGTATGATAGAGGATTATCAAATGTTCATTACAGGGCTTGCGGCGAGGGAGAAAGCTCCCACCTTTGAAGAGTTGACAGGGATCTTGATGCAGGAAGAAGAGAGGCGTATGAATCTGAAGCCTCAGAATATAGATCTGGCATTGGTAGTGAAGAAAAAGTTCTTTAAAGGGAAACCAGGAGGAGGACATAAAAGCGGTGGTCCGTCCCAGAAAAAGCCATTTCAAGGTATGTCATCCACTAAAAATGATTCAGGAATTAAGTGTTTTTACTGTGGCAAAATTGGTCATATTGCTAGAGATTGTTATAGAAAGAAGACCGATGAAATCAGACATAGACACAAGAGGCATATAGGGCATTTTGCTAGCGAAGATCAGAATCATGTTCTTAAATTATTTGTGTCTGACGCTGCGCTTTCTGGTGAGACAGATGAGGCTGAAACTTGGTTTGTGGATTCCGGAGCATCCACTCATATGACAGGTAATAAACATTGGTATGAAAATTTTAAGGAGACTAGTGATGGCACTAACATCTACTTGGGAGATCACAGGGTATATCAAATTAGAGGGTATGGAGATATTCTTGTGATATTGCCTAATGGTAATATCAGGCGCATCCAGAATGTAATGTATGTACCTAGTATTAAAAAGAATTTGATCTTTGTCTCCATGATTGCAAATCAGAATTTAAAGGTAGAATTTTTTAAAACTTACTATGTTATAAAGGATTTGCTGGATCATAAAAAGTGGTCGTATCAGGAGTACGAGTTGGAGGCCTTTATAAGTTGAATGTTACAAGCGTGCCACATCAAGCTTTAACTTCAACGACTATGACTACAGAGAATCTTTGGCATCAAAGGTTTGGTCACATCAACCTTCATGACTTATTGCTGCTACAGAAACAAGGTATGGTTGATGGACTTCCTGTTTTAAAGAATGAACATATTGATTGTGAAGGTTGTGCACTTGGGAAAATGCACAGGGATGAATTTCCCTCTAGTTTAAATAGGAGAAAGAAAGATATACTCGAACTTGTGCATACTGATATATGTGGACCCATGCAGACAAGGTCCTTAGGTGGAGCTTATTATTTTTTGCTATTTGTTGATGACTGCACAAGATATTCTTGGGTATACTTTCTTAGAAGGAAAAGTCATGCTTTCGAATATTTTAAAGAGTTTAGAAATATGGTTGAAAAGTAGACAGGGAAAGTCATCAAAATTCTCCGCTCAGATCAAGGGGGAGAATACACGCTTGGAAACTTCATCAAATATTGCAGAGATCATGGGGTGGTATTGTTGAAGTTTCTAATTTTCCTTAGTTAGAAACCCTTCATGCACTTTTTCTGATTTATTCCTATCTACTTGTTATTTTTCCTTTAACAAGTTATTTACAAAGTAAATACTAAAAATAAACACCAGTGCATGCTTAACATATTACAGATCAACAACTAAAAGAAACAAGAACAAACACACCACATGACACTATTATTTTTGGACCAATGTCCCCAGAAAAACCCAATGCGGGAAAACCAGTGCAGCTATCTGAGGGTTTCTTATTAAGCAATATCAGAGTACAATCTGGGTGCCGAAACTGGCCTACCTAACAGAGAATTTCCTTAGCAGCTATACCTCACAGTTTGAGAGAAATCTCCTGGCTGAAACCCCGGAAAATCCTTTCGGCAGCTCCTCAGCACAAAACTGCTCTGCAACCCTAGCGTCTGCCCAAACTGGACTGCGTCAGCCCCTCTTTGTCTCACGCTGGCCCTGCGTCAGCCTTTCTTGGCTTGCGTCAGCCCTAAGAGGCCCTGTGTCAGCTCTGGGAGCCTCTGCATCAGCTGCGCTGGCCCCTCTAGTGCTCTGCGCAACACTTGGCTGCCTCTGTGTGGTCTTGCGTGAGCCCTTCTTGGCTCTGCGTCACCCTCCTTGGCTGCTGCGCTGCTCTCCCGACACAATCTTTGCCTTCTCTGTTTCTTTGTACTCAATGCCCCTCAACTGCTCTCCCGATCACTGATTCTATCTCTCTTAGCAAACCCCGCTCTAGAGAATAGAATGACTGATCATCTGGTGTACTCTCCAAGTGACCCTTAAGCCTCCTCTTATATTTTTCCTGTTGACATCTCAATGGCCGAGATTAAGTCCCTGATCAATGGCTAAGATTAGATCTGGCTTGATCCATGTCTTTTGGACCATTCTAACACAGATTCATATTAGTACACATTAATATTTTATTTTCCCTAAGTTTAGACTTAGGGACTCCATTAAAAATATTAATTATTTTAATATCTCCCGATCTATTTAGAATCTGCCCAAACCCTTTCTGGGTATTGGAGATCTCATGTGCCCCAACCTCTCCACCAAATTTCGTGGCTAGAGCACATTCGATGCTACCCCAAATCAACACTCCCTCTTAGCGTGCACTGTGCTCTGGCAATACTCCTCACTAAGTATTACTTTGATCATCCGGCATCGATACCTGTGCTGATGCTAGGCCTTCCTGCCCAACATCCTCTGCACTGCTGCATCCTGTACTGTTGCCCATGGTTCTGCCACTGCCACTGCTGCATTTGTACGACAGCTCCCTCTGCATCCATGTTGTTGCTGGTCCTTTCTCCCAGCACTGCATCCGCACTGCACCTCCTCTCATCAAGCTGCATCGTGCTACCCACTGCTGCACTGCAACTCAGTTACTGAGAAGTAAGTAACTGATCTCCCAATTGACCTCCCTGTTGGGCTAGAAACACCCTCTGATGTTGAAGCTCCCTCTGTTGCTGACAAGTGCTCCCTCTCTGACCTCTGCGCTATTGCAACAACTCCTTGCATCTCGCACCGTTACACACCTCTCTATGCCTTCCTGCACTGGTGCAACACTCCTGTGCCTCTCGCACTACTGCAGCCTGCTAGCTCTGCGTTGTCTTGGGACTCCTGCACTGTAGCTCTCTCTGCCACTCCATCTGCATCTGTCTCTACCCACTCAACGAGTTCTGCTACTCCTTGTCGGGGCTCCCGTAGCAAGGTCTAATCCAAGAGGCTGGGTACCTCGAGGATCCTGCCCCTCATAGCTTGTAGTCCATCTAACTACAGCTCGATGTCTCCCCACTTCCGCTCAAGTGGCGTGTGTGCACTCATGGCACAGTCATCGTCTATCAAAACTTCCTTCTCTGCCCGTGCTGGCGCTGCCTTAGTCTAGGAAGACTCTCCCTTACTCTTCTTCCTTGGGCACTGGGTCACATAATGACCCATCTCCCCACAGTGGAAGCACTTGATCTTGGAGAGATCTTTCTTCTTCCGCTTCTCCTGGTTTCCCTCAGATGCTAGGGCCACATATTCCTCCTCTTGCTGAACTTTGATCCATTTGCTGCTGCTACCTGTATTCGACTGCCGTCTGATCTCTTCCAGGCGAAGCGCTGCTCACATATCATCCCAAGGTAGGAGAGTCCCTCTGCCCAGGATACTCTGGACAAACACTTCCCAATCTTTTGAGACAACATTCAGGGCTGTCCTCACCATAAGGTCCTGATCCGGTGTCGCTCTTATAGCAGTCAACTAGTCTCGGATCTCATTCAGTCCTCCGAGGAAGGTGTCAATCGATTGACCCTTCTTCATCTGATATGACCTCATTTGGTTCTCGAGCAGCATTCTTCTCTACACAAAAGTATGCTGGTACAGGTTCTTGAGAGTCTCCCACATCTCAACTGTCGTTTCCTTCTCGGCTATATGTGGTACCACATGATCCTTGACCCCGTCAAGGATAATGCACTTGGCCCTCGCCATCGCCTCTTTGTACTTGTCGTTATCATTGGGGTCGACTGGGATAGCTATAACCTTTAAGGCGAAGTTCTTGACACGATTCCTGTCAAGCACTGATAAGATTCTGGCCTTCCAGACTGCGAAGTTCGATGCTTCGTTTAGTCTATCTTGGTCTCTTATCCCGTGAAGTGCCATGAGGCTCCTCTACTTCCCTCCTGGAAGTTCTCTGTTCGACTCCTCTGAGTCTCTACTTCCCGTCTGGAAGTTCTCTTCTGGACTCCCTCTGAGTCCTAATTTCCCTCCTGGAAATCCTTCTGCCGCTTGTCGAGATGCCCCCTACTCTGATCGTCTTGTGCAACTGTACTGTTGATCCAGGTTCCTCGGCTAGAAACCCTCAATAATAACTCCTCTGACCCTGCTCTATCAGGTACTGTTCTGACTACAGTACCTCACCAGCTCCACTCTGCAATATTTCTGCAGCCTTTTAGACTCCAGCAATTGCCCCTCTGTGAACTGCGTTAGCCCCTCTCTGCCTCACGCTGGCTGTGCGTCACCCCAGATGGGTCTGCGTCAGCCCTCTGGCCCTCTGCATCAGCGACACTGACCTCTCTGAGGCTCTGCGCAACTCCCGACTTCTTCTACGTGGCTCTGGTTGGTTCTGCATCACACTTCTTGGCCTCTGTGCTACTAGAAACAACTTCTGTCATCTCGGAACAACTGTTTTCTGTTGCTATTGCTCCGCTCGGCTGATGTCTCTTAGGCCTGCTGTGATCGGCAATCACGCTCTGATACCATGTTGAAGTTTTAATTTTCCTTAGTTAGAAACCCTTCATGCACTTTTTCTGATTTATTCCTACCTACTTGTTATTTTTCATTTAACAAGTTATTTACAAAGTAAATACTGAAAATAAACACCAGTGCATGCTTAACATATTACAGATTAGCAACTAAAAGAATCAAGAACAAACACACCACATGACACCATTATTTTTGGACCAATGTCCTCGGAAAAACCCAATGCTGGAAAACCGGTGCAGCTATTTGAGGGTTTTCTTATTAAGCAATATCAGAGTACAATTTGGGTGCCGAAACTGGCCTACCCAACAGATAATTTCCTTAGCAGCTATACCTCACAGTTTGAGAGAAATCTCCTGGTTGAAACCCTGGAAAATCCTTCCAGCAGCTCCTCAGCACAAAACTGCTTTGCAACCCCAGCGTCTGCCCAAACTGGACTGCGTCAGCCCCTCTCTGTCTTACACTGGCCTTGCATCAACCTTTCTTGGCCTGCGTCAGCCCCAGGAGGCCTTGCGTCAGCTCTGGGAGCCTCTGCGTCAGCTACGCTGGCCCCTCCGGTGCTCTGCGCAACACTTGGCTGCCTCTGCGTGGCCCTGCGTGAGCCCTTCTTGGCTCTGCGTCACCCTCCTTGGCTACTGCGCTGCTCTCCCGACACAATCTCTGCCTTCTCTTTTTCTGTACTCAATGCCCCTCAGCTGCTCTCTCGATCACTGATTCTATCTCTCTTAGCAAACCCTACTCTAGAGAATAGAATGATTGATCATCTCGTGTACTCTCCAAGTGACCCTCAAGTCTCCTCTTATACTTTTCCTGTTGACATCTCAACGGCCGAGATTATGTCCCTAATCAACGACTAAGATTAGATCTGGCTTGATCCATGTCTTTTGGACCATTCTAACACAGATTCATATTAATACACATTAATATTTTATTTTCCCTAAGTTTAGACTTAGGGACTCCATTAAAAATATTAATTATTTTAATATCTCCCAATCTGTTTGAATCTGCCCAAACCCTTTCTAGGTATTGGAGATCTCATGTGCCCCAACCTCTCCACCAAATTTCGTGGCTAGAGCACATCCGATGCTACCCCAAATCAACAAGTATAACAGTTTACAGTATCCCACACTCCACAACAGAGTGTGGTTGCAGAGAGGAAGAACAGAACTCTTGTGGAGTGTGCATGCAACATGATAAAAGGTAACAAGCTATCCAATGGTTTTTGGGCATAAGCAATTAGCACTGCAGTTTACTTAAAGAACATAAGTCCAACTAGGTGTCTTGATCTCAAGACTCCATTTGAGGCTTTGTATGGTTTCAAACCTGCAGTCCATCACTTGAGAGTATTTGGCTCTAAAGATTTTGCACACATTCCTAAGGAAGATAGGAAGAAATTGGATGCTAAAGCTATAAAATGCATATTTGTAGGGTATTGTTTTGATTTCAAAGCATATAAGATGTTTAATCCATCTACTCACAAGGTGTTTGCGAGTAGAGATGTTATCTTTCATGAACAAGTTGATGAAGGGAATAAGGACATAAGTTATGAGGAGTGCCTTTACTGATTGATGACAGTAATGATGAAGCCAAAGATAGTCATTTACAACGGAAATAGCAAAAAGAGGAACCTAGTGATGTGGATACATTTAACAGTTGAAGTCCATTCAGAGGTGAGCAAGAAATCACACAAGACATAATTGAGGCAAGTCCGCTACCAAGGAGATCAGGTAGGCAGACTCACTTACCTGCAAGGTACAAAGATTATGCTCTTATGACTAGTATTTTAAATGTTGTTGAGCCCATGAATTATAATGAAGCAAATCAGTATGATGAATGGAGGTCAACTATGAAAGAAGAGTATGAGTCCATAATTAAAAATGAAACTTGGGAATTAGTTGAATTGCCAAAAGGAAAAGAACCCATAGGTTGTAAATGGTTATTTAAACCTAAGTTCAAAGTAAATGGTAGTGTAGACAAGTATAAAGCTAGGTTGGTGGCCAAAGGGTACTCACAGAGAGAAGGAATTGATTATGAGGAGACTTTTGCTCCTGTAGCTAAGTTAAATACCATTAGAATGTTAATAGCTCTAGCTACTAAGTACCATTGGAGCCTACACCAGCTAGATGTGAAATCTGCTTTTCTAAATGGAGAGTTGAAAGAAGAGGTATATTTAACTCAACCAGAAGGGTTTATTAAAAAGGGGCAGGAACACTTTGTCTGTAAATTAAAGAAGGCATTGTATGGATTGAAACAGGCTCCCAGATCTTGGTATGAAAAGATAGACTCTTTCTTCTTACAACATGGTTATAAGAGAAGTAAAAATGACCCAAATTTGTATACCAGATTTGATTCAAAGGGGCAGATTGTGTTGATTTCCTTAAACGTTGATGATTTAATTGTTATTGGAAATTCTGATGAATTGGTTGAAAAAATTAAAGTGCAGATGTCACAGGTATTTGAAATGAAAGACCTTGGAGAACTGCATTATTGTTTGGGTCTTGAAGTCTGGAGGGATTTTGGCCAAACTTTTGTTACTCAAGGAAAGTATGTCAGGGAATTGTTGAAGAAATTTATAATGGATTAGTGTAAAACTGCTTCAGTACCTATACAACAGAATGTTAAATTTCAGAATGATGATGGTTCTAAAGAGGTGGATGCTACATTGTACAGACAACTGGTTGGAAGTTTGATTTATTTGACTACAACCAGACCTGACTTAGCATATTCAGTCAGTGTGTTGAGTCAGTTCATGACAAAACCTCTTGAAAATCATTGGGTGGCAGCAAAAGGTGTCTTAAGGTATCTTCAAGGAACCATAAATTTTGGCATTAAATATATTGATTCTTTTGATGTTAAACTGATAGGCTATTCAGATTCAGATTGGGCTGGAGATCTAAACAATAGAAGATCTATAACAGGGTATGCTTTCAATATTGGGTTCGGGGTCATTTCTTGGAGCAGTAAAAAGCAGAGTACTGTATCTTTATCATCAGCAGAAGCATAGTATCAAGTTGTATGTGTAGCCACTTGTGAAGCAATTTGGTTGAGAAGACTTCTTCATGATGCAGGGGAAGAACAAAAAGAAGCTATGGTGATTAAATGTGACAACGAAAGTTCAATCAGGCTGGAAAATAGTCTTGTTTTTCATAAAAACACAAAACATATAGATACTCAATTTCATTTTGTTAGAGAAAAGGTTCCATGCAAAGAGATTTTTATTGAATATTGTAACACCTGTGAAAATGCTGTTGATATCTTCACCAAGCCTCTTGGAAAGACTAAATTTTAAATTGTTTAGAGAGATGTTAGGTGTGCAAATGAATCCTTTCTCCATTAAGGGGGAGAGTTGAAAATAATGGAGAAAGTTTGTTTCACGGTTGGGTGTGTGTCCTAGATTAGAGTTAGTTCCTATTTTCTAAGAGATTGTTTTGATCTTCCTAAATTGAATGTAAACTTATATATTTCTGATTTATTGATTAATGAGATAGAGCGTATTGCTTGGGCAGTCCCCAGGTGTAGCTTGCTCACTTGTGAGCTGCTAGTTTCATTGTGTAAGTTTCATTCTAGTTTTGTCTTTCCATTTTCTAACATATTGGCCTTCCACTGGCCCTTTGCACCGTGATTCTATCATTTCAGCCTCATTAGGAGGGCTTATTATGTACCTTTTGAGCTATTTGATGGGCTTGTCACCAATTTTATTGTTATTTTGCACATTAGAGTCATTTTTAGGGGCTCATTAGGCTAATTAGACCCATTTGAACTATTGGAGGCTCATATAAATTAGAAATGAGCCTCATTTGTTGAACATCATCACTTGGATTTGAGATATCTTTCTCTAAAGATTTCAGATCTACAATTGTGGAGTGAATTTATATGAATAAATGCATTTTGATGTGTGGAAATATTTCGCTATCTCTCTTGGAGCTTTCTTATTGGAAAAATTGTGGATGAATATACTCTTCTTTGTCTTATAAGTGCAATATAATGCTATATTTTTTTGTTTTAATGGATGTCTAATGCATGGAATTATATTCTTATGGTGAAATAATGTGCTCTAATTAATGCGAATTAGTGGAATCATTGAAATTATTGGAGATTTTTGCATGCATTACTCATTGGATAAAGAATGAATGAATGTTCCTAGAGGATAATTTGCATTTGCTTCCTTGAAACTCCATAATAATTGCCATCGAAGTATAAAGGTCTACAGTTGCTGTGAAGTTGCATCCATAGAGAGCGTCGTTGCTTCTTTAGGCCTCCTTGAAGAGCGAAGTTCCTGAATCTTGATCATTTTGACTCCAATCTTCCCAATAGCTAGGCACTGGTCCTAGATCTTTGGTGATCACATTAACTTATCGAAATATCATTCTTTCACCTCTTTTCTTTGTCCCTCTAAGGATAAGGACATTATCTAAGCTATGGTGCGAAATTTTAGGGAGGAGGAATTTTAGGATTATGTCCGGACAAGTTTTGTTCATTTTTGTCTCCTCTAGGCAACCTCCAGTTTTGAACGAATTCCGATGGTGGAATTTCAAATAAATTGATTCCCTAGCTATCACACCAAGTGGGAACCCTTGAAGCTGCTTTGACTTCGGGATTTCTTGAAGGTTTGCACTTTGTAGTTCATCATTCAAAACATTTTCTCTTAATTATAGGTGATCATTGGATGAGCCTTTACCGCGGTATATCTCTCAACCCTTGGTCTCTTATAGTATTTCTCTCAAGGGATTTTTCATGGAAAGTCACCCTAGCTTCTCCCAAAGCTCACACTTTAATTGAATCTTTCCATTGAATGAGCCATTTTTGCCTCACTTTGAACCCTAGTATAAACACATCAATCACAAGTGAGGGATTTTGGAAGTTTTGATCTTAGGCATTCATTATTATTGAATATTCCTAAGCCCAAGGTCATCCTTCATAGGTTTTTCTTGGGGAGACTTTAAGCTTTTCTTTAATCATTTGAACCATTAATTGAGCCTCTCCTTTGAATGGGCCTTGGAAATTACGTTATACCTTGCCACTGATCCTATCATTGAAGTGATTCCCTTTACACCAGGACTCCCCCCCATCGGTGAAAGTCCATAAAGAGCAGGGGACATTGACTGAGGTGATAATGGATCTTTGTCCCATTGTTATCATTTGGTTTAGTATTTGTCCCTTAGATACCCTTCCTAGGACCCCTGCTAGATTGTGTGGCAACATTTTTGGCGTCGTTGCTGGGGAAATGAGACGTGTGTGTGGTTCCCATACGACATTATTGACATATCTTTTGGCGACTCCATTGGAAGAACAAAGCCCCTATTTTTCATTGAACTTTAAGGTCAATGCATGTAGGGTGAAGCAAGCATCTCTCCAGGCATCTCTAATTTCACCATGGTGAATTCTACATAAATCACATGTGTATCCTAATAGGATGTCTTTCTTTGATGATTTCCCTGCCTTGGACATTGTTCGCATTCCTGGACGCCCTAAGCATCTCACATGGACTATCATACGTGGGGTGCCCAAGTTTGATGGTGATCCATTATCTGCAGTTGATCATGTGGCAAGATTTGCCACATATGCCTCAAACGCCAAATTGGTTCATCACGATGTCCTCATGATGTTGTTTATGAGATCCCTCCATGGTCATAATTCATGGTTACATAACTGCAAATGTAATGGTATCTTGTCTATTGAAGCATTCTTTGATGGTTTCTTGAACATTTTTAGGCGTACCAACCATTGGATATTCAAAACGAAGCCTTCATTGAACATCATGAAGATCTTGGGAAAAGTGATCCTGCTCCCCCTTTGAACTTTGATATCAATGATTACTTACATATTGAAGAGGGGAAATGGGAGGTTCATGGGCATCGTTTTGACAAGGACCCTATCTATGACACCGATGATGATGATATCAATGGGACCCATGTCTTTCCTCATGATCCTAGGGGGATGTAATTGAGTCTCATGTGGACCCTTTCCTCAAGCCTCTATGCACTATCTCTAATAATGAGGAACCCTCTCTCTTTCCTAAGTGTGGTCATCATGAGCAACCTGCTTGTTGTGTCTCTCCATGTCATCAGTCTCCCTTTCCTTCCGATCATGACCTTGTGGTGGCCACAAAGCTCGATATAAATGATAGGGACCATGATGAAGATGATATGCCTGAGGTTGCCATTCATCGGAGATTTATGAGCTTGATTGTTGATATCTCTATCTTTTGGTTGAAGGAGAGGATCCTATGGAATAGGTTGCATCCCTTCATTCCCTTTTCACCCATGATCCTCCATGTGTGGTCATTTTATTTTCCCACCTCCCGCCCTTGTGACCTTCCATATGGCCATTCCTGCCCTTATCTTTGGATCTATTGTATGAGTAAGAGGAACAGGTGTTCTCATATTGTTCGGATGATATGTTGGTTACTTTGGGTTTATGATGACACTTAGCATTTTCTTGATGTCATATGCATATTATGTGAAAATTCCAAACTGGAATCCTATTGTAGCAACTGGAATTTATTCTCTTAATTGTTAATTCAATTTAACAATTTATTTACTGTTTGCTACAACAAAAACTGAATAAATCACACTGCAACCTACACAAATAAAACTACAGAAGAATAAATGTTGAAAGAAATGCTAGCACACACACATAAAATAACAGTTATTTTTGGACAAAAGTCCTCGGAAAAACCCAACTTGGGAAAACCGATGTAGCAGCTGAGGTTTTAATTATTAAGCAATAGTGAAATAATCTGAGTACAATCTGGATGTCGAATACTAGCAATCTTGCAGAGAAAATGCTCTCAAAATTCTAGTGAGGAAATTTCCTCACCCCACAGGCAAATCCGGGCTCTGACCTCTTCTCCAAGTGAGCCGCCCAAATTGGCTATGCGCAGCTACAACATCACCCTAGCACAGTTCCTTCTGCACTCAGTCTGGAACAACCTCTCCCCAAGCCGTCTAGTCTACTGCTATCTGGGAAAATGTCTCTCTTGGCCTCCAGAACCTCTGTCCAGCTTCTGGCATTGAAACTCAGCTTTCCCCAGCAGAATCGAATCTGCGTCTAGAGGCTATTGTGCTGCTCCAGTGTCAACCTCTCTGTGGCTCTTCTGCCTCTCTGCAAATGCACTCACTGGATCTGGAAATCCTCCTTCGACTTCACTTTCTCTGCCCCTCTCTTACTGCTTTGATCTCTTGCTCTCTCTTCGGCAACTGACTGTTGCTACTCTGGAAATCGATTTGCTTAGAAATCGAACTGCTCAAGTGTATTCTCCAAGTGCCCATCGATTTATTCTTATAATCCTTTGTTCGGACTCCAACGACCAAGATTAAATCTTAATCGATGGATAGGATCATCTTGAAGTCGATCTGTGTGGGTTTCTAGATCATTCATGCCTTGACTTAATTAATTTTGATTAATTAACCATATTCCCTAAGTTTAGACTTAGGAAATATTTATTAACGTGTTTAATAATCTAATTAAATCATTTCTAGGCGGAATTTCCAGATATGATTTTTGGGTTTTGGAGATCTTATGTATTCTAGCCTCTCCACCAAATTTCGTGGCTAGAACACATTTGATGCTACAAAAACTAACACTCCCTCTTAGCGAGGAATGTGTTTTAGTGCTATTGCACCCCCTGTAGCAACACCCTATCTTTGCATCATCCCCTGTCACGCTGTTGATGTCTGGCCATGCTGCCCACCAACCACTGCGCAACTTTGATACATGCTGCATCTGTGCTGCTGTTGACACTGCCATACTGCTGCCAACACTACATTTGCATTGCAACTCCCTCTCATCTATTGCTGCTGCAACTGCAACATCTGCAACTGAAAAGCATCCAAAACATTGAATCAACTGTGATCAGTATGATGCATCTTTGTCTCGAGTCTCTAACTGCTATCTGCACTGTCACTAGAGAAACTGTGTAGCTGCCGACTCTGCACTGTGCACTCTGCACTGCGCTCCCCAACATCTGACTGCTACTAGTCTCTGCAACTGTCACTCAGTCTCTGACTGCACAACTGTCACTGATCCATCCTGCTACTGAATATTGTGGGCCCCCGTAACAAGTTGTTGATCCATGAGGTGGACTCCTCAAGGATCCTGCCCATTTGTAGCGCTATGGGGCTACACCAAATCTCCCCACCTCACTCTTGGAGGTGTATCAACAAACATAGCGAAGTCTTCCTCCAGCCTGGAGGATAGCCTATCGATTTTTGCTGAAGCTGCCTGCTGGTCCTGCTTCTCTTCCTTGTCCTTCTTCCTGAGAAGACATTGGGTACTGTAGTGACCAAGCTCACCACACCTGAAGCATTTGACCTTTGACAGGTCCTTCTTCTTCTTCCTCTACTCCCCCTATCCTTGATTGGGAACCTTTGATCCGAGGGCCACATTCTCCTCCTCCTTCATCGATCCATTGTTGCTGCCATTGATGGAGCTCTTTAGAAGAGTTCGTCTCAATTCCTCCTGCTGCAAATCAGCCCACGTCATGTCCCATCTTGGCAATGTATCTCTACCCAAAATACTTTGGACGAATCCCTGCCAATCCTCGGAGACACTGTTGAGTGCCAATTGCACTAGCTTCATGGGTTTAGGCGTTGCCCCAACAGCTGCAAGCTAGTCCTGGATATTTGGAATCCTGGTGAGGAAGGGGTCTATGCCTTCCCCCTTTTGCATCTTGACACACCTCAACTTCTCCTCTAGGTACATCTTCCGCTGCTCGGAAGTACCCTGGTATAGTGTAGAGAGGGCATCCCACATCTCTTTGGCAGTATTTTTGCCAGCTATGTGAGAAACCACATGATCCTAGACACCATCTAGGATCAAGCGTTTAGCCCGTGCCATCTCCTTTTTGTACTCCTTCAGCTGGTCTGCATCCTGGGGAACTGCTACCATTGCATCAATATACATCTTCAGGCCAAACTCATCTAGAAGGAAGGACATCCTTGCCTTCCAGATGACATAGTTGGAAGCTCCATCCAACCTATCCTGATCATGAAGCCCAACAATGGCCATCTCAACAAAATGTCGAAAATCTCCTCTTTCCTTCTGCTTAGCTGTTGTTCAGCTATTCGCACTCCCTTTTGGAGTGAGAAAATCTGCTCACAACGACTGCTGATCTGCAAGGAAAAATTGAACTTCTTGAGACTAGAAGTTCCCTGAGGAAATTTTTCCCTCTGTGTGTGCTCTTCTTCCTTCCACCTGACATTGGTTTTGCTCTAGCAAACTGCTGCAAAAACCATTGTGTCTAGCTAGAGATCTGCTCCACGAAAATACTAAGCTGCTCCCTCTGCCTCTGGAATCCCTTAATCTAGAGAGATCGAATTTTTCTGCCCCACTCAGAAAAATCAAATCTCCTCAAGTAACTTGACGTCTTGGCAAAGTGATTGCACTGCCCCTGGTAATTTCGACCTGCTTCCCACAATGAGCAGCGAAATTCCTTCTCTCTCTTGCCTCTGAGCTCTCCGGCTGATCATCTACGCTCTGATACCATGTGAAAATTCCAAACTAGAATCCTATTGCAACAATTTATTTACTATTTGTTACAACAAAAAATAATAAATCACACTGCAACCTACACAAATAAAATTGCAGAAGAATAAACGCTAGAAGAAATGGTAGCGCACACACATAAAATAACACAATTATTTTTGGACAAAAGTCCCCGGAAAAACCCAACTTGGGAAAACCGGTGCAACAACTGAGGGTTTTATTATTAAGCAGCAGTGAAATAATCTGAGTACAATTTGGATGCCGAATATTGGCAATCTTGTAGAGAAAATATTGGCAAAAATCTAGTGAGGAAATTTCCTCACCCCACAGGAAAATCCGGGCTCTGACCTCAGCTCCAAGTGAGCCATCCAAACTGGCTTTGCGTGGACACTGCGTGACCCTAACGCAGTTCCTTTTGCACTTAGTCTGGAACAACCTCTCCTCAAGCCGTCTAGTCTGCTGCTATCTGGGAAAATGTCTCTCCTGGCCTCCAAAACCTCTGTCCAACTTCTAGCACTGAAACTCGGCTTTCCCCAGCAAAATCGAAACTGCCTCTAGAGGCTACTGCACTGCCCCAGCGTCAACCTCTCTGTGACTCTTTGCCTCTCTGCAAATGCACTCGCCGAATCTGGAAATACTGGTTTGACTTCAATGTCTCTGCCCCTCTCACTGCTTCGATCTCTAGCTCTCTCTCCGGCAACTGACTGTTGCTACTCTGGAAATCGAACTGCTCAAGTGTATTTTCCAAGTGCCCATCGACTTCGTATAATCCTCTGTTGTGACTCCAATGGCCAAGATTAAATCTTAATCGATGGGTAGGATCATCTTGAAGTCGATTCGTGTGAATTTCTAGATCATTCACACCTTGACCATATTCCCTAAGTTTAGACTTAGGAAATATTTAAAAACTAGTTAATAATATAATTAAGTCATTCTAGACCGAATTTCCAGAAAAGATTTATGGGTTTTGGAGATCTCATATATTCTAGCCTCTCCACCGAATTTCGTGGCTAGAACACATCTGATGCTACAAAAACTAACATATTAGAGTAGGATGCATTGCATGTAGGTTTTTGCATTAGAACTAATTTCATATTCTATTATCCTGTTGGATTAGATGCATTTAGATTAAAAGTGCATTTAGAATTAAATTTTATTTTTGTTGATTTTTATGGCCTAACAAAAGCATGGGCGATCAAAAGATGCAATAAAAACATGTTTCCCCGTGTGCTTAGTCTTTGATGTGCAGGTAACAGTTCTTACGATCCCAAGAGATTGTTGGTGTTCTCATGACCTCCCTATTCAAGTATGTTCGTGCACTTTACTGAGAGCTCATGTCCCAATTGGAGCCAAATGTTACCCACCACCAGTGGGTGACAACCATAGGAGAAAATTTTTCCTAGATTTGTCTTCAATCATCATCCAACAACTTGTTGAAGGTGGGCCTTCCAACCCCGAAGGTATGGCTTTTCATTCTATAATTGGGTATTTTTGCTTACTTATCATGGACACATTTGGACATGGGTTAGTGGAGGGATTCGATGGAAAGAATGGGCTTGGTCTATAGTCTTGCTCCCTTGTCTAACTTGGTGGTTAGTCTTGTATCCTAGACCTTTGAGATCTCCTTTATTGGCTACTAGCTTTAGTAGTGGCACTACATGGGAAACCCTGATTTTGGCTGCGTGGTCCCGCCTCTCGACACGACATACATCACTCCCCTCCACTCATTATAATCCCTTTTCACATATTTCCCATCCGAGTCCACATTTATCCATTGGGTCCACAAGGAGTTAGCCTCCCCCTCCCCTTGTCCACACTCTGGGTCAAGCCTGGAATGATTCTCCAGAGGTTGATGCAGCGAAAAAGAAAGGTAAAAGCATAATTTGGCCATTTACAACAGGAAATGTAACATAAAATGAAAAAGATGGTTGGGACATAAAGATTTAGCACGTGGGCAAAAGTCAAACATGAGCTCGACCCCCTATCATTATGGGCCCTTATGTGAGTCCCCTACATCATTAAGGAACCCATGATTATCCCAAACCTTGGTGGGTAATGAATTGCCCAACCTTAAGGGGGTATTCACTGCTATATTATACACATCATGGTCTCATTCCTTGGAGCCCTGGACAATTAAAAGAAAGAAAAATCAATAAAAGGCAAAAGACATATGAAGGGTGGAAAAACAAAGGTCGGGGTAACTCATGTACCACAGTTGCTCCCTCCTACATCTATACACTCGTGTGTGGATTTCCCTCATTGTAGCTACCCTTGTACCATGGCATGTGGCTTGGAGACTTTCCTATTGCCCCACTCTATTTTGTCATTATTTCACATTTAAGTATGGGGGATTTACGCAGTGCATTATATTAGATATCATTTTTGGGATTCAACTGCGTTAAGTAAGTCATTCAAACGTATGACCATTTCCATGAGAGGTAGTCGTAACTGACTAATTTCTCATGATTTTTGAATAGTTCACTTAGCACTCATTGCATCGGGTGATGCTCACAGGGGTGAAGAAGTGGGATTGAAACTAGTGAAATGTGGAGAACGAATCACATAGCATCAATCATCACTTCCGGGCTTGCACCCGGTAACCAGGACTTCCCAGGAGGTCACCCATCCCAGAACTCCTCTGGCTCAAGCGCGCTTAACTGTGGAGTTTTTCCCACAATCAAGCCCACTTAGCTTGCTACCCCATTTGCAAAACCTTAGCAAGTATTGTGCCTCATGAACCATTCAAGTAGAGATCCCTTGACTCTTTTTGAATTTAAGTATGGGGGATTTACGCAGTGCATTATATTAGATATCATTTTTGGGATTCAACTGCGTTAAGTAAGTCATTCAAACGTATGACCATTTCCATGAGAGGTAGTCGTAACTGACTAATTTCTCATGATTTTTGAATAGTTCACTTAGCACTCATTGCATCGGGTGATGCTCACAGGGGTGAAGAAGTGGGATTGAAACTAGTGAAATGTGGAGAATGAATCACATAGCATCAATCATCACTTTCGGGGCTTGCACCCGGTAACCAGGACTTCCCAGGAGGTCACCCATCCCAGAACTCCTCTGGCTCAAGCGCGCTTAACTGTGGAGTTTTTCCCACAATCAAGCCCACTTAGCTTGCTACCCCATTTGCAAAACCTTAGCAAATGGGGTAGCAAATGGGGTAGCAAGCTAAGTGGGCTTGATTGTGGGAAAAACTCCACAGTTAAGCGCGCTTGAGCCAGAGGAGTTCTGGGATGGGTGACCTCCTGGGAAGTCCTGGTTACCGGGTGCAAGCCCCGGAAGTGATGATTGATGCTATGTGATTCGTTCTCCACATTTCACTAGTTTCAATCCCACTTCTTCACCCCTATGAGCATCACCCGATGCAATGAGTGCTAAGTGAACTATTCAAAAATCATGAGAAATTAGTCAGTTACGACTACCTCTCATGGAAATGGTCATACGTTTGAATGACTTACTTAACGCAGTTGAATCCCAAAAATGATATCTATTATTTCACATTATTGAGAAATCTAGGGTAGCTAGATTAGGCTGATTTCTCTTTACTTTGATAATTGCTTGTGATGTTCTTTTACTTAACTTGATGTACTTGTAATTAGCTTCTTCTTCACTTGATTATTATTGTGTTCTTATCATCAAACAACTACCAAACTATGAAGATCAATCGAACAAGAGGACACAAGATATAGGCTTCTAGCCAGGGCCAAAACCTTTCCCTTGAGAGGAAAACCCACAAGAATTCTTCTCTTCTTATAGAATTATCAAATGACGAATTCCAAGACTTATTAGACTCAAAACAAAGACCCCTCCAAGACCAAGTCAAACCCTCCTTTGATGAGTTTGTCCTTCACAAAATCAACCTAAGTCAAGCTGCTTCAACACTCTAGATTTCGGCCTTACTTCAGAATTTCTGCTACTGCTTTAGGTTTGCACTTTTCGGCCATCCTGCAATCTCTGCAATTTCGCACATGTGAGTGGTTTAGAGGCTGAAATTGAGCTTCTCTCTCCTTCGCTTAGGGTGGTACTTTCTCCTTGATAACTCGACTTCCAAATTGATCCTTTTTTAACCCAAACTTCGACCTTTTGTGATGAGTGCAATTTTGGTCTTTGCTGCATCAAATTGATGCCCTAATCCCTTCCCACGTGTGAGAGAATTTGACCCAAAAATTCAGATTTCGGCTTCTTTGTTGTCTCCTTGTTTCTCCTTCTTCTCTCCTTTTTCTTGTCTTCCTTGAGATTGAACTTCTTGGATGCCTTCTTCAAATGAGGTCGATGGCACTTATATATACACTTTCCTTGGCACTGGAACTGTCATCATGATGTCGACTTGTCCTCTTGCAGGCCGACTTGGTCTTGGAGGGACTTTAACACAATTTATGACTCAAATGAATTACTTTGACTTTATACAAAATGCCCAATAAGGTCTCTTACATATGACAATGACTCTTTGACTTCTTTGACTCTATGACAACTTCCTAGAAGCACACAATGGGTGCTTGACCTAAAACAAATTAACCTAAAGCATGAAACCCATGCTATAAAATAATAATAATAATTTTCTTTTCTCTTTTATATACAAAGATCAAGAGTACATAAGACATTATGAGGACCAAACCTAGTTACATTTTTAACACTCCCTCTTAACTAGGGAGGTATTCATAATACATACACGGTACATGGACATTCTCATACTGAAGAATTTTCATAAGAAGAGTTGGATTGGTAAGCCATCTCATAAGCTATCTTATCAGCTTATATCAATGCATCTAATCATATCAAACAACATTGTCATATAGCAAGGCCTTAACTAACAACTCTATCTCTCCACTAGATTAGAGCACAATGTTGGGGAGACAATGATTTATAGACACCTTCATCATTGTCTCTGAAGGCACATACCCCATCCGAATGTTCAAGGTATGTCCTTTTAGGACCATTCCTGTCTTGGAGTTACATATCCTCAAGGAATTTCCTCTTTGACTACTCTTACCTATTGGCTGCCTTACCTCATCCTCAAAGAGTATTGGTATTAGTCTCAGATGCTTACCCAATCCTCCATTCTTTCTTAATAAGACAAGAATGATGTGTCTATCTCTCCCTTTCAACTAGGGAGGATCCATTCATTCCTATAAAAGGAATATACCCAAGCTACCTCTTAACTAGGGACTTTTTTCCAACAACAACTCTTTGTTCTTTGGTGGAGATCATGGTACTATCAACTGCTTGTAGGGTTCCTCCTTTTTGCATCATCATGCCATGGATGAACTTCAACTTCATCATGGAGCCATCTTCTTCGTAGGGCTTCGACCATCTTCTACATCACTTCCCTTCAACGAAACATAGTGTTGAACCAATAGTCATGTCATCCTTCTTTTCATCGGGAAGTGACCTTCTTCGTCATCATCTGGCTAACCTTCATACTGTTACCTTTTCCAAGTCATGTTCCTTCCAGAGTTTTCTACCCAAGTCTGTGTACTAGTTGTAGGTGAATTTCTACAACCTTTTTCTAGTAGCCCTGTTCCAACCCAACTAGATGCTCAAAAAATCAAAAAGTGAACTTCAAAAATATAATTACCTCTTCATGATGGCCTTTCATCATTATATCATCTTTTGCAACATCAAAATCCTGCATATTGTATGAATCCATCTCCAAGACATCACTACGAAAGTCCTCCTTCTTCATCTTACATATCAGGGTCTTCATACCTTCTCCATGGAGACGTCATAGCTAATCCTTCTAATTTTTATCATATGTTGATTACTCATCTTATCTCAAATGACTATAGGTGCATCTTTCAAACTCTTTTTCCAGCTTCACCATATACCTCTTTTCTTGGGATCTCAATACATAGCTCCTTCATTATAGGAACAATGGTTTCTAACCACCTCATATTCTTCATGAGGTCATGTAATGTTGATTCCATCATGTCATCATATAGAAGAGTTCAAGGCATATTGTATTCATGCCTTCATGTATCATTCATAACGAAGGGTCCCTTCTTTAATCATTAAACATTCTATTTGCAATGAAGTAATGACATGACTTTATCCATCTATTAAAGATAACAAATATATGCATACCTCGTCCTACATGTGGTCACCTAGGCTTCCTTCAACAACTTCCCTTTTCTTTGCTTGAAGATGAAAATGCTTCAACCAACTTGACATGTTGCACTTCTCTATCACCATACCTTCATCCTTCTAAATTGTGGATCCCACACTAGGTGGAATGTAGACTATCTGTGTGACACTTGCTTCTTCTAAGTAGAGGTGAACCTTTTAACAAAGATTCCAAAGGAGGATCTTGATGATCCTTATTCTGCAAATGCTTCTTTCTAATGATGATGAGGTGTGACAAACTCTTATCTTCCTATCTTGCTAGATGACTTGCTTCAACCATACAAACTGCTACTTCGGCTATCCTTCCATGCTTCTAATATGATGTCATCTCAATACTGCTATACTGCATCTTATCATGATTGTAATGCTTCCTACCATGACTTGCTAACTTCTATATATTGAAAAATAAACTAAATGTATGTGAGAGACCTTTTAATAGTAGAGTTCTTTTACTTCTTCCTTCTTTGATTTCTTCTCTTCTGGTTCTTCTACTTCTTCGGTCACATGGGCTTCACTTCTTTCCTTTCTTTTCTTGTTGCCCTTCTTGAGTTTAGGACAATTCCTTTTGAAGTGCCCATATTCATTACATTCATAGCACTGGATTTTAGACATGTCAATTTTCTTTTGAAATTTCGTTCAAGGCTCAAACTTTCCAAAACTTCCCTTTTCTCCTTGTCATAACTGCACATGTTTGAGTTTGCTATCATTCTTTGCCTTTAATATGGTTTCTTCAATCTTTCATAATGACCACAGATCACTGAATGGAGTGGCTTCCTTCTTTCCATAGATCCTTTATACAAAGTGTCCCCATTCATTTGGTAATGCATTAGTACAAGAGTGGTCATCTCTGGATCTGACATAGTTTCTCCTAGCTCTTATAGTTGATCTCTTATTTGAGATACCTTTATGAGATATGACGCTACCCCTTTTTCCCTTGATACTTTCATCTTGTATAGTTCGGTTCTTAAAGATATTATTTCCCTTGCAGTAATTACAGAGAACAATTCCATCAACTTGTCATATATTTCTTTTGATGTCTTCAACTTTGCTATGTAGGGGATGATAGAATCCTTGATCGATTCAATGAGGATTCTTTGAGCCCTTATTTCGCCTTTTGTATGCTTTGATAGTGCTTGAGATTGCTCTTGTGGTGGTTTGGAGATTGAGCACTTGACATATTCAATAACTTTATTCTCCATGAGAATAAAATCTATTCTCTTCTTCCATGCAAGTTAGTTTGATGTCCCAACAAGTTTATTGTTCTCCTTGCAGAAAGAAGTCATTTGGTTTGTAGATTGAGACATAAAATATAAAGTACTTACTTGTCAAATGAAGATACCTCCTTGATGGTGTCTTCCACTAGATGCTTCCTTGATGATGATCTTCCTTCTTCAAGAATGACAATGCTTCTTCTTCAATATAAGGAGAGATGTTTGAGGTGTGATCCTTTCTTCAATGAGAGGGAGATCACTTTGATTTCCTTGATGATGATGAAGTTCTTTTCTTGCTTTCTTTGGATGATGATATAGAATGTGTAAACTTCACAAAATACTTCAAATATGTACAATCTTTATTTCTTTGAATAGAGGTAGGGTCCTTGAGGTCTTCTCCTTCCAAGAGTTCTTCCTTTAAAATGATAGGGCCTTAAGATTTCCTTGATTCTCGTAGTTCTCCTTGATGATTTGATTTCCTTGATGCTCTTCTTATGCTTGGCCCTTATGTATCCTTCTTCAATTGAATGATCTTCAAGCTGCCTCTTCTTGTCACCTTAGCTCTGAAACCATGTTGAGAAATCTAGGGCAGCTAGATTAGGGTGATTTCTCTTTACTTTGATAACTTCTTGTGATGTTCTTTTACTTAACTTGATGTACTTGTAATTAGCTTCTTCTTCACTTGATTATTATTGTGTTCATATCATCAAACAACTACCTAACTATGAAGATCAAGAGAACAAGAGGACACAAGATATGGGCTACTAGCTAGGGCCAAAACCTCTCCCTTGAGAGGAAAACCCACAAGAATTCTTCTCTCCTTATAGAATCTTCAAATGACGAATTCCAATACCTATTAGACTCAAAACAAAGACCCCTCCAAGACCAAGTCAACCCCTCCTTTGATGAGCTTGTACTTCATAAAGTCAACCCAAGTCAAACTACTTCAACACTTCAGATTTCGACCTTCCTTCAGAATTTTGGCTACTGCCTTAGGTCTCCACTTTTCGGCCCTCATGCAATCTCTGCAATTTCGCACGTGTGAGTGGTTTAGAGGCTGAAATTGACCTTCTCTCTCCTTCGCTTAGGGTGGTACTTTCTCCTTGATAACTCGACTTCCATTTTGATCCTTTTTGAACCCAATCTTCGACCTTTTGTGATGACTACAATTTTGATCTTTGTTGCAACAGATTGATGCCCTAATCTCTTCACACGTGTGAGAGAATTGGACCCAAAAATTCAGATTTCGGCTTCTTTGTTGTCTCCGTGTTTCTCCTTCTTTGCTCCTTTTTCTTGTTTTCCTTCTTGAGATCGAACTTCTTGGACTCCTTCTTCAAATGAGGTTGATGGCACTTATATATACACTTTCCTTAGAGCTCGAACTGTCATCATGAGCCTGACTTGTCCTCTTGCAGGCCAACTTGGTCTTTGAGGGATTTTGACACAATTTATGACTCAAATAAATTATTTTGACTTGATACAAAATGCCCAATAGGGTCTCTTACATATGACAATGACTCTTTGACTTCTTTGATTCTATGACAACTTCCTAGAAGCACACAATGGGTGCATGACCTAAAACAAATTAACCCAGAGTATGAAACCCATGCTATAAAATAATAATAATAATAATTTTTCTTTTCTCTTTTACATCAAATACAAAGATCAAGAGTACATAGGACATTATGAAGACCTATCCTAGTTACATTTTTCAACACACATGACACTTTCCATTTGATGGATGTACCATGGACCTATCACTCCCTTAGAGGTTGAAATCACTTAATAGGGTCCTTTATTAACCTCCCTCTTGAGCCTAGGGACATTTGTACATTCTAAAGCCCATTATGGAAGGGCATGCCACTATGAAGTGTCCACTTGGGCCCCTGATTTGTAAGCTCATTTACTCAATTGCACTAATGAATTGTTGTATTGGAAGGTGAGGAGACACATTGGATCTTATACAGGATTGCAGGTGGGTCTTCGTCGTGGGTTTTGCCTCCCTATACAGGATCCAGGCCATCCAGAGGGTCATGATGGCACTTGTAGGGTGAGCGTTAAGAGCCGTGGGCCTCCTCCACAAGTAGAACAATGATTTCCATGCCATGGGATTCTTCAACACCACATTTGGCTTGCTCATGCCCCGCTCATGCATGATGATGATGCACTTGGACCACATCACCCAGCCGACCACATACTTACACCAAACACATGGCATATGATCCAAGGCCCAGATGAGGCTTTATTTCACCTAGGGAGACATAGGAGGGCTTGTATCATCATTCTAGCCCTTATAGATGGAGTATCGACATGTTGATCCAGTGGGAGAAGACCATTCACTGTGCCCCCACAACCACTTGGGAGCACCACAGATGTTTTTCTTGGAAACCAAGGGGCCAACCCCTTGGTCATCATTTTTAGAGCCCTGTTCTTCATTACGACACATGAGGTACATGTATTGGCCTTCCAGTGGCCCTTTGCACCATGATTCTATCATTTCAGCCTTATTAGGGGGGCTTATTATGTACCTTTTGAGGTATTTGGTGGACTTCACCAATTTTATTGTTATTTTGCACATTAGAGTCATTTTTAGGGGCTCATTAGGCTAATTGGACCCATTTGAACTATTGGAGGCTCATATAAATTAGAAATGAGCCTCATTTGCTAAACATCATCACTTGGATTTGAGATATCTCTCTCTAAAGAATTCAGACCTACAATTGTGGAATGATTTTGGATGAATAAATGCAATTTGATGTGTGGAAAGATTTCTCTATCTCTCTTGGAGCCTTCTTATCAGCAAAACTGTGGATGGATATACGCTTCTTTTTCTTGTAAGTGTCATATAATGCTATATTTTTTTGTTTTAATGGATGTCTAATGCATGGAATTATTTTCTTATGGTGAAATAATGTGCCCTACTTAATGTGAATTAGTGGAATCATTGAAAGTATTGGAGATTTTTGCATGTGTTACTCATTGGATAAAGAATGAATAAATGTTCCTAGAGGATAATTTGCATTTGCTTCCTTGAAACTCCATAATAATTTCCATTGAAGTATAAAGGTCTAAGGTTGTTGTGAAGTTGCATCCATAGAGAGCATAATTGCTTCTTTATGCCTCCTTGAAGAGCAAAGTTCCTAAATCTTGATCATTTTGACTCCAATCTTCCCGATAGCTAGGCACTGGTCCTAGATCCTTGGTGATCACATTAACTTAACGAAATATCATTCTTTCACCTCTTTTTTTCATCCCTAAATTGGTTGTTCTTTCCCTATTTTTGATTCTTAATAATTCTAACAATTAATTTCCTTTACTTTATTAATATTTTAATAATTTTCTTATACCTTGACCAAATTATTTATAATTTCTTATATTTTGACCATAACTATTTGTTAACTTTGGTTTTGAATAAATTATATTATAAATTTTAATGGCTAATTTTGGAACATGGTGCATCTCTGCTATTTATTCCTTTTGGTAGATCGGTTTTTCACCTTGGTCCTAAAGATAAACCTCATTAGTAGGTTCGAAACGTCAACCATCAAATTTTATTGATGTGATTTATCCAAAATTTAGTTACAAGTATCGATAAGGAGATTTTCTAGGGCTTGGTGCGAAATTTTAGGGAGGAAGAATTTTAGGATTCCATCTGGACAAGTTACGTTATTTATGTCTCCTCTAGGCATCCTCTATTTTTGGATGAATTCTGAGGGTGGAATTTCAAATAAATGGATGCCCTAGCTATCACACCAAGTGGGAACCCTTGAAGCTGCTTTGACTGGGGGATTTCTTGAAGGTTTGCACTTTGTACTTCATCATTCAAGACCTTTTCTCGTAACTATAGTTGATCATTGGATGAACCTTTACCATGGCATCCATATATCTCTCAACCCTTGGTCTCTTATAATATTTCTCTCAAGGGGTTTTTCGTGGAAAGTCACCCTAGCTTCTCCTAAATCTCACACTTTGATTGAATCTTTCCATTGAATGAGCCATCCTTGCATCACTTTGAACCCTAGTATAAACACATCAATCACAAGTGAGGGATTTTGGAAGTTTTGATCTTAGGCATTCATCATTATTGAATATTCCTAAGCTCGAGGTCATCCTTCATAGGTCTTTCTTGGGGAGTCTTTTAGCTTTTCTTTAAGCATTCGAACCATTAATTGAATCTCTCATTTCAATGGGCCTTGGAAATCACGTTATACCTTGCCATTCATCCTATCATTCAAGTGATTTTCTTTCTACCGGGACTCCTCCCATCAGTGAAAGTCTGTAAAGAGCAGGGGACACTGATTGAGGTGATAGTGGGTCTTTGCCCCATTGTTGTCATTTGGTCTAGTAGTTGCCCCTTAGGTATCCCTGCTAGATTGTTTGGCAACATGTACGATTACCCCCAGTGCTAAAAAGATGAAGTATAGAAAAAATCAATCCACAAAGTACACAATGTTTGCAAATGGCAAAGCTCTATTATGGCATACAATGATTTCATAGTTCAACAACCACCAAAATGAGAGGGTTAGACTTACATAATTTCTTTAGTAACAGCTAGTTGGTCTTGTCTCTCAAAAAAATAATTTTCCAACTTGTCATGCACAAACCAAATGTTAAGTTAGTCATGAGAAAATATTTTTATTACAAATTGTCCACAATAAGGAGTTCGACCTAACTTGATTTGACTATGAAAGGACTTGAGGAGGGACCGTTTCCCTTGCATTGACCTTGGAGAAGCATATGATGATGAACAATAACCACAAAAGGCCTAATGACTTGCTTGAGTTGACCCAACGACTAGGTGATGTAGCTCAACTTGCTTGACTAGGGTCAGTTTGCTAGAGAAGCTTGACTTGGTCCAAGAGTGGCTTAATTTGTTGGAAGAGAGAATGAATTTTCTTGGAATGGCTATTTTTTGTTTTTGTCCACTTTTGCTCCAACATTCCATTGCCTTGACCATAACAAACCCAATGTTCCACTTGGAAGACCAAACCACTAGTTGAGGGGGGTCGAATTGCTCCATGGAGTTAGATCTTCAATGCCATTGCTTTTTCTAACTTGATGACTCGTCTATCCTTGAGTTCTTGACCATCTTCAATGTTCCTTTGAGTCCCAATGGTTAGTTTTGACCTTTGCAATGGCTATCTTGACCCCATGCGGCACTAAGGTAGGACGTCCATCTTTGCATGGATGGCTCATTTGCTAGAACTCCAAATCCCTTGAGAATTTGAGGAATCTGCCACAAGGTTTTGTCCTACTAATGTTTTGGATAAATTTTGACGTAAATTTTTCCTTTGTACTCCAAGTCTTCACCTTATTCTGCCACCTAGATGCCCCATGTGTCACTTGGCCATCTTTCACTGTAATTTTTTGAATGATGCCTTCATCTTTGCAATTTTTTTTACATGGCATGTTATCTATATTTAATTTTGAGCAATCTAAGAACCTCATGACATTTTGACCTCGGGACCACATGCATTGGGAAACGTGAATTGCCTCAAGAAACATGAACTGCTAAGAACTCTGAGACTGCGATGTTGAGAACTATTTGATGATTATTGCACCAAAGCCAAGGATGCATACAAACACTATGACACATGACCATGTGGTAAGACATAGGTGCACACAACATGCACTGGACTAGCCCTACCACTGCAATCACCCCTACATAATCAAAGGTTCCCATAAACCATGAGGCCCAATGAGATACACTCCGAGTCTTCCAATCCTATCAAGGACAAAAGGAACTAAGATGTAGGTTTTAACCTTGTACATAAATTCCCTGTAAACGAATTTTTAAAACAAAAAAATATACAATGGCGAGAACATAAAACAAATATACACAGAGATTTTCCCCTGGATCCCAAAACTAGGAATACCAGATTGATTTTTCATTATATTCCTTTTGATGTTACAGTACATATATATACATGTCGAAGCATTCATAAACCCCAATCCACTAACCCTGGATTAGAACATAACCGTAGTTCCCTTGACCGGATCTGCGCAAAACCATGGGTAGGTCTGCCCACCATGTTTGGGTCTGCATAAAATAATTTTTTGGGAAAGAATATAACACACACCCGACATAAGAGTGGGAAGTTGGGAACTAAAGGGACTAGCCATGGCTGACCAATAATGCAAAATCTCACATGGCCTACAAGGTTGTAACTTGCATAGTTTAGACTTTCAATGGTGTTATGAAAAGTGAAGAAATGATCATATGTACCCATGCTGAAATGAGGGGTAACAGTGCCCATAGCAATAAATGGGTTCCATTCATCCTTCATATGTTTGTTTCAGTGGTTTATGCTTGGGAGAACCTTCCTACATTTCAAAAGTTTTGTGGTGATTTCATCTAAGAGGAGATTAGTAGAGACTCCTTTATCCAGAATGAAAGAGAGTTGGAACCTAGCCCTCATTGGGAAGACGAGGAAATGTGGTAAGAAAGGACTTGGGAAGGGACAGAAGAAGGATTTAGGTTCCTTGAACGGGGCATAAAGACTTGAGCCACGTAAAGTGATTCAAGTGCCACAAATAAAGCCTACTATGATTCTTATTGTCTTGAGAAGGGAAGGTTCATTAGCAGCCGTGGAAGCAATTTGCAAGGACTCTAGAAGCTTTTGCAGGAATGGATAAGTTTGCATATAGAGTTGAGATAGCATTCTCCATGGTTTTGTGCCTTTCCACCAACACTGTTCCTCGTATTGGATGGTATGTGGACAGTAAAGCATCTAGGCAGACTTCAGCTTTATATTCTGCCATAGTTTTGCTCTGTTTAAACTTTAAACAGCACATTGAGTCGTATGAGGTGCAGATACATGTAATTAATTGAGTGCTGACCCAAAAACTTTGGCTCTGCCTACGGAAATCCTTGTTATTAAATATCAGATTGTTGGGTTAAACTTTCAGCCTTAATTTTTATTAGATTGAATTGCTGGTACGATGCAAGGCTTCAGTGCTGTGCATTTCTATGTAACAGGTAGTGAATTATCCGATTGAATGTTGCGCATTCTATATTACAAAACTGAGACATACTTCAGCTATTCATTAACCATATAGGAGGCTGTTCTTTGTATGGTTATAAATTCCTTCAAATGGTGAATTAAGTGTTGACTAGAGCTCTGGGCTAGAATACTCAAATAGATGTTGAGTTATTTCCCTACAGTATGTACGGTCAAATATATAAACATAGTATATGTATCCAGCTGGTAAGACAGAATTAAGAGCGTTGTGTATGATTAAAGGCTTGTTTTATTGCTTGCTCGTATTGTGAATGGGAGGATGCATGTTGTTAATCAAGTGTTGTGATTGCTGTTTCATAAACACTTAGTGCATTGTTTAAGTCAACACAACTGAAGTGCATTCTCCTTCTTGATGGGCTGTGGCCTTGGCATGACGGCAGATAAACCAACCAGTCAAATCTTAAAACCAGATCTGAAGACAGAATAGATTTGCTGGGCACCACAAGCAAGTAACCAGCAAGGTGACCCATCACACAAATAGAGCTTTTATTTTTCCTGCTGATAATTAGCAGAGCAAGGCAATGAAAATATATTTTCACGGATGATCCATGTTGGTGAGAAGGACAGATAGGCATACTGTTTACAGCTCATACTGGATGTAGCTTTCTATGGCTCACATTTCAAGTCAACTCAGAATATCAATGACAGAGTGAAGGATAACTGGGAGTAGATAAAACCCCAGTGATAAATTGAAGAATTTTCTTCAAAGGCCAACCATCAGATGAGTCTTTTCATCTTCCATGACTTTTTGGACAAACTTTGCAATATTGTTTTGTTTACAAAGTTTAAAATATGCGAGACCATATGGATCCATTTCAGATAAGATTTACAATTTGTTTTCTCCCAGTTACCTATAAGATCCAAACTATTATTAAACCATCCTCCCTGTCTCATTAAAAGTTCTGCAACATTGATTGCAGGACAATGTATCAATATACGGTCAGAAGATTCCTCAGCTGCATGACAAGACAGTAAATTAACTGGGGGACAATATATCAGATATAGAAGTTCAGTTCCATAGCTGGATCTTAGTTTTATTAATAGATTAAATGTGTGGATTTTCATATTTTTGTGAGGCCTTCTAACTGGTCTATTTGCAATCTTAATCCTCGACGGACAGTGCAAAATTTGGACAATAGAAGATATTACGCCAAGTGGGGTTTCCGTGATGCTGTCGTTCCTAGTACTACATTGCTACATCATAGTCGTTGGGTTTTTTCACAATGATATTATGAACTACAGAATTTTAGTGAACACCAAGCTTGAATTTTCTTCTGCCACTCTGACTTGAATTCTTCAAATCTGCTTCACAATGATATTATGAACTATAGAATTTTAGTGAACACCGAGCTTGAATTTTCTTCTGCCACTCTGACTTGAAATCTTCAAATCTGGCTGTAGAAAACTTCGAAGGATATTTATGTTGCTGTATTGCAATTTGCTACACATATTTTCCCTTGTTGTCAAAGACTGTACTTTCGCTGGCAGGCAATTTTACCAAATTGTGTGTTTGTGTTCTAATTCTAGAAGAACAAGTCGTTACTTGTGTTTCTATGCTGCTTGCTAATAATATATGCAATTGTAGCGATTATACTGAGGCTGTGCTTAGCTTTTCCCTTTCACGGTGGCAGATTTCTGATGAAGGAGGTGGTATTCCCAGGCGTGGACTGCCAAAAATCTGGACATATTTCTATAGTACTGCACAGACTCCAGTCTTATATGGACCGCAGATACTGGAAATGCCCTGCATTATGGCTGGTTATGGTTATGGTCTTCCCATTAGTAGACTTTATGCAAGATACTTTGGAGGTGAATTGCAGGTTATTTCCATGGAAGGCTATGGTAATTTCTCCATCGAAAGAACTTGTTTATGAAAGTAATAGTTTAACAATTACTGGTCCATACAATTCCTTTACGAGTACTGTTTTTTTGAAAGCAAAAATTTGAACCCTCAATCTCCTTATTAACAAAAAGAAAATAAGAAAAATGGTAACTGCAACTGAAATTATGCATTCCTGCACAAATATGTTTTTTTACACTGATTCAGTAAAGATGACAGAGAGTCACAATACCTCTTTATTTTGCATGAGTTAGCATATATTTTTTGTCATTTGTCTGAATTAGTTCTACTTGGCTTCGTTTGCAGGGACAGATGCCTACCTGCACCTAAATAGGCTTGGCAATGTACAGGAGCCGTTGCCTTAAAAGAAAATGTGCAGATGCTACAATGCCATTCTCGTGTTTTACCACTTGATTCCTCGAAATATTGTCAATAAATAAGTGGCAGATATCTTTGGAAGCACCTTGCTGTCATTCGCTTATCTGATTCACAGCTGAAGAGAAACTAAAGTTTAGTATTGTGGGTCATTGGATTTGATGAAGTATGCCTATCTAAGGAGGATACGCAATAAAAATGCCTTATTTCTATTTTGTAACATAATTTTTGCCAACACTAAGGCACAAATTGTCAGGAACAAACAGCAAAGATCTGCAGGAGTTATCATAATTTTAGGATCGGTTTTGGCATGCACCTCTTTCTCGAGAGGCCTTTTCTTTTATGAGAGTGAGCTTGCCAATTGAATCATAAGGTCAGAATGTCAAACAATTATTGTACCTGTACATATATTGCAGGCCAGAAAGACTTACTTTCTGAGTGGCTGCAAGCCTTTTTTTCCATTTACAACGTTCAGAGTCTTCATAGCAGATATTCTGCTATGCTTTAGGGTATCTTCACATTTCATGATTTCTTTATGTTTTCATTCCTCTAAGATGTAACCTAAAATCACTAGAGTCCCTCTGGTTCTATTTTTTTCCAAGTGGTCTTCATTGTAAATTTCACATTTCATGATTTCTCTCTGTTTTCATTCTTCCTAGATATATCCTAGAATCACTGAAGCCAGTCTGGACTTAAATTTTTTATCACACATGGTGTAGGTTGATAAGTTTATCTTTTTTATTTTTGATATTGCATGTTCAAGTTTGGAGAACAGAGTTCTTCTAACACTGGTCAGGCTAGAACAGGATGTGCAGGACAAACACATAATAACACCCCTCAAGGCATGAGAGCCAAATGGTTACTGATTACGAGTGGAACTGATGAAGATGAGAATTGAGACATTCAGTGGATATTCCCACCATTTCATTGTTTTTTCTCATTTTGCCACTTGGCCATGTTTATATTCAGTATTAAAACAATTTAGTTCAAAACACTGCTATAAGAAGGGCTAACTTCTGTTTGTGTCTTAATTCACATTTTATTCGCCTCTTTTGTATGAAGTTAATGTTTTGTTTGCTAAAGTCTTCATTGTGTAATTTTTCCTGCTCATTTAACCATCATTCTTTACATTGAATTTGGTTGGAGTTTCCACTCTGGGTTAGGATTAGATTTGCTAAAGTCTTCATTTTAAAATTTCCCTGTTCTTCTAACCATCATTCTTCACATTGAATTTGGTCAGAGATTCCACGCTGGATTAGGATTAGCTTTGCTAAAGTTATTTTTGTGTTAAAGAAGTATTTCGGAGATTATTTCATGGTTAATTCGTAAAGCATTAAATTTCCCTTTCCATATTAATGTCGTGCTGGTATGTTAATGTTAAGTTAGGGTTTATACTTAATGACATTATATTTCATTTTCTTATTAATTTCTCTGGTTATTAAAGTTCTTTCATATCATTAATATTATGAATAAAGTATGCAACGTTTTAATAATAAAAAATGGTTGCAAAGTAAACAATATAGAAAGCCTCACAAACATGATGCAAAGTAAACAATGTGTGGTTTCGATTTTAGGCCAAAACACCCACAATCATGACTTAAAAAAAAGTCTTGGCTTAAACTTATGAGTTAATGTCACACATTGGGTATGAAAACAAAAGCTAGTGTGGCACAAATAAAGGGTGAAGAGCTCAGGTGACAAAGACAAAGGGTGAAGGCTTGAGCAAATAACACTAAGAAGCAACCATGGTCATCTAGGGTAGGGCCACATCTAGATATAATAAGATTGACATCATCCGGGTGCCCAAGTTCCCACCCATCCTTGCAAGGCTTTGGGGGCTTGGGCCACTTGGAAATGGAGTTGTCTATAATGCGACTTTTTGAGATTCCGGTGACGGAATCCGGCGGAAGAAATTGAGATGAAATCATGATTTGTTGCAGTTAAAATGGTTTTTTAACTGCATATTCGGATTCAGCACCCTGAAAAACCCCTGGGACGGTTTCATTGTGCAGAAATTAGCTATCAAACTTGGATTCCAATAAATTACTGCCGGATTTTCACCGGAAAAAATCGCCGGAAAGGCTTTCAAAAAGTCGCGTTAAAGACTACTCCCTTGGAAATAGCGAAGGTCAAAGTAAAAAATTGTTTATCATCAAGCAATATAGCTAGTGGCCAACTCCTCTAGTGCTTGTGTTACTCATGTGTCTATCTCTTAGTTCAGTGGCATGACCTATTATCTCTTATGTGTGAGCTTGTAGATGTATATTAAGGGCATTTAGCTTTCTATTCATAGAACAAAGGGGGGCATCCATGTTCCAAAAGCTTCTAGAAGTGTTCTATCTCAACATGAATCTTTTGAGCCTACATAATGATTTGCAAGGACAAGTTGGGATCTATTAGAGTGTTGTCATATCAGGAAAAGATTTGTGACAAGACAACAAAATTAAAAGAAGCATCATAGTGTCTCTTCCAAAACTAAGACAAAACTTCAATGGCAATAAGTATCCAAGCATAGTGGAATGAAATGGCCCAAGGAAGGTTTTGCCTAACAAGGCAATGTTGGAGAGAGAGGCAAGGAGATATTGTTTTGACATAATGACTTAGCCAAGTTGATGCCTACATAGATTGACTAGAGGGAAAAACTAGAATATGTTTAAGGGTTTCCACTCATCCACAATGGACAATAAGGGTTTTGCACACCTGAGTTTTAGAATGTCTTATTTGCATGGAGTCCCCCCAACAATAATTAGATACCATATAAACATTGCTTTCTTGGGTTCAGATACCAGTTTCTAGATGTCGTGAAGCCAATGTAACCAAGTTCATTTTTGAAGATTGTAGACACCACAATCTGGTCAACTAACCTTCAAGGAGAGGCTTAAAGCAAAGCAACTTATAGCCCATGGTTGATTTGTATCTTGAAAAAACTATAGCCTTTACCATTGCCAATGTTTTCACCAAGCTTGACGTGTAGGGATGCTAAGCTTAATCATGAGCTCATAGTGGTTCAATATTTGATTACACTCCAAAATGGATTTGTATCTGGAGGCGAGATTATATTTGTGCTTAAGATCAACCTAGGGGAGCCACTTGTTAAATTATTGAAAACATCATTCTCCTAATGGATGCCTTTTTTGAAGAGCCTCAAGGTTGAGAACCAAGAAGTCTTGATCAATGGCTTGCCTTTAGACCTAACAAGTGGTGACCACTAATTGCGCTAATCATTGAATGTGAGATCATATGAAGGGAGAGCTCCTTCAAAGACAAATATCGCTCAATGGTCTTGTTGTCACACAAAATGTCTAGGCACTGCAACGAGGACTCAGATTGGGGGTTGTCACCTTGATCTCGAATCTCTCCGTTTAAGTTGTCTTCCAACAACAGGCTAAGGGGGGTAGACTCTACGGAAATGGAATGAAGGAGAATTAGTTGGGAACCAACCAGTTCGGGGGACAGTGAAGTGACCAAGTACTTGTTTTAGATTTAGCAAGACTTGTAGGATTCGATTAGATTTAGATGATTGATACCATTGCTTTATGGAGTCAACAATATTTCTAGGGAATTTAGGACCAAGTAATTGATGAACAACTGTTGCTTGGATGAATAACTGTCTTATATGAAATGCAGATCCTAACGCTAATGTGAGATGCAAGAATCTTGGTTAATTTTAGTTAAAATGTCTATCTAAGTTTTAACGCTTCGATCCTTTCTATATTGAGTCTGATTCCGTAGTAAATGGAGGAGAGAAGATAAGGTGAAACACACTAAGGTGTGATTAACGATACCTCTCCTGAAAATCTAACATACCCAGTGCCTCCGGCGCTGCAGAGAGTTGTGGCTCTGACCACTGCAAGGTCACTGTTTTAAGTACTATTAAAAGCAGGCTTCTCAAGCAAAGATGGATGGGTACCTATCTTTCTATCAACCAAACTTATGTTTGGAAGTAAATTTTAATTATGCAAGGCTAACCTAATATGCAAATGCACGAGATGATTAGAAGATGGAGCGAGAATGAAGTTAGATTCAAGGATTGAAAGCGCTTATGTTGCGATTTATTTCTGAGTTTTATATCAAAGACCTTAATCACGAAACAATAATTGAAAGATAAACCTCTTAAAACATTCAGTTCATCAATGTGCTTTAAAATATCACAAATTAATGCCCAATTAAATCATAAGCTTATCACTTCAATTTATCGAAATTGTTTACATTGCAATTATAATGCAAAGATAACAAAAACCACTTCACACAATATCAATGCCAATTGTATAGATGCTAAAAAATACTCAGTTTAGGAAACAAAAGATATGCAATTTACCACAATTCCATAAAAGAGTACTTAAGAATTACTTGAAAAAAACTAAAAAAAAATAATATGCAATAATTCAAGTAATTAAACAACGCTTACAACTAATTTAACGACGAGCAATCTCAATAGATGTCAAGCACAGAATATTTGAAACCCAATGTCAATTATTATAAAACATGGCCTCCCAAAGACCTAAGCACTTTAATTCCGAATGTTAATTACCATGAAGAACCATGAAATTCAAATGATAAACACTTAAAACAATTCCCGATTTAAAATAATTTTCTTGAATGCTCCAATCCAGAAAAATTTCTTATCTTCCTATAGTCAAACTTTAGAGAGAATTTAAAAAATTAAAATGTGTCTTGCCTATAGAAGAATTTTAAATTTTTACCACATTAACTTTCCTTTTAAAATTTAAAATCCCATAACCTTAAACACAAAAAAACACCAAAAAGGAACTTTAGATTTAAAATTTTTTATATTATTGCTTTAGCAAATTTAATGTGATAAGTTTTATGAATGACGAGTAAACGTTTTAATGTGGCAAATGTGAAAGTCAAAAGGGCTTAATTAAATTTTTAATGGGCCAAAGACCACATTAAAATTTTAATTTGAAATGTTGAACCTTTAAAATTTTATTTGGATTTAATTCCTTTTAAAAAGTCAAAGCCCCACTTAAAAATAAATAAAAAATGAAAATTGTAAAGGCTTTAAAAAAAATTGAAATTTTTATTTGCTTTGATTAAATCTAACCAGAATAAGACAAATGAAATCAAATGAGAAGAGGTGTGGCCAAAAGGCAATGAGAGAAAGTTTTATTGCAGAGATGTGAATGGATAAAAGACGCGGAGAATGGGAGGAAAATCGTGAGGAAAAGAGCTGCGCAGGAGAAGGGTTAGCAAGGAAGCAAATGGATGCGAGGAAGGGAGGCAAGACGCATGAGAGAAAGGGATATGTAAGTGCAGAGAGGAGAGGAGGACAAGCAACGATGAAGGATGAGGGAGCTCGGGTTTTTGAGTGCAGGTTTGCAGGGAACGAAAGAGGGAGGCGCTGGGACGCGGAAGGGAGAAGAAACTCGGGTAACGAGGGAAGGGAGAGCTGCGAGGATGAGGCAGGAGCTAAAACGCAGCTGGTGAAAATGTAGAGGAGGAAGAAGAAGGGAAAATGCAAGGAGGAAAGACAACGATTTGAGGGAGCAGATAAAGAAAAATGGAAAGAATTTGCAGGGAAGAAAGTCGAATTTTTTGAGAAAAATAAAAATAAAAATAAAAAAATCCCAGAAATTTATATATTAAATCAATATATTCCTATTTCAAATTTCCTCTCAGGAAAACTTATGAAGTCCTCAGATCTAAATTTGAAACCTTCTAAAAAAAATCAAAATAATCGTTTTTGCTAATTTTTTATTGAGGTTAGATCTTGCCCTCCAGTGTCTAGATCTGGCTCCAAAATTATTTTTTTGTTTAGATCTGCACCTGCAAAATAGAAAACAAAAATACCTAGGTCCTTATATATATATAAAAATAAACAAAACCCTAGAAAAACAAGTTAGAAAATCTTCAAATCTATACAAAATATTTACAGATCTATGCACAAGAGTTGCGAATTCGTAAGATCCGAGGAGTATGAGTCCAACTCCACTCCCAAATCTTAAGATTTAAGGCTCTTACTAGCCAGATCTATCAAAATTTCCACAAAATATCTTAAAAAAATTGGTCTTTTAGGGAGGTATTAGCCCAAAAACACCCTGCAGAAAAAATTAATCATTAGATAAATCTTGAAGCTTATATGAGGTAGACTCTTCAAAAAATGTGTTGAGAGTTGGTTGGTCCAACCGAGGACTATCCCCAAACGCTCAATGAAAACTTGAAAGATTTTTTGCAAACACTAGATCAACCATCAAACCAAGTAGAGAAATAGAATAACAATAAAATTATGAAGAAATAGAGATACCTACTAATTGTAGGTTTTAACTCGGTACAAAAATTGCTTGCACACGAATTATAAAAAACAAAAAATAAACAATCGCGAGAGCTTAAAACATAAAACAGATATACACAGAGATTTTCCCTTGGATCCCAAAATCAGGACTACCAGATTGATTTTTCATTATATTCCTTTCAATATTACAATAGATATATATACATGTCGAAGCATCCATAAACCCCAATCCATTAACCCTGAATTAGAGCATAACCATATTTTTGTTGACCGGATTTACAAAATACCATAAACAAAAAACCATCATGCCCAAAATCGTGTGCGAAATCCATGCACAAAACCATAGGTAGGTCCGCCCACCTTATAAAGGGTCAAAAAAAAAAATCGAGAGTGCTGCCCCGAACCCTGTGCAGGGGGGGGGGCTACCACTCCCCTGTTGTGCCTGACGCAACTTACAAGGGGGGCATTCGCCCCCCATGTGACCCCCTCGCGCATGGGGTAGTCGTGGAAAGAATATAACACACACCCAACATTCTCCTACTCGTTGTTTTCTTTCCATAGGGGCCAAATGGGAGCTTAGTCATTGGTCCAGCCCTGCAAAACCCATTGTTTATCTACACCAAGAGAATTTCTTAGTGCTCACAGACTTTGTCAATGTATCTGCAATATTCTTCAAAGTGTCCACCTTATACCAGCAACACCTTTTTATCCTCAACCATATCTCTCACAAAGTGATACTGAACATCAATGTGCTTTGTCTTTGAATGATAAGCAAGGTTCTTTGCCAAGTAAATTGCACTTTGGTTGTCACAGTTTATCCTTATAGCTCGATGTACTAACCCCATACTTGAACACAGGGTCTGCAACCAAACTGCTTGCTTGTTTACGTGAGTGGATGCCATGTATACTGCTTCTGTAGTTGAAAGTGCCACTACAGATTGTCTCTTACTCATCCAACTGATTGTACCTCCAAATAGGTACACATACCCACTTGTAAATCTTCTCTGATCTAGATCTCCAACCCAGTCTGCATCAACAAAGCCATGAATGTCCAAAACTCTGCCTAATCGTGGTCTTCCTTGGTAGTACAAACCATAATCACTAGTACCACGTAAATCCCTGAAAATCCGCTTCATTGTTGTCCAATGCTCCTTCCCTGGTTTTGACGTAAACCTGTTCAGTACTCCAACTACATGTGCAATGTTTGGTCTAGTATAGACCATTGCATACATCAGACCACTGACTACACTCGCATATGAAACACGGTACGTGTCCTCTTCCTCTTATTATGTCTCGTGACATTGTTCAACAGATAAATTTACACCTACAAGAATAGGAACTTTCACCGGTTTGCTATTCTGCATATTAAACCTCTGCAATATCATCTCGACATACTTCATCTGGTTTAACCAGAACTTCATCTTTCATTTGGGGAGTTTTGAGGTCTAAAATGGACCTCCTAAGAAAAATGTACAACCAAAATAAACTTTAAAAGAACCAATAGGATTCAAGATGATAATGTCAACCGTGGGGGATGATTCACCATTTTTTGGGTAAAAAAGTAAAAAGATTAAAAAATAATAAAAAATAAAACTATTTTTTCAACTTGTATTTTCAATTTATCTCTTTAAGGTTTTACTCAAATTTCAAGTGGGAGTACTCGTTGGATGCAAAATTTAATTCCTCATCCAAGGAGTACCCATGTTACATACTTTCGATGGACCCTCCCACACGAAAAAATAGAAATACATTAAAAAAACGTGATTGCAATCAACAGGAATTGAGAGAATGAAAATTGATGAAATTATTACTCGCTTTCTTTTTCTAGCATCTTTTCTAAAAGGGGCAAGGAAATCTCGTTCCTCTAGATGCACGGAGAGAGACGAAGCTTCTCCCCCGATCCTAAAATTTATTGGGATAGCTAAGGGCACCATTATCGACACTGTTATTCAAAAACTAGTGTCAATTGGTGAAAGAATTGAGCAAATTGAAGGGTTGGTGGTCAGCACTGCCACACAAGAACCAGTGCTGATCGAAGAACAAAATGAAGAGGTTATGGTTGGTACTACTTCTATAGAGAACATTCATGAGTAGATGCAAGAGGGTGTTGCTGATCAGACCAACCCACAAGGGTTAGAAACCATTCCTGAGTATATGGAGGAGGATGTTACTGATAAGACTAACATGCAAGGGTTAGAAACCATTCTTGAGCAGATGGAAGAGGACGTTGTTGATCACACTAACCCGTAAAGGCTAGAGACCATTCCTGAGAAGATGGAGGGGATGTTGATGATAAGACTAACCCGCAAGGGTTAGAAACCATTCCCGAGAAAATGGAAGAGGATGTTGTTGACAAAACTAACCCGCAAAGGCTAGGAACCATTCTTGTACAGATGGAAGAGGACATTCGGGCAGCAAAGAAACTACAAGAAGAAGGTGTCAAAGACAATACCCGACAAGACCCTGTAGTGAATCCAGAGCCATAGAGGGAAGACGTAGAGGTCCTGAGACCTAAAGGAGGAGATGTTGGGGATGTTCCTCGAGTCGAGGAACAAACGAAAGAAATCTGAGTAAAACAAGAACCAGTTGACGATTTTGTCAACGTCAAACCGCTAGGCCCTGGACCAACTGTGAGACCTGTGGAAGAAGTTGATGTGAAACAAGAGCTCATCGAGAAATGTGCGAAAAGGAGACCCTCTGTTATGGAAAGATATCAAGCACAATTCAAAGAAAACATGCAGTTGAAATTGGAAATCAATATGTTGAGAAAACATGTACGATGCTTACGAAGGAGAGTGAGTAAGCACAAGAAAAACGTTGTGAAGACCTGGCCTAAAATTGTTTCAGTGGCAGCACAGACTGAAGATAGGCCAACGACTTCAGCGGCTACACAGATAGAGTCGTTTTTTTCATATGATCGAGGCGCGATATTTGTCATGTCTGCAGAAATTTAGAAGTGGAAAGCTACAACAACTCACTTTCAATGAGGGACCATTCCTTTAGAAGCACACCGGGAAGGAATAAGGCAAACTCACGAGCAAGATGCGAAAACAATCTCTGGCTACATAGAACAGATAGAGAAGGAAAAGCGGAAGTAGGAGAGACAACAGAAGCGAATTGAGGGACTAGAAGAACAGGTGAAGCTATTAAAGGCCGATAAGGAAGAGATGTTTACTTTGGCACAACAGGCAATGGCTTTCCACCCCCTGCTCATAGCTACGCCCTGTTCCTCCATGAACAATATATATTCTTTTGTTTAGAAAGTGTCCGCTAGGAGCTCAGTCATGAGATGGAAGATTCAATGCAGTTTCTGCGCATCATGAGATGCCACAATATTCTGGATCAGCATTTGATGTGCGAGTTGTACATGCATGACTACTTTCTGGGCAATGATCAATCATTTAACCCATTGCCATATGTAGGAGACATTCAATTGAGAGCCTTTACCTCCTACACAGTGAATCAAGTTAAATGGAAGAATGCCTTCGACACGTTCAAAGAAAATCAGGTAAATAGGTCACTTGTCATTTGGATGGAGAATTGTCAGACTGTGAATGTTTATAACAGACATGAAACCCTCTTGGGGATCGAGGGACGGAAAGAATAGATGATGGCAACTCATCTATGGTGCGTTGATATATGCATAAAATAGATCTTTACTTTTCAAGAGGAGGCCCAAGATAGCTGCCAAAAATGGTGGATGCTCTCGTCATCAGCTATTAAGATACGTGAGCCTTTTGGGGTCCCCAATTTTGCTTGGGCTCTAAACAGGGTACCTCGGTATATTGCGTGCATGTGGCTTCGTGGGGTTTGATAGATGGGTTTGAGGTTTTGATTTACCATCATTTGGTTGCCAGCTGATCAGTACACTCCAACTTACAAGGTAGGTGAGGATTGGTGGAAGGAAGTCATCCAAACAGATGGATATAAGCCTCCAGGAACAGAGATGTCTGCAAAATATGATCTTGCACATCTTCACATTGATCATCGCAGCTCTAACCCAGGCTTGTGCAGGCAACGAACTACATGGGGACATGCAGTAAGGCTGGTTGGGGGGAGATGTTGGTGGCTAGATTTGCATACTTTTCCCCACCCTTTTACCATGTTCTTTTTTTCCATTTCACACCAATAGTGGTTAATCGATATCTTAAAACGCATAGGTATACCTCTTGTCATGTCTTTATGCATTATTGGTCAATGAAGCATAGTCGTAGGGGATTATTACCTAAGTAGCTTGCTAATTCAGTTATTTCTACAGATTTGAAGGGAGAATGACAACGACCGTGATTCACTGGATGATACCGTCAAAGCTGGCAACGTTATCCTTGGATATTCTCTGCAACATTGAATCAATATTTCGATTGACACACTACTATCTTTTACATTCTGTTTCGTTCTGAAAACCACCATGTAATTAAAGGCAGACAGTGTCGTAATTCTAGGAGTTGTATTATTGACAACTTGTATAAAGTAGAGTTGCAGGCTATGAAAGCTATCGTTGTTAAGATTTGTTAAGGTTACATGAGAAATACTCTAACTTTGAATCTGTAACAACATACTTGTAATATTTCTCTAATTAATGACAATTTGATCTTCTTAGCATATCATGATTCGTTGATCTCGCCACAACCTTGATTACGGAGTTGGGCCCGCTCCCCTGACCAGGTGCTGGTGGATTAGATGTGTGATATGTTTATTTCCGTGAGTTTATTATTGTTGTGAATGTTTATCAGTGTGTTGTTGTGAGTCCTAATTGTTGTTACTCTTATTGTTGTTACAGTTATTACTTGTTGTTACAGTATTGCTTGTTGTTACACATTGATGAATTTATAATTGATGTTCGGGTAGGGAAATTGTGGCTTGCACATATAGTGGACGATAGCCTTGAAAAAACTGGTAGAACCTCGGGTTGACAATTAAATGTGGATTGGGTGAATTGCGTGATTCATACTTGGACATCAACAATGTTGTCTTAATCTTATTAATAAATCAGAAGTGAATGTAACATCACATGTGACAATTCATGATATTTTCAATACAAGGCATCTCCTACATACCATTACATCATACTTTTCTAAAACCATAAAAATGTGTATAGATGAGGATGATTTTAGCATGTTAAATCTATGTTTATCAACATCTTATAAAATCATATTCTTTGTATTTCATTATTTACAATATTTTATACTCAATTCACATTTATTTTTAAAGCTAGATTTCTTAATCAATATTCTTCTATTTCATATTGCAAATATTGCTAGCATGTTATTAGTGTTCTTCTCATCAACATTTGATTTTTCTTTTTATAAAATTTGGTTTTGTTTAAGTTGGTGTTTTAAATTGTATCATTTTTTTCACATTTTTTTTGTCGATCAAACTTCTTTCATTAATTCCTCAAAATTTTACATAGGATTTGCAATGATAGCCCTTCTCTCCCGACCTCATTCCTACTAGATTGGTTGGCCAGGAGAGATAAGCAAAAGCTAGAGGAAAAATGCCAAAAATTGTAGCATTTCCATGACCCAGAATCACAAAATCACCAAAAAAATCAAGGATACATACATAACCAACCGAAAAATTACAAGGGAGAGTCGGGGCCTACCCAACTTGACGAGGATCATGGGGACCAAGGCCCCCATGAGAATGGAACTCCAAATGGTCAAGTCTACCTTCAATTTGATCTAGCCTCTCTGTGATGTGTCGCTAGCTCCTGCAGACCAAATCAAATATATCCATCATCACCCATTGGTTGTGTTGTAAATCATTCATGAAGACAATCACTCCATTTCTATTGTCGTGGCATTGTTGTTGAAGTTAAAACAAGAGCATTGTAATACTTTAAAGTTGTATATCTATAGTTTCTAGGGAAGGTAGTGCTTCCAAAGGGTTAGGCACGAGCAGATTTCCTTGGGTCAACTCTTCATCCGAGACCACCTCCACACTCCCCCCACCCCGCCTTCCCCTGCACCCATCCATCCTTCTTGTCCCACCCCTTCTCCTCGAGGAGCCACACCACGATGATCTCATCCCTGTTATCTAAGCACGACTCTCACTGAAATCCTCCAACAAAATTCAATCCAATTAATCGTTTGGGTGCCTTGGTTTCCCATGTCGCCACCAGGATGTATCAGAACCACCACCCCTTCACCAATAGAAGGAAATTAGAAAACCCCTGGAAGAGACCTTCCCAATACCTAAAATATCTGCCAATTCACAACCCCCCACACCACTGGAGAAGAATACTCGCTACAAAAGATGCAACAAAACAGGAGGCTCCATCTACCACACTCAAATTTAATATAGTCAGACTCCATAGAAGCACAACAAGAGTTACAGGGTATAATTGCCACCCTAGAAAAATCCACAAAGCAACCAAAAGTAAATTCCCACACGAACAAGAATTCCTCCACACCAGCACCTCTAATTGTTACACAAAGTTGGAGAGAAGAGATAAAAGCTTGGACACTTACCCAACAAACAAGAATCAGATTACAAGTCTGGAGCTAGTCCATCACAAATTCGATCCACTACAAATTGATCCAAACCATGCATGTCCACTCATCAAAGAGAAGCTTTCACCCTCCCACGCCAACGTCCCATATCCAACAACCACGCCTCTTAGTTGTAACCAAGTCACCTTCCCACCACTTAACATACACAATGTTGCTTGCAATAAACCAGGGAGCGAGCATTCACAGGTAAACCACCTGTGCATACTTGTCGCCTATTTCACCACCCTCTAACGCTCCCATAACCAGCCAGAACAGGTGCCAAATGAAATACCCAATTCTCGTTTTATTTGTCACCAATTTCTCAAAAGATCCAGGGGGTTGGTGTCCTAGTATCCACTTGGCATTAGTGCTCAATATTAATTATATGTACTTCCCTTGGGAAGCTCACCTCCTGTGGAGTAGGAAGATTATCTCTGCGGACAGAGACAATCCCTCTAGCCCAGGGGAGAGGGTCTAGCCACAAACAAGACAATCTGACATAAGTTCCCTTAGATTGAGAATGGATAAGGTCCTACCTCTTGTATCGCTAATCCTTGTTTGATGAAGTCCTTGTGTCTTTGCTCCAGCAGTCAGCTCCTTAATGTCAGACATCATGCAACATATTCAACCTACTTAAGAGGCTAAGGAGTCTTAAGCTACCAAATAGCATATGCAATTGATATAGGAAACAAAATATCAGTTGTATTATTATGACAAAAAGGAAAGTACAACCTTCGCCTTAGCGTTGCAGGTTTCCTTCGATGTGTTCGAGTTCCAGCACCACTGTTAGCATCTCATGATTCACCTCAAAACAATGGAAGTTCAAGGCTTCTTCCTCTTTTCTCCAAACCAAACAAACTACACACTTATTCTCCCTTTACAAACACAAACTAGAAGGCTAAAGCTCTCAAGAGTTGTTTTGGCTATCAAGATTTTGCAGATTATTCTAGCCCTTTCATTAGCTAGCTGAGGTTGGAAAAGCACAAGTTCATATACCTTAAGAGAGGGGACATGGATCCTCTTATGATGGGAGAGGTCTTATCCCTTTTGGTTTGTTCCATTTTAATAGGGGAAAGGAACCCAAACAGTCTCTCTCGGCTCTATCTCGACTAACCATTTACCAGACTTTCGTTCACGAAGCTTCTAGACCTGGAAGCTTTGACTCCATTTTTAAAAACTTTCCAAAAGAGGGTCGGTGCGGGTCATGAATGGATTACCAACGCTGTTCGGTGCTAGGCCCAGTGTTAGACTCTGCAAATTGGCGCAGGGAAGAAACTGAGTGATAGTGTCAGCCTTGAAAACTGAGTTTGAAGGAATATTCTTGGGAAATTATGTAAGAGGGAAATGTTCTACGGATGACGAGGGATGTAAGGACATGTTCTTCATGACAGGAAAACACACGAGGGTCACTATAGAGGTCCTCCAGGATCGAGGAACGAGGAGTACACGGACAATGACAAAATGTTGTGTAACAGATGCCCCCCTAAAGCGTGAAGGTCAAACAAGAGTGAGGGGTGAAATGATCTACGAGTAGATGCATGGAACCGGAAATTGTCGTCGAAAAACCTACAAGCATATATATATATATATATATATATATATATATCATTGAAATCTATGAGAAAAGATACATGAATCGTGGTATGGACGTAGCCATCCAGAAAAAGATCATGTAAATGGATCCAAAGTATCGGTGCAACCGTCTTACTATCATATCAAACCCAAGGTATGGTCGCAGCCATCCAATAATGAGAAGGATCACATATAATAGACTCATGGTATGGTCGCAACCATCCATCTGAAAGAGACATGTATATAAGCATGATCATGTCACATCACCCTGCAACCTGGACTTTTGTAATCTGAGCCCAGGGTCTTGCACTCCAACACGACCCGATCAAAGTACAAATTCTAACATGTGAATAGATGTGTCGAAGTCGAACATGCTAGAAAGTCGCTTGATTACTGGTCAATGATGTGAACCGTTAACAAGCGCGAGAGAAACCACCAATAATGACAATGGCTCTCAAGGTACCAGCAACACAATTCACGGAGTGTGAATAAGGAACTGAAGTCGAACACCCGTGAAGTCACTCGATCAAAAGCTAATGATGAGAACTTGTCGTCAAGTGCAAAGAACTTGCCATTAGGGCATGCAATCTCTAAGGTACTGGAAGGGAGTCTCTCGGCCAACTTCCCGGATAATGAGCTAAAGTCGACAGGAAGTGACCTTGTCGAAGGAGGGCCATGATGTATCCCACATCATCGACGCGAGACAAGGGGATGAAATGATTATGGATTATACAAATAATCAAGAATGAGTGTAAACTGTAGAAGGATTAACTCTTGAACATATCGGTGACACGACTCTGGAGTTTGGCAGCAATTGGATCCATAGGATCCGGGGTCATGATGATGTGGCAGAGATCAAATGGAAAAGAAAAGAAGTGGATGACCCAAACCAAGGAAGGTCAATGATGAAATGAGGATATCCCAACCCGACACGAAGCAAAAGAGTGTCATGTTCAAGAGTGACAAGCTGTCGACACAACTGGTAAAAAATTTCCATTTTCCCCCACCATTTCTAGCAGGTACCCCAATTATTTTTTATCACAAGCTTGAAGGGGATAACATATGCTTGTAATATAATTCCATCCTTTGGACGGATCCGACCTAGTAAGATTAATGATCCCTAGGAAGGAGAAGCTCATGTCCGTCATGGTGACGAATCCGATGTCGTTAAATTTTAACGAGTCCGACAAAGGAAAAACTCGGTATCTTTTTCATGTTTAGAGAGTTTGAAAAAGACACGGAAAAGAAAACTCCAAAAGGTCCCTTTTTGTAAAGTTGTCTCTCGAGCCCGAAAAGGTAGAAAACAATACTCGAAAGAACCTCTTGACCATGTCAGCCAAGGAGTACCTTTTTCATAAATAGTTTATCCCAACCCGAAAAGGGGTAAACGTATATTGGGTAAACGACGTTTCGGAACCATTTACAAGGTCAAAATGACAATAGCTCGGAAATCTTTTCATGTTTTGAGAGTCGAAAAAGAGCTTAAAGCAGGCTCCTCGTTTTTATTTTCTTTAACAAGTCAAAAAGGAAAAAATACTCGGCAATCTTTTCTTTTTCATTTTTTACGAGTCGGGAAAAGAGCTTAAATATGACTCTAGTTTTGCATCTTCACTGGCAAACCATCACATGTTGTTGCACAAGGAGAAAATGCATTATCCATTTCTAAGGAAAAATGGCGAAAAATACTTTTTAAAACCCTAAAATGTAGCGAAAAGCTTATAAAATAAGGGAAAAAGTAAAACATTTTTACTGTTTACCGCATTTACCTCATTTGGAGCAATGTTTACCCACTTGTTCCCTAAATCTTCAAGAGCAGAGTCAATCGTCGAACCGTTCGTTGTAGGTAAGAGTCGTGGCCCTATTCTTTGCATTGATACCTATTTTTTGAGTATTTAACTATCTTTTTAGGGGATTTAGAGGGATTTTTGCAAAAAATTATCACCGACAATCGGTGCGGGATCCGGGCATGGGACCGCGCCAATCATCGGCTTTTAACACGGGGGCTCACATCTTCGACGCACCTGTTTTAAAAATAGTCGCGCAGGCGTAGAGAACCGAATTTTTTCAATTTTTACCCAAATTTAAGGCTTTAAACCATAAATTTCCCTTTCAAAAATTGATGCTAAGTTAAATGTGGGATGTGTGCAGGCAAATCAAGGCGAGAAAATGGTGATTGAGTGGAAAGAACGTGAACATGAAAGAATAGACCAAATGGCCTTGGAAGATCCAAATTGTCTTGATGCATTGAGGAACTGTGGGCTCCTCAAGTTCTTTCTGACACCAGGCCTACAGGTCAACCTGAGCTACTGCAATACCTAATCACTCTATTGGATATTGGACGGGAGGTGTTTGTGATCCATGACCAAGAGTTGGAGTTGGAGACTTCAGACATTTATTTCATCATTGCGCTGTCTCGCAGAGGGGAACCAGTCCAACTTTATGGAGGCATGCCTGTAGGGGCGAGCCTTAACATGTTGCTTGCCCAACATTACCCAAGAGCACTGAAATATACAAGCAGCAAGATCGATATCATGACCATAAAAAATCTTCTATTGAAGGTAATACTCTTTACCATCAACCAAGTCGTTGGGGCTCAAGCACTACATGAGTCTAACAAATCCCACTTCCAGTATGCTGTGGACTGTATGGCGCCCACTGTCTTCAACTGGGTGGAAGAAATGAAGGTAAACATGAAACGACAATTATCCAAATGCAAAGCAAGGAACTTGAGGAAATTTGGATATGGCTTTGTTCTAGTAACCTTCTTCCTAGAACGAATCTCACTGTTCCATTATCAGATGGTGGAGGTGAATCCCCCGATACCGCGAGATCCACAGATGGTTCGATGGGGCGAGTTGATGCCCAAATCTGGAAGGGGCCAGTAGATGTCCTACAGGCCCGCCTTCTTTGTGTGGCTCAAACGACAACTGATCATCGTGGAGGATTGGTTGTACAACAGGACCAACTTCTGCCGTGATCCTGACATACCACTCCCAGAGGGAGAAGACTTTGATGATGGAGGTGAGAAAAGCAAAAAAATTTTAGTTTTTTATTGTTTTTGAATATATGTATTTGTGACACCTTGACTTTGTAATTGCATATGTTGGACCAGAGAGACCAGCAGGGATGTCCCCTATTGCAAGGCGCGTGGCTCGGCAATTCGAGGTCTCTCCTTACTAGGAAGGAGTGGACAACGAAGAGGAGATTGCTCGAAATCTGGAGGGCCTAACGAGAGGGATTCTAGAGTATGCACGAATCGAGGACATTCCTCGCCATTATCAGTGGCACACGGTGGGAGTGTCAGATCAGATCTTTCGATTACTGACTCGTGTAGTACGAGCAGTAACATGCTATCACGAGCATCACGCAGAGTAGTCCATAGTTAGCATTTACAGTTTTGAGGCCTATGAGCCACGGATGTACTTGGAACACATATATTATTTTTTGGATTTTGATGTATTACACTCAAACATTATCGACATATATATGCTATATTTCTTGTTTACTATGATACAATGTTTTCACATATTGCGTAAATGTCTGTCTAAAACATAATTAGTCAATGCATATATTAAGGTATTCATATGCCTAGGAATGTGATGATATGTTATATAGTCGAAATTTCTTTCCAAGAGACGAATACACAAATACATTCTCAATAACTAAGGGTTTTTTACAGAATATTGCCCATTGAGTTGAAGAACAAATTGTGAATCAAGGTTTACAACCATTTCTTGAATGTCAAGAGCAATGGCTTTTGACAAGAGTTTGAGAACTGCGCTATATTCAACAATGTTATTAGTTGTTTGACCCAAACAAATACCTTGAAGATCAATCAACTCACCATGAGGATCATAAATAGCCCATGTCGTGGATGATAAATTTTGGGTACTACGGCAAGCACCATTAGCGAAACTAACATAAGGAGTCATAGACATCTACAAAGCAGGTGAAGACATAATAAGCAGGAAAGTTGCTTGAAAAACACACCAAACCAAACTACACAAAAATGAATAACACACTTATGTACATAAGTAACCATGTGAGATGACTCACACAATACTTTTTGAGGTACAGCGCATTGCGGGGCTTGTTCAAAGTGTTACCCTCATAATCAATTAGCTCATAGGCTCCTTTTTGTAATACATGCTGGACAATATAGGGCCCATGCCACATGGGTTCGAATTTTCTTGCCCCTAGCTTATCATTAGCTTGGTCATATAGCAAGACCAAATCATCCTTAGAAAAAGAACGATGAGAGACTGACTGATCAAAATGAGATTTAACTCATTTTTTTTGTGCTTCAATAACTAAAGCAACGAGCCGACGGGTTTCATCCAGTTGTTCCAAATATAGGAGACGCTCTTCTTGAGGCGAGGTTTCAGGGAGTAATTCGACAGCCAATTTGAGTGAGGGAATTTCACATTCAATCGGTAGGGTAGCTTCCAGACCATAGATGAGTTGAAAAGGTGTGAATCCAGTTGCATCTTTAGTTTAGGTTTGGTAGGCCCACAGAGCTAAAAAAATCATGAGATTTCAATTGGATTTGTACATCCCAATGGTGCGCTGAAGCATAGTAACTAAAACTTTGTTTACCGCTTCAACTTGGCTGTTGGCCTGAGGGTAATACGGAGTTGAGCTATCGTGATGCAAGCCCAATTTAGAAGTCATCCCAGCCATCATATAATCACGAAAATGGGAGCCATGGTTAGTGACAGTGGCTTGACGTACACCAAACCTGGAAATAACATGATTAAAGAGAAATTATGCAGCCGTTTCAGCGTCAGCTGAATATGTAGGCATCGCTTCGGCCCATTTGGTGAAGTAATCCATGGCAACGATAATATAACCATGCCCCCCAGCCGAACGAGGGTTACATGTCATAAAATCAATGCCCCATTTGGCAAAGGGACCAATGGTAATAACGGGGTGAAGGAGAGCGGGTGGGGCGTGCATTTTCTGCTGATAAATCTGGCACTCGTGGAATTTGCGGACAGCAAGAATGCAATCTTTAAAAATGGAGGGCCAGAAATAGCCAACACGGAGGATCTTTTGAGCAGTGGCATAGCCAGACAAATGACCACCACATGCGCCAGAATGGCAGTCATTTAAGATGCTTTCAGCCTCATCGAGAATTAAACATCCGCGAAGAACCTAATCAACACCAACGCGGTATAAAGTATCCCCAATGATGTGGTAAGGTTGGGAGTGATGCGGAATGTGTCAACGATCATCCTTGGACAACGAAGACCGGAAGGTAGAAGTTTGGAGATACACGATGATATCACAGTACCGAGGATCGAGAGTGCTAATCAGAAATCGAGTCTCATCGGAGAGTTGCTCATCAGCACCAGTAGGTAGAGAAGCAGAGGGAAAAGAGAAAATCAACTTGGCAAATACAAGTGATTTCTTTTATTTGGCAGTAGTGAAAACCAAATCGAATTCTTGGAGGATGACAATAAACTTGGAATATTTTCCCCCAAGTAACTGATGAGTCAGAATATAATTCATGGGGTTGCAATCGGAAATCACGGTTGTAGTGCGGAGGAGAATATAATGCCGAAAGAGTTGAACAGCTTGAACAACAGCCAAATCCAATTTCTCGACATGAGCATAATGGGTCTCAATATTGAGGAGATTGCGGCTAAGGTAATAAATGACATGTTCATGACCTTCATCATCGTCTTGCACTAGGACCATAACAATAGTGCTAAAAGTTGCAGCTAGATAGAGGAAATAATCACGATGATAGTTCAGAGGGTGCAATAAAGGAGAATTAATGAGGACAGATTTCAAGTCATCAAAAGACTTTTGGGCAGTCTCATCCCAATGAAACGGAGTTCCTTGCTTAAGTAATCGGGTGAACCCTGAAGCTAGTGCAACATAGTTATGCACAAAGCGACGAAGGAAATTCACTTTCCCTTGCAGACTTTGTAATTGATGCAACGAAGAGGGAGGGGGTAGATTAACAATAGCCTCGACTTTGAGAGGATCAAGACGAGTATAAAGCTTGATCTCATAAGGAGAACAAGTTACCCCAATATGAATGTTTTTAATGATACCAGGCTTAACAAAAATGTCAATAGGCATCATTTGGGTAATATTACCCATGTTCCCTTCCGACCAGACTTCATGTGTCATGATAAGCGTCTGAAGTGGTTGGATCGGGAAACGAGAAGAGAACTTCTCAAGACAGGTAGACATGACTTCCGGGCCAGATAAGAACGAGGAATGATGAGTAGTATCATTCCAAGGTGCTTCCTCAAGAGACATAATTTCTATGATACCTTTGTTAGTAGGAAAGGTCTCGACTAAGGGATCAAAAGAATCCGAAGAACCAAGCCAAGGAGATTGAGAATACGCGTCAAGAGACGTACCCAAAGTAGTGTGATCAATAGATACCGAGGCCGAAGCCAAAACAATCTCCACATAATTAATCTCGGCGGGGCTTAACGGCATGACATCACCCCATGAATCAACTTGATTAGGAGGGGGAATGACCCAAGGATCAGACTTAACCGAGATCATGTTGACTGAGGAAACATGCGGAGGTGGGAGAGGAAAAATACCCATTAAGGTGGGATCTTTGAAAAGTCCAACCCCCACACTCTCATATGGAGCACCAGTATGCTTCACGTAAGGAACATTGCCATCCGAGGAGGAAGAGGCAAAGAAAGACAATTGGTCGACCGTGACGATTTTCCCTTGATGAGGAAAATGGAGCACGCGAAACAGAGAGGAGGCCACACAATGCATAGCATGGGTCCAACTCTACTCGAGTAGAAGATTATAGTTAAGGTTTGCATCAACAATCTCTACTTCGACATTAGTTGTCTTACCTTTCAAGGCAATGGCAAGATTAGGAAGGATATTGAATGGTCGAGAATCACGTCCATCAAAGGCTTCTAACGCGTTAGGTGATTGGTTCACGGTAGGAGAACCGATTTCCTTCCGAAAAGACATAGACATGATGTAGGTAGAAGCACCTTTATCAATGACAGTCATGTGTATTGTATTTGCATCAACAATCTCTCTTCGACATTAGCTGTCTTACCTTCCAAGGCAATGGCAAGATTAGGAAGGATATTGAATGGTCGAGAATCACGTCCATCAAAGGCTTCTAACGCGTTAGGTGATTGGTTCACGGTAGGAGAACCGATTTCCTTCCGAAAAGACATAGACATGATGTAGGTAGAAGCACCTTTATCAATGACGGTCATGTGTATTGTATTTTCATTAATTATCACCTGAATGAGAAAGGCAATCTAATGGGATAAGTGCGGAACATGGTTTTCCATATCAAAGAAAATGAGATTGGAATCAGATGGATCAACACCTCCAATGGTCGACAGTAATGCTTTTCGCTGAGAGGGACAACTTTGAAGGACCTCGAGGGCATACATGGCTGATGGCGCTTGAGATAAGTCCTCAACAATATTGTAGTGCTGAGCAGCTTGAGCATTTGAATTATACGAGGACTTTCGCAGCACACCTCGAGAAGGTGGTCGGACAGCTATAGAGCGACCGAAGGTAGACGGGATAGAGGAGGAAGGGGTACTTTCACTCTCTTTCCTTGTCGTTGGGGTTTGGTAATCTCTAGATCTGGTAGCCACATTTATAGGCGTATTCATCATAAACACTTGGGAACCTGCGGAAGCGGAAGACTAAGGTTGGTCTACCATTTGGGTCTGCTGGGATGGAAAAGGTTCTTTTAAAACAATTGGGATCCCTTTAAGCAAGCAACTAACTTCATATTGTTAGGGACAGTCCTTAGTATAATGATCCTCTTCACAGATGAGGCAGGGATACTTCAGCTTTCTTTGAGAAGCATTGCCAATAGAAGATTTAGGAGGGCCCTATTTTGGGGCATCGGCTTTGGCCTTGCCTATGCCCTTATTTTTACCCTTATAGGTTTTGTCTATTGTGGTAGACTGGACAGCATGAACGTCAGAGGTCTTACCAGGACCAGATGAATTTCGAGAGGGATCATTGGAACCAGTGTTTGAGACTGATTTTTGCTTTGAAGAAGATTTCGCGAGAGTCTGAGAAATTGGGGCGACGAATGATTTTGTGAACCATTCTGTCAGCAATTGATCAATGATTTCAAGCTTCTGTGATCCATAATGAATTAAAAAAGGTCTTTCGGTAGAAATCACATGAGAGAATTTTTTTGGCCGACGTGTTTCGAACCAACAAGTGTGGTTCATCATCAGGACCAGATGAAGAGGCAGACCATGGCAAAGGCTTAAATAGAGAGCAATGTAGAGACATAATTTCAAGTAACGGCTATATTAAACGGCTAGTTTTTGAAAATAATATTTAAATTAATTTATTAAAACCAAATATTACTAGTTCTTGAAAAATAATATTTAAATAATGATATTAGTTTATTAATTTATTAAAATATTAATATGTAAAGGCTATATTAAACAGCTAGTTTTTGAAAAATAATATTTAAATTAATTTATTAAAACCAAATATTACTAGTTTTTGGAAAATAATATTTAAATTGTGATATTAGTTTATTAATTTATTAAAAACAAATATTAATAAGTAACCGCTATATTAAACAGCGAGTTTTTTAAAATAAATAAATAAATAATCAAAGTCAAACTTTAAAGGAGGGGAGTCAAAAATTATAAAAACGAGTGAAGACCCTAATCGAGACAAGATCATTTGATAAATAAAATAACTAATGGAAATAAAATAAAATAAATTAAAAATAATTAATGGAAAAATAAATAAAATAAAACAAAATATACACAAGTCAAAACAAATATATATAAAAATAAATAAATAAAAACATAAACATATATATATATACATATATCCAAAGAAAAACAATCAATAAATAAAACGAGGTCAACAATAAAATATGGGGCTCAGGCCTATTAAACAAATAACAAAAATACTAAAAGGAGTTAAGAACGAATAGGATGATAAAAATACATAAAAAACATGAAGGATCAAGAAAATAAACTCTAATGAAGAATAAAACAACAACAAATACTATAAAAAAGACGCCAATACCAACATAGATAAAAATATAAAAAATAAATAATTAGGAGGACAAGAAAGGGACCCAACTTCTACTAATATTCCAACCATCATCTCTATTCAAATTATTGGGTCCCTCTTTTGATTAGGCGACGTCAACGTCTCCATTCGTGGATGTGATCGGAGATATGGGTTGCGGTGTCTTGCTTAAGTGACGTAAGCAGATAGGTGTCAGTTTCATAGCAAACTAGTAGTTGGAAATGAGTGAGGAAAGCCATAGCGAGAGAGTTGACGTCATTGTAGGTACCTCAAAGCAATTCGATGTACCATTTTGTTGCAGCTCCTGTGAGAGTTCTTTGAAAAAGTCGTAGGCAGATAGAATTGTTGACGTACGAATTGGATGAGCACAAGAGGTCATATGTCATCACGTGGGCTTGTGGATCCTCCTTTGATTTTCCCTCAAATTTGGGGCAATCACTAGGAACTTTCGTTGGGACTGGAGGCCAGTAAGGCAAATGAAGGATAGGATCATTGCTGAGCCTTAAAACATCAGACAATTCCAACATGGCCAAGAACGGCAATTGCGTATTAAAAGGCATTTGGGGCCTCTGAGTAGACCCAAACTGCGGAACCCATCCTTGTTGGTAAGTATTTTTCTCCCATAGTGGAGGATTTTGTCCATATGGAATCTGATTTTGCCCCCACTGGAGGTTACCTTGCTCGTAGGGAGGATTCGGTCCTGGGTAGATTTGATGTTGTCCTGCCATAGGCCGTAGATAGGCATATGGGTTAAAAGGTTGTTGAGCTTGTTGACCTTAGACATAAGGATATTGAAATCGCTGACCCTAGACGTAAGGATTTTGAACCTGCTATTGCAGGGGTTGACCTTGACCATGCAAAGGTTGACCTTGGCCCTGAACGGGCTGACCTTGCTGATATGCATATACGGCCTGCTACTGCAAAGGCTGACCTTGTGGGTGCTGCAAGGGTTGGCTTTGCCGCTGCATAGGCTGACCTTGTGGCTGCTGCAAACATTGCCCCTGCTGATGCAAAGGCTGGCCTTGCGAGGACGAAGGTTGGGAGGACTGTTGTTATGAATATAATTCATAACAAGTAATTAAATATTAATTAGGGTAAATAGTCATTAAATTAAGTGAAAATGCATGTCTAAAAGACATGCCCATTCACGAAAGGACACCTGCTTAGATATATAAATGCGAGTCCTCATTGTAAACAATCATCATCTTATACAATTATATATATTAATAAATTATTATTAAAATACCTCTTGTGTATTTTTAACAATTAAATCTACAAGCTATCAGTTTTCTTGCTTTAGCCATAATTTTTATGCTTCAGTGGTATCAGAGCCATGGCACACGATATAATCATGCAGGCCTTTGAACGTAGTTCACCGCACAATATGCCATTACATTCACATCTTGAATCCATGGAGAATTTTAATAAAATTCAAGAAGCATTTCAGTTATTAGAAAAATCATGTGCCAAAGTTGCAACATGTTTTAAGGAGAGTTATGCAAAAATCGATAATAAGGAAGAAGATGAACAGTATCATAACAATGAGGAAGATGCAGAAGTTTCAAGCGAACTGCATGAGACTGCAAGGATAAATCAGTCATTTCTTCTTCATAAGGAAACTAACGGTTTGAGATTTGAAGGCGGTGAGGGTGATGTGAATATTTCTGCGATGGTTGTCTCCATTCAAAAAGTGGAATTGAACGAGCCTGAATCTGGTCCAATTAAGGTGGTGCCAGTTATTGACAGCAATGATGTGGTATCTATTCCATTGCATGATCTCACAACCACTACCATATCTGAGAATGCAAGGAATGCTCAGGCTTTGCAAAATGCTGAAGAAGAGGAGGATGAAAACCATGATCAAAATGATGAGAATAAGGCACAAAACATTACTTTTAATAAATGTGAAAATAAACTTGGTAATAGTGACAGAGATCCACATGAAGATAATCTCAACAACGATTGTGATGAGAAGGATAGTCAAAGTAGTTGTATGAAAACTAAAGAAAAAGACCACTCAAAATCTGAATCCAATTGGGAATATGAAGAAAAAAAAGAGGGTAATACTTTTGATGAAGAATCACCATGTTCTGCAAGAGAACAAAAAGGGGGATCATCAGCTGAAAACACAAAGAAACCAGGTGAATTGGTACCATCCTCTAGGGAAACTAGCCTTATTTCAACATCATCTACCACTCAAACAATTTATGGATCAACTCCTTCAGTTGTTTCAGCTGCTGTCAACGGAGATATTTCTGGTTCACAATCCACTCCTATAACTGAACTGTCAGCTGCAAAAAATTCTGATGCTGCAGTTAAGAAGTTGCCAACTATCATGCCTACCCCAGAAACAATTATTCCTGAAGAAAATATTATTTCAAATTCTGTCGTTTCTGCCTCTGGTTTGGAACAATTTTTTTTTTTTGTGAAAAGCGAAATAGTGAATGTATAAAGTCAGTAGGTCTTTCAACAAAGGAAAATATAAGGAAGCTAACTAAATCTGAGCAGAGACATAAAAACAGGAGCTACAGCAACAGGCACCATCAACTGTTACCCTGCATCTGAGCCCTAAGGAACATGTCAAATTTAAAGGGGAGAGTATCCCAGAGGTATCCCTCAGTAGTCTTGGTCATTGTAATGGGAAGACAAAGAAATCTTTGTCTGATCACATTTCATCACCTACGTCAATGGCTACATCAAGTTTATCCCCACGGAAGACACTCAAAACCCTAAGCTACAGTGCACAAGGGGGTGCTGGTAGAGGCGTGGGATATGATAACTACGGGACAGAAAAGTCTGGTGGATATCAAGAGCCAAGGGGCAGTATTGGTAGAAATGACTCGAGAAATGTGACTAGTAGTTATGGTGCGTCAGCTGAGACAATAAAACAGTGTGACCAAAACTGTGGAGAAACTTGTGATAATTGTCGAATTTACATCTCCAATCTACTTCTTGATGTGACCTCTGACGAACTCAGAGATCTATTTGGAGGATTTGGCCAAGTTGGAAGAATCAAATAGAAGCGTGGTTATAAAGACCAGTGACCTCAGAAAATTAAGATATACACGGATGATGCGTTTTGGTTGAATCGAGAAACAGGTTTCATGAACGAAAAAGACTCCTCGGATGATGAGTACGCTAGCTGTGCGTGGAGCAGCCGGCCACCGGGAAAGGACTGCTGTCGGGGCGTGGCTCAGGGCGTGGAAGGGCCGTCACAGGTACTGACAGACTACGCTGCCGTCGAGCAGGTGCAGTCGTGGCTGGTATCAGGTGCAGCCGTGGCTTATATCGGGGTCAACCGTAGTGACCATGAACAGGGAGCGTCGCCCGTAGCTCTCCCTGTCAGCACCCGTGGCCTGTTATCGAGGATCAAGGGTCGTGATGGGTCAGGCGAGTTGTCACCAAATGAACAGCTGTGGTCCGGGCCAAGAACAAGCTTCAATGGTGATATGGTTCGAAAATTGCAATGTCACTTATTTCTTTTAGTGCGATTAGAGAAAAAAATGGCGTGAGTGCATTTCTTTCTTCGGAACCGTCTCCAGTGAACATCGCCACGTATGGCCAAATGACTAACATACAAACGACGTCGTTAATGGTTATATATAACTAAAATATCTATATATATATATAATCAATATAATTTAATTTATTTGAAAAAAAATTAGAGTTATTTAAAAAAAGAAAAAGATTAGTATAAAAAAATCAGCAAAAAGAAAAGAAAAATAAAAAAAATTGAGTTAATAAAAAAAAAAGTAGACTTGTTAAAATATATATATATATAAATTATTATTATTAAAAAAATAAAATAAAATAAATCCAAGGAAATAGTTCTAACAAGCTACATGATGAATTGATGATCAGATTGTATACATCGAGACGACAGACACTAAGTGAAGAAAATTGCCAGCAATATAGCTTTGAGGACAAAGCTTCTGACAGAGGGGGCTATGTTATGAAAATAATTCATAACAAGTAATTAAATAATTAAATATCTATTAGGGTAAATAGTCATTAAATTAAGTGAAAAGGCATGTCTAAAAGACATGCCCATTCACGAAAGGACACCTGCTTAGATATATAAATGCGGGTCCTCATTGTAAACAATCATCATCTTATACAATTATATATATTAATAAATTATTATTAAAATACCTCTCGTGTATTTTTAACAATTAAATCTACAAGCTATCAGTTTTCTTGATTCAGCCATAGTGTTTATGCTTCAACTGTTGAACAAACTGTCTCTGCGGTTGCAAAGGTTGTTGCGACTGTGGCAAACGCTGCCCTTGTGGTTGTAGCAGTTGTCCTTGCTGCTGCAATGCTTGCCCTTGCTGCTGCAAGGGTAGCTGGATAGTTCCCTAATTTAATATGGTTGTATCCACCAGGCACAATGGATTGGCCAGGCTAAACATAAGGTCCAGCTTGAGGAATGTAAGGTGGGGTAACCAAGGCTTGCGAACCATATGGAACATAAGCCGATTGGAATGGAACCTGAGCCATATATGGCTACTGGTATTGGATGTTACCTGACCTGGATGGATCAACAAGGTTAGGAATAGTGCCGTAAAAAGGTTGATTCGTTCCAACCATGTGAGTTTGTGATCCACTCACATTGGTTTGGCCTGACACCATGGAGATATTTAGATTTTCCCCCTAGGTGGTGGCACATTCTGTCCACTCACTAGAGGGGTAGAAGAACTTACTGCGACCTGACTTGAGACAGTCTATTGGACCGGGAGAGTCGGTCAAAACAACAAAACAGGTTGAGACGGAATGGTAGGTTGAACCGGAACTGAAGTGACTGCAGCTTGCACAATTGATCGAGAGGTCATGTTCTAAACGAATGAACCTGAGGTAGGCATAGCACCGGAAGACCAGATGGGGTTCTGATATAACGACGAGGCACTAGGAGTGCTCAAAATGAACTGAGCTAGAGAGGTATAACCATGCAGCAATATGGGCTCACTAAACTCAGGATAAGAAAGGGACAAGACTCTTCCCGTAAAAGGGAAACCTTCCAGAGGGAATTCGTATGCTTTCTCATCACCCACGTGAGGAGTGTGAGTAGCAGAAACTTCCAACTGACTTGGAGAGGAGACTGGGATTTCACCTTTTGACTCCATAGAAAACAACCAGCGACAAGCCAAAGATGAACGAGGAGACAACTCCAACGGAACACCAGGCTGATCGTACGGACTGTAAGGGTGCCGTGGAGACACCACAAAAGGGTTTGGTGGATAAGCAACCAATATTTGCGGACTATCAAGAGTCTGTGGACTCTCGGAAGCCTATATAGGATTATCAAGGGATTCTGGGCTAGATTTGTAAGGTGCCCAGTATCTGACAGAGACGGACAAGAAGACAAAGGTTGAATACTCAGAACAATCCCAAGTTCAACACCTTGATCTTCAAGTGACTGTGGAAGTTCAGGGAAAGCTTCTCCAGATGACCTTCCAGATGGAGGAGAGGAAGAGGAATGAGGCAAACCTGACAGTTCAGCCACGATGACTTAGTCTCAAACAAAAGAGAAGAGATATTAATTTCAAGGCTTCTTCAAAACGTATTAAGGGTATACTCACGATGTGGTCCATAATAAAATTATCAGGAATGCGATGTGATCGTGGGCAAAAAAATAAATTAAGAAGTTGAACACACTGATGCATTTTCATATTTTAAGAGTCGAGAACAAGGCATAGATGACTCTAGTCACTTTCGGTTTGAACGAGATCGAAAGGAAAAGTGCTCATGATCTTTTAAATTTAAAGAGTCAAAAAGACCAAAATGACTACTCAAGATAATCTAGGAAAAATGGATTACCAGGTAACCGTGAACTGCAGAATACCTCCCGACGAACCGAGAAGTACGAGCAGGAAATCTCCCTGAATGCTATGTTCGTTGTATCACGTTTACAAGATGGTATACTCGGCTTCCTGTGGATAAAGGATTGCAAACCTAATGGGGTCTCCCTTTGTATACGCGACGGTACGGTGAGCACAAGTCCGTACTAGCGTTTTCTAATGCCGAAGCGAACGACAGCTGCTAGGTTTAAAGACGTTGGAACACGTCTCTAGCTTAGACCTCTAAATGTGATCGTTTAGTTTCAAATGCACCTTAGGTTAATTGAATATATTTTAAAGGTTTATCTTGAAATTAAGTCTCAATTTTTAGGCCATATTGATGTCACCAGAAAAATTGTTATGTGCAACTATATGAGACAAAACCATTTCAATTCGATAAATGCTTACACTAATTGAGAAAAGAGAAAACAATCAATGCAAAAAACAAGCAACTGAAAGTAAGATGACTCTTCACTACTTCGCTTTTCAAAACAAAATAATGAAAATTATTTCCACTTCCTACTCTTCCTATCAAATGCACTTCAACTAGTCCTTTTAACAGTAAAAGAAGTTCATTTCATTTCAAATGCTCATGATGATGTAATTCTAGCTTTCAATGATGCTACTTAATGCAACATATCAATTAAACAAACTAGAATGATGTATTTTCTTCAATGGAATGCTAAAATGAATCTTTCACATAAACATTTCAATGAAAACTTCCAAACAACCAAACATCAATTAGATGCAAAGCACGATCAAAATAAATCCTTTCAAAATATGCCAAGATTCAATCGAAACAAATCAAACAATGTAATCTATGCTCAGAAAAGAGACGTTCAACAAGAGAAGAGAAAACAAAACTTTTCACTCGTTCAATTGAAAACAATGCAAAATAGATGCAAGGACTAAAACCTGAAATGCATGAAGCAGCTAATCACCAAATTGACTTGATGAGTAGATAAGAAAATGAATGGACAATGACCTAGATGCCCTAGGGACACAAACCATCCAAAAAATCAAAAAATCAAGTAATGCAATCTCAAACCAAATCAAGCAAACAAATCAAGCCAACAAAGCATTCTAGCCAAGGAGAATAAAGGCAAACAAGCAAAGAAATAGAATCTATGAGGACAAGACACATTGGCAATGATTTAAGAGAAACCCTGATTTTAACCTACAGGAGTCGCCGTGACTGTCTAACTAGCAACAAGCGCCATAAGGGGTTGTAGCGCGACTGTGCAAGAGGAACTTGCGTTGGTCGGTGCTACTGTTAGAAAATTAATAGCGTTGATCGAGGGATTCAAAGAAAAAAGAAAAAAATCCACAAATCAAAACTAGACCTGTCACTCTAAATTCAAGAATCAAAGCAGTAGATGACGTGAAGTACATATTACAAAAGAGAAAGAGTGATACAACAAAATTCGACACAAATCATGAAATGAAAAATAATCCAAAGAGAGGGATGGATCCTTAGTATCGTCGCCAATTTGTGGAGTAGGAAGATTCTCTCTACGGACAGAGACAATCCCTCTAGCCTAGGGTAGAGGGTCTAGCCACAAACAAGACAATCTAACATAAGTTCCCTTAGATTGAGAATGGATAAGATCCTACCTCTTGTATCGCTAATCTTTTTAAGATGAAGTCCTTGTGTCTTTGCTCCAACGATCAACTCCTTAATGTCAATCAAGCACCTGAAACAAATGGACAAGAAACCAAAGCACACATGATAGCATACAACATATTCAACCTACTTAAGAGGTTAAGGAGTCCTCAGCTACCAAATAGCATATGCAATTGATATAGGATACAAAATATTAGTTGTATTGTTATGACAAAAAGGAAAGTACAACCTTCGCCTTAGCGTTGCAGGTTTCCTTCAACGTGTCCAAGTTCCAACACCACTGTTAGCATCTCATGATTCACCTTAAAACAATGGAATTTCAAGGCTTCTTCCCCTTTGCTCCAAACCAAAAAAACTACACACTTATTCTCCCTTTACAAGCACAAACTAGATGGCTAAAGCTCTCAAGAGTTGTTTTCGCTATCAAGATTTTGCAGATTATTCTAACCCTTTCATTAGCTAGCTGAGGTTGGAAAAGGAGAAGTTTATATATCTTGAGAGATGGGACATGGATCCTCTTATTATGGGAGAGGTCTTGTCCCATTTGGTTTGTTCCATTTTAATAGGGGAAAGGAACCCAAACAGTCTCTCTTGGCTCTATCTCGACTAACCATTTACCAGACTTTTGTTCACAAAGCTTCTAGACCTGGAAGCTTCGACTCCATTTTTAAAAACTTTCCAAAAGAGGGTCGGCACGGGTCATGAATGGATTACCAGCGTTGTTCGGCGCTAGGCCCAGTGTTAGACTTTGCAAATCGGCGCAGGGAAGAAACTAAGTGATAGCGTCGGCCTTGAAAACTGAGTTTGAAGGAATATTCTTGGGAAATGATGTAAGAGGGAAATGTTCTGCAGATGAAGAGGGATGTAAGGACATGTTCTTCATGACAGGAAAACACATGAGGGTCACTGTAGAGGTCCTCCAGGATCGAGGAATGGGGAGTACAGGGACAGTGACAAAATGATGTGTAACACCTCTGTTATAGACATTTTTGTGCCTTACAGCTATAAGCATGAAATGTCCATAATCTAAGGGATCCAAAGTCCCTAAACATGTTGTTCCTACCCCTAGAGGAACAAGGCTAACAAACCACAGCAATTCACAAAAGTTCTCCACCAAAAACTGCTCAAAAACAAGTCAATTCAAGATCAATTCAGAGGCTCCACTAGCTGTCTGCGTTGAAATGCAAAGTCTGCACTGGCTACCTGCACTGCAACGCAGGTAGAAGCACTACCAGGGTGCGCTGAGCGGGAATTGACAAATGGCAAGTTCATTCAACAAGGTGTCAAGACCCTGGAAGCTTCCAGAATCTTCCTCAAATGACACTTGCCTCAGTGAATTCGACTAGTGATGAGTAAGAGGTTCTCAATCTCCAAGTGGAAGCAAGAACCTCCAAGTGGAAGCAAGAACTGACAGAGGGAGAGGACACTAGTCAGATCTCAAGCTGACTCATCCTCTCTCCAAACATCTATATATGGATCTCTCCTCCATGAGATCTAGAGGCTGGAATTTTGTTATTGCAAAGAATTGTTGTTGGTTTGAGATTGGAATTATTGGGTGCTTAATGCTTTGAGGGAAGTGGTGGGCTCCAGTATTGTAGCAATAATGCTACAACTCCTGGAACTCCCTTCTTTATTTTTATCAACCCGGTAGTTCGTAACAAACTTGGAAGCGATGGTGTTGTATGCACAAGTACTAGCTCTTGCCGCAGCTGTCACTTGGTCAGCTGGCACAAGTCCACTAGGAGCTTAAGCCAACTTCTATGAGCTCTTAGAAGAAGCTTTTTAATTGATGGATGAAAGCTAACTCGAAGGAAGCTAATCTAATTGCAAAAAGAAACTGAAAGCCAAAAAGAAACACAAACCCTAGCAAACCCTAATTCTACCAGCTAGTCCTATTGACGCAAAGGAGAGCATGCAAACTACTGAAAGAGATGCCATTACTTTTATGAAGGTAAAATACATGTGTCTAGACTACCTCTATCTGAAGAAAACATCTTTTTGTATTTTTGATTAAGTTGTTGGAATTATCATGCATGTGCTTTTAACTATTTTTTACTGTGCAGAGGTGGATCAAGGAGGAGAAATGCTTGGAAGAGGTTGGGAAGGTTCAGAGAGGGTCTAAGGAGTCCCTAACACCCTTCCAAAGAGTTTCACAAAGTTTGGTTGCCAAGAAACTGCGTTTATGAGCTTCTACAGGAAGTCTGCAGGGGTTCTACAGGATGTTCTGGGATTTCTACAGGATGTTCTGTAATTTTTCTACAGGATGTTTAGTAATGGAATTTTGGAGCATGGATGGAGGGAAAAAGGTGGAGGAATGAGTATGGAGGTGAAATAGGGGTGTAGGGGAGTTCAAGACTTGGAGGATGGAGTTGAGGAGAAGGTGTAGATGGCTGGACTTGTTCCAAGAAGACTGAAGTAATGTTGCACAAAAGGTAGGGTTATGAGGGCAGTATGGCAACGTGAGGCAAGAAACCAAGTTAGGAGATGGAGAAGATGGGTTTGAGGGGGTCTGGGTAGACAGGGAAGTGGTACAGGTGCTCTGCAATTTGTGTTTCCAACTGAACCAACAAAGACAAGCAAGAAAACAAAGATCTAGTTATGCTACCCTAATATGATCTAGCTAACAGTAACAAGAATGGACAGCAGCTTTATTTGCAAGGAAACCATGTATATTAACTATGCAATGAAGCATTCAAAGATCTGAACATGTAACCAACTTCTGCAGATGAAAACCAAACACTAATGATTGCATGGCAAAGCAAAGTCAGTGTTTTTGTGGGCAGCAAAGTCATCCTAGTCACAACTCCTGATCCCACCGAGGGAGAGGCGAAACTACAAATGTTTGTTGGCCCCTTTCTTGAAGATTTTTATGTTAACAACCTATCAACTAAATCTGAGCATGAAAATCTATTTTACTCATCAAAAAACAAGCTAAATAATAAAACAAGATTTAGATCTAAATAACAGATTTTATTCTAAGAATGCAGCAAAGACACATGAAAGTAAACAAAGGAGGTGTTGGGCGCTTGAGATGGGCCCAACCCCAAGAGCTACAGCCTCCTAAGAGAGATTTAGAGCTGGTGCAAAGCTGGATTCATCTTTATTGAGAAAGAAAAGAAGAGTTACATCAAAACTGTCCACAAGGAGAACTTGAAAATGAGCTGACAGCAAAACTAATCTATTGCCTAAAAATCGAACTACAAAATGACTACAACAAGACTATGAAATGACTAACTACCAGCTACAAAATTACTAACCACTAGCCAACCCCAAATGAGGCCCTAAGCCTTCTTATTTATACAATTTGAGGACCCAACAGTCCTCCTAAAATTTAGGGACTTGGCTGCCCAAGACTTGTAGTTAACAGCAGTCCTACTTGACTTGCTTGGCTGCCCTTGTGCTCATTGATTTGGTGGCCTTTGAACTCCGAGCTGATGGTGGAGAATTTGAGGTAAGGGCCCATAAATGAGGGGGACACCTTCCTACAAATCCTCTAGCTTGTTCTCCCACGAATTTGGCTGCCAAGTGCTCATTAAGACCTTCAATTTTGTCTCCAAGTTGACCAAAAAGGCTACACAAAGCACCCATTAGACTTGTTGGCATAATGACTAACCAAATTCACTCTATTAACATAAAAATAATAAAAAAAATGCAATAAACCAATGAGAATGGTGGATTAAGTCAACTTAGGAGGTTGAATGAGCCCAAATAATTGTCCATTTTTGGGGCTCATCATCACCCCCCTACTGAAAGTGTTGCTCATCCTCTGAGCAACCAATCTCTCTCCTCGTCTTTGATGGCCCTGGTGGCTTCTTTGGCTAACATCTCGGCTGATTTCTCCTTTGGCTTCCCTCTTTTCAAACTTCCTGTAGAAACAGTTCTCTTTCCTGTAGAAACAGTCTGCTAACAGTTCTCTGTCTTCCTGTAAAAACAGTCTGCTAACAGTTCTCTGTCTTCCTGTAGAAACAGTCGGCACTGTCTTAGCCTGCTTGGCTGAGGGTGCTTTTCCTTTCAGCTTGGCTGTGGCAGCCTTCGTCTTCTCGCCCTTCTGCTCTTCTTCCTCACTGTCTGCTGCTTTTCTTAGTGAATCCTCAGCCTTGTTATGAGTGCACAAGTATATGCAATCATATGGAAAAAATGGTGCCCTTGGCATTTGTGTTATTTTACCACCCCCTGCTTTGGCCTCAACAGCTTGTCCTTTTGCCTCATTCCTCTGCCTGTTCCTTCTGTGGTGGTCTTTCTTGTGTTTGCTACATCATCATTGAGACCCTCACTATTGCTTCTTTATCATATCCATGAAGTCTACCTGAAGGTTAGATCTCCATGTGTGTCTAAACTGTGATTGCAACCGTGGAATTTTATTTCAAATACCCATTGAGAGATATCAAATTACAGTTCACACTGAGGTATGCAGGCCAATATAAATTGTATGCTGAGATCCTTGATCATAGGACAGATCCTTCAACTTCATCTCTTTGATGAAAACACTTGCAGGTTGACAAGATGATGATGTCTAGACAGATCTGAATATAGAGCCGAGATGTAACCCTTGTTTTTTCTGCAATATTCATACACAGTCTTCTCTGTCCATCCAGGATACTGCGTTTCAGGTATGCCGAGCTTGTAATTGCTTCAGTGTTTTCTTCTCTGTAGATATGCGAGGAACTGCGGTCATTAGCCATCCTTATTGCAATAGACACCCAACTTGAGAGGTACTAACTGATAATGAAAAGAGACGTACAACTCTGCCTCTATTGTTTGACCTGGACCAAGACAGAGAATCTCTTGCATAGGAATAACTTTTGGTGGTTCTGATGAAACCACAGGTTGATCATGTATTCTGCTGTTGGTGCTCCAGATAGTTCAGTTCACCACCTCAGGGGTTTCTCGTAACTTCTTTGAGTCTGTAGGCTCTTTTCTAATGAACCCTCTCGACATGGTAAAAACTTGCTTTGTTGGCCTGCTTGCCTGCTTGTATACAGAAGTGGGTTTTTGGGATTTCCTTAGAGAGAGCACAGAGCTATGCCTCTGTTATGCACACAGTATATAAAATTCACAATTTTCTGCAAGTGAGCCTTAACAGTGGCTCAATTATGAATCAACCCCTGGAGAAAATCCCGCATACATACTACGACAACAATTCTCATGCAGTGATAAGAAAATGGCTTGTAATTTCATGAACAGACTTTTATTCACAATTTCTTACCCCTTCAACACGTCAACTCCACCAGCTTTTTAATCAGTTGCATGGGAGAATTATGTTCAGGCCTACCTCATTAAGAATCGCCACCCCTGACATGAACAGTCCAAGCTCTTCGTATGCTGGGTTTCTTGTAAAACAGCTTCCTGTAGAAATGCCTATAGAGTGTGATAGGTGGGAGATTTTTTTAAAACGGCAAAAATCTAAGAAATCAGGAAGAAGACTTGTAGAGGACCATTGGTTAACTGATCTGGAAGTGGCGGATGCGTGCTCCAGTTGTGACCACAGTTGAACAGAGGGTGTGAGAGTCAGCCGACCATTTTTTAATTACGGCATGATTCACGTGAAAGAGTGAAGTGGCCAAGCGTACGTGGCCTCATGCAACTAGAAGTGTTGTTCCTCACTGTAGTGTGATTATGAAATGTAGTTCTCTGCCTGTAATCGCTCACCATTAGTTGCACTGGAGTTCAAATGGCCAACACTTCCTGTGTTTTTCAAATTTCACGTGCATGACTGATCCACGTGTACTGCGTGACTGTCGGTTGAGTTCTAGATAAGACAATCAGCTTAACCTTGATAATTCGTGGCTTAATCCCACCATTCCATTAATTCATGCAGTTTTTAAATTAAATTTATGCAATATAGGAATGAGTTTCAGTCACATACCTCGAAGTTGAATGGCTGCCGTGAGCTGCTGTGGCCTGTCATTGCTGCATGCATTGGTTTTTCTGATTGCATGTGGCTTGGCTGCTAATCTTTGATTGCTTTTCCTTGTACAGGTGTCCTCTGGCTGGATCTGAGCTGCATGCCATTGTTTCCACGTTCAGATCTGCACCTTCAAGCTGCTGCTGCTGCATGGTCACAAAACCAGAACTTGTTTTCACCATTTCTCCCAAACGGCAAAGCGGATCGATCTGAAACTTGCTGAGCATGTTTCTATCATCATATTGCATCTCCCATAGCAAAATCGTGATCAATGGATGTACGGATTTCGAGAAAAATGGAAAATGGCTGAAGATTTCAGAGCTCGATTTCTCGGAAACGTGCATCGGAATCGGCTGAAACTGCTTGGGTAGGTTACCATCACTCATATGCATATCCCCATGAAACAGGTTTTGAAACGGATGCATGGATATGGAGAAAATGCAAAAATGGTTGATGGTGATGGAGGCTGATTTCTTGGAAACCGTGCACCGGAATTGCATGAAACTGCTCAGGCATGTTGTCATCAACCTTGTACAATTCCCCATAAAACAGTTTGTCAAATGGATGCATGGTTTTCAAGTTATGGCAAAAACAAATTTTGTTCTAGGTATTTTTGCTTCAAGGCCTTTTTCAAATGTTTGCATGGAAGGAAAAACTGAGCTTGGGCTGTGATGCAGGTATGGAGATGATGGAGGAGGAGTTGGAAGATTTCATGAGGACTTCTGAACCCTTGAGGAAGCTACCATGTTCACCAAACAACTTTTTGAAATCCATGTCTAGTTTCCCACAATTTCTACAGGAAGTTCCTGTAGAAGCACAATGAGAAGCACAATGAGGTGGAAAAAATGATGGAGAAAGGCAAGGGATGGACACACAAGTGCTTGTAGGCCTAATCAACAGATTCCCACCATCAGATTCCATTTTAGACTTGAATTTGGTTCGTCCAAAGGTTCTACAGGATGTTTCCTGTAGAAATACAGAGCTTCCTGTAGAAGGCACAAGAAAAATTCCTTTAACCTTGATTTAAGTGCTCCTCCTGTCATGAAACGTCCTTCTTGCAACCTGCAATGTCATTGCTGCAACATGAAATTATTCAATGGAGATTAGCTTTATTTTTCTTTTCCTTTTTTTTTTTTTTTTTTTTGAAAAACAACTAGGGCGCCTCATGGAGGTTTTCACCCTAATTGCCTGCCTTGGGCGCCGCCAAGGGAGGTTTTCACCCAAGGATCTTATTCTCTTTTCTCTTTTTTCCAACCCATTGACCGCCTCATGGAGGTTTTCAATCAATGAGCCAATCTAAGGCGCCTCCGAGGAGGTTTTCACCTTAGATTTCTATTTTCCTCTTTTTTCATTTTTTTCTTTTTCTTTTTTCTCTTTTTTCCTTTTTTTTCTTTTTTCTATCCTACCCTACTTGAAAAACAAAATCATTTTCAAGTGTAAGAATACTTCCAATGGAGCCATGTGCACATCGAGATTAGAGACAAAATGATGTGAAGGCTCGAAATGCATGCTTTGACAGGTATCCAGATCTCAGAGACCAAATGATCTGGCTTTGAAGGGATCAAACAAAGCTGAGGAAGAAAGTACCGCTGCAACTTAGTGACCTTCTGAAACCATATCTCAATATAGCTTTGATATCCTTGGTCGTCTTGCTGATTTGGATCATTCTTCATGTCACCTTCTATCATGACCTTCTCATCTTCCTCTTTTTGCTGATCTTTCTCTTGAGTACATGGAGGATTTGATAGTAACCATGAGGAAGTTTTCTCGATCTCTGATTCTGATCTCTTCTCTTCATCAAGTGAAACCCATGGTTCTTTGATCTCCTCTTTTGAATCTTCTTTTGCTGGATGTGATCCTTCAATGCTTTCAAGATGATCTCTTTTTTGCAATGCTTTCCCTGAGCTATGGTGAAGATCATTGAGCACAAGAGGAGTTGTTTGCATAGGTTGTGCCTCAGATTTGCAATGGGGTTGAGCTGCTCCATTGTATGGCTTTGTAAATGGTACGGGTAGTTGAGTGGAGGTGTGAAATTGAGATGGAGATGGATGGCATTGTGGTTGGGTAGGCATTTGGGGTTGCCTTGGTGGAGGAGGAGGCAATGGTTGTGGATGAACAGGTGGTGGAGGAAAATGAGCGGGATGAGAGTTGTACTGGGGCCTCCACTCCTGATAAGGTGCATTCCACTGAGGCTGTGGCTGAGCATAAGAGTGAAATGAATGAGCAACTGGTAGGGCATAATATGGATCTGTGAAGGAACAAGGAGGATATGACCAAGGAGGAGGTGTAGACCAGGAAGGATGAGCAGGGGGACCCCAAGAAGGCATGAAAGTGGCTTGATAAGGGTCATAATAGGTCTCGGGTGTCCCTTGCAGTTCCTGCTGGTAAGATCTAGGTCCATGCGGCCAACTTTGGTTCATGTAATAGAGTGATTCAGTGGCTCCTTTGGCTCTCTGATATGCAGCTTTGAATCTGGGTAAGGAAGGGCACCGATCTGTAGGATGGTATTCCTCACAGACAAAACACACTTCTATGGAGTACAATGGACATTCCTTCCTAGGATGCTTTCTAGTGCACCTAGGACAAAAAATGGCCAAAGCCCTCTTGGCTTCTTCTTGCTTCTTTTGGATCCGCGAGGTATCCAGTTGCATGGCAAGAAACTGCCTCATATCACTCTTGAAATCTTCGATCTGATTTTCAAATTCATCTTTGGACAAGATGTTGCTCCCAACATTTCTACTTGTAGCCATTTTCTCCAGAGGAATGTTTTCTTCTTCTTCTCCCCTAGAGGTTCTTTAAATATGCCTTGATGTCCACCCAGGGGTTCTTTAATCACAGCCATCGAAGAAGAGAGAACGTTGGCTGTGTGAAGCAGTGGGGGTGTTGTGCAATCATTTTTCTAACTTATCTCTACTCCTACAAGACATGAAATGAAATCTTTTTGGTTGATTTTTTCTTTTTTTCTACTTCTACATGCAAAACTGAAATAGATTGAACTGCAACTAACTATCTTGCTAAAATGAAAATGCGGAATTGAGATGAAAGCAGGAAAGGACTAATATATTTTGCTCAAATGAAATTGCAGGAATGAAATGCTAGGCTACGCTTGCGGAATTGAAATGCTAATCTACGCTTGCAGAATTGAAATGTTAATCTATGAAAGCAGGAAATGCTAATCTATGAAAGCAGGAAATGTCTATGCTACTTTTGCAGAATGGAAATGAAATAAACTACTTAGCAGAAGGCAAGAGTAAGAAAATAGAAGAAAAGCAACAATTACTAATACTCTGACGCTTCCCCGGCAACGGCGCCAAAAAGATGGTGGGCTCCAGTATTGTAGCAATAATGCTACAACTCCTGGAACTCCCTTCTTTAATTTTATCAACCCGGTAGTTCGTAACAAACTTGGAAGCGACGGTGCTGTATGCACAAGTACTAGATCTTGCCGCAGCTGTCACTTGGTCAGCTGGCACAAGTCCGCTAGGAGCTTAAGCCAACTTCTATGAGCTCTTAGAAGAAGCTTTTTAATTGATGGATGAAAGCTAACTCGAAGGAAGCTAATCTAATTGCAAAAAGAAACTGAAAGCCAAAAAGAAACACAAACCCTAGCAAACCCTAATTCTACCAGCTAGTCCTACTGACGCAAAGGAGAGCATGCAAACTACTGAAAGAGATGCCATTACTTTTATGAAGGTAAAATACATGTGTCTAGACTACCTCTATTTGAAGAAAACATCTTTTTGTATTTTTGATTAAGTTGTTGGAATTATCATGCATGTGCTTTTAACTATTTTTGACTGTGCAGAGGTGGATCAAGGAGGAGAAATGCTTGGAAGAGGTTGGGAAGGTTCAGAGAGGGTATAAGGAGTCCCTAACACCCTTCCAAAGAGTTTCACAAAGTTTGGTTGCCAAGAAACCGCGTTTATGAGCTTCTACAGGAAGTCTGCAGGGGTTCTACAGGATGTTCTGGGATTTCTACAGGATGTTCTGTAATTTTTCTACAGGATGTTTAGTAATGGAATTTTGGAGCATGGATGGAGGGAAAAAGGTGGAGGAATGAGTATGGAGGTGAAATAGGGGTGTAGGGGAGTTCAAGACTTGGAGGATGGAGTTGAGGAGAAGGTGTAGATGGCTGGACTTGTTCCAAGAAGACTGAAGTAATGTTGCACAAAAGGTAGGGTTATGAGGGCAGTATGGCAACGTGAGGCAAGAAACCAAGTTAGGAGATGGAGAAGATGGGTTTGAGGGAGTCTGGGTAGACAGGGAAGTGGTACAGGTGCTCTGCAATTTGTGTTTCCAACTGAACCAACAAAGACAAGCAAGAAAACAAAGATCTAGTTATGCTACCCTAATATGATCTAGCTAACAGTAACAAGAATGGACAGCAGCTTTATTTGCAAGGAAACCATGTATATTAACTATGCAATGAAGCATTCAAAGATCTGAACATGTAACCAACTTCTGCAGATGAAAACCAAACACTAATGATTGCATGGCAAAGCAAAGTCAGTGTTTTTGTGGGCAGCAAAGTCATCCTAGTCACAACTCCTGATCCCACCGAGGGAGAGGCGAAACTACAAATGTTTGTTGGCCCCTTTCTTGAAGATTTTTATGTTAACAACCTATCAACTAAATCTGAGCATGAAAAGCTATTTTACTCATCAAAAAACAAACTAAATAATAAAACAAGATTTAGATCTAAATAGCAGATTTTATTCTAAGAATGCAGCAAAGACACATGAAAGTAAACAAAGGAGGTATTGGGCGCTTGAGATGGGCCCAACCCCAAGAGCTACAGCCTCCTAAGAGAGATTTAGAGCTGGTGCAAAGCTGGATTCATCTTTATTGAGCAAGAAAAGAAGAGTTACATCAAAACTGTCCACAAGGAGAACTTGAAAATGAGCTGACAGCAAAACTAATCTATTGCCTAAAAATCGAACTACAAAATGACTACAACAAGACTATGAAATGACTAACTACCAGCTACAAAATGACTAACCACTAGCCAAACCCAAATGAGGCCCTAAGCTTTCTTATTTATACAATTTGAGGACCCAACAGTCCTCCTAAAATTTAGGGACTTGGCTGCCCAAGACTTGTAGTTAACAGCAGTCCTACTTGACTTGCTTGGCTGCCCTTGTGCTCATTGATTTGGTGGCCTTTGAACTCCGAGCTGATGGTGGAGAATTCGAGGTAAGGGCCCATAAATGAGGGGGACACCTTCCTACAAATCCTCTAGCTTGTTCTCCCACGAATTTGGCTGCCAAGTGCTCATTAATACCTTCAATTTTGTCTCCAAGTTGACCAAAAAGGCTACACAAAGCACCCATTAGACTTGTTGGCATAATGACTAACCAAATTCACTCTATTAACATAAAAATAATCAAAAACATGCAATAAACCAATGAGAATGGTGGATTAAGTCAACTTAGGAGGTTGAATGAGCCCAAATAATTGTCCATTTCTGGGGCTCATCAGGAAGGTGAAGATAGGAATTTCATTTGCTGGGAAGGAGATGCTAGATTGGAGCCCTCTTGGTTGTATCTCTTCCTGAACCTTGTTATTCATCAATAAAGCTATCTTGGTTTCTCCTATATACTGATGTATCTTTGATGTATGATTGCATTAGTATGTTTAGTTTATTTCTAATCCTGAACTAGTTATGGATATGAATCTATGTCTTTGTGTAGTGTTCCCTTCTTGTGATCTTGCAGGAACCTATTGAAGCTAGGCGAGCGAGAAGACAAGTAGCTGGGAGCTCCCAAAGAGAAGAGAAGCCGGATCGAGGGACAAACGGAAGACACCGGTTAGTCCATCCATCTCTCTTCATTCTTATTTCATAAAGGAAGAATACTAGAATAGCTGTCTCTGTTTGTTGCTAAGGCACTGTCACACCTTAGGTGGATAGGATCGTCCTGCATAGGCATTTTTCCCCACAACAAATTGGCGACTCCGCTGGGGAAATCTGTTTAGTCATTTTATTTGTGTTTCTATCATTGTTTGTTTCATAGACTCAACAGCAACAATCGAACTGCATCTGCTATTCTCAGATGCAAAGTAGACAGCTACTACTTTGATCCAATCACTGGATTTGTCTATGATCTTAACAATGGACTCACAAGTGATTTGATGATCCTTTGTGATAGATCTTAGCCCTCCCTCAAAGCATCCCTTTGATTGTACCTTGCTTGTTGCTTTTATTTGGCCTGAAACTGTGGATTAAATAGCAATCTGTGACCTAGAACCCAGTGAGAAACTCTCGTTTCTCCTTCAGCGCAGACTCTATGAAGAGGTTCTGCATTTCAATGCAGGTCCCGTGAAGGCTACCTGCGCTGAATGTCAAAACCTCTGTGTTAGGGGTGCGTTGATCCAGTTAGGCCTTGTGCAGCTGGGGTTCTCTGCTCTGTTTTGCCTTGTTTTGATCTCTGATTTTTGCAGCCTGTAACCAGCATAGGTACCTGTCTGATAACCCATTTTCTCTGCTTAGATTCCGCCTCCTTTTGTACAAAAATACTGTGAGTGTTTTTATGTGTTTGTGGCGTCATTTACAGTTTTACTTTGCAAGAGTGAAATAGTCATCCTGTAGCCCTTGATTCAGATCTGCTGATTGTGATCTTAGGAGAGAGTTCATTGGCTGTTTACAGTTGGTTATACATTCATTTTTACTTTTGGTTTGAGTTTGTCTCTTTTGAATGTCAAAACAAGTATTCATTTCGAAAATCGTTAAGTGTTGTAATCTCTTCTACCCTTTCTGATTTCGAAAAAGTGAACTTGTTTGTATTAGTCATTTAAAAGCAAATTCAAAGTTGTGCAAAAAGCTTTCTTTTTAGGCATCAATATTAAGAAAGCGGAAAACAAACACTTGCATTGTGCATTTGCATCTTGATAGTTTGCATGTTTGATTTAGGAAAAGTGCATTAGAGTGTGTTGATTGCTCTTTGAGAAAAGATGGTGTCTTTCTTTTCCCTTTGTAGCTAGGATTTTCATAGTTGAAAAGATATAACGCTTGCTTATCATCTTTAGACTGCATTTAGGAATTGTATCATACATCTCGTGGTGAACCTCAAAAGGCAAACTTCTAAAAAGATCAACCTAAAATAAATTGAATGAACTTAACAACGCTTTGTAACTTAACGCACAACATAGAGGTCTAGGCTAGAGACGTGTTCCGGCGTCGTAAAGCCTGGTGACTGTCGATCTCGCTGATGGTGGGTGATTCCTCCTGAGGGACGATAGCGCCAGTACGGATTGTGCTCCCACGTACCGTCGAGTATATATTGGGACACCCCTATAGGCATAAAACCTTTATCCTTAGGAAGCCGTGTCGGCCGCCCTACTGATCGCAATGCACTGAACACAGCATTCAGGAAGATCGACCGCTCGTACCTTAAAAAGTATTCTGCGGTTTTGCGAAAAGTTTGGCACACCCTCTACCTAGAACTCCAGAGCAGTTCCTTTTGGCCTTTTTCAGACTCTATAACGGAAAAAGTCCATCTGAGCATTTGTCACTTCGGGCTCGTTAAAACATCGAAGGAGACTAGAGTCATCTTTAGCTTTTTCTCGACTCTTTAAAATTGAAAAAGCAAGTTGTGTCTAAAGCGTCGTTAAAATTTATTTTAAACGGAACAATCACCCCTTCTTCCTGCGTTGATCTTTAGGTTGAGAAAATGGAGCACACCAACCAAGGAATTCCCCTTGGTGGAAATCCTAGTCCCTTCTCCTCTTGGGGAGATGTTGGAGCGCCCCATATGGCCACATTGTCGCTTCCAGGACTGACAATAGGCTTGCCTGTCTGGCTCTTCTCAACTAATGTTGTTCAAAACACCATTATTCCTGAACAGTTGAATCAACAGTTAGACCAGACCAGAGTTACCCACCAGCCTTCTACTTCATCTAATTCTTCCTCTCCTCCTTCCTCTTCGCTTGACGGAACTGGTAAAACAAAAAACCAATTTCCTAAGGAGAAGAAGGAAAAGAAGAAGAAAGAGAAGAAGAAGAAGGAGCCAAAAGCAACTGGGGGCAAACAAGTGTCGTCTGACGAAAATCCACACACAGCACTGACTAGGCCTAAATCGCCATGTGTCATATGCAAGGGAGACCACTTCCACAGAGATTGTCCCTGCATCCCTCGGATACTAAGGGACTGGTCTCCCCGTTTGCACAATTCGGTGGCATCAACCTCTGGTAGCCATGTTGACAGCACACCGTCAACTAGCGAAAGTGAAGCCACAGGACAGAGAGGGAAAGCTAGATTTCCCTGCAGACTGTGTGAAGGCGACCATGCCATCCACCGTTGTCCCTTCTTAGACGAGGCTAAAAGAGTTTTGGAAGATCGCCCGATTTTACGAGCGCAACTTCCTCCTGGATATCAAAAACTCCTGCCAAGTCCTTCACCAGTTGAGAATCCGGCTGGCCCGCTCAGGTGGTCAGCCGAAGCACCTATCATTGAAGATGAATCGTCTGAATCCATGCCTGACGAAAGTCAAAAGGTTGAAGCGGCAGTTGACCCGGTTTTGCCTTCAGAGGCTCTATCTTCGAATGATACCATCACAGAGGAGAATAAAGACGACACCGTCCAAATTCTCTTCATCAACACAGACTCCGACGAACAAGGGGGCAATTTGCCCATTCCTTTATTGCAGGAAGGAACTTCGTCAGAGTCATACCCGGCCGTCTATTCGGTCCCACCACCAAGCAACCTAGTTGTCTCGTTCAACTGGAACCAACTAGGCAGACCCCGTTTGCCAGCAAGCATACCATTCAAAATTATCGTTCAAATATACAGAATGGTGATGGCTGGCACCATCATTGATGAGGGGGCATCTGTGAGTATCCTTTCCTCTATTGCTTGGAAAGCACTTGGTTCGCCAGCACTTTTGCCTGAAATGAGAAATCTGACAGGCTTTGATAAAGGAACCAATCGACCTTTAGGGATCCTCCCCAATGTGCCCATTACATTGAAAGGGAAGACCGTTCAAATGAACGTGATGGTCGTTCAAGGACCCTTGGATTATAACCTACTCCTTGGACGATACTATATATATTGCATGGGAGCCGTCGTCTCCTCACTCTTTAGAGTAATGTGTTTTCCGCACGAAGGAAGAGTGGTCAAGCTCGTGGACCAGCTTTCATTTCCCGGATCACGCATCGCAAATAGTCACATACCATCCCTAAATGGTCTCTTCACTCAAGAAATGTCTCAACCCACAGTCCGTCCTCCTGATGAGCACGAGTAATCCGGGAGGATATGACTGGAACCCAGGGGGCATGCATCCTGGTCTGCTTCGGCAGGAAAACCTTGGGTATAGGGTAGGTTTCCGCGGGAGAATATGACTAGTCTATACCCCGTCCGTCTAGGAAGAGGGGTTATTCTAGAATAAGATTCTTTTGTCAAAGTTATGTGAGTTGACAGACGAAGTCTCTCACCTTTGTCTATTTCGGTAGACATCGCCGAAGAAGTGTTTTGTTTGAAAGATTAACGAGACAATCTTTGGGTAACCTGAAAGAGGTAGGCCTCTCTCGTTAAAACAAATGTTTTGGCGGAAAGGAAGTAGGGGTAACCTTGAAATCGTACTTTATACCTGGGGGCATGCAAACCTTTTGGAGTGCAAGCAAGGGGCGGCTATTTAATTTTTAAATTTTTAGGACCTCTAACCCTTTAAACTCGTAGGATTAGTTGTTTCCGAACTTGCATAACGAAAGGATCCGGAGCAAAGCTTTGTAAGATCTAAGCTCCCTAAAAAATAGCATCTTCAATGAGACATTCTTATCATATGACTGGATTAATCGAGCAGTTTTAGCACACAGTTCATGCTCGTTAAAAAATAAACGCAAGATCGAGCAGTTTTAGCACACAGTTCATGCTCGTTAAAAAATAAACGCAAGATCGAGCAGTTTTAGCACACAGTTCATGCTCGTTAAAAAATAAACGCAAGATCCGAGCAGTTTTAGCACATAGTTCATGCTCGTTAAAAAATAAACATAAGGCCAAGCAAGTGTTTCAATCCGCGTTTAAGCTCGTTAAAAAATGAACTACCCAGTAAATAACCACTGCGAACGTAAATTATCAGCCATTAAAGCCTTGGTCGTGTTTGCACCGTCACCTCCACTTTTCCATTGGCCGGTCATTCACCTCCATTTGATTGTTTACCCATTTTGAGGAACAGCTGCGAAGAGTGATTTCACTTAGCCATCCTTGTGACACTGCCGTGATTGGAAAATTCCAAGCCTTACCTGGAGTCAGCTGCTAACCCATTTCATCACTCGTTCCTCAAAAGACGAGTCTTCTTTAAGCTCTTTTCATCTAACTCGTAAAATATGAAAAGATTGCTGAGTTTTGGCCTTCCAGCTCGTTAAAGCGACCGGAAGTGCTATCCCTCCTCTAGATTTTAATCTTTTTGGACCTGAGGGATTATTGCACAAAAAGATCGAGCGCTTGTTTTGTTCGGCTCGTTAAAACTATCGAAAACTCATCCCTTCTGTATTGTTTTATACTTTTTCGGACTTAAGGGATTAGATGACGAAAAAGGACTTTCGGAGTTGACTTTACGTACCTTTTCAGACTCTCTAAAAATGAAAAGGACCGAGTTATCTTTGTCGTTAGACTCGTTAAATGCATTAAATAGCGACAAACTTGTCTTTAGACGAGAACGAGTTTCACTATCGCTAGGCTCGTTAAAACATAGCGATGGGCTTGCCCGAAGGGCAAGTTATAGAACAAGCATATGTTATCCTCCTCAAGCTTGACAAAAATAAAGAGGTACTGGTCAGCAATGACTGGGGAAAAATTGGGAGAAACTCAAGAAAACTTTGATGGTAGCAAGTCGCTCTTGAACATGACACTTTTCCTCCGTACCACAATCGGGTTGGGTTGTTCCATTCACCGGCCACATCACCATGGTCTCGCCATACCATCCATACTTGGGGTAATGCTACCGATCCATCGCATAAGTGTCGCCATATGTTCAAGAGAAGTCGTTCAGAGAAGTCAACCGTGTCCCATCCACTGCCGTACATTATCCTTCATCCTTTCATGACCGCCACCCTGAGTCATATGTCATCAGATCGTTTTCACCTCCATCAAAATCATTAGCTCCGTTCCGTGTCATTGATGTGGGATTCATTAAGGCCCTCCTTTGACAGATCGCTTCTTGTCGACATCAGCTCATTATCCAAGAAGTTGATCTAGGAACAACCCCTTCAGTACTTTGAAGCTTGCATGCCTCAATGGCAAGTTTCTCACTTCCGGCGATAGGTATACATCAATGACCTTCGACCGAAAGATTTTGCGTGGTGTTCGACGCCAAGTCCTTTATTCACACCACGTGAATTGTACTGCAGTACCTTGAGGGTCATTATCATTATCGGTGATTCCTCTCGCGCTTGTTAACGGTTTACCTCATTGACCGGTAATCAAGCGATGTCTTTCCATGTTCGACTCCAGAACAATTCTCACATGGATCGACTTGTACTTAGAGTGAAGATCGGACGAGATTGAAGACCCCGGATCTAGTTTCATCCATCCGGGCTGCGATATATATTCAGGAAAGATAAAGACATTGACATGTACATCATTGCAGCAGATAATCATCCTACCATCAGACGATTGTCTGTTCTATGTACAGAAAAATGAATTTATAAAGCTGAGCATGGGAATGCCCGCCTCAGCTAGATCATGAAAGCAGTATGAAAAATAATGTATTGTATTGTATCTTATTACAGGTCTCCTCCCAGCATTGAATGAACTTCGGATCCTCCTGATAAAGCATTTCACCTGATAAACGGCCTCATACTTTAGGGGGCAACTGTTATAGACATTTTTGTGCCTTACAGCTATAAGCATGAAATGTCCATAATCTAAGGGATCCAAATTCCCTAAACATGTTGTTCCTACCCCTAGAGGAACAAGGCTAACAAACCACAGCAATTCACAGAAGTTCTCCACCAAAAACTGCTCAAAAACAAGTCAATTCAGGATCAATTCAGAGGCTCCACTAGCTGTCTGCGCTGAAATGCAAAGTCTGCACTGGCTACCTGCACTGCAACGCAGGTAGAAGCACTACCAGGGTGCGCTGAGCGGGAATTGACAAATGGCAAGTTCATTCAACAAGGTGTCAAGACCTTGTAAGCTTCCAGAATCTTCCTCAAATGACACTTACCTCAGTGAATTCGACTAGTGATGAGTAAGAGGTTCTCAATCTCCAAGTGGAAGCAAGAACCTCCAAGTGGAAGCAAGAACTGACAAAGGGAGAGGACACTAGTCAGATCTCAAGCTGACTCATCCTCTCTCCAAACATCTATATATGGATCTCTCCTCCATGAGATCTAGAGGCTGGAATTTTGTTATTGCAAAGAATTGCTGTTGGTTTGAGATTGGAATTATTGGGTGCTTAATGCTTTGAGGGAAGGTGAAGATAGGAATTTCATTTGCTGGGAAGGAGATGCTGGATTGGAGCCCTCTTGGTTGTATCTCTTCCTGAACCTTGTTATTCATCAATAAATCTATCTTGGTTTCTCCTATATACTGATGTATCTTTGATGTATGATTGCATTAGTATGTTTAGTTTATTTCTAATCCTGAACTAGTTATGGATATGAATCTATGTCTTTGTGTAGTGTTCCCTTCTTGTAATCTTGCAGGAACCTGTTGAAGCTGGGCGAGCGAGAAGACAAGTAGCTGGGAGCTCCCAAAGAGAAGAGAAGCCGGATCGAGGGACAAACGGAAGACACCGGTTAGTCCATCCATCTCTCTTCATTCTTATTTCATAAAGGAAGAATACTAGAATAGCTGTCTCTGTTTGTTGCTAAGGCACTGTCACACCTTAGGTGGATAGGATCGTCATGCATAGGCATTTTTCCCCACAACAACCTCCCCACCTCAAAAATTCAATGCCCTCCGTTCATACACCCCATCGGGGTATTTTTTCACGTTTTTAATTAGGAAGTTAAAAATCTTTATATTCTTTTATTTTGTATTTAAAATAGACAATAAGGTCTTTTTCCCAATATTTTTTTTTCCATATCCTCTCTCTTTATAAGTAAAGGAATGGCCTTTTACCCTTATTGGACATTTGCTTCTACAAATTCGCTTACTTTAAATTTTCCTTCTTGAATAATAAACTCTTTTTTCACTTCAATATGATAAGATATCCCCTTTCATTATAGAAGATTTTATAATTGCATTATCATTAGTTTTTCATCTACCTTCAATGTCAATACCAATTGATCATGATTGTAATTTATATGAATTCAAATAATTGTAGATATGAAATTAACATACCATGCAACTAATTATTTTTTACTTTTTCCATGCTTTACTTTTACCAAAAATTTGTAAAGTTTCTCAGAACATTCGTCCACACTATGCTTTATTAGTCTCAAATAATTAAAATTATTAGAAATCTATATGATTATATTTTATTTGATACCATGTTCTAAGCTTTTTCTCTTTCTTATTTATGTTCCTTTTTTCAAATGCTCCATTAAATATGGCTACATTGCCTTTAATTCATTATTTGAAAATTTTAAACTCTAAAAATCATTAATTTCTTCTTATGCTTTTTTTAATATTTAATTCTTTCCTTTTTATTCAAAGTAATTTTTAAATTTTATTTACCCAATTTACATGTTCTATAAATTTCAAAAATTTCCCACTCTATCTTGGTTTTCATCTCTTTAACAAGCTGTGATACTAAATCTTCTTTATCAATTATTGTTCTTTTACCCTTGATTTCAAGTCACTGCCAATACTATCTCTTATTCTTTGTTTTTCATTTTCAAAATTTGTCAACCTTCTTTATCAAAGTTTGAACTACTTCATTGATATTATGCAATGCTTTTCTCTGTGATATTTCTTAATTTCTTAGATTTTTTTCAAAATAAATTTAAAAGATAAAATTAATAAATATGAGAAAAAGTCAACAATTATATAGTATTTAATCTCATTCAAATTTATTGACTCTTACTCATTTTTTTATTTTTTATTTTGACCATTTGCTTTTAAATTTTAGAGACAAGTTTTTCCTTTAATTAATATTAAGCAGTTAAAATTTTATAGGCATTGGATTTTCTTGTAAGGAAAAAATCAAATACTTTTTTTTGCTAATGTCTAAATATAGTCTTAAAAATTATTTCTACAACATTTTTCAAAATATATAACCATCTAACCCAAAATTTTGAGCATATAGGCATTTTGGGTTTAAAAAATGCAACCAAAATTTTACAACAAATAAATATTATGAGAATCTCTAACCAAATAAAAATTTCCATAACATAAAAATTGGTTAAAATTGTTATAATTTTGACACATACATTTGCTATAAAATCCTAATCCTGATAAAACTGAAAATAATGTGTAATTTTATACTACTTTTTCAATAGAAAAAAACAACATCCTTCTATTAATTAAAACTAAAGATGTAACAAATTCTACGGTAATAACTCGACTAGCTTCTTGTTGTGGAGAGCATATTTCAAAATTAACTGAATTGGCCAGTTACTATAGAGAGCTATTAGCTTGTTAATGTAGAGAGTAGATTCAAAATTATCTGAATTGGCCAGTTATTGTAGGGAGCACATTTCAAAAGTTCCATGATCTAATAACAGAGAGTGGCTATCGGAGACAACTGAGAAACAAAAAGAAAACTATTAGGGTCTTCATTCAAGGCTTCAAAAACGCATAAAAGACAACAAAGTAGAAATATGGCAGATAGTGGAACAATGGCATTGTAATCGCCCATGCCAGTCTAGTCTCCAGTGGCTATCTTACAATCCAGCAACCTGGTGTGAGAGAAATGCAGGGAGACAGAGTCACTAGAGTAGGATGGATCCAACACAGATTGTTGATTTGTTGTCAATGAGCTCACAGTGATTCTGCCCAGGAGTGGCAGAGTATCCTAGGTTGGACATTCGATTGGCAAGGGTGTTTTTCCCCAGTATATATGGTAGAACTTAATAGAAGAGAAAGATGTCTTCAACATTTGAATCTTCTCCATCCAGTGAAGAAAAGAAGGCACCTACAAAGTGACCCTCCCATTGGCCCAGTTAATCGTGATCTTCGAGTCCCCAGCTACCAGTTCCTCCACAGTAAGTCATTTGGCACATTTCAAAGTCCCCCATAGCGTTAACACCTTACATCTGTTTTTAGTACCATGACCCCTGAACCCATAGAACTGGTAGACCATTGATGGGCTCATGGAAATAATGGCACCGCAGCCACACATTCCATTTGCTAAGGCACCATTGAAATAGCCTACAGCGTGATGTGTGTCGATTTGTTGGTGAGGCCTGTGACGATGGCGACGAGCTGGGTTGCAAGGGTTGATTTCTACAAATGAAACCACAATTTTGGAGGAAGTGTGCCTGAAATATGAGATTTTATTCTCAAATATGATACCATTCCTACAAAGCCAGGTTCCCTATAAAATGTAGTGGGATGGCCTTGTATATAGAATTATGATTAGTCCAGATGACAAGACAATCGAGAATGGATGGCCTTTCCACCGTGGGAATGATCCCGAGAGCATTGCAGACATCTTCCCAGATAAATATAGCAACAGGGCAAGTCAGAAGTAGATGTATGGTCTCCTCATGTGTTGATATACATAGTGGACAACTTCAGGGACCCAAAAATCCTCTTTTTGCCAGTGTCTCCCAGGTGAGAATTATGTTGTCTATGGCGAGCCAACCGAACGTAGGAACGTTCCACTTCCACATTTTGACCAGCTATTCATTTTGAGGTTCGAGCCTCTACTTAATGTAAATGTACCTGTAAGTATATTTGGCTGAAATTTCCTAAGATAATTTGTCTTCCTGCTCAGACGAGGTGATTCCAGGATAGATTTGTAAGTCTTCCATTCATCCCAATGGTCTGGCCAGAGTTCCAAGAGATCCGTGTTTGGCCAGTTGAGACAGGGAGAAAAAGTTGATTGTAGGCATCCAATATCAACAAGTGTTTGTAGGCCACAATCATGAAGATAATTGAGTAAAGGCAAGGAGATAATATGATTTTCGTCCATCCCCATGAGCATTTCAAGTCCTAAGTGAATGTGGTATCCCCGCCTTACCAACAATCTAAGATTCCCACATAACTAGGGCGTCGTTTTAGTCAAGTTGTGCCAAACAAATGATGCATTCTTTGAACTTAGTAAAAAAAATGGAGTTGAACTCATAGCCACGAAAAATCACATGCTAAAATACCAAGTAGAGGAGTGGAGACAAAAAATTAGAATGGCCTCGATCAGAGGGGGAGACAAGAACACTAGTTACTTCCACAAGGTAGCCTAAAAAGGAAAAAATCTCTAACATTATATGGTATATTAGAAATGTAGACAACAAAATTTTGTATACACATAAAGAAATTCTACAAGCAGCGAACTACTATTTTAGCAAGCAAAACAAAACCTCGGAGAGCCCCAACATTGAAGCACAAATGGAATTGGTCCAATTATTTCCAAAGATGGTTAAGGATGAGGACATCACACGCTTGGATACTCCCATCACAAAAGAAGAGTTGATGGTGGTCCTAAAAGAGCTTGCCAGGGATAAGAGTCTAGGACCCGATGAATGGCTGATGGAACTCTTCCTCCATTTCTACGACATCATGGGCCCTGAACTCACCCAAATGGTGGAATATTCCCGTGTGCTGGAACACGTCACAAGTGTTATCAACTCCACCTTTCTCTCTCTTATTCCTAAAAAATCTAAGTCTTCATGTTTTGCAAATTTTAGACCAATATCACTTTGTAATGTGACATACAAAATGATATCTAAAATTATCACAAACACAATCAAGCCAATACTTTCTAATAACATGACTAGAGAACAATTTGGCTTTCTTGTAGATAGAAAAATTCAAGACGCCATCATAATTGCACTAGAATGCATACATTCCATCAAATCCTGCAAGATAAAAACTTGCCTCATGAAGATCGACCTCATTAAATCCTATGATAGGGTAGATTGGAAATATCTTAGGCTCATCCTACACAAAGTTGGATTCCCATGTAGGTACATAAATTGGCTAATGGATTGCATTACTTCGGCTAATATGGTTGTTCTCATCAATGAGATACATATTGATTTCTCTAAGACCTTTAGAGGGCTTAGGCAAGGTTGTGCGCTCTCCCCACTTCTATTCATCCTCATAATGGATGGGCTTAGCCATGGACTATCTAGAGATAGAGAAATGGGGAATATTATCGGATGTAGGGTCCCAACCTCAACCAGCTTGTCTCATTTAATGTTTGTAGATGACATGTTGTGCCTTGGTAGAGCGTTCATCTTGGAATGCAGTATCTTCTTCCAACATATTATTATTTTAGGCCAAGCTTCAGGCCTCATGCTCAATACTAAAAAATATGAGATTATTGCATACAATGTCGATGATGGGGAGGTGCAACAAATTGCAACATTATTTGTGATTAAAATCATACCTTTAGCAGATGGCTTCAAATATCTTGGATTTCTCTTGAAGTCATGTCATTACGAGAAGAAACATTGGCAGTGGATCATCTAAAAGTTAAAAAAAAAAAAAAAAAAAAAAAAAACAAAAACAAAACAAAAACAAAAACAAAAACAAAAAACAAAAAACAAAAAAACACAACTATGGTTGTAGGAAAACAGAGGGCTCTCCATGGGTGGAAGAATGATCATGATAAAGATTGTCCTACAAGGGATCACGATATACTGGATGCACTTATTTCTTTTTACTTTGTCGATCATTCACAAGATTGATTCCATCTTTGCACACTTTTTGTGGGTAGGGGCTGGAAGCAACAAGAAGATCCACCTCTCAAAGCTTAAATCAATTTTCAAGTCCATAGAGGATGGTGGTCGGGGCATCAAACATACCAAGACTTTCAACCTCGCTTTGCTCACCAAAAACCTCTAGAGATTTTAATTAATCCCCTTGGCATATGGCAACAAATTATCTCTAAAAAATATCTCAATCATGCCATCATTGAAGAATGGATCCTTATTCATTGAAGAATGGATGCTTATTGGTGCTTTGGTCAAGAAGAGTGCAATCTTATACATACTCTTATACCAAATGAAGATTGAAATAATATAATTATACTATATAATGAAAATTCAAATGATATATAACCATATTAACTTACAATTTGCATGAGAACTTAAAATCATAAATGCATGTTGAAACACATAATAAAATAAAAAGATTTAAATATAATTTGTATATTATAATGCATAAAACTTAGTATATGTGAGGTGGTAGTATAAATATATAGGTTTAAGGAGTGAAACAAATGCTTGAATGATTTGTTAAAAATGGCTAAAGAGCTTTAGTTACATGTATTAGTGCTCACAAATATTAATGATGACTCATGTAACTTATCATATTAGTTTTAATGGCACACTATGCTCAAGTGACACTTGTTGGTATCTTAATGACCTTATAACAACATTATGAGATCTCTCATGTTTACGTGTCAAACCTAAATTTATGTATATTTATTTCATATGCTCTTGAATAGATAAATTATAGGAGAAAATTCTCCTTTTCAAAGGTCACAAAACCTATCGTAATTTAGTTGACAACTAATAGTGAAGACAATAGTCACTAGTTGTTATTTGCAAATGTAGGCTAACTCATCAGCATTAGTCAAAGGAAACCATGCCACTCGAAATGACTAGTGAGTGGTTCCTAAAGGGGCATACTTATACTCTTGCTAGATACCTTTGCGTTTTGGTTTGTTAACCTGATTTGTTATGTCCAAGGAAGAGGAAATTGTTGTCGCTCCTAGAGACAGCCCCTGGTTTGAGGAGAGACCAGTGCCTAAGACATATTGATGAGTGTTTGCAAGATCTGTTGGAATTGTTTACTCACACTCAATGTTAACATTAAGACAAGTTGCTTTAGCATCTTCTTTAAGAAGAGAAATGAAAATCTGGCAACAAAATAGTAATCATAGAAGAATTAATGCTCGGCTTCGTTAGCCAACATAATGTGAAAATGTAGTTTTTATCATTTGTTGCAGTGAATTGGAGAGAAGAAATGTAAAGAAATGAAACTAAATACACAAGTCTTACTTAGAATCTCGTGCATTAGATTTCAACATGAAACGGATGAAAGAAACACATAAATGACATGTAAAATTACATGGAGAGCATATTAAGGATATAAAATTTTATAAGTCATAGACATCTTAGATCATAATTAGGCATAGATGAATCCATGATTTCATAAAAAACACATGCATAAGCTACTATTACATGTAATCTAAACATAAGAACGAATGTACGTGGAAAAGACACAAAAGAGAATACATACTACAATCTCATGTGAGCCAGAATCACCAAAATCTTTCATTAATCTTCAAACATGACATACATTTCATTCACAATTGCAGAGCTTCCCTCTTGAAAATTCGGAACCGTTGGTTCTGTATCATAAAATACTTTTTATAGGGGCCTCAAGAAGAGCACCCCTTATAAAATAATCTTTCATGATTTTATAGTGCATCATCATAAAAAAAATGATTAGTGTGCTTAGTGGCACAACTATACTAGCCAGATCCTAACTAATTGGCATTGAGTCTTTGAAGATAAAATAGTTACATAAAACATAAAATAGTAGAATGTCATGATTGACAAAATCAGTGGTATCTTCAATTGTGATGGACTGGTCCAGGAGGCAGCGTTGTTGGAATGATGACCTAGAGTTGTGGAGGATTAATGAACTGATCACATCATTGCCACAATTCTGAACTTGGTAGAGGAGCATGAAAGAACAAATGATAGGCAATTTTAAGACTAGTGATCCTTGCATAGTTCAACCTGCGACGGAATAAGGTCTTCACCAACCCCAGCAGCTGGAAATATCTTCTCAAGTAGCTTACCACAACTTTACCCTTCAAGGTAGAAGTCTTCTCGTGGGATGAATCAACCTTTCTTTTGGCCTCTACCAACTTCTGACTGTATTTCTCCCATGGGGTCAGCTCTCCCATGAAATCCCAATAGCTTGGAAACCCTGCTTGAAATCTCTCCTCAAACACTGAGTTAAAGGTAGCCACATCCTTTAGCACTACTTCAAAGCATTCTTCAACTTTGGCTCTAGCCTCCTCCTTCTGGACTACTTTGGAAATATCCATGATTTCATACACCCTATCCACCACATATATAGCCCTCAAATCACTGAGTGGCTTCTCATTCACATACTGGATAAATTTCTTGGTAGTCTAGTGTTGTAGCGGCTATAACCACCCTCCAAAATTTTGGCCTGCACCCAATTTCGGAGCCTCCCTTGAGAGTTTCACTTGATGACTACACACACTCGGTTTCACTCCGTGAGCTCGTGTGAGTCCTTGCATCTGCCTTGCTTGTTCATTTCATTCAAGTTTCTGCATGTTGGTGTCTAATTCATGCTTGCGACCATGTTCTAGTTATTCTCAAAGTCTTCAATTTGTATGTGCTTGTTGTGTTCGCTATGAAATAATTTGTCGCACTCACATGCGGAGCCACATTCACTGTCGCACAAGCGTCGTCTCGATCAATGAAAGGTCAATCGTGAGTGTCGTGCTTGTCACTTGCACTGTCAGTCAGTCATGTTGAACATGTGTGGCTAGATGGTTTGAGTCATTTCGTCGTCGAGTCATGAGAGTGTGTGTTTGCATGATCACCTATGCATCTTTCGATCATTCACACACTTAATCAATTTTTTTGAAGTCCTAATTACCAAACTCCCCTCTGACATCCAGACCATCACCCCGCCATTGACTCGATCGACTGTCAACTAGAACAGCGCAGAAGCATCAAGCAAGTCTTTTCAAGTTGCGCTGCCCGCAATCAATTCAATCCACTTTCATACTAGCCACCCAGACAGTCGGACCCAACAGTCACCCTGGGACTGACTTCCCTAAAAAATTGCGCAAAGGCCACTAACCTTACTCGCTCAGTTGATTGAGGAAATCGCACAGACAGGTCAGATAGAAACCAAGTGCCCGTCCCTGTCTCCCTCAGAAAATTGTGCAATTTTCCTAGTCAGTCATCCCGGCTGTCGATCAACTGCTCATCCAAGAAATTGCACAGTTTTCATGAGCAAGCCTTCTGTTGCACAACAGTCCGCACAGCTCAGAAATTGTGCAAAGATGATCAGCAGGTTGGCCTCCCAACCTTAGTGCAGTTTCCTCTGCCAGTAGCTCCTAGCAGCAGATTATCATTCCCTCCAAGAATTGCACAGTTTCTGCTGCCAGTGACCCAGCAGCCAACTGTTAGTTCCCTCTGGGAATTGCGCAGTTTGGCTACCAACAACCCCAACATCCAACTGCTAGTTCCCTCTGGGAATTATGCACTTTTGGCTGCTATTTACCCCAGTAGCCAACTGCCATTTCCCTCTAGGAATTGCGCAGTTTTGGCTGCCAGGTTCCCGGGCAGTTCCTCCCAAAAACTATGCAATCTCTGCCTACTAACCCTCCTTGCAGCCCAACCTATTCCTCTAGAAAATTGTTCAAATTTGGCCTTCCAGCCCCTGTTGCCTACTCATTCTGGAAACTGCGTAGATCCTACCTACCTTGCCTTCCTATAGCCAGACTGTCCCTCCCAAAATTTGCGCAATTTTGCCTTCCAGTCGAGCTAGACCTCGCAGACAATCACTGTCGACTTGGATTGCCCATCTTCATCACTCAATGACCCTTGCACATTTTTCATCAGCAATGCCTAGAGCCATCATCTCACTTCACAACCTTGTTGCCTCTCCCGACCACCTGCATCCGAAATGATCATGTGTCATGGTAGACTAGGAGGTTTTGGATTTGATGTCGTCTCGTTATGAGCGAATGAGGGTATAGGTACACCAACAAACATGGAAATATGACAAATGGGATGAACGAAGGGAGCACATTTAGAAGGATAAGTTCACCAATGAATGAGCGAACGATGCATGTGAAGAGATGTGCTCGCGAACGGATGATCCTGCAAAGATATGTTCGCGGACGAACGAACGAGCAAACATGCAAGATGTGCTGACGAACGGACGAACGGACGAACATGCACCTTTCGCAAACAGATGAGCCTGTCAAGCCTTCCAACATGCAAGTAAGGAACAACATGCCTAAGCATCATCAAGTGAACCAAAGACCATCGAAGACTCCACGCACTTTTCCATGCGGAGGTGAAGCTGTGATACACCATGAAGACATCCATCACCCAGTAGCACTGTAGCTCGACATGCACTTCAGTAGCAGCACAAATTTACCAGCATTGTCATGTTGAGTCATGTCACCCACATATCCATTATGGGCTATGTTGTCAATCAATGTAATGTAACGTGGAAGTCCAAGAGACCCACTTCTTGTACAAAGAGTCATGTAAAGTCAAAAATTCATGGAATTCAAACAGTTATGAGGGTAGTCGAACAGCCACAAGGGTCAGTTTCAGCCTTGGCTACAAATACCCCCCTCGTTTGTACATACAGGGGACTTTTCACCTCAACTCCTCCCACATAGCCAAGAGATTCTGTAATATTTCCTTTGAGGAGTAAGTAGTGGCTCCAACACCTCTCACACGGGGTTAGTGATGTATGGTGTAACGATGTGTCTTGGAACTTTTGCTTAAAACAGAAGCCTAGTACCAGGCCAGCACATTTTCACACATGTATTGTAACTGTTACTACTCTCCCGGACATCAGACAGACCTTTCACATGAAACTTGTTGTAAACTACCGTTGCACTCGTGTGGACTAATCCGTTGAGTGTTATACATGTTATCTTCCCTTGTGTGTTGTGATTGCCGCATCCGTGTGGACTACTCCGTTGGAAGCTGTGTATGTCCTGTTGTGTTGTGTGTTCCTAACAGTGTTGGGACTGCTCCCAATTGACCTGGAACTCACTCTCACCCTCTCCCTCAACAGTGAAAGAACCATTGACACAAGTGACACTTACACTCACCAGGCACGCGAACCTCACTTCTCGAAGACAAAGCAAACCACTCTCCTGTGCTGACAAGCAAGAGTTGAGGCAAATCCTTAAGATAATGGAAATTGGGCCATCATACCGGATGGGACTGCCACACCAAACAGTGTGAGGTCTAGTTGGGACTTCATATCGAGGTGATCCCCTGATTTTGGCAGATCCAGCACCGTCAACATTTTGGCGCTAGAAGGAGGGCTGGATGACAAGCTGAGCCCGTACATCCGGGTTGAATCTCTTACCCAATGAATAATACACAATTCGTTCTCCCGGGGTGTTTCTCTCATTTCTCCCTTAATCAGTTATCAATCCTCGATGAGCTTCTCGATCACTTGTCCTTGTTAAAGTTTGATGGTGAGGACAAAACATCTGTAACCGAGCACGTTTCTGATTTTCTTCATTTCTGTGAATCTCATGAAATCAATAGTGATGAGCTTGTTTGCGTGCTCTTCTTCCTCACCCTTGAAGGTCATGCTAATCGGTGGTGTCATACCCTACCACCTGCTTCCGTCCATTCTCTTCTCACTTTCTTCAAGGAGCTCCATCAAGCCTTCGATGAGTGTGACCACCAAGATGTCTATGAAATAATCTCTCGTTTAAGAATGAAGCCTGGCAAATCAGTTGAGGACTTTGCTACCCGCTTCCTTCACCTATGTCACAAAATTCCTGAGCAGTTTGTGGACCTTAACTTCATGAGCCAAGAGCTGAAACGCTTGGTTCATGTCCCCCAAAATGGTGAACCTCCTAATTTCCCTTCTTCCACAACTCTTGTGGATCACGAGACACCTCATGTCTCAAATAGGGTGCCCCCTCATAGCGGTTCCAAAGTTGAGAAATCTGGGCAGCATGTTCCCAATCCATCTGCTCAGCTGTTCCCCGCCCCAACGGAGGAAATTCCAGAATGGTTAGGAAAGCCTATGGAAAAAACTCATCCCTCCATTCTGCAAGAGGACATCACCGTTCCTAACCCAAGTCTTAAGTCTAATATAAATCTCTACCATCCTCCATCATCTACAAGCCATGACTCCTCGCACCATGACTCGCTTGAGCGATCTACTTCACAAGCTAGTTGCACGCACTCTCTTGATTCTCGAGCTGCTGGCTCAAGTTGCAGTCATGTGCAAGGAATTCTCATCATATAGGCGGAGGAGCATGATGGTGAAGACATAATCAATTCCTCTCAAAACATTGAGCTTCCATTCTTGATCGATCCTCGATCCGCGAATCTTGGTGAAACATCATGCACAATCAATTCTTTCGATCAACCTCCAGTCTTGGGCTATCATCACTCCCATGCTTCTGTATGTTGTGATGAATACCCAAGCACATCATATGATCTATTGTCATCTCATGTACACTCTAACTCAGATATGGAATGCGCATCGGTCAAAGCAGACATCCATATCGAAGCTTCCTCTGCACCTCACTTGCCTATGTGTCCTATCATTCACAGCGCATCAACATGCATCAGATAAACTCTACATTCTCTTGATTTTTCATCTTCTGAGTTATGTCCTCGATCGACACAAGGCAATGAGGTTGTCCATGATGAAAATAGTTTCAACACACAGGACTCTTCCCACCCGTCATCATCTTGTGTGTTGCATGAAGATAGCTCGTCGAGTTAGCTTGCTGAAAATTTTGATGAAGCCTATGACAGAGATGGTTTTCATCCTAAGAGAAGTTTTGAAATCAGTAACAACAGCCATCCTCAAGCCATGCATGATCTGGTTCACATCCCAAAATGCAATTTTTCAATTCTAGAAAGTTTCGGGACATGCCAGGGAGTCGAGGCACTTCAACGTCTGTTAATGGTTATGTTAGGACCTCGCAGCTCTATTAAGCCCTTCAAACCAAATCAGATCTTGTTTCTCACGTACAATCCGTCTATGTACATGGTTGCACTCTATGTGGATCCCCATGTAAAGAATATTTATTGTTTGGGGTATGATATTTCAAAATTTCAGGTTTTTGCTAATGATCAAATCCACGAGTCCGTTACAACATGTATGTCTTCATGCACCTCTCTTACATCCAGATCGGGTTGGGAGTGTCTGTCCCTCATCCAATCACGGGACAGTGAAATTGATCATCTCTATCTGGAATCACACTTATCAAATGTTCTCTCTCATAATTAACTCTTTGGTCTTTTTGCAAATTTTGAATGTCAAATCTGCCCACTCATCACGCCAGCAATCTCCCTGTGTGATGATGAGCGCACAACCCATCACGCGAATCAAGTTACTCTCATTTCGCCACACCCCAATCGGTTTCACACATTGACAGTGTTGGCATCCTTTCTACATTTTTGTGATGACCATGATGCATGTGCTCTTTTTCACCAGTTACAGGTGGGTGTTTTATCATGCCTAGTGCACAAAGAACTTGGTTCCCTCATTCAGAGCGTTCATACAATTGTTCAAAATGTTTCTTTGATCATGTCAAACTAGGAATCCAACATCTCAACCGACTAGTCTGATTTCTCTTCTATCTTGGGTGGCTCTCATGTAGTTTTTCATTTTCCCAACAATACATCCAATGGCAGTGGCTTCGCGCACTATGATCTTCACCATGTAACATCTTTCTTCTTAGACTTCTGTCAAGCAAGTGAGGCACTTCGGCTTGCACTGATGGCTATGACACGCTCTCATTGTATTGACATGACTGATGAGAATGACCAGATCTATCTATCCGTATTATATTCCCATCATGATCCCCTCTCTCGAATCAGGAATCCGTCTACTAAAAGATCACAAATCTTTCAGAACAACCATCGTGAATTTTATGATCCAATCACTGAATGGCTAGAACAATCTTACTTGGCAAGTCATGTTGCAAGTAACAAGCTTTAGTCCTTCCTCACACTCGCTGAGAAACTTGGTGCAAAACAACACACACTCGCAAGAGGCCTCCGAGGTTTGTTGAAAAGCGGTAGTCACATAAGAGGTAAGCATGTGTGTTGGGTGGTTGTGACACATTCTTCTGCCCACAGGTAAGACCTTCTCTCCCGTGTGCAAGTTTTTCAAGTTTTTTCATTTTCTGTTGCACACTATCTTTTATCTGTTTTAATCGCTCGTATATTTGTGACTACAAGTCAGGTACGCCTACGGTGGCTTCATTGGAAATTTCATTTCATGTAACCCCGACCGTTTAACGTAGGAGTAGGAGTAGGGTTTGCTTTTTCACTTGTCTTTTCTTTCTAGCTTACATAATTGTTTGCTTACTGACTTGGTTGATTTTCTTGCTTCTTGTTGTTTTCACTTTGTTTGCTTTGCTTTCTATTTTTGTTTACGCTTGTTTATTTGCTTGGTATATTACTATTTTTGTTTCTAGAAATAAGTGTTGCCAACTACTACGTTCTGGGTTTTGAATAGAGTATGTGGCTGAAATTTGAAGAGACTTGTGACACTGCAGCACTTGGCCAGTCTTGTGTCCGTCTTCTCTTCGCTTGGTCATAACCTTCGGCCGATGAAGTCTTAACGGAAAATATGAACCGTCTACAAGGGAATTTTTGGTCCAACCATGAACCTGTGTCCACACTGGGAAGCCCTGTGTGTTCAAGCTCATCCAACTAGTAGAAACAGAGAAGGGGAAAATCTAAACGAGCAAACCTATGTCAGAAGTCTTACATGCTTCTCTGAAGGAAAAACCTCTTCTGCTCTCAATAAATTTAGGTCCCTCTTCCACCCCAAAAATAAATAAGTGGCTATGCAAAGTCCTCTTGAAAAATACAAAGGTGAAAGAAGAGAAAGGCTTCCTGCGCAGAGAGGTGAAGCATGAAACTCCATCGGGGTATTGTCCAGGCTCGCTAGAAGTGGAGCTATGTGTGTGTTCCTGTGTGACTCCGCTGAGGTATTGTCTAGTCCTGCTGGCAGTAGAGAAACACCGGAGATGAAAACTTATACTCTGAAAATCTTCAACTCGCGAGCTAAACTACCCTTCCCGAATTCGAAACACTGAGATCAAGCTGAAATTTTGATTGTGTTTGACTGAGTTGTCAAAGAGTGGACCATGTATGTCCATGGGGTAAGTGGGGAAGCTGAAGTAACCCTCACATTGATTCATTACTCCCCAAAAGGCCAAGGCCCTATGTTAGCAATGAACTGAAACAAAGAAGCTGGAGTTCTACCAGTGTGTCGCCAAGTGTTGTAGCAGCTACAACCACCCTCCAAAATTTTGTCCTGCACCCAATTTTGAGTTCACTCTGTTAGTTCGTGTGAGTCCTTGCATCCGCCTTGCTTGTTCATTTCATTTAAGTTTCTGCATGTTGGTGTCTAAGTCATGCTTGCGACCATGTTTTGGTTATGTTCAAAGTCTTCGCTTCGTATGTGCTTATTGTGTTCGCTATGAAAGCATTTGTCACACTCACACGCAGAGTCACATTCACTGTCATGCAAGCGTCGTCTCGATCAATGAATGGTCAATCGCGAGTGTCGTGCTTGTCACTTGCACTGTCGGTCAGTCATGTTGAACATGTGTGTCTAGATGGTTTGAGTCGTTTCGTCGTCGAGTCATGAGAGTGTGTGTTTGCATGATCACCTATGCATCTTTTGATCGTTCACACACTTAATCATTTTTGCTAAAGTTATGACGACTAGACTCCCCTCTGACAGTCAGCCCATCACCCGACCATCGACTCAATCGACTGTCAGCTAGAACAGCGCAGAAGCATCAAGCAAGTCTTTTCAAGATGCGTTGCCCGCAAGAAATTCAATCCACTTTCATACTGACCACACGGACAGTCATACCTGGCAGTCACCTAGGGACTAACTCCCCTCAAAATTTGCATAGAGGCCCCTGACCTTACTCGCTCAGTTGACTGATGAAATTGCACAAATAGGCCTGACAGACACCAAGTGCCTGTCCCTGTCTCCCTCAGAAAATTACGTAGTTTTCCCAGTCAGTCATCCCAGCAATCGACCGGCTGCTTGTCCAAGAAATCGTGCAGTTTTCACGAGCATGCCTTTTGCTTCCTAGCACTCCGCTCAGCTCAAAAATTGCACAGAGATGATCAGCTAGCCGACCTCCCAGCCTCAGTGCAGTTTCCTCTGCCAGCAGCAAACTGTCAGTTCCCTCCAAGAATTGCACAATTTCTGTTGCCAGCGACCCAACAGCCAACTGCCAGTTCCCTCTGGGAATTGCACAGTTTTGGCTACCAGTGACCCCAACAGCCAACTGCTAGTTCCCTCTGGGAATTGCGCACTTTTGGCTGCGAGTGACCCCAGCAGCCAACTGCTAGTTGCAATCTCTGCCTGGTAACCCTCTTTGCAGCCCGGCCTGTTCCTCTAGAAAATTGCACAAATTTGGCCTTCCAGCCCCTGCTACTCGCTCCTTCCGGAAACTGCATAGATCCTGCCTACCTTGCCTTCCTGCAGCCTAGACTGTACCTCCCAAAATTTGCGCAATTTTGCCTTCCAGCCGAGCAAGACCTCACTGACAGTCACCATCCACTTGGATTTCCCATCTTCATCACTCAGTGACTCTTGCACAGTTTTCATCAGCAGTGCCCGGAGCCATCATCTCGCTTCACAACCTTGCTGCCTCTCCCAGTCACTTGCATCCGAAATTATTGTGTCATGGTAAACTAGGAGGTTTTCAATTTGATGTCATCTCATCATGATTGATTGCAGGTATAGGTACACCAAAAAACATGGCAAGATGACAAATGGGATGAACAAAGGGAGCACATGCAGAAGGACAGGTTCACCAACAGACGAACAAACAATGCATGCGAAGAGATGTGCTCGCGAACGGATGATCATGCAAAGATATGTTTGCAGACGGACGGACGAGCAAACATGCAATATGTGCTCACGAACAGATGAACAGACGAGCAAAAATAGATGAGCCTGTCAAGCCTTCCAACATGCAAGCAAGGAGCAACATGCCTAAGCATCATCAAGCGAACTAAAGACCATTGAAGACTCCGCGCACTTCGCCATGCGGAGGTGAAGTTGTGATACACCATGAAGACATCCATCACCCAGCAGCATTGTAGCTCGACATGCACTCCAGCAGCAGCACGAATGTACCAGCACTGTCATGTCGAGTCATGTCATGAGTCATGTCACCCACATCTCCACTATGGGCTATGTTGTCAATCAATGTAATGTAACATGGAAGTCCAAGAGACCCACTTGTTGTACAAAGAGTCATGTAAAGTCGAAAAGTCATGGAAGTCAAACAGTCATGAGGGTAGTCGAACAACCACAAGGGTCAGTTTCACCCTTGGCTATAAATACCCCCCTCATTTGTACATGCAGGGGACTTTTCACCTCAACTCCTCCCACATAGCCAAGAGAGTCTGTAATCTTTCCTTTGAGGAGTAAGTAGTGGCTCCAACGCCTCTCACATGGGGTTAGTGATGTATGGTGTAATGATGTGTCTTGGAAATTTTGCTTAATTCAGAAGCCTGCTACCAGGCCAACACGTTTTCACACATGTATTGTAACTGTTACTACTCTCCTAGACATCAGACAGACCTTTCACATGAAACTTGTTGTAAACTATTGTTGCACTCATGTGGACTAATCTGCTGAGTGTTATACATGTTATCTTCCCTTGTGTGTTGTGATTGTCGCATCCATGTGGACTACTCCACCGGAAGCTGTGTATGTCCTGTTGTGTTGTGTGTTCCTAGCAGTGTTGGGACTACTCCCAATCAACCTGGAACTCACTCTCACCCTCTCCCTCGACAGTGAAAGAACCATTGACACAAGTGACACTTACACTCACCAGGCACATGAACCTCACTTCTCGAAGACAAAGCAAACCACTCTCCTGTGCTGACAAGCAAGAGTTGAGGCAAATCCTTAAGATAATGGCAACTGAGCCATCGTACCAGATGGGAATCCCACACCAAACAGTGTGAGGTCTAGTTGGGACTTCATATCGGAGTGATCCCCTGATGTTGGCGGGTCCAACACCGTCAACATCTGGGAATTCTTTTCACCATCTTCTTTGGCAGCTAGGATGAAGAAATCATAGTCTTTGATCACAATCCTGTGCTCATCCATCATAGTTATGTGTTCCTGTTTGTTCTTCATCTCTTTTATTATCTCATCCCAGATCAGTTGTTTAGCTTGTATGAGGGACATATTTAATTTCAATCTATATTTAGGCTTAAAGATCTCTTTATAAGCTGCTTAAAATTTATGGTTGAGCAGCTCTACATTAGGCTTGGCAGTGTCGAGTTGTTTTTCCTTTTGTTTCAGGGCTCGCTAGGCAGTGTCTAAGTCCATCTGCACCTTCTTAAGTTCCACTTCGGAGAGCTGGAGTTCAGTTAGGATCTTTGTGAGTTGTTCTGTCAGATTCTCAGGGTTCATAAGCATGAGAATTGGACAAATGTGAGTATCTATCCTTTTTTGAAGCTCTGCTACCTGTTTCTTGAGAGCCACCACCTCATTCTTCTTGTTAATCAGCTCTTTAGCCGAGATTTCTTTCTCTTCCTCCACCTATGCAAGTTCTTTAGACGACACATGTTCACTTCCAGGAATTTTTAACTTGTATCTAAACTCCTAAATCTCAACTTATGAACACTGGAGAAGGGTCTCAATAACATATGTCTTTTGGGTTCACTCCCAGCTTCACGATCATCTCCTTGAAGCTCTCCTTATGCATGTGTAGAATTATGGAATTAGCTTTCTCTTGCTTCAACTTTATTGCATCCTTCTCCAACAAATTTTCAGCCTTGCTTATGGTCATGGTCTAGAGCCTTGAACTGTGAACCTGAAGGTAGTGACTATGCCAAAGGGTAGTGCAGTGAGAATTTCATCTGGTTCCTCTCTAGGTCCATAGTAGCCAGGAGTTTGGTATGATATGGGACCGAATGGGATGTCATTTGTTACTGCATATCCTCCCTAATCTTTTTATTTCTCTCTTCGATTGCTTTCCTTGCAGGCCAAATGGGTCGGGTCATGGTTGTACTCCCTGTTGAACTCAGAATGGCTACCTCTGAGGATGATGAGGTGACATCTTACAGTGGGTCTTCTAAAGTTACCTGGAAGCCTAGCTAGTTTGGTTTTATCTCCACCAACCTAGTTTCAATTTCCTCTTCCTCTTCCTCTCCCTCTTGGGTTTTGGATTTCTTGCTAGTGTGAATTTTCCTCCATTTCCATGTCCTCGGTTTCGTCCATGGTCCTTTTCTGTTCCTTGTATTTTGTTGTTGGAGTATCAATCTCCCTGTTTGTGTTAATGGGCCATGAATCAAGCTTAGCCTTCCATTCAATCTCAGGCCTAAACTCATGATCATAAGTTGAAGCATTAATGTTCTTTCTCCTTTTTGCAGTAACACCATGAGGGTCATAATGCCATACATCCCCCATCTCAAAATTCATTTCTTTTAGTAGCTCTTCAGCTACCTGAAAGGCGTGTCTGGTGTTGACAATGAAAGGACCTACAAGTTTACACAATTTGAACATATACCCCTTTTTGGCAGGGATAAAATGAGCTAGGTCCACATTCAATATTTGCCTAATGAATTATAGGGAAAATATCCTCATGGGCAGGAATAAGGAGGCAGATCACACCCATAAACCTTGATCTTTGTATATTCCTCAAACAAATACTAGTCACCCACCCTGGTGTCTCTGCTAAGATGGAGGATCTCTTTTTGCTAGGGTAGGATCCTTGGGGGGCAGACATTATGAATAATTTTGTAAGCAATGGCCATGTAAGAGGGTATAAATCGGGAGTAGCCCTCATTGATTGGTTTCTTCCTAACATTAACATCCCAATCAAAGAGCAACTTCCTCTGCTTGTTTGGGGCCATCATACTGAGACCCATGAATTTAAATTCATCCACACGAGTGTATAGGACCAAGTAAAACATTAGGAAATAGTATCTGAATAATGAAGTGGTAGAAAAGTTCTGCAAATGAATGGCTCATATGCAGGATGACCTATTGTTACATAGATGAGAGGGTGACACAGCTATAGAACAAAGTGGTTTCAGTGAATTTTTTGTGAAGTAGGGTACACTAAATCCTTTTGGATAATTTCGAGGGTCACCTCCATGATTTTGGCTCCAGTGGCAGAAATGAAGCAATTCTTCTTCTCAATGTATGATGCACTCAACCATGAGATAAACTCAGGGAAATGATAAACAACAGGCGAAATTTGATGGTAGGGGCCTGAGTTAACAAATCTGAATGGGTCTTCCCCCCTCACAAGGTGGCCATACATGTTGAATCATAGGTCTGATAGGTGATAAGGACAGGAGGGGTAAAAAAGTTTGAGACTCTGTGTCCATCAGTGGTTCGACATCAGAGGAGAGTTTGACTTCCCGAAGTTTAGGGGTCTTCAAGGATTTATTCATTTTAACCATAGATAGAAACTAGTTGCAGGTGAGAAGACTGGCAGGTTACCTGATTTATCGAGCGATAGTTGGAAACGGATTGGTGAGAGCTTAGGATCAGCTTGGAAAATGAATGACATTGCAGACCAGTCAAAGGCGGGAGGGATTTACAACAAGAAAGCAAATTTGTATTCAAACAATTGAATCATGAGGATTTTTATAGGCAAAGGGGGCAACGGTCGTCTGACTTCAGATGATGTCACAGGGGGACACATGGCAAAAGATGATTGGGGAGATGACAGGTGGTAGGTGGAGAGGAGCAGGGAATTATTTTACCATTTTTCCTTAGGCGCCCACTTATTGGTAGTATCAGCGGGTTCATGACATGGTGGGTGGTCCCCACCTTCCTCCGACGAGTGAACAAATGAGGAGTGGGATCAAGTCACGACCACTTAGAATCAATCTGGGTCGTTGATTGGCAGATCCTACCTTGCTGACTATTCTACTATGAGGGGTAGCGTTGGCTTATTCACTGCGCAAGTTACCCCCCGGAAGACTGAAGTGTCTCGGGGGGCTAGCTGGGCGGATATGAACAATGATCCACCCTCAAAGTTGCTCGAATGTTAACCAAGGTGCCATATTTGCTATTTTCTCTTCTCACACTGTCGTGTCCGCTTGGTGAAGGATCCCATAGCTCTGGGCTCTGACATTAGAGGATCAAGATGTACTGCCAGGGCCCAAACTTGTCCAACTAATCAATTTATCTATTTTTTAAACCAAAGGCGTTTAATGGAAGCCTCTTGATACCCATACAAAAATATGATAAACAACAACATCGTCTCCAATTGGGGACAATGTATTGTATGTAATGCACTGAGAACCTGCAGATTAGTGTCTTGCTCCATTGGGCATGGAGTAATTTTATTCAAACATTCATGTATCAAAAACATAAGTAGAGGAAACATTATTGGTATGTACAATGTTTCACTAGTATATATATCGGGTGAAAATGGGCCTCCTTAATGCTGAAAATAGTGCTTGAGAAACTGCCCATTTACAGGCAGTCCAAGCACTTCACTATCTAGATTTTCCAGCAAGAAAGTATTGTTCCCCTTTGCTTTAGAAATATTGAATGGACCAAACCATAAGGGATCAAATTTCCTATGCTTTCCTTTATCTTCTTTCTTGACATCCCACCTTAGCACCAAATCTCCTAGTTGTAAGGACCTGACCCTTGCTTTTCTGTCAAAAATATATTTCACCCTTTCCTAATAATTAATCAAATTTTGATTTACCTATTCTATGTTTTCTTGAAGTTCTGCCAGCTGATTTATCCTTCTGGTTAAAAAATTTGGCTCCTCATGAATATCTTGTATAATTTTTGCTACATGCATTACCAATTGGATAGGGAAAATTGCAGCCTTTCCATATACCAATTCAAAAGGAGAAGTCCCAATTGACCTCTTTGTAGTAACCCTATTAGCCCAAAATAAAACTTCAGTTGTGAGTCCCAGTTCTTCTGATTTTCAGATATTGTCTTCTTCAGAATCCTTACCAAGGTTTTGTTGGAGGATTAAGCTAATTCATTCCCTTGTGGGTAATAGGTGGTGGAGTGGCCTACTATAATGTTGTGATTTTGGTAGAAGTTGATAAACCTGGCTAACTTGAAAACCTGGGCATTATCAGTGATGATCTTCTTTGGGAAGCAAAACCTGGCAAGGATGTTCTCCTCCATAAACTCGATGACCACTACATCAGTTTCATTTCTGGCTGACATAGCCTCCACCCACTTAGTGAAATAATCAGTGGTTGTGAGTATCCATTTGTGTTGACCACTGGATGGTGGGTGTATTTCTCGAATGAAGTCCAACCCACATTGCCTGATGGGTTCTTGCACAAACACAAGGATTGTTAGGGTCCAACCCTAACCCCCTTATTTATGTAATAGGATCGAGTCATAGTTATAGTTAAGTAAAGAGTCAATAAAGCCCATATTAATAATTGTAAGTGGTTGACCCACATTTAAAGAAGGGACCACAGTTAGTTGCAAATGGGCCATGGTATTAGATAGATGGTATTAATAAGAACCATGGTATTGCATGTATGAATCCTATATAAAGGATAGAGACTCCCCTCGAGGAGCATCGTGTCTTATTTTGTAATTGAGCCCTGCTCTATTGGAGGTTGCCCCCTCGAAGAGGCAAGTGAACATTGTTTTCCTTTCTGAATAATAAAATACTTGCTATTATTTCTTATTGTTCTATGTTCTGGGTATATTTCTTCACATATTTGGTATTCTGGTATCTTCTTGCAGGTCAAGAGCATAACAAGTGGTATCAGAGCCAGGTTTGGATGCTGGGACCTGTGGACACTTGTTATGCTCTTGACCTGCAAGAAGATACCAGAATACCAAATATGCGAAGAAATATACCTAGAACACAGAACAATAAGAAATAACAACAAGTATTTTATTATTCAGAAAGGAAAGCAATGTTCACTTGCCTCTTCGAGGGGGCAACCTCTAATAGAGCAGGGCTCAATTACAAAATAAGACACGATGCTCCTTAAGGAGAGTCTCTATCATTTATATAGGATTCATACATGCAATACCATGGGTCAATACCATGGTTCTTATTACCATCTATCTAATGCCATGGCCCATTTGCAACTAACTGTGGTCCCTTCTTTAAATGCGGGTCAACCACTTACAATTATTAATATGGGCTTTATTAACTCTTTACTTAACTATAACTATGACTCGATCCTATTACATAAATAAGGGGGTTAGGGTTGGACCCTAACATGCCCTCCCCCATAAGAATAGCCTTGTCCTCAAGGGTGAAGTTGCGGAAACTGCTGAAGGATAGTGGTTGGTTCCCAGGTCACATCTTCCGGAGAGGTGTCTTTCCACTTGACGAGAACTTCCTTGATTGTGCGGCCGCACAGGTGTCGTTCTCACATGTCAAGAACCTGTTCAGGTTGGAGCCAGATTGACCCTTCTTCATCCAATTCAGGTAGACTGGTTTGAATTTGGCAATGGTTCCCAATCACTTTCTTGAGGCATGAGACATGGAAGACTGGATGGATTTTTGCAGTGGGTGGAAAAGCTAGCTTGTAGGCGACTTCTCCGATGCGCTGAAGTACTTGATACGGTCTGTAGAATTTTGGAGATAATTTCTGACAACCCTTGTCTTTGAGTGATGTTTTCTTATATGGTTGCAGCCTCAAAAATACCTGATCCCCTTCTTGAAATTGGCATTCTGAACGATGTTGATCTGCCTGTTGCTTCATGCGGTTTTGAGCTTGATGGAGATTCTCTCTAAGGTGGGCCAGCATGGTTGTGCGGTTCTGTAGGAGTTGATCCACTGCTTGTACCTTCGAGCATCCCTTGATATAAGAAGTAGGTGAAGGAGGGAGTTGACCATAAACTGCTTCATATGGAGTCATTTTGGTGGTGGCATGATAGTTGGTGTTATACCACCATTCGGCTAGAGGTAACCACTGTACCCATAGATGTTGCTTTTCTGAAGTGAAACACCTAAGGTAGGTCTCCAGACATTTATTGACTGCTTCAGTTTGACCATTAGTTTGGGGATGATAGGAAGTATTGAGTTGTAGTTGGGTACCTTGTAGCCTGAAGAGTTCCTACCAAAAGTTACTGGTGAAGATCGGGTCACGATTAGACACAATGGAAGTGGGCATGCCATGCAATTTGAAGATCTGGTCCATGAAAGATTGAGCTACCAAAGTCAGTGTAAAAGGGTGGGGTAGGGCGCAAAAATGAGCATACTTAGAAAGTCTATCCACAACCACCATGATGACTGACTTGTTGCCTGACTTCGGAAGACCCATAATGAAGTCCATAGAAACCTTCATCCAGATTGAGGCTAGGATGGGCAATGGTTGTAATTTGCCTCAGGATTTGACTGTTTCTCCATTGTGGCACTAACATACGTTGCACTCAGCTACAAAAGTCAGAATGTCCTTTTGCATGCTTGTCCAAAAGAATGAACGTCGAGTGCGAGCATAAGTCTTCTGAAAGCCTGAATGGCCTGCAGTGGGAGATGAGTGCAACTCCGCCAAAATGCGATTTTTGAGGGTGGATGTTGGTGATATCACGACTCTGTCCTTGTAGCGAAGAATCTCATCCTACCAAGAGTAGCCCGCTGTGGAATTTGGATTTGCCTGCAATTTATTAATGAGTTGGGAGAGCAAAGAATGTGAAAACCATTCCTTGTGAGCCTCTTCAATCCATTCTGGAATGGGAAGGGAGATTGCGAGCAGGGTGCTTTCCTCCTCAAATTGGCGTGATAACATAGCTGCTACGACATTTTCGTGCCCTTTCTTGTAAATTATCTCATAATCATATCCTAGCATTTTGGCGATCCATTTATTTTGTTGTGGCAAGGATAGGCATTGCTCCAAAAAATATTTAAGGCTTTGATGGTCTATGTGGATTTGGAAACGTCGCCCCAATAAGTAAGGTTGTCAGGTATCTACTGCATGTAAGATGGCCATCATCTCCTTCTCATAGGTAGATTGTCCCAGATTTGTCCCACTTAGTTGTTGGCTAGTGAAGGCCAAGGGTCGACCTTCCTGCATTAAGACCGCCCCAATACCCGTACCTGAAGCATCACATTCAATCACAAAAGATTTGGTGAAGTCAGGTAGTGCTAATACGAGAGTGGAACACATGGCATGTTTGAGAGCTATAAATGCCTGTTGCGCTTCATCATTCCAGAGAAATGAATTTTTCTTGAGGAGGTGAGTGAGGGGTCTAGCAATGCGACCATAATTGCGGACAAATTTGCGATAGTAGCCCGTGAGACCCAAAAATCCTCTCAAGCTCTTCAAGGTCTTTGGTTGAGGCCAATCCTACATTTCTTGGATCTTTTTGGGGTCCACCCTGACACCTTCACGCCCCACAATGTGGCCCAAATACTCAACTTCTTCCATGCCAAAAGAGCACTTGGACATATTGACAAATAATTTATGCTTCCAGAGTAGTTGCAAGAGCAGATCTACATGTTGAAGATGTGTGGCCCAGGTGCGGTTGTAGATGAGGATTTCATTAAAGAAAACAAGGACAAATTTACAAAGATATGATTTGAGCAGGTGGTTCATGAGGATCTGAAAAGTGGATGGGGCATTACAAAGACCAAATGGCATGATTAGGAACTCATAATGGCCTTCATGAGTTTGGAAAGCAGTCTTTGGAATGTCTACTTCTTTCATGCGAATTTGGTGATAGCCCGAGTGAAGGTCAAGCTTAGTAAAGAATTGAGCCCCATTTAGTTCATCCAGCAAATCATCGACAACCAGGATGGGAAATTTATCTTGGACCATCAACTTGTTGAGGTCCCTAAAGTCTAGACACATACGTCGTTCCCCATCTTTCTTGAGCACCATGACCACAGGCGATGAATAAGGACTAATGCTAGGATGAATGATGCCTGCTTCCAAGAGTTCCTTAATGATTTTTTCAATTTCATTCTTTTGGGCGAACAGATATCTATATGGGTGCACATTTGGTGGTTGGGCCCCTAGGACCAAAATAATGCTATGATCATGTTCCCCTCTCAAGGGTGGAAGCTCATGAGGCTTGTCAAATATTGGCAGATGGTTGTTTAAGATTTGTTGCATCTCAGGATGAATATGAAGAGAAGTGGGTTTGAAGGCCTGGATGGCATTAAATTGGGCTATAACTCCATGGTGGCCCTTTTTTAACAATTTTTCCATCCTATGCGAGCTGATGATAGAGGGATCACCCGCCTGGAGTCCGCAGAGGGTATGTGTGTGGTTGTTCTACTTAAAGCTCATATATAACTCCTGGAAATCCATTGTGATTGGGCCGAGTGTGCGGAGCCATTCAGTACCCAAGACAATGTCACACCCTCCCATGTGTATGGCAAACATGTGGGTCTTTAACTGATAATCCCCCATTTGAAGTTTGACATTTTCACAGTGGCCTTCACATTTCATTGTCCCCCCATCAGCAATTTGGACCTGGAAGTTAGAGACTGCTCTGACAAAACAATGCACTGCTTCCGCGACTCTTTGATGGATAAAGTTATGCATACTGCCATTGTAAATCAAGACTACTACAGGGCGATGCTTAATAAAACCTCTGATTTTGAGAGTTTGGGGAGAAAAAACCCCTGCCAAAGCATGAAGCGAGATAACTGGTTCTTCAGGTACATTGTCCAGTTGGTTGTCCTCATCTTCCTCCTCTGGTTCCTCAAGTGGTGGGGCTTCCTCCGATGAACTGTGATCAGTAGCATCAATTTGAAAGAATTTGGGCTCCTTGCATTTATGCCCGAGGGAGTATTTCTCATCACAGTAATAACACAATCCTTGCTTTCTTCTTTCCGCCATTTCCGCTGGTGACACCTTTTGAACCTTGAGTGTTTGGGTATTGCTTTGAGCCTGGGTGGGGCGACCCTTGGCTATGAAATTTGGGCGATTGGTCTGGGCCGCTAACGCACGTTCTACCTCCCAAGCTATCTTGCAAGCATCCAGCCATGAGGTTGGGTGTTGCAGTCGGACGTTGGCTTGTATGGCTTCTTTGATACCACTAAAAAAACATTCTAAGTAGAACTAATCATGTAGACCTCCTGTGCGGAAGGCTAAGGCTTCAAAGGCTGTAATATATTCGTTCACTATTCCTGTCTATCGGAGCTTAGTGAGACGACCCAAAAAATTAGATTCATGGTCAAAGCGATCCGTAAGAGCTTTTGAGAATGTCTGCCAAGTCACGGGCCTTCCATAGCAACGTTGATGCCATTGCCACCATTGCCATCTTTCATTTTCCAAGTACATGCTACCGACACTAAGCTGAGTCGCATCGTCTCTGATGTGATTTAGTGTGAAATATTTCTCCATTTGGGCTAGCCATGTGGCCGGATGAGAGCCATCAAATTTATACATGTCCAGCTTGGGTGGTCGCGTCTAGGACTGTTGGTGGTTGCCAAAGAGGTGAAGAGAATGGCTAGACTCGCCCTCAATGTTTTCATTGAAAGCATATGCCTCTGAGTGTTCCTCCGCCTTGCCCTTTGTGAATGTGTCAGCTAAGGTCTTGAGCGATGACAATATTGCGTCCAACTTTTGTTCAAGGGTGTCGATCTTCTCATTGGCCATAGCTTGAGCTCTGGTTTGTACCATGCACCAATCTGGTGCACTTAAAATTTGGGACCACCCAAAATTTTTAACGCTAACAAGCGAATGGTACCACCTTTCTCGGCTCGTCGACCTGATTCTTATGGGCTAAGTCTCCTATAAGTGTCCCATGGGGGTCTCAGACTCTTTTTTTACTCCTCGCTTATGAATACTGCAGTAGCCGAATCCCAGAAAGGTCAATTCTGCCCAATGTCCTGCGAGAATCATGCCTAGGTATAGGGGCCCACACAAATAGTTTGATCTGTCAGATAACCCTCAACTGCAGAGTATGAGTAGGAATGTGGCAGTGATCGAACCCTTGTTGTTAGATCTGAATGGCGGATCTGATTGTGGCGACTACTACCAAACCCAACGACTAGATCTAAATGGGTGATATGATAAATCTGATTGGCAGATCTGATAGATCTGAATGGTGGATCTGAGAGATCTGAGTGGTGGATCTGAGAGATCTGAATGGTGGAACTGATTGTTGCGGCTGCGACAAAACCCCACCTGCTAAAGCTGATCTGGAAAAGATGATGCATGATCTAGAGAGAGACAAGGGAACTATGGTCTCAAGGAGTGTCAGGTGCTACAGATCACAATATACATAAGGGTCTGATAGTAGTACTCGGCCCAATCTTTCAGGGCACTAACCAAGGAGGATCAATCGTACCCTTAGCCATACAACCCGACTACCCTATTGTACGCACGAGTAATCTCCCCGAGTGCTATTCTCGGTGTACTGTAGCAGCAAGATGGCTGACGGTTTATCTATGGTGAGGTTTCAAGAGAGCCTAGGGGGCTTCCAATATACCCAGAGGGTACTTGGAAGACAGTCTGTGCACAGTTCTGTCTAATGCACTACTACTCGAAGGGGTACCCACAGGGGTTACAAGGGAGTCCAACAAGCATGACCACCTCTTGTATTTCCTGCGTGCATGCCTCCCCAAATCTGCAAGTTTATGCGCTCAACGACAAATCCTGTGGTTTAAAGATGTCGAAACACGTCTCTAGCCAAAAAAAAAAAAAAAAAAAATTAGCTAAAATGGAGATCCCACTGGCCCTGGAAAGTGATCTGATACCACTTGTTATGCTCTTGACCTGCAAGAAGATACCAGAATACCAAATATGCGAAGAAATATACCCAGAACACAGAACAATAAGAAATAACAGCAAGTATTTTATTATTCAGAAAGGAAAGTAATGTTCACTTGGTTCTTCAAGGGGGCAACCTCCAATAGAGCAGGGCTCAATTACAAAATAAGACATGATGCTCCTCGAGGGGAGTCTCTATCCTTTATATAGGATTCATACATGCAATACCATGGGTCAATACCATGGTTCTTATTAATACCATGGCCCATTTGCAACTAACTCTGGTCCCTTCTTTAAATGCGGGTCAGCCACTTAAAATTATTAATATGGGCTTTATTGACTCTTTACTTAACTATAACTATGACTCGATCCTATTACATAAATAAGGGGGTTAGCGTTGGACCCTAACAAGGATTAAGGGAAGAGGTTCCAACCTCTATTTTTCTACAAACATCTTACATAGCTCACAAGCTCGAACATATGTATACACCTCTCCAAACAACTTGGGCCAATAGAAACCTTCTTTGAGAATTTTATGGGTTGTAGCTCTCCAGTTGTAATGTCCTCCATAGACACAATTATGAAACTCGTCAATCACCTTATAAATATCTTCTTCAACCAAGCATAACAATAAAATCCCCACTGGGTCCTTCCAATATAGTTGGCCATTTGAGATGACAAATTTATGGGCTTGTAGCCTCAAGCCTTGTATTTAACTTTGTCAAAATTTACTAGACACCTCATAAAAAGGTAAATAATGGAAAATATGTTTATACCAGTGGGACACAAGGTATTTCATCTAGATTTTCTATGTTGAGGCCTCAATTTTTTGTTGTTCCTCTACTTTTCCACTTTCTCCATCCCTGCCATCAAGTTTATACCCAAGGCTTGGCAGTTTGCTTCAGACATAATTTTAGCTAGCCCCTGCCCCTTGATCAACTTGGTGGGCTTGATATCCATGTCATATTCCTGTATCTTGGCAATCCACTTACCTCTTTTACCTTCACTATCACCCTGCACAAGGATATCTTTCACAACAGTTGTAGGAACATAAGTTGTTATATTTGATTACAGGACATAAATTATGAAAGATTTCAGGGCTTTGACTAAGGAATAGGCCTCTTTCTCCAAAATATTATATTTTAGCTCAGCATCTCGTAACACTTGGCTGAAAAATGCAATTGGTTGCTCGTGTCCTTCATTATTTTTTTACAACAAGTAAACAACCACCGTGTAAGGAGAAGCAAAAGAAAAAATGAGAAATGGCTTTTGATAGTCTGAGCTAACTAATACTTGGGCCTCTCCAAAAGATTTTTTGACTCTCAAGAATGATTCTTAAGCTTCAACAATCCACTTTACTTCTTGTCCTTCTTCAACATCTTTGTAATATCTTTGACAATTTCAGCATAATTGGGTATAAACCTTCTCAAAAAGTTGAGTATGCCCAAGAAGACTTGAATTTCTTTTATGTTTCTTGGTAATGAAATGTTTTGGATGGCTTCCACCCTTTTGGAATGAATCTTTACTCCTTCTTTTTCCACAATGTGGCCCAATAACTTTCCTTCACTTAGAGAAATCTCGGAATTCTTGGGGTTTAAGGACATGCCATACTTTTTGCACATCTCAAAATTGAGTTGTAAATGTTTAATGTGCTCTTCATCTATTTTTTAAAATATAGTGATGTCATCTAAGTAAATTACTACAAATTTGTCTCGTTCTCCAAGAAATGCTATGTCCATAGCTCTTTGAAAAGTGGCCCTAGCGTTTATGAGGCCAAAAGGAATTTTGGCATACATAAACATTCCCTAAGGTGTAGTGAAAGCGGTTTTCTTTTGATCTTCGGGATGTACAATGACTTGGTTGTATCCAGAGAAACCATCCATCATGCACATCCGAGCAAATCCTACCACTTTCTGCAGAATGTAGTCCATTCTAGGCAGAGGGTAATTATCTTTTTGTGAGGCCTTATTCAAATTTATGAAGTCGATACATAACCTTATTTCTCCATTATTCTTCTCGATGGGGACTCAATTTGCTACCCAATCTGAATATCTCAAAGGCACAATAATTTTGGCCTGCAACAACTTTCTCACCTCTTTCTCAATTGATGGAAGTAATAGAGGGTTTATACGGTTTCACCCCACTTTTCAAAGGAATTTTTTGTTGAATGATAGTAGTATCAAACATTTTCAATTCATATTATGACCAAGAAAACACATCCATATATTTCTTAAAAAGGTCTAAAAACCTTTGCTTGTATTCTTTAGGGACTCCCTTATCTAGATTGATTATTCAGGGGTCTTCTTCTGTGCCAATATTATAGTTCTCCACCTGCTCTTCAAGCTCTTGTTGAGTTGGCCTGGCAGCCACATCATTTGGGTTAAACAACCTTTCCAATGGGTCCAGACCCCTGGGGATGGTATTACCCTTTATTTGTAAAATCTTGTGCCCAGCAATAGTTTCTTCCCAATCGACTTGTTGTTCATTTGTTATCTTCTCATCCTCTTGGTCGATCACTGAGTTCAAAAACTCTCCAATAACCTCCATGAAGCATTTGATATGTTCCTCATCTTCAAACACCTTCCGATACTTTACATTATCTAGTACTGAAGGTATGTACTTGACCTCAACTTCATATCTTAGCAAGGAATTTTGAGGAGGAGGCTTAAAATTGCTAGCAACAACTGCTAAGGAGTCAGCTATTCGATTTATTTCTATGGGCAAAAAATGGATATTGAAGGCTAGGAATATGTTCTCAATCAAATCCCATACTTCATTTTGATAAGTCTTCAATCTTGGATTCTTGGTTTGGCACTGATTTTTTATTTGTTTTACCACCAACTCTGAATCCCCAAATACTGCCAAGCATCCAATGTTGATATTTCTGGCAACTTGTAGTCCTAACAACAATGCTTCATATTCAACAATATTATTAGTGGCTTCAAACTCTAGTTTGAAAGAGAGAGGAATCAGGCTACCTTCTAGAGATATTAGCAACACACCTACTCCATTTCCTTCCCTGGAATAAGCACCATCAAAATATAATTTCCATATTTTGTTAGACTCCAATGTTTGTTTATTCAACTGGATAAAACATTCCACCTGAGTTTCATCCATGATTAGATCATTTTCTTCTAGCAGCAAACAAGAAAAATCCTTCTCTTTACCATACATAGGAGCATTATTTGAACAATCAGCCCTTGTAACTGTCTTCACAAATCTAGATTCTCTATACAATCGATGTTCTTCTCCACCAAACATAGGAATGGTAGCATATGTCAAATCCAGTTTGATGGACCCTCCAATTTTCTATCCCCATGACCTGGACAAAATCATACCAAACTTTGCAAGGATGTCAGCAACTACAATATCCATTACCACACTTTTTACTAGGATTTGAGCTAAATTGACCACTAGGTATTTAATCATCCCCTGGAATTTTACCCTCTTGGAATCAAAGGAGTGCAGATATTTGTATGATTTTGTTATTTTCAGTCCCAACTATCCCATGACAGATAGTGGCATCAGGTTATAAGACACTCCTAAGTCAAGCATACATTTATGCAATAGGAGTGTTTGGTCAACTTAGTGTGTTCTAAATTGCTAATTTAAATGTCAATCCGGGATTCGTAAACTGATGAAGTGAGGTGTACTATATGTACAAGATAACCATTTTCTTAGTCTTTTGTCGTTTTTGAGGTTTTTAGTTTGTTTTTGGATTTATCTTTTATGGATTCCCTATTGTGTGATGGCGAAATTGAAAGTTAAGTATGGATGTTAATGGTGATTTCTTCAGTGATTTCCAAACTTAAAAGTTTTCAAAAAGAAATCTCTAAACTGACTGTAATAAAATCAATTCTCAAGAGGAAGTAAATGTACCAAACAGTGAACTAGTGACAATGGCCCAGTATCCTTACTGCTGTAGGAAAAAGAAAGTAAAAACTGAACTTAAAGCAACTCAAAGACTGAAAGCAAAGCAACTAAATCACACTACTTCAACCCCTGTTCTGATCCTTTACCCTTCAACTCAATCTGCCTATAGGAAGTAATCATAAACAAGCTGAGTAATATGATATCTAAATTGCAGGAAATTAAACTAAATCATACTACAATAAGTAATATTCTGATTCCTTACTAATAGAGTCACTTGACTATAGAAAGGGAATCATAAACAAATGAGTAATATGATGTCTAAGTAGCAGAAAAGTAAATAAACAAAACGCAATTTGAAAAATGACAGCGCTGGAATTAAACTCAGGAAATGAAAATCAACATAAAGGACAAGATGATCTCATGTCAGTAGTTATCAAAAAAATATGTAAATCTGCCCGGGTTACCTACAACAAAACCTGTAAAAGAAGCACTGATCAGCTAACAATTAGAAAAGAAACATAAAGGAAATATAGACAGCAAATGAACATCAGAACAACACAATATATATACAAGCAATGATTTAAAAAAACAGTAAATGAAAGCAAGTAAGAAACTATACAAAGCTCTGGTGTACAGGGGCCCTCTGCAACCTCGGCCAGTCAATCACTTAGTCATAAATCAGATTCAGAAAAACAGTCTTCTCATGTATTTATAACGAAGTGAAATGCAGTACAATGGGCGACAACAGTCAAGATTACAATACAAAAGCTAATCTATTCAGCGTATATCAACGCGTTATTTATAAGAAAAGGTGTTGCAACTAATTCCTAGATTTATGCTGCCAAGAGACACGTAAATCTCCTTGACCCGAGATCTAGCGTGATGGTCATGAATTCATGGAGTGGTGGCTACTTGGTTCAGTTCACAGGCTGCTCTCCAGGTGTGCCAGTACCTCCAGAAACTAAGGATCGTGCCACGCAAACCTTCACGTGGGCAAAACAAAGTCGTGCCACCGCAAAACTCCTCATTTGGCCCTTCCTTTGACCATCGTTGACCGCGACTGTTTATGAGTGATTTGGCTGATCTGAGGGGACACACTCCATGTACACGTCACTTGCAGCTTACCCATGTGGCTGGTTTCTCCATTGGACACCTGTAGCATAGCCTTTAACAAAATGGCTGCGAAAACTTGGGCTGGCTGCGGAAAGTGACAATTTTCCGCAGCTGCTTGAACAAAAATCTAAATCGAACAACAGTCATAAACATAGTTAGGAAACCATTTCATAAGCTCTTTTTAGACTATTATGCAACGATTTGACAGCTTGGTGGATGAAGTAAATGGAAAAAGAAGGCTGAAAGGGTATATAAGGAAGTGCAGGTTTGGGACTCAACATACCCCCACTGTGAAGGTGTTGCATGTCCTCATGCAACCAAAATTTAGTCACCCCTTTCTAATCCATATGTTCTGATGCTTCTGCTAGGACATCTAGCCCTCTTTTCTTCTTCTTTGGTGCTACCACCATTCTTGGTTTCCTTATTAGACATCTGAACTTGAGATTAATCAATGCTCTGCTCAACTTTTTGCACTTTTTCTTTAGTTTCTTGTTTTTCTTTTGCCATAGTCCTAAATGGAGCATAGTGTTATCATGAATAATTTTATCTACTTTGCTCTGCTCTTTGAGTGCTTCATTTTCCTGCTTGATATGCCTGTTTAGGACTTCTAATTCAAATACCTCATGTTTTAAGGACTGAACTTGTGCATCTAGTGGCAGAGTGGTACTTGGACCTGTAGCTGATTTTTCTAATGATTCCAAGTAGGCATATACTTCCTGTTGATTGGGGTCTACTTCAGGTGTCTTTCTTGGACTGAGTTCAAAATCTGGTGGAGGGGGAGGACTACTCTCTAACTCTGGCCGAGAAGGGCTTTCATCATATGGAGGGTTGATTTCAATGCTTGGCTGAGGATGAGGTGGACTACGGCCAGCTGGAGTTTTCTCAGGTGTCTCTCCACCCAAGTCAATGAAGTGGGGTCATTTTATTTGCGTTTTACTCCCTTTTCCTCTTAATCTTGTGCTTCTCCTTAAGTATGGTGGACTAGTACCCTTTTCTTGTATACTCTGTTTTCCTTTTGCCTTTTTTCTTTGCTATAGCAGCAGCCTGAAGATGTACTAATCTTTCTGACAGTGGTTGATAATCCTCCTCTATGGATTTCTCAGGGGATTGATAGACTTCTTGGATGGTCCTTTTGCCTTTTTCTTTCTTCTGTTTCTTGTCTTTAGCTCTATCTTCTTCTTCTTTTTGACCGGTTTCTTGAGTTTCTATAGTAGGGGAGTCTTGGACTGTAGTGCTCTTTTCTCTTCTCCTACTTTTTCTTGGTGTCTTCGGTGTGCTACTTTCAGAGGCCTCAGATGGCTCTTGGAAGTAGTTTCTTATCAAGAATTGCTCCCATGTATCTTTGTTTTTCTTTAAGTGGTCTTCAATAAGAATTTTTATAAGTCCATGATGGTATAGATGAGGGTCTATATTGCCTATGTGTTTTTGGACTGTAATGCTCATCTTCTTCAAACTCAAGAGTAAGAAATAAGGCAAATTAAGAGTCTGATTTTCTAAGAAATTCATCAACAGTCTAGCATGGTACATATACATCGAACCGAAGCGTCCTTCACAGGTGACAAATTTTTGGATAACTAATAGCAGACTAGCCCATTCTTCCTTCAATGCATGAACAGGAATTCCTTTAGTAAACACGGTGGTGTCCATACCTGGGTTTCTTAGCATGATTCTCCATGCCTGTTCATCCACGCTTTTATTTTTGAACCATCTCTCACCCTCCTAAGGTAAGCCTGTGGCAGCTGCTACTGTTGTTTCGGTCACCGTGAGCTTCAAATCTCCAATCTCCACTTTCTGACCATCAAATGACCGTGCAAAAGCCTTGGTTACTTCTTTGTTATAGCCTTTAAACCTTTGAATGAACCATAACCATTTAGCTTTCTTCAGTAAATCCTTGGCTTGAGGGTAACCTTCTAGATATTTCGGTCCTTCTGGCTCTACCCTTAGTAGTTTTCCCATTCCTTTCCCTGTTTTAAATTTCAACTGAGGATGCAATTGCGTATGAGAATTTTAGCAGAGGAAAGTAGCTCAATTGCAGGGTTTCTGGTAAAAGGCAATGGCTGCAATCGATAGCAGGTAACGGGAATGCTTCGGATTACAGGCAAAACAGAGGATAAACAGTAGTGAATGGGTTTACAAATTGAAGTGCGTGTGTATGAAAGGAAGGTCTTAAATGAAATGGTAAGTGACCGGTAGTGGAGGCGAGATCTTTTTTTTTTTTTGAATTAACGGCTGCGTACGGGAGATCACACGTTTTAATAGATGGCTGCGGAAAATACGGTGAAGAAGAGCCGTAAAGAGATTGGTCACATCTTATGAGCGCAGGTGGCAAATGAAAGTGCAGTTAACTTGAGTTTAAACCCGAAAAACCCATCATGAGACCGTTAAGAAATGAATGCATGGTGTATGGAGTAATATCGTGGGATAGGAGTGGGTAATGGAGCTATCATATCGAATCATTGCACATAGTAGAACTTTTCATGGTTTGATAACTATGCATAATCATGACTTTAATTGCTATTTGATAAAAAAAATTGCTCATACCTTTGGAAACTTTGTCATTTCTTGCCCATAGATTTTAACCAACTGTTCTTTCTTGATGTCTTGGAGATGCTCCATGTCTTCATGGCATTTGCTCACTTACACCTGCATTTTCATGATTTTTGTACTAACATTTTGACTGTGAATTTGAAAAACAGAGTGGTGGTGGCTGCGGAAATCGTTTCTGGCTGCGGAAACTGTTTCTGGCTGCGGAAATTGTTTCTGGCTGCAGAAACTGCTTCCAGCTGCGGAAACTGGGACAGCACCCACTTAGCTGAACAAATATGGTTAGAAAAGAACTAACTGAGTGAAAATAGTTCTAAAAGGAACTTTTATTGATGAAATGAGAATGAAATGAGTGGAATGGAATGAAAATGAAGCGGAGTGAAGTGAAGAGAAAATGTGAATGAGATGGAGATGAAGTGGAATGGCGAATGAGGTGGAGTGAAGATGGAAAGAGAAGGAGAGGAGATTTTTTTTTTTTTTTTTGGAAAATATAGAGTGTCAAGTGTCCTTGATTTTCACTCTATATTTTCTGTATAAGACTGCCAATCTATGATTGGTTTTCAGGCTTAAAATTTTTTATTTTTTTTTGTTAACTGAAAGAATCAAAGGCTAGGCTGGTGGGGAAGAAGGATTCTTCTCCACCAGCTTTATTGCAGAATTCTCTTGGAACATCTTGACAAATTCTTCTTTTGAGAGTGGCTTATGATAAATTTTCAATCGGTGGCCATTCACAAGAAAAGAAATCTGAAATTCATCAATGGTCTTGATTCTTACTGCTCCATTGTTAAAGACTTTGTCAATTTCATATGGCCCAAGCCAATGGGTCTGAAATTTACCTTTAAAGTCTTTGAACTTGGAATCAAACAGTAATGCCCAATCTCCCTCTTGAAACTTTCTCTCTTTGATGTATCTGTCATGTCATTTATCTCTTTGATGTTGAACTAGATCAGTCTTTAAAATTGCTTCTTGTCTGATCTCATCTAGCTTGTTCAGCTGCTCCATTCTGTGCTTTTGGGCTTCTGATAGATTCATCCCCAACTGGACTGCCATCTTGAAAGTCTTGACTTGAAACTCAATGGGGAGCAGGACTTCTTTCCCATAAACAAGTTCATAGGGAGAATGTCCTATTGTATTCCTCCATGTAGTTTTGTAGGCCCATAAGGCTTCAGGAAGCCTTTTTTCCCAATCTTTTCTATGTAGATGAACAGTTTTGGTGATGATGCTCTCAAGAACTTTGTTTGTAGACTCCACTTGGCCATTTTCTTGCGGATGGTAAGGAGTAGATTTTCTGTGCTTGATTTTGTATTCTTCCATCAACTTCTCCATCAAGTTAGATGTAAATTGACTTCCCTGATCTGTCAAAATTTCTCTTGGGACACCAAAACGAGTAAAAATATCCTCAAAAAGAAATTGAACAACTGAATTTTCAGTGGCAAAAGGCAATGCTTTGGCTTCTACCCATTTAGTGACATAATCAGTGCATACCAATATATACTTTTTCTGTTTAGATGGTGGATTAATAGGTCCAATGAAATCTAAAGCCCATTTTTCAAAGGGTTCGATGAGTACCTGTGGTTGTAATGGCATTTCATTTGAAAGAGTCGGTCTCCCAACTCTTTGGCAGTTGTCACACCTTCTGACATATTGTTTTGCATCTTTGAAAAGGGAAGGCCAATAATATCCTAAAGAAAGGATTTTATAGGCCGTCCTTTCGTCAGCAAAGTTTCCACCGCATGGTTCATCATGACATGCCTTGAGGATGTCAGTCATTTCATCTTCCCGAACACATCTTCTGATCACACAATCTAGCCATGTTTTAAACAATTCATTAGAAATCCATGAGTAACTTGAACTCTCCTGAATAATTCTTCTTTTTTCACCAGGAAATAAATGTGGAGGTAGCTTTCTTGTAACCAAATAGTTAGCAATATCTGCATACCAAGGAGTCTTAGTAGTTATTGCAAATAAATACTCATCTGGAAACTTATCCTCTACAGGAGAATCTTCATTAGTATTTTGGATTCTAGACAAGAAATCAGCTACTGTATTTTGTTGCCCTGGTCTATCCAACACAGTAATATTGAATTCTTGTAAAAGTAAGAGCCATCTTGTAACTCTGCCATTAGTAACAGGTTTATTCATGAGATATCTAATTGCAGAATGATCAGTATGGACAAAAGTTTCACAGCCAGTTATATAGTGTCTAAACTTATTGATTGCATGAACAACAGCTAAGAACTCTTTTTCAGTCACAGTATAGTTTAACTCGGTGGGAGTCAAATTTTTACTGGTGTAGTAAATGGCATGAGGAACTAAATCCTTTTGTCCCAACACAGCTCCTAGAGCTGTATCTGAAGCATCTGTGGAAATATGGAAAGGAAGTTTCCAATTTGGCCCTCTTAAAATGGGTGCTTCAGATATTCTTGTTTTCAAAGTTTCAAATGCAGATTGACAATCAGGATCCCATTTGAATTCACAGTCTTTTGTAAGTAATTTGAAGAGTGGAGATGCTATTTTGGTGAAGTTTTCAATAAATCTTCTATAGTATCCAGTAAATCCAAGAAAACTTCTAACATCTTTTTGACAATTTGGAATAGGCAACTTGGAGATGACTTCAACTTTTGATCTATCAACTTTAATCCCATCCCCTGAAATATGATGTCCTAAAACAATCCCTTCAGTAAACATCATAAATCATTTTTCATGACTCAATGATAGGTTTGTTTCTTTACATCTTATAAGGACTTTTTCCAAATTCTCTAATGCCTCTTCAAACGAATTACCATAAACTGTAAAATCATCCATATAAACCTCTACACAATCATGGATTAGATCAGAAAAGATTCCTAGTACTGCCCTTTGAAATGTTGCGGGTGCATTACATAATCCAAAAGGAAGTACTCGGTAAGCAAAAGTTCCCCATGGACAGGTAAATGTGGTCTTGTCCTGATCTTCAGGTGCCACCTGAATCTGATTATAGCCACTAAAACCCATCCAAAAATGAAAAATACTTTTTGCCTGCTAAAGTATCTAATACCTGATCGATAAAGGGTAAAGGAAAGTGATCCTTCAAAGTTGCTTTGTTCAATTCCCTGTAATCAATGCATACCCTCCATTTACCATTCTTTTTAGGTATTATAACCAAAGGAGAAACCCATCGGCTATCTGAAATTGGATAAATGAAGTTTACATTAAGTAGTTTTTGGAGCTCTTCTTTCACTATCTCCCTAAGGTTTGGATTCATCCTTCTCTGAGGTTGCCTGATTGGTCTACTGTTTTCCTCAATGTAGATGTGATGAATGCAAGTCTTAGGGTCAATACCTTTCATATTAGTATATTCCCATGCAAATGTGGTAGAATGTTTTTGCAAGATTTTGGTTAGTTCTTCCTGTTGTGATCTTTCCAAATTTTTGTTGATATTCAATGTTTTACCTAGAAAGATCTCAATGGCGGAACTACCAAACTCTTCCATAGAGAAAAGAGACATTTGTCTAGATGATAGATACTCAATGTCAGAATCTAACTAAAATTGTGTGTGGTCATATTCTAAAGATATTTCAAAGTTTTCTAATGTGTTCAGAATTTGACTATCTTCACTGACTTCAGAAATGGTAAAGACAGGTTGTATAGTATCCTCATCGTCAATCCACTCATTATCTCCTATTTCTGTAATTGCTTTTGCTGGAGGATACAGATTGAATTTCTTTGTCGAATTAACATCAGAAATATACATATCCCCAAACCTACAACTGATGAAAGCATCGGCTTTGGCTAGCCAAGGTATTCCTAAGATGAGAGGGTGTCCTCCTAAATTACTCTTGGGGGTTAAAATCATGAAATCTACTGGATATTCCCAAGAGTCTAAGGAGACCGAAATGTCTTCTAATACACCATCTGGTTTGATAATTGATCGATTTGCAAGTTGCAGTAAAGTAGGTGTAAAAAGAAGATTAGGAAGTTTTAGTTGTTCCATAGTCTGTCTACTCATCATGTTGATAGCAGCCCCTAAATCAATCAAAGTATTTGGAATTTCTACCCCATTGATATGTGTTTTGACAATTGGACTACCGGGATCTACATACTTCTGCATAGTAATTTTTCCCATCATGATATCTGCAATTTTTCCTACCAGGTGGATTCTTCTTGTATCTCTAGGTTTCCTTCCTGATCTTTTAAGACTCAACTCCTTTATTGTTTTTGCTAGAATAGGAATCTCTCTAATGGCTTGTAACAAGGGAATCTTGATACAGACATTCTTCAATTCATCTAGAAAATCATAGTCAGGCAACAAGATTTGTTTTTCCACCCCTTTGTCAATTTGTAATCTTTCAGGAAAAGGAGGTGTGGATGGAGATGCAGGTTGCTCAACTATAGGAGTTGTGGGGGTTAGCTCTTTTTCTTTTTCTTTCTGAGTGCTTGGGTTTTGAAGAGATGCTTCAGAACCCTTATTGGCTTCAAGAGAATATTCCTCAGAAATGCTTTGCTTTTGGGCATCTATAGAAGGTTTATCTAAAACTCTACCAGATCTGAGTTGTACATCATTGAGAGGAACAATCATATAGGTAGGAAATTGTTGACCTTCTACCATGTAAGCATTTTGAGGGTTTTTATTATTGGGGTTCGGCAATGGCTGGGAAGGAAGTTGATTTGACTTCTGTTGGAATGGAAGCAAGAGTTGAGAATTTGGGTTCTGTTGACAGGGTTGTTGTTGTTGTTGAAATGGCAATGATAGTTGTGGATTTTGATTTGGAAGCTGTGGAGCTTGTTGGTTTTGAAAAGATTGAGGATATTGATAAAATTGAGCAAATCTCCCATAAGGATTTTGCATGCCTTGTACCCATGATTGAAAAGGATTTTGAGGTTGGGACCAAGGTTGTTGCCAAGGATTCCAATTTGGTGGGGTTTGAAAGTTCATAGAGTTGTTAAACCCTTGGTTTTGTTGCCCCTGCCAAGGTCTCCTTGCAACAAAACAGAGAGACTCAATTGTATTTGGATCTTCTTGGAAGACAGCTTTGAGCCCAGGAATTGAAGGACAATCCTTGGTCTCATGATTCTCTGAACAAATCGCACATGTTTCTACAACTTTTGCATCCAAGGGACATTCCCTGAGAGCATGTTTCTTTCTACATTTTGGGCAAAAGATGGCTAAAGATTCAGCTTCTGCTTTCTGCTTATTGTGGATCTTAAGAGTGTCTAGTTGCTCACTAAGACTCCCTAAGATATCAGTTTTGAATTCATCAAGCATATTGCCAATCTTAGCCCTACTTACTGATCCAGTTGCAGATTTGTTTGCTCTGATGAGAGAAGGATCTCTAGGCCCTTTTCCAGTGTTAGATTTTCCTCTTGAGAGATGGACCCACAGCTCTGCTATATCATCAAGTGGAAGTTGAGATATGTCTCCTTTTCCCATCATGTTCAAAATATCTATCCATTCATCTCTAATGGCTTTTAATAGAAGGGCTTTCAAGGTTTCCTCATCTAAGTTACTCATTTTTGCTCTTTTCAGATTGTATTGGAATCTTTCAAGTAAATCCTCCAAGTTTTCATCTTCTCTTTGTACCATTTTAAATACTTCATCCTTGTGGTTGGTGGGCATACAATAGTCCAGGTATCTATCCAAAAATGTTTGTTTCATATCATTCCAAGTCCTAATGGATTGAGTGAGTAATCCCATGAACCATTTCAAAGCAGCTCCTTTCAATGTTGAAGGAAACAGTTTGAGTTTTTGAGAGTCTTCCAGATAATCATAAGTTCGACACACGACCTCAAACTCAAATAGAAATGTTTCAGGATCCTCATTTCTTAACCCATGAAAGTTTGGGAGGACAGATGGTGAAATATTTTTCATTGTTGCTCGAGAATCCTCATCGACTATAGGAAATCCAAATGAGTTATCTCCATCCCTATTTCCCCCATTGTTACCTCTACCTCCTCCATGATTTCCTCCTCCCCCTCCTCTACCTCTACCTCTACCAAATCCGTTAACTCCCTCCTCTGTCATGGTAGCTTCCTCAGAGATTTCAGAGTCCTCTGGTTCCTCTACTAATGGCGAACGAGGAGGAATTTCTCCCTCTTCTTCCTCAGGTGATTCTACTTCTTCAATTACAATGTGTCTCCCTGTAAAAGGAAAGAAAGGATCTTTTCCTAATTCAGATTCGATGGATGGTGTGGAAGAGTCTCCTAACTCAACTACCACCTCTTGAATTCCAAGAATCCTAGGGCTAGGAGTGTGGGTTGGAGATGATGGAGGTGTCTCTTGTCTATTCCTTGAAGTAGATGGAGTTGTGAAAATCGAACTCTTGGCTCTAGCTAAAAACCTTCCCCTAGAATCTCTTGCTCTATGCATATCATTTTTATTTTTCTTCAAGTCAGGCTAGTAATTCTCTTTCTGATCTTCCAGGTCACTCTAGGTGCAAGAAGAGAGCATACTCAAGAAACTATTAAACCAATAACTTTCTCTTTTCTGATCCTCCAGATCACGCTAAGTGCAAGAGGAGAGCATACTTTGAGAGGTTATCAATTTTCCTTCCTTGAATTTTTTTTTTATTTATATTTTTTTTAAGAAATTGGCTACCTAGTTTCACTTCCCCGGCAACGGCGCCAAAATGTTTGGTCAATTTAGTGTGTTCTAAATTGCTAATTTAAATGTCAATCCGGGATTCGTAAACTGACGAAGTGAGGTGTACTATATGTACAAGATAACCATTTTCTTAGTCTTTTGTCGTTTTTGAGTTTTTTAGTTTGTTTTTGGATTTATCTTTTATGGATTCCCTAGTATGTGATGGCGAAATTGAAAGTTAAGTATGGATGTTAATGGTGATTTCTTCAGTGATTTCCAAACTTAAAAGTTTTCAAAAAGAAAGCTCTAAACTGACTGTAATGAAATCAATTCTCAAGAGGAAGTAAATGTACCAAACAGTGAACTAGTGACAATGGCCCAGTATCCTTACTGCTGTAGGAAAAAGAAAGTAAAAACTGAACTTAAAGCAACTCAAAGACTGAAAGAAAAGAAACTAAATCACACTACTTCAACCCCTATTCTGATCCTTTACCCTTCAACTCAATCTGCCTATAGGAAGTAATCATAAAAAAGCTGAGTAATATGATATCTAAATTGCAGGAAATTAAATTGCATAAAAGGAAACTAAGATTTAACTAGTCACACTACTTCAACCCCTGTTCTGATCCTTTACCCTTCAACTCAATCTGCCTATAGGAAGTAATCATAAACAAGTTGAGTAATATGATATCTAAATTGCAGGAAATTAAACTAAATCATACTACAATAAGTAATATTCTGATTCCTTACTAATAGAGTCACTTGACTATAGAAAGGGAATCATAAACATATGAGTAATATGATGTCTAAGTAGCAGAAAAGTAAATAAACAAAACGCAATTTGAAAAATGACAGTGCTGGAATTAAACTCAGGAAATGAAAATTAGCAGAAAGGACAAGATGATCTCATGTCAGTAGTTATCAAAAAAATATGTAAATCTGCCCGGGTTACCTACAACAAAACCTGTAAAAGAAGCACTGATCATTTAACAGTTAGAAAAGAAACATAAAGGAAATATAGACAGCAAATGAACATCAGAATAGCACAATATACATACAAGCAATGATTTAAAAAAAAAGTAAATGAAAGCAAGAAACTATACAAAGCTCTAGTGTATAGGGGCCCTCTGCAACCTCGGCCAGTCAATCACTTAGTCACAAATCAGATTCAGAAAAACAGTCTTCTCATGTATTTAAAGCGAAGTGAAATGCAGTACAGTGGGCGACAACAGTCAAGATTACAATACAAAAGCTAATCTATTCAGCATATATCAACGAGTTATTTATAAGAAAAGGTGCTGCAACTAATTCCTAGATTTATGCTGCCAAGAGACACGTAAATCTCCTTGACCCGAGATCTAGCGTGATGGTCATGAATTCATGGAGTGGTGGCTGCTTGGTTCAGTTCACGGGCTGCTCTCCAGGTGTGCCAGTACCTCCGGAAACTAAGGATCGTGCCACGCAAACCTTCACGTGGGCAAAACAGAGCCGTGCCACCGCAAAACTCCTCATTTGGCCCTTCCTTTGACCATCGTTGACCGCGACTGTTTATGAGTGATTTGGCTGATCTGAGGGGACACACTCCATGTACACGTCACTTGCAGCTTACCCATGTGGTTGGTTTCTCCATTGGACACCTGTAGCATAGCCTTTAACAAAATGGCTGCGGAAACTTGGGCTGGCTGCGGAAAGTGACAAGTTTCCGCAACTGCTTGAACAAAAATCTAAATCAAACAACAGTCATAAACATAGTTAGGAAACCATTTCATAAGCTCTTTTTAGACTATTATGCAACGATTTGACAGCTTGGTAGATGAAGTAAATGGAAAAAGAAGGCTGAAAGGGTATATAAGGAAGTGCAGGTTTGGGACTCAACAAGGAGATCATGAATTACCAAGGTAACATAGAAAGGGGAAGTGGAAGAGTCTTGCTCCTCAACATGAGGTCCAAATAAAACCATGGGTCTTTCGTCTTGAAGATTCAGGCTATCTTGTAGGGGGGCCACAGTGGGTGAACACATGAATTGAGATACTTGAGCTTTATAATTAGGCTGCTTCAATAATTCAGTCAAAGGAACAAATATTTTGACCTTTTCCAATTCTTTTTTAAGGTTGAAAGTAGAAGGGTTCCTATCAGTTTTGGCAACATCAGCAGGTTCTTTATCCTCATTATAGACTCGCTTCACTTTTGGTGGCAACTTCTCTATTTTAGGGATCTCGGGCTTATGAGGAAAAGGATATGAGGACTCCTTTTTGTTTGGTGGGACTTGGTCAAGAGGTTTCTTTCCTTTCTCTGTTGACTTAGGAGGATTTGAGTGAGGGGGTTCCTCATTTTGATCCTACATTCTAGACCTTTTCCTAGAGGACCTGAGATCATATTTTTTGTGAAACTGGGCCTGCATGAAGTCAGCAAACTGTCTACAATAATTATTAATCTCACCATCATCCAATGAAGCATCCAAGTCATCCCCTTCTTCCTCATGTGCTTCTATTTCATGTTCCTCATCAGAAAGAGAAGAGAATTGGTTTTCTTGGACCTCTATAGTATTTTCAACATTCTCTTTAGGATCATCTTCTAGATACAAAGGGGTTGAATATGGTCCTGTTGATCCTTTCTCTCCCTTTGCAAGAGCTACAAGGGTGGCCTCCTATGTTGAGGGTTGAAATTTCGGTTAGGATTTGGTTGAATTTGTCGAGGTGGGTTTTGCTTTCCAACTCCAGTTTCACCAGCTTGTTAGACATATTTCTTATCAATTTTTTCATCTCCTCTATTTTTTGCTCTTGGGTTTCCTTTCCATGACCTGAAGAGCTAGCTTCTTCCTTTCCCCTCCTCCTATCACCATACTCAATTTTTCCTTTCCACTTCCCAGTGGAGGTGAAGTTTGCTTCAACTTCTAGAGCATCTATTTGAATTTGGTCCAGGGTACGGGACTTCCTTTCTCTAAGGGTGAACCCAAATTTTGGTTCAAAGGCTCTAGCAAAAACCACTTTGGCAGCAACTTGTGGAGGTTTAATTTCAGCAGGTAGACTGTTGTATAATTTGTTAAATCTTTTTATAAATTCTGAAACATATTCATTATGTTTTTTCTTCATTGCATTAAATTCTATGAGGATGTACCCATGGTCCTTTTTCTCTCCCCACTTCTGCATAAAAGAGTTTTCCATCTCCTCCCAGGTAGTGATTGAAGCATTTGGTAAAGCTTTAAACCATTTCCTAGCCTCCCCATCCAGAGACTGAACAAATAGTCTTAATACTACATCCAAATGTTCTACATTCAGGTTTTCAACAAATGCACAAAAGATTTCTATATGCCTTTGAGCTGAGATATCATCCTCTCCAAAAAAATCTTGGCGGGATTTTAAGATAATCTTGCAGCATCCTATTCAAGGGTTGTGGCAAGTCAAGTGGAGTATACTTATTGAGGAGAAAACTGGGAACAACCATGTTTTGAAAGGGAGGTGGTAGAAAGTTTATCACATGGCCTTGCTAAGGGGTTGTATGAATTTGGGCTAGTTGGGGCTGAGGTGGACAACTAGTGATGCTCTGAGTTGGGTTGCTTATGAGGATATCTTTTACTTCTTCAATTTCTGGGAAGGTATGGAATGTGAAGAGAGGAGTACTGAAAAAATCCTCCCTGACTTTAACCTTTGAGGAAAATGAGATAAACAGTTGGAAACATTCTTCTGAATACTCCAAGGTTCTAGCAGAGGACTCAAGGAATTTTATTTCAGCCTTCTGAGAGTTAGACGTCGATACTTCAGGAAAGGATATCACCGGATCTAGATTGATAGGATTTCTTTCTTTCTAAACCCTCCTGGATATGATTTTTTTAGGGTAAAAAACTAGGGGATTTTTCTGTTGAGAAGTGTCAGACCGAGTATGGGGTCTCTTGAAAGCCAGGGTGCTCAAACAGGGGTTTAGATAATGGAGTCACCAAGGTGAGAAATCTTCAACCCATACCCCTTCTTACTCACCTAACTGAAGGGTGTACAAGTGTTTTACCTATGGAAAATATTATGATTCATCCCCAACAATGGCGCCAAAATATATTTTCACTCCTAGAGACAACCCTTGACTTGAGGAGAGACCAATGCCTAGGACATATTGATGAGTGTTTGCAGGATCCGCTGGAATTGTTTACTCACACTCAATGTTAACATATTTTAAGACAAGCTAGTTCAGAATCTTCTTTAAGAAGATAAATGCAAATCTGGCAGCAAAGTAATACTCATATAAGAATTAATGCTTGGCTTCAGTGGCCAACATTACGTGAGCATGTAGTTTTTATTAGTCGTTGCAGTGAATTAGAGAGAATAATTATAAAGAAATGAAACTAAATACATAGGGCTTAGCTAAGAATCTAGTGCATTAGATTTCAACATGAAACAGATGAAAGAAACACATAAATGACATGTAAAATTACATGGAGCACATATTAAGGATGTAAATTTTTATCAATCATAGACATCTTAGATCAGCATTAGACATAGATGAATCCATGATTTCATAAAAAACACATCCAATAGCTACTATTACATGTAATCTGAACAAAAGAACGAAGGTACATGGAAAAGACACAAAAGAGAATACATACTACAGTTTCATGTGAGCCAGAATCACCAAAAGATTTCATTAATATTCAAACAAGGCATACATTTCATTCACAATTGCAGAGCTTCCCTCTTGAAAAAAAATTTCAAACCCTTGGTTTTGTATCATAAAACGTTTTTTATAGGGCCTTAGGAAGAGCACCCCCTACAAAATATTCTTTCTTGATTTTACAATGCATCATCATAACAAAAAGATATCAGCGTACTTAGTGGCACAACTGTACTAGATGGATCCTAACTAACTGGCATTGAGTCTTTTAGAAGAAAATAGTTACATAAAACATAAAATAGTAGAATGTCATGATTGACTCAATTAGCCGTATCTTCAATTATGACGGATTGGTCAAGGAGGCAGTGTTGTTGGATCAATGATATGGAGCCCTGGAGGATTAATGAACTGATCACATTGTTTCCACAATGTTGGACTTGGTAGAGAAGCATGAAAGAACAATTGATAGGAAATTTTAAGACTATCGATCCATGCATAGTTCAACATGGGACGAAATAAGGTCTTCATCAACCCCAACAATTGAAAATCTCTTCTTAAGTAGTTTACCATAGTTTTACCCTTTAAGGTAGAAGTGTTCTCGTGGGTTGAATCAACCTTGCTTTTGGCCTCTACCAACTTCTGACTATATTGCTCCCAAGGGGTCAACACTCCCATGAAATCCCAATATTTCGGCACCCCTCCTTTAACCCTCTCCTCAAACTCTAATTTAAGGGTAGTGACATCCTTCAACACTACTTGAAAGCATTCTTCAACTTTGGCTCTAGCCTCCTCCTTCTGGACTACTTTGGAAATATCCATGATTGCAGACACCCTATCCACCACATCTATAGCCCTCAACTCACTGAGTGGCTTCTCATTCACATACTGGATAAATTTCTTGGCAGTCTGGGCATTCTTTTCACCATCTTCTTTGGAAGCTAGGATGAAGAACTCATAGTCTTTTATCACAATCATTTGCTCATCCATCAGAGTTATGTGTTCCCATTTGTTCTTCACCTCTGTTGTTATCTCATCCCAGATCAGTTGTTTAGCTTGTAGGAGGGACATATTTCCTTTCAGTTTGTCTTTAAGCTCGGAGATCTCTTTATTAGCTGCCTACAAATTCTAGTTGATCAACTCTACATTTGTCTTGGCAGTCTCGAGTTGTTTTTCCTTTTGTGTCAAGGCTCGTTAAGAAGTGTATAAGTCCATCTGCACCTTCTAAAATTCCCATTCTAAGATTTGGAGCTCGGTTAGGGTCTTTGTGAGTTGTTATGTGGGATTCTGAGGGTTCTCAGGCACGAGTACTACACAATTGTGAGTATCTATCCTTTGTTGAAGCTCTACTACTTGATGCTTAAGATCCACCACCTCATTATTCTTGACAATCAACTCTTTATCCATGATCTCTTTCTCTTCCTCCACCTATGCAAGTTCTTTGGACTGGACATATTCACTTGCAGCCATTTTTAACTTGTGCCTCAACTCGTGAATATGAACTTGTGAAGTTTGGAGAAGGGTCTCAATAGCAACTATGTGTTCTGGGTTCACTCCTAGCTTCACAATTAGCTCCTTGAAGTTCTCCTTATACATATGTAAAGCTTTGGAATTAACTTTCTCTTACTTCAACCTTATTGTAGCTTTCTCTATAAAAAAATTGACCTTGCTTATGGTCATGGCATTACAATTTAGCTCATTGTACAACATTTCTTCCACTTTCCTGTGGAAGTTGATCTTTTCAGGTAGAGGGACACTTGTCAAGTCCAACGACACATCCAAAGCCTTGAACTGTGAACCTGAAGGTAGTGACTATGCCAAAGGGTGGTACAGTGAGAATTTCATCTAGTTCCTCTCCAGGTCCATAGCAACCAGGAGTCTGGTACCATATGAGATCGAATGGGATGCCATTTGTTGCTACATCTCCTCCCTAATATTTTTATTTCTTTCTTCAATTGCTTTCCCTGTAGGCCAAATGGGTTCGGTCATGGTTGTACTCCTTGTTGAACTCAGAATGGCTACCTCTGAGGATGATGAGGCAACAACTTGTAGTGGTTCTTATAAAGTTAAATCGAAGCTTGGCTGGTTTGGTTTTATCTCCACCAACCTAGTTTCAATTTCCTCTTCCTCTGCCTCCTGGGTTTTGGCTTTCTTGCTGGTGTGAATGTCCTCCATTTCCACATTCCCGGTCCTTTTCTGTGCCTTGTCTTTTGCTATTGGAGTCTCAATCTCCATGTCTGTGTTAATGGGCCATGAATCAAGGTTAGCCTTCCATTCAATCTCAGGCCTAAATTCATGATCATAAGTTGAAGCATTAATGTTCTTTCTCCTTTTTGCAATAACACCATGAGGGTCATAATGCCATACATCCCCCATCTCAAAATTCATTTCTTTTAGTAGCTCTTTAGCTACCTAAAAGGCCTATCTGGTGTTGACAATGAAAGGACCTACAGGTTTACCCAATTTGAACATATACCCCTTTTTGGCAGGGACAAAATGAGCTAGGTCCACATTCAGGCTCTATCTAATGAATTCCAAGGAAAATATCCTCATTGGCATGAACATAGGCAGGCGATAAGGAGGAAGCTCACACCCATAAACCATGATCTCTGTATATTCCTCAAACAAATACTAGTCACCCACCCTGGTGTCTTTGCTAAGCTGGAGGATCTCTTTTTGTTGGGGCAGAATCCTTGGGGGGAGACATTATGAATAATTTTGTAAGCAATGGCCATGTAAGAGGATATAAATTGGGAGTAGCCCTCATTGTTTGGTTTCTTCCTAACAACAACATCCCAATCAAAGACTAACTTCCTCTACTTGTATGGGGCCATTAGACTGAGATCCAGGCACTCAAATTCATCCGCATGGGTGTATAGGAACAATTAAAACATTAGGGAATGGTATCTGAATAATGAAGTGGTAGAAAATTTCTGCAACTGAAATTTGATGGACTCAGTGAGGAAGGAGGGTATGTCAAATAGATGACCTAGTCACATCATCTGCTTCAAAAACCTTATGGTGGCCTTTGTGGCAATTTTGGCGCCATCTTCTCCAAACATATGGGCAATCACAGTAAGAATGGGTTGCACTGCTTCTACAAAGACGGACATTAGGATAGTTTCAATAATAAGCAAGGCTTGGTGACCAGGGGTTAGAATCATATGCGGAAAGTCTTGTTGTTCCCCAGCTGAGAGGGCGACACAACTGTAGAACATAGTGGTTTCATTGAACTTTTCTAGTGCTAGAGAAGTAGGGTACACTAAATCCTTTTGGATAAGTTCGGGGGTCAACTCCAAGATTTTGGCTCTAGTGGTAGAAATGAAGTAGTTCTTCTTCTCGACGTATGATGCACCTAGCCATGAGACAAACGTGGGGAAATGATAAACAACAGGTGTAATTTGATGGTAGAGGCATGAGTCAACAACATTTAATGGGTCTTCCCCCCTGACATTGTGGCCATACAGGTCGAACCGTAGCTCCGACAAGTGATAAGGATAGGAGGGGTCAAAATTTTGAGAGTTTGTGTCCATCATAGGTTCAACATTGGAGGAGGTTTTGACTTCTTGAGGTTTAGCGTCTTCAGCACTAATTTCTTCATTTTAATCATAGATAGGAACAAGTTACATGTGAGGAGACTGACGGTTACCTGATTTACCGAGTGATAACTGGAAACGACGTTGGTGAGAGCACGAGATCAACTTGGAAAATAAACAACATTGCAGACTAGTCGAAAGGCGGGAGGGATTTGCAACAGGAAAACAAATTTGGATTCAAATAGCTGAATCGGGAGAATTTTTATAGGTGTAGGTGGCAATTGTCATTTGACGCCAGATAACGTCACGGGGGGGACACGTGGTAGAAGATGATAGGGGAGATGACAGGTGATAGGTGGATAGGAGCATGGAAGGATTTTACCATATTTCCTTAGGCGCTCACTTATTGCGGGCAGATCAAGCCGCGACCACCCCCCCCGAGAATCAATTTGGGTCATTGATCGGCAGATCCCTCCCCGCTGACTATTCAACTCTAAGGGGTAGCGTCGGTTTATTCACCGTGCAAGTTACCCCCCGGAAGTGTCTCTGAGGGCCAGTTGGGCAAAGATGAATGGTGATCTACCCTCAAAGTTGCTCAACTGTTAACCAAGGTGTCATCTTTGTTATTTTCTTTTCTCACATTTTCGCTACCCCCTGGTGAAGGATCTCATAGCTCCAGGCTCTGACATTAGAGGATCTTGATTTACTGCTAAGGCCCAAACTTGTCCAATTGATCAATTATCTATTTTGGAACCAAAGGCGTTCAATGCAAGCCTCTTGAAACTCGTAAAAAAAAAATATGATAGACAATAACAAAACTCACAGCCAATAAGAAGTAGTTTTAGTTTTCACTCCAAGAACAAAAGGTGGTTTTGATTTGGAGAGTAGTTGTAAAAAATTCAGTATTCTTGTGGACATTTATAAGGCTACCTCCAATGCGATGATGCACTTTTTTGTAGTATCTAGCCTTAAAGTCCCATACATGCTTAAGAAAAAAATAATCTCTTGTCATAACACATTTTATTTCACATATATTTATATTTCATATTTTTTTCTTTTTTAATATTAGGGGAGAAATTTACAACCATATTCACCTTTTTTTCAACTATAAGCTATAATTATTTACTCCTAGAACCTCAAATCCAATATCATATATTCAATTTTTACTTTTTGAATCTAGTTAATAAAATTACAAGCTTACTTAAACTATAATTTTTTACACCTAAAACCTTAAATCTGAGATCCTATATTCAATTTTTACTTTTTGAATCTAGTTTTTATAATTACAAACTTGCTTATCCAAGGTCATATTTTGACTCGGTTGTTTTGTGATATCTAAATATAGACATTGTATCTCCAAATCCACTTGCTGTAACACTTTTGTTTCCTTAGCATAATGCATTTTTCAAGGAAACCTCCGAGACACTTCCTCTCATTCTAAGGATGGTAACCAAGCTAAACTAGATCCTTCATAACTCAAAGATTAGCCAATAATGAACAAAGTTCATGAAGAGAGAAAGGATATCAAAAATTGGGATTTGAACTTGTGTAAGAGAGGATAACAACTTTCCTTTCAACCATATGAGCTACACCCAAATGATAGGGTGTAGCTCTTTTATGGCATCCTTCCCATTTTTCCTTTTTCCCTTTTTGATTTCTTTCCATTCAATCGATTGATTTGAGGTTGATGGATGCTTTAGTAAACAAAATTGCATTGCTTTCTTTGCTTTACTCAATGGTGTTATTTACATTTTTTAATATGAAATATCAAAGTCGTACTACTCTTTCATTCCCTATGAGGGGTTCTTTTGTGGTAGCCTATAAAGAAAGGGGTCATTCCTTTGATATAGCTTAAAGGAGGGATATTGACCTATGTTGGGGCTCTAAGCTTCTTGTTCTAAAACATTCCTTTGGGAATTCAACTTAGCTTCAATCCACTTGTTTTTTTTTGGAACATGCCTTTGGAGATTCATCTTAGTGTGTCTTCAAATATGCTTGTTATTCACGCTTTTTTCCTTAAAGGACGTTGGCATCTGCATAAGAATTCTTTATATAGCCAATTCATAAACAAAATCTACCCTTGAAATTCATATCTTAATAATCCAATTCCTAAATCCACTAAAAATATCCATACATTATACAAACACAATCCATTAAATTTTCATGCACAATTTCTACAGAAATTCTTGCATATACAATAATTTATATATTACTTAATCATAACAATTTCATGAAAAAACTTACATATATACATACGTGGGTGTTGTAAGATAATGTTTTGTTTGTTTGTTTTTTTTTGGTAAATAAGATAGATTATATTACTTCAAATAAGAGATATGTACAATATGAGATGGATGGCGTGAGCTAAGTGCTCCAACACCAGAGCCATGCTTTCGTATCATAGTTTTTACAAAACAGGCCTCCATAGCCTCTGCAGAACAAATTTTTATCGAGATTTTTACAAAAATTGTTTCTCCTTGACTGAGAGGGTTTTTCGATTTTACAATTATAGCAGTCAACAAAAAACTTCTTCCTTTGTACTATGAAGAGAGATGAAATGTGTTGCAAAAAGAAGGAGTTCTTCTGAAAGTGGAAAAATTGTCCCTCGTTCTGATGATTGGAGTGATGAGAGACTTGATAGTCTAGTGAGATTCCTTGTTTCTGATATCTTGTGAGCCGCTTAGAGCCAACATCTTCCCGAGATCTGGAGTAAGACGCATTTCAAAAAGAGTGTTGCCCAAGGGCGCTATGAAGTTACCTCTACAAGGCCATCGTTAAGGATGATAGGTTGCTCCTGCGTGCTGGCAGCCTGCGCTTCAGTAGCAGTCGGATGGATCGAGGAGGCCCTGACCGCTTCTTTTTTAACACTTGGAGATCCCCCACCACTTGCCATACACTTCTTGAGCAAGGCATAGTGTGGAGAATCCTGGGTAACGAAATGTCGATGATGTATAGACTCTACGTACACAGTGAACTTGTCAGTAAGCATATCGATCTTTTCCTCCAGAAATTTTGTGTTCTCTGTTTGTTCCTGGAGAGCAAGCCCCGGGATGGTTTTTAGCTACCATGACAGATCGATTGTTCTGCTGTAGAAATTTTCCCTGGCCCTGGTAAGACCCGGGTCAGGGGTCCATTCGAAATCAGTCGCAATCTCTAGTGAGGTTACTCTTCGCCTGATGATGCGCGCCTGTGTTTCCAGGTTGGAGATTCTCTCTTGATTCTTTGGGTTAACCGCTTGATCCAAATGGATCCTAGAAAACCCTCTAAGTCTTCAAAACCCAAAAACTTTTGCATAAGAAGAAGTGTTAGAACAGTCGGATAACACTATTGGGAGGCAAAAACATAGAGAAATCATTGAAAAACAGAGTATCGGTGGTTTAAAGCAACTTTGAATCGGATCCATCAGATCTGGCCGATCAATGGTCCAGATCCGATCGACAAATCGCAATCGGTGGTGGCAAAGGGAGGTTATCGACGGAGACCACTAGGAATGCGCGACAGCAATTAGCGGGGTCAACGAGGACTGTCGATCAAGTGCGCATATCGATGGCCCAAGTTGCATCGCAGTATCGCTATCGGCAAATGCAAAGGAGTGCTTACAATGGACGGGGTATGTGCGATGTGCGATTGCGATCAATCACATCGCAACATCGCATCAGAACATTTCAATGGAGCAAGGCCGATAATAACCATGACTGCAATAGCTGGACCCGATAAAACTATGGATTATATTTGATAATATTTCAAGTTTGGAAATAACGTTTTTGAGTGTAAATTGCATTTTCGTTAAACAAACGAAATACAAGGGATAAAGCGCCGATGCGATATTATGGACCTGAAAGGGTTTATTAATGTTGTTTAATACTATTTTCAAGTCCGATATGAGCGGGATTTCAATGTTTAATGTATTTTTTAATACAAAGGAAATAGGCCGGATTTCGGGTAGGCCATGGGCGGAAAATGGTTTGGGTCGGGCTCCGGCCGATCCCATACAATGGATGCCACGTGTCTAGGCTGGGGAGAGAGAAAACCACCCTTATCGGGTGGTTAACCCCCGTGCGAAAGGGCCACCTGAAATGAACCATAGTCATTGGATTTGGATCTCCCAGATCAACGGTGGAGATGCGATGTCGACATATAGACAGACCTGATAGGAGTATAAGGCGGATTTGTGGATATTTGAAGTTTGATAAACCAACGTTTGGCGGAATTTTCCTGTGTTTGAACGTATTTCTCTGTGTAAACAGAGAACGGCGATTTCGAAGGATTTCAAAGGCCTGATGACCAATCCATTACAGTACAGGTGGCCACCATCCCTAGAAGCATTTAGCAATGATTGCTAACGCTCTGAAAGGGATCTGAGCGGACAAAGGTCGAGGAGCCAAAGAGCCCGAGAAGGTGAAATGAACAGACAGTGCCGATTGGCTTTAAAAGCCATAGACAAAGAGCAAACAGGGACAAGCAGTGTTGAGACAGAGTAATAGAGACAGAGAGTCAGTGAGGAGAGTCTATGTACTCAGAAGAAACTTGGGGGATCCAAGTAAAGCCTTATTGTTTTGTATCTGTTGTGTGAGGCTCAAATTGAGCTCACTTTTGTAAAACTTTGTTTTGAAGACATAATAGAGAGGTCACCACTGAAGACTGGACTAGGAGATGTAGCCCAGGAGTGTTGGGTGAACTCCTTATTAAACTTGCTGTGTTTAAGTGTGTTTGTCTATTATGTTTCTTCTACTGCTTCATTGTCTATGTATTTCGCAATCTTATCGATCCATTGCACAAAATAACATAGGCAAATCCATGCACATGAGTCTGTAATACCTTAATAATTGTTTAAGATCTCAATATCAAATCAAGTGGTATCAGAGCTTTAGGTTTGCTAAGGTTAGACAAGCTTGTGTTGGATTGTTGAATGCTAACTAGGTCAAAGCTCAAATTAGGAGAAGGAGAACTGGTTGAGACTAACCCAAAAATAGGAAGAGCCTACCCTAGGAGGAAAATGGTAGAAGAAATTCCCTTGGAATCAGACTCTCAGTTCATGGACAGTTTCATGACCATGAGAGCCATGGTAGAAGAGATGTATCGAGAATTTAAGAAAGGTTGAAGTGAAGATACTTCAACCTCCAAACAAGACAAAGGAACAGAGGAACCTCTTTTAGATGGCCATTCAGAAGGCAAAGGGAAAGGGAAAGAGCCTCCTCTATCAACACCTCCTTCTAGCCCTTTGATTAAATTAGATGTAAAATTTGATTTGCCAATACATGATGAAGAATTAAATGCAGAAAAGCTAGATAACTGGATTAGACAGATTGATGTATATTGCAGGGTGCAGAACATCGATTCAGAAAGGAGAAATATTCAGTTGGCCAGCCTTCGCCTTGGAGGAACTGCCCTAGTGTGGTGGGAAGGCAGGACACAAGCTGATTTGAAGAAGCATGGTAAAATTCTTTCTACCTGGAGTGAATTTGTTTCTGCCATTAAAAAACAATTCTATCCACTAGCTTATATGCAGCAAGCAATCATGAGTTGGCAAACTCTTCACCAGCTAAAGGGGCAAAGTGTACAAAGCTATACCCAGGAATTTAGAAAAAGAGCTTTAATTATAGGCATTTCTCTAGACTCACCTGAAACTTTGTTGAAGTATATAGGTGGTCTACACAGCTATTTGAGGCACACCATTCTCATGTTTAACCCTACTAGCATAGATGAGGTATCTGTTCAGGCTACACATCTAGAGGTTAGAGGAAAGAATGTGAACCCAGAGATTGTGGGATCATCAAAACCCACTACAAGCAAGAACAAGGAAAAGAGGAAGTAGAAATGGAAAGAGAGGAAGGCAAACACTGTACAAAAAGACAAACCTTCATGCACTCACTGCAAGAAGGTTGGACATGATGATGAACACTGCTGGTCTTTGCATCTGGAGTTGAAACCCAAGAAGTTCGATGGAAAGAAGAAGAAGACTATTGTTGCTATTTAGAAAGATTTGGGGTCAAACTTAGGTGATGAAACAACAGTCACAGCTACAGGTATAAAAGGTAAAAATTTTGAAGCATCTAATAGTAATTCTACACAATCTATTGATAATGAAGAAAATGAGACGAAAAGGCATAAGCTTTTTCATATTAGAGTTATTTCCAAGCATCAAAAGATTGATACTTTATTTGATAGTGGTTCACAACTAAACTTGATTTCTGAAGCAATTGTAAAGAAGTTGGGACTACTAACCACACCTCACAAGAAGCCATATCCATTAGGATGGGTATGTGATAAAGAAAAACTACAAGTGACTAGACAATGTAAACTTAGGGTTGCTTTTGGGTCAACTTTTGTAGATGAGGTTGAGTTAGATATAGTTCCTCTGGATATATGTAGTATTGTTTTAGGAAGTCCTTACTTGTATGATAGAAAAGCCATTTTCTATAGAACTGAAAATAAGTTTCAACTCACAAAAGATGGAATAGAATATATTGTAAGAGCTCATCAGCTCAAAAATAACTACACTCTCATTAACTCGGGGCAGATGAAAAGAATTGTAAATTCATGCAAGCAATTTTTACTAATGGTTGTAAAGGAAAAGACCCCTGATAAAACCAATGCATTTGAAGGTTGTGATGCTAAACAGAAAGCTGATTTAGAAAAAGTTGTTTCAGAATATGATATCCTATTTCAAGAACCTAAAGGTCTGCCACCCAAAAGGGAAATTGTACATGATATTCATTTGCAACAATATGCTCCATTGCCTAACATCGAAATGTACAGGTTATCCGCTTTAGAGAATGCAGAGATCAAGAAGCAGGCACAGGAGCTACTCGACAAAGGGTTCATAAGGCCAAGCACATCACCATGTGGATCTCCAATCGTATTTGTGAGAAAGAAAGATGGTTCGTGGAGGATGTGCATTGATTACAGAGCACTGAATAAAATAACGATCAAGAATCATTATCCTCTTCCTCGCATAGATGATCTATTAGATCAATTGAAAGAAGCTGTTTACTTTTCCAAGTTAGACTTGCATAGTGGCTACCATCAAGTCAGAGTTGCTGAACAAGATGCATGGAAGACTACTTTCAAAACAAAGCAAGGGCTGTATGAATGGCTAGTTATGCCTTTTAGCTTAACTAATGCTCTTGCCACTTTCATGAGAGTAATGAAGGATGTACTCAGGCCTTTTATTGATGATTTTGTAATTGTATATTTAAATGACATTATTGTTTTCAGTAAAACATGGGAAGAACATTTGAAGCATGTAAAGTAGACTCTAGATGCTTTGAAAAGAGTAAATCTTTATGTTAAATTATCAAAATGTGAATTTGGTAAAACATCTTTGAATTATTTGGGTCATATTGTAGGGGGTGGTGAATTGAAGATAGATCCCTCTAAGGTTGAAGTCATTGTGAACTGGCCTAAACCCAAATCTGCTACAGAAGTTAGGAGCTTCCTGGGAGCAGCACAATATTGGAGAAAGTTTATTGCCAACTTTTCCTTGATTGCAGCTCCCTTACATGCTTTGACAGGATTGAAAAAGGTGTTTCAGTGGGGAGGCAAACAGCAGAAAGCCTTCGACACCTTGAAAGAAAAGATTAGTACATCACTAGTACTAGCATTGCTAGATCTTCAAAGACCATTTGAGATTGAAACATATGCCAGTGACTATGCCATGGGAGCAGTGTTGATGCAACATGCAATCAAGATAGTATAGGTGGATGGGTTTTCTACAACAGTTTCATCTTGTCTTCGGATATAAGAAAGGCATACACAATAAGGTTGCAGATATGTTATCTAGACCAATTATCAATGCATCTACTATACTTAAGCATAATTCAGTATTGCATGAGAGCTACATTAAACAATATGCTCAAGATGTAGATTTTAAAGATGTATATGCAACTTTAAGTCATGGCAAACAAGTAGAAGAATTGGATTATCATGTTAAGGACCAACTCTTGTATCATTTGGGAAAGTTATGCATTCCTCAAACTGAAAGAGTTAACATAATCCGAGAAGCACATACTTCTCTAATATCAGGTCATTTTGGTGTAAGTAAAACAGTTGCACAGCTGCAAAGATTCTGTTATTGGCCAAGAATGCATGAAACAGTTTCTAGATATATTAAAGGGTGTACCATGTGTGCTAAAAGCAAGCCTAGCAATAGAAAACTAGGCTTGTACACTCCACTTCCAGTTCCTTCTCATCCTTGGGAAAGTGTTTCCATGGACTTTGTTGGGGGACTGCCAAAATCTAGAAAAGGTCATGACTATTTATATGTTATTATGGACAGGTTCAGTAAAATGTGTATTTTAATACCTTGTAACAAGCAGATTACAGCTGAACAAACAGAAAAGTTGTTCTTTCAACATGTATGGGTTCATTTTGGATTACCCACTTCTATTGTCTCTGATCGAGATTCCCGATTTGTTGGGAAGTTTTGGTCAAGTCTATGGGAGTTAATGGACACCAGATTGAAGAAGAGCACAACATTTCATCCACAAACAAATGGCCAAACAGAGGTGGTCAACAGGACAGTGATCTAGTTGCTCAGGGGCTATTGCAGCAAGCATCCCAAGCTTTGGGATGAACATTTATGTTATGTGCAACATGCTTACAACCGTGCTAAACACTCTTCTACACAAAGATCTCCTTTTGAGACTTGTTTTGGTTTTATACCAAGGTCTCCCTTGGATTTTGTCTTTAGTAAATACATAGCAGTTGATGGACATAGTGATGTGGACAAAGCAACCAAGTTCATTGAACAGATCTGTTAGGCCCCTATACTACTAGTGTAACCCCTTATTGTTATTAGTATAACCCACTTATTATATTGATGTACCCATGTAGTGCCCATATTGTTACTATTATGCCACATAGAAGCCCACCATTGTTACTATTGTGCCCTACAATATTATTGTTATGTAGGCTTTGATTGTATTGGGACCACTTAGACTCCTATATATAGAAAGGAGGTATTTTCATTTGTATCATCCAAGAATTGTTCATTTATGTAATGTAAAGGAGGTTGCCCCCTCGAAGAGGCTGAATTCTAAGGCGTTGATCTATCTTTTCTATCTTTTCTTGAGCTGGTTTCATAACATTTGGTATCAGAGCTTTGGATTCTAGGGTTTCGCTGCTCCAAACAGGTCCTCGTGGCATTTTCGCTATAACTTTTTTTCTGTGACGTTTCAAAAGTCGCAAAAAAAAACCCATTTGAGAAGAAATCACGCTGAACCTTACATCTAAATTTCAGAATTTTTCAGGTGATATTTTCGGAGATATGATCTGAGGAAGTTGGTCTTTTTGCAGACTCCTGAATTACACTCAAAACAGGTGACCTGGGGAAAATCGTCATAACTTTCTTTCTGAGCATCGGATTGAAATTTCGTAAGAAGGTGCAGAAAGAGGACGGACTGTAGTTTTCTTTTATATATTTTTTAGAGTCAAAGGTTGAAACAGTGACACGTGGCACTTCATACAAGTTCGCTCTACTGAATTAGTCTATAATCAGGTCATCTTGGGAGATTGTGCATAACTCTTTCTTGGAGAATCCAATTTGGATCAGACTGGTGGCAATGGAAAGAGGACACAGAGGGATACTACAGGTCACACTTTCAGAACTTAAAGATCCGAAAGTACAGAGTTATAGTCATTTCAAGGTAGAGCTCCTAAAATCAAGAAAAAGCAAGATGAGGAAGTTTGATGGCAAGGATCCGGTAAATTGGATACTTCAGATGGAGCAATATTTTGATATACATGGTGTACAACTGTTACAAAAGGTATGTATTGCATCTTCATATTTAGAACCAGATCAATTTTTATGGTACAAAGGGCTTTGTTCTCGTAAAAAACTTGTTACGTGGTCAATTTTCACGGAGGAAATGATAGCACATTATGAGGATACAAAGAGCAACACCTTCTTTAGAGCAACACCACAACAATTGGAAAGTGTAAAAGGGCTTTGTGACATAGTGGAAAGCAAAATTATGGAAACCAGGAAGCATATGCCTCACAACTATAAAGATGGAAGTATTGTTTCTCCTAGCCTTCCACAACCTACAAGGGTTACACCACAACAATTGGAAGAAAAAAGAGAAAAAGGGCTTTGTTACAACTGTGATAGCAAATGCACTAAAGGTCATAGGTGTGCTGAGAAGAAATTATTTTACATAGAATATGAAGAGGAGGAAGAAAAGGATCAAGAAACATCAAAAGAAGAGGATATACGCCAGGACACCACCCCAGAGAAAGAAGAAATGAATCAGACCATATCTTGTAAAGCATTGGAAAGAATTATCATTCCTCAAACTCTCAATATAGAAGGACATATCAAGAAAAAAAAGGTGCAAGTAGTGAAATATCACATCGAGAAAGAAGAAATGAATCCAACCATATCTTGTAATTCAATGGACGAAATTACCACTCCTCAAACTATCAAGATAGAAGGACACCTCAAGAAGAAAAATGTTCAAGAAGTGAAAGATCACATTGAGCATCAAGAAATGAATCCGACCATATCTTGTAAAGGACGGGAAGAAATTACCACTCCTCAAAAGATAGAAGGACATATCAAGAAGAAAAAGGTTCAAGCAGAGAAAGATCATATCGAGCATCAACAGCAAGTTCTCCAACTTTTAAAGGATAACGTCACTTCGGTGCAAAATCAAATGAAACAACAGGTAGATCAACATCGTAGTGAAAAATGTTTTGATGTGAGTGATTGGGTATTTTTACTGCTACATCTCAAGCAAGCTATTTATGAGAAGGAAATGTTGGCAAGACTACATGCACTTAATAAATGGCGACCTTACCGAATGGGAAGATGCTTCAAGGATGAGGATGTGGAAGCATTGTTTTGTGCTATTTATATTATCCAACCAAATTGGATAAACGAAGCAACGGATGAATGGAAGAAGAACGAAGAACTATGGCCACTTATTCAAAAGTTGAAAAAGATCCCAATTCAAGCAATATTGCCAGAAATTGAAGAGGAAGGAAAAATCATATTGGAACCTGGAGCAGTCACAGAAACAAGAACCCGACAGATACGAAATCTATCAATTTCAGAGTATCTCATCAAGTGGAAGAACTTACCCGCTGAATATTCCACATGGGAGGACAAGAATTTTATATAGAAGCATCAAGAACTACTCAAGCGTTGAGGATAACGCTTTTTGAAGGAGAGGGGCATGTTAGGCCCCTATACTACTAGTGTAACCCCTTATTGTTATTAGTATAACCCACTTATTATATTGATGTACCCATGTAGTGCCCACATTGTTACTATTATGCCACATAGAAGCCCACCATTGTTATTGTTGTGCCCTACAATATTATTGTTATGTAGGCTTTGATTGTATTGGGACCACTTAGACTCCTATATATAGAAAGGAGGTATTTTCATTTGTATCATCCAAGAATTGTTCATTTATGTAATGTAAAGGAGGTTGCCCCCTCGAAGAGGCTGAATTCTAAGGCGTTGATCTATCTTTTCTATCTTTTCTTGAGCTGGTTTCATAACAAGATCCAAGAAATTCACCAAGCAACGCAGGAATAGCTGGAAAAGAGCCAAGCCAAGTAAAAGGCAAGGCATGATAAGCATCAAATTGAGCATAGCTTCCAAGTTGGTGATCAAGTCTGGTTGTACATCAGCAAAGACAGAATGCAAGGTGAAGGTAAGAAGTTGAATCCAATAAGGCATGGGCCTTTCAAGATGCTTCAGAAAATTGGTGAGAACGCTTTTCACCTTGATTTGCCAGCTTACATGCACATCTATTCAATAGTTAATGCAGAGAACTTGAGACTATTTGAACCTTCATTGATTGAAGATCCCAAAGAGCAAAGTCAGTTTCTTTCTATTGATGCTCTATTGCCTGAATATCTCAATGAGTTGCAGGAAGATACAGTTCTGGATAGGAAGGTGAGGACTACGTGCAAAGTGGATGTTGAGTACCTCAGAATTGGACTCAAAGGTTCAAAACCAAGCAGTGCAAGATGGATAGAGATTGAACAAGTGAGGAAGTTGTATCCTCACTTGATTGATGCTTAAAAACCAACTTTTGTTGGTCCAAAAGCTTTCTTAGTGGGAAGGCGTGATCTAAATGGATCCTAGAAAACCCTCTAAGTCTTCAAAACCCAAAAACTTTCGCATAAGAAGAAGTGTTAGAACAGTCGGATAACATTATCGGGAGGTAAAAACATAGAGAAATCATTGAAAAACAAAGTATCGGTGGTTTAAAGAAACTTTGAATCAGAGTCGTCGGATCTGGCCGCTCAACGGTCCAGATCCGATCGGCAAATCGCAATCGGCAATGGCAAAGGGTGGCTATTGGTGGAGACCACTAGGAATGCGTGACAGCGATCAGCGGGGTCAACAAGGACCGTCGATCAAGTGCACAGATTGACAACCCAAGTTGCATCGCAATATCGCTATCGGCAAATGCAAAGGAGCGCTTACAACGGCCCGGGGTATGTGCAATGTGTGATTGCAATCAATCGCATCGCATCGGAACATTTCAATGGAGCGGGGCTGATAATAACCATGACTACGATAGCCAGACCCGATAAAACTATGGACTATATTTGATAATATTTCAAGTCCGGAAACAACGCTTTTTCAGTGTAAATCGCATTTTCGTTAAACAAACGAAATACAAGGGATAAAGCACCGATGCGATATTACGAACCCGAAAGGGTTTATTAATGTTGTTGAATACTATTTTCAAGTCTGATATGAGCGGGATTTTAGTGTTTAATGTATTTTTTTAATATAAAGGAAACAGGCAAGATTTTGGGTAGGCTATGGGCGGTAAATGGTTTGGGTCAGGCTCCACCCGATCCCATACAATGGCTGCCACGTGTCCAGGCTGGGGAGAGAGAAAACCACCCTCATCGGGAAGTTAACCCCCGTACGAAAGGGCTGCCCAAAATGAACCATAGCCATTGGATCTGGATCTCCCAGATCAACGGTGGAGATGTGATGTTGACATACAAACGGACCCGATAGGAGTATAAGGCGGATTTATGGATATTTGAAGTCAAATAAACAACGTTCGGTGGACTTTTCTTCGAAGGATTTCAAAGCCCTGATGACCAATCCATTACGGTACAAGTGGCCACCATCCCCGTAAGCGTTTAGCAATGATTGCTAACGCTCTGAAAGGGAGCTGAGCAAACAGAGGTCGGGAACCCAGAGAGCCTGAGAAGGTGAAATGAACAGACAACGCCGATTGGATTTAAAAGCCATAGATAGAGAGCAAATAGGGATAAGCAGTGCTGAGACAGAGAGTCAGTGAGGAGAGTCTGTGTACTCAGAAGAAACTTGGGGGATCCAAGTAAAGCCTTATTGTTTTGTATTTGTTGTGTGAGGCTCAAATTGAGCTCACTGTTGTAAAACTTTGTTTTGAAGACATAATAGAGAGGTCGCCATTGAAGGCTGGACCAGGAGATGTAGCCCATGAGTGTTGGGTGAACTCCTTATTAAACTTGTTGTGTTTAAGTGTGTTGTCTATTATGTTTCTTCTATTGCTTCATTGTCTATGTATTTCGCAAGCTCATCGATCCATTGCACAAAATAACATAGGCAAATCCATGCACATGAGTCTGTAATACCTTAATAATTGTTTAAGATCTCAATATCAAATCACCGCTATAGCATAATTGAGTGTCGCTCGTTTGGCCGAGGTCTCTACTCTTGTGTTGGGCAGCATACTGGGATTGTTCCATCTGGAAGGATTGCGTCCACGGCCGCAACTGCATCGGGGAGCTAGGCTAGAACCACGCCTAGGGGCCATGAAGGGGAGGGAGCAAAAAATAGGGAGGGAAAAAGGAGTAGGAGCAATGAGAGAAGAGGCGATGGTGCGAAAAAGATGGAGGGGAATTGCCAAGGGGAGGGGGTATTCATAGGGGCGAGACATCATTGAGGGGTGGGATAACATAAGGTGGTAATTGAATGAAGTCGAAAAGAGGTAAAATGGATTAATGAGGGAGCAGGTACAGATGATGGGTAAAAGGTTCGTTAGGCAGCGCCATGGAGGGGACGCAATGATCCTTTTCATGCTCGCATCATGCCATGCCTTGGGACAACTGCTCAAGGAGGGACTCATAATGTATTACTGCAGTAGGAGTGACCGCTCTAATCAGGAGTGCAGCAGGAGATTTCATTAAGGTTGGTGCCCGTGATCAGGATGTCCCTGTCATTTATGGTTTCACATTCCCGTCGCGCCGTACCTTGTTCCAAGTCTATCCAAGCGAGTGAGTGTAACCTGAGGTTGCCAGTTGTGCCCTCATTCGCCAACCTATCTTCCAAGGTGTTCATTTTTCTCCTTACAACCTGGAAGTGGAGCCCACTGACCTCATCTATTTGTTGTTTGATCCGATGAAGGTTTTTTTGAGGCGTTAGTTATCATAGACTCTCGTGGTTGTTGTTCCCTGCTGTGATTTGCAACATGCCTGAGTGGCAAGAATGGAATCACCTTCAATGATAAGTGGCCAAAATCTGTGAGATTTGGCGATTTCCAACCCATGATCTAGCGCCTATAGCTCTGCAGTGGCGTTGGTGGAGTTGCCTAAATTTCCTGCGTAAATCCAGATTATTTTTCCTTGTGAATTTCTAAAGACACCTTCGAAGCCTGCCTCCCCTGGGTTTCCCTTAGCAGCTCCATCATAGTTTAACTTTAGAATTCCTATATCTGGTGCTGACCACTGACTTGGGGCTTCCTGGTTTCCAATTCCCTTTAACATGAACTTATTAAAGGGGAAGCGAAGATCGAGGAGGGATATGATGCGTTGATCTACTTGACTTGGAGGGTCGTTGGTGATTTGGAGATTTGAGGAGGAGACTGTTTCTCTAATTGTTTTCTTGATGAAGGTCAAGATGAGTTCTTCAGGCCTGTGATTGCCTCTGAAAATTCTCGCGTTCCTTTCTTTCCACGGAGTCCAACTTATGTTCACTGGAACTAAATTCCAGACTTTGTTCACCATTGGGTTGAGGGAGAAGGTAGTTCTCCAATTCTCAATGGTGTTGAGGATGGAGGAGATATCCCTGTCCGAGTCATTGAAAACCAAATTGGCCCAATCCCATAGATTGTTAGAGAAGATACATTCATTCAGTAGGTCTTTGGTAGTGTCTTCACTTTTTTCGCAGAGGTTACATCTTGAGCGTCTCATGAAGCCTTTTTTCCTTAAATTGTCCCATGTTAAAATTTTCTTTTGCATGGTTAGCCATAAGAATAGGGTGATTTTAGGCCATTGTTTTCTTTCCCACAGGGTTTTCCACTTACACTCAAGTTGAATTTGATCATGGTTTGCCATATAATTGTATGCCTCCTTGAGGTTGAAGTGTCCTGCTACTTTCTTCCCCCATCTGATCTTGTATTCCCCTATTTCAAATTGTATTTGTCTTTCTTGGAGTTCTCTAGATAGAGCTAACCAATCCAGTTTATTGGGCAGAGGTTCCCAGTCTGTTTCTTCTAGCCATTCCCTCCATTTTTCCCTGCCATTGTGAGGTTTCCAATAATGGGCTACTTTGTTCTTTCCTTTATCTTTCATGGTATTATGTATTTGGTTTAATTGCTCCCTGTTTAGATCCGACCTTTGCTGCCAAGCATCCTCCCAAAAGAGAGCCTTTCCTCCATTGCCAATTTCCCAAAAACTGTGATTTTGGATGACTGCTTTGTTGTCCCAAGCTTGGTTCCATATTACTGAGCCTTTGATGTTCCCATTGAGCCTGATGAGGTTCTCAGTTGAGTGAGTCAAGACATATTTCGCTTTCCAAATAATACCCTAGGGAGAGTTTGGGTTTTCAAGCCATCGCCACCAAGTTTTTGCACCAAGGGTTTTCCCCAAGATTTCTGGGTCCCTTAAGCCAAGACCACCTGCATGTTTTGGTTTGCACAGCTTGTCCCAAGCCACTAGAGCCCATTTTTTTTTTTTTTTTCTGTTTTCAGTGCCCCTCCAGAGGAAGTTTCTTTGGAGGTTCCTAATCATGTTGGAGATAGATTTGGGGGCAGCAAGAGCAGAGAACATGTATAGGGGTATAGCTTGCAAGACAGACTTGACTAGGACCAACTAACCAGCCAAGTTGAGGGCACAAAAGGTCCAGTTAGCCAATATTTTTTCCAGCTTGGTTATGAGTTCTTCCTAGATGGATCATGAAAGGAGCTTCTCGATTAATGGGATCCCCCAAGTATTTGGAGGGGAGTCAACATCTTTGAAATCCCATTTTTTTGGCAATGTTCCTTTGAATAGCTAAGGGGTGGTTGAAGAAGAACGGTTTGGCTTTTTATAAGTTAATAGAAGTGCTTGAATCTTCTGAAAATTCGAAGATGATAGCTTTGAAGGAAGATGCTTATTTTATAGTGGGGAGGCCCATTAATAAAGTGTCGTCGATGAATTTTTGATGAGTGGAGGGTGGAGCATTGGCATGGAGCTTGAGGTCGGATAGGGCGTTGCTAGAAGAGGCTACCAAAATTGATCTACTTTGGCCTTTGACCATGATGACGAAAAGGAAAGGAGAAATGGGATCCCCCTATCGAATACCTCTGGAGGGGCTAAAAGGTTGAGAAGGGGATCTATTTAGGAGAATTGAAAAGAAACCTTTGGAGACCATGGCCATGATCCACTTTATGTAGCCCTTATGGAAACCAAAAGCTTCTAAGACACCTTTCATGTATTCCCAACTAATCTTGTCAAAGGATTTTGACATTTCCATTCGCACCATCATGCCTGGTTTTTTTTAACTCTAAGGGAATGAATCAATTCATGGGAGAGGATGATGTTGTCCAAAATTTGTCTACCTTCCACATAACCAGATTGATGTGGGGATATTAGGAGAGGCATGACAATTTTTATTCTATTGGCTAGGACTTTTGAAATGATTTTGTAGATAACATTGCAGAGAGCGATTGGTCGAAATTTTTCCAGAGAGTCAACCCCTTCCTCTTTGGGAATTAATGTTAGAAAAGTTGCATTTAGGGCCTTTAGAACTGATTTGTGGATTCTGGATTCTTCCACCAAGGCGTGAACCTCATCTTTAATTAGTTTTCAGCAAACTTTGAAGAAATCAGTGGTGAAACCATCCGGTCCTGGAGCTTTTCCATTTGGCATGGACATGATTGCTTCCTCAACCTCTTGCATAAAAACTTTTCTCAGGAGCATTTTGTTGTGGTCCTGGTTGAGGATGGCCGGAATCTTGTTGGTAATTTCTTGTATAGCCCTTTCCCTGTCTAACCTTAGTTCAATAAGAATATAGCTGAAGTATTGATTTAATTCAGTAGCAATGTCCTTATGATTGTGGATTAGGTTCCCTACTCTAGTTTTTAGGCCCGAGACTCTGTTATGTTTTATGTGTTGTACCATTGAGTGGTGAAACAAGGTTGAATTTCTTTCTCCACTGCTAATGATTTGTTGTTGGAGAGTCTCCATTCTTTGTTCCAGTTTTTTTTTTTTGTAATAATGTTACCAAATGTTTCTTTGTTCCATATTTTGATCTCATTTTTAATGAGTTTCAGTCTCTGTTGGAATTGATACATCTTGTTTCCTGAGTGATGCATAGGGATTCTCCACCATTCTTTCATTTTTTCCATAAATTATGGGTGCTCAAGCCAGAATGATTCAAATATGAAAGGCTTGTTTTTTGGGCCAGAGATTATTTTAATTTTCAAGGAGATGGGTCAGTGGTGAGATCTTGATTGAGGGAGGATTCGAGCCTCCTTTTCCCAGGAGGTCAAATAGATTTCTTCTGAGAGAAGGAAATAATCAAGTCTATAAGTTATTTGACAGTATCCTCCTCTTCTATTATTCCAGGTGAAGGTACCATTGTTTGTGAGGATATCTATAAGACTAAGCTCATCTATAGTTGATTGAAAGGTTTAGATCCTCTCTCCAATTTGTAGATACCTCCTTTTTTCCCCCAAGGTTTAACACCATATTGAAGTCTCCTACTATGATTTTGAAAGGATGGTGGATGGAATCCAAGAGTTTGCTCACATTTTGAACCATTTTTGTTATTTCTATCTCTCTATGAGGCGCGTAGATGTTCATGACACAAATGCTCTCGTTGGTTCCAATGATTTTCAGAACTGTAGTGATGGAGTGTTTGTTGGCTTGTATGGGCCTGACCCAGGTTCCGAGGTGATTTAGCCATACAAATCCCTGTACTGCTGACCCTTTTGGCAACATTCCACGAAGCGTGGACTGAGGTCTCACCCGAAGTAGTATGGGAGGGTTCTAGAACCAGGTTTCTGCACCTTGGGGATGTCTGATGAGCTTCTGGCGGTCCGCGGCTTGACCCTGCGTGCACGTCGTTATGCGCATCTATTAGTCCCTCGCAACCTGTGATGTTGCCTTCGCGCAGCCCTACTCGGGCATGATTTGTATTACACCCAAGTTCCTTACTCTTTAACCTGTTATTACCCGATTACTTAACTTATCTATGTAAGACTAGTGATAATTAACAGTATATCTAGCAATCATATAAGTGCGCGCGATAAACAAAATAGTATAAATGTAAAGAATGCAATACACAAGCAGATGCATAGAAATTGGAATCAACTTCTCTTTATTATTCTTCGCTCAAGGTTACAGACTCAACACTACCCTGCGCACTCAGCTGTAGGGGTCCACGCACTCAGCTGCGGACTCTACTAAGCCTCTGCACACTTAGCTACACAGCCTCTTCCTACCACTACGACCCAATACACTTAGACTCTTACTTTATGCTCGAACCATTCGTATTCAACTCTTGTCTCTTCTTCGCTCCTTTGTTATCTTTATAACTTAGAGCCTTGCTCTATTTATACAATCCCATGGTCCGCGGACCATGGGTAGGCCAACATGACATTACATTACATTACAATACTTAGGGCGGACAACCCTATGACTCAACCTATACTTTGCGCTCTGCGCCCGCAATTCACGGAGTCTTACAATACATTTGACCAAAACTTGGGCTTTGAGCCCCAAAACATGTTGTGGGGGGATTCCATGCCCAACAGGCCCCCAACACAATCATTGTGACTTGTCCCCAAGTCACTCAGTTGGCGTGGCGATCTTGGCACGGAGTCCCTCCAACTAGTCCCGCACTGCTCGGAGGTCCGCAACACACTGTTCTGCGGTTTGTTGGACCTGTTGCATGCGCTCTTCCGATGCTTCTTTGTGAGGATCAAATCCCTACCTTAATGCGTAGAGCCCCTGCATTTGTGCGAGCTTGCCCTCGATATCTGCCGTAATGGTGAAGGCCTTGTCAATCCATGGCTGGACGCGCGCTTTGAGAAGTGCCTCTTTCTGTCTTGCGACATCCACATGCTCTTTCAGTGCCCTTGCTTGCTGCAACTTTGCTAGTCGTTGAGTGAGGATGACTGTCTATGTAGTTCCCCTTACATTGTCGTACTGCTCCTAAAGCTCGCGTGCCTCTGTTTCCAGGCACTGTATGTTGGGATCCTCTTGAAAGTATGTGAGGACTCCAAAGGCTTGGTCCAACATACCAGTACAGTCCTGCACTTCCCGTCCAATTTCTTCAAACCCTGTTTGGATTGCGCTAATGCGCTGCTCTCTAACTTCTAGAGGAGTGGAAGGTTGCGCCTTTAGTTGCAGCTCGGAAATCTAGAGATTCGGCTCCAGTTGCACTCATGTTGTTTCCTCACACACGTTTCAAACTCCACTTGCCAAACAGTGGATCCGCACTTCAGTTGGTAGGTCCGTGGCGATGGACAACTCTAGGACACGTCGACACGCTTCATCCATTGTTTGTACTAACTGCTAGTTTTGTGACACCAGTTCATCACGCTACAGGCTGAGCTGTTCGATGTTGATCTTTTGCTCACTCATCACCTGAATCGCGCAACCCTCCCTGGCACGGAGCTCTGTTGTTATTCCATCCTGCAGTTGGTATAGTGTGTCTCGCGGAAGGGCAACCAAATTAAGGCCAAGTCCCTTGATCCTGCCAACTGTAGCTCGGTCGATCTCATTCTCTATTGCTAATGCCACTTCCGGTAGCACTATGGTATTGGCCATCCTTGCACGTAGCATCTGCTCTGCTGCTGATGTGCCTATTGTGACGTAGGTGGCTATGGTTCCTTCTTGTGGGGGTCGCACCTGTATTTCCTGCAGCTGCGCCCTTAGGGCCCCCAACACAGTATGTTGCTCCTACATGAATTCTTGGAGCACTTCCTTGGTGACCTCGCGAACCGTGTCGTCGATGTCGTAGAGGTCACATTCCATTAACGTGATTGCGGTCGATGGCCAATTTTGAGGCCTTGACCTTTTTCCATGGACCCGATCTCTTTGTGACGTGTGGCCTTTTGAGTTGGGTGGAAGTTGTGCCCAGGTCCGTGCCTTCTTCTGCAAGGTATGTGTCCTCTGCCTCCTATCCGATAGACAATTCTTGGCCCTCCTCTTCCTACGTTGTTGTGGCTCCTATTGTCTACACTGTTGCCGCTACTTTGGCGGCCTTTGCCTACTCCGTGGCTGCCTGTGCTGCCTCGCGGACTGCCCTTACCTCTGCTGCCGCTTTTTCATTGCACCTCTTCTTAGCCAACTGCGTGACGCGTAGCTTGGCTTCATCCTTTATTTTTTGTGCTGTTGTCCTATCCAACTCCACCAAATCCAGGGCGCGCCACTCGGGAGGCCATGATTCTAACACTGTAAAAATTGCATCATCAATGGCGATGAAGGGGAGCTTGGTCCATTGTTGTGCCGAATCCTTTCGTGCCTTGATGTAAATATTGTGCATGTCCGCCTTGAAGTCTGCAAAGCTTCGCAGACTGTTGTGCATTGTGGGGGACAGGCACGGCCTCCTATTAATCCACATTCGGATGCTCGCCTCCATGAGCACCCAGAAGATCTTCGTATCGCGAATCCACTTCGCATCCTTGGTAGCCTAGAGAGACGAATACTTTACGGGCTTTGGTAAGTCCCCCTCAATGCTCGAGAACTGACTGTCCTCCAGCAGTTCTCCCACTACCAGCAAAATGGATAAAAGCAACCACGCGTAGTGGAAGGTCTTACCCTACACCTAGGCTTCCTTGCAGTTGATCAAGAATTCCTCGCAGAGGAACTCGGCCCAGTTGAATTGGACCCCCTTTGCGCATTGTTTGGCCAACGCAACTACCAGTGCTGGTACTTCATCGTCGCAGAATTTTCTCATTACCTTACCGACCAAGAGTTGGGTGTCTACGCGCACCCCTTTATCTTTGATACTGTTGATGGCATAACCCCTCTTTTTCTTTTCGAGCTTATATTTCTTCTTCATGGCTTCTACGAGAGCCAAATCACTGCTTTTCCCTACTATCGTCGCAGGGTCCTTTCCCTTACAGGGAAGCCGAGAAATTCTGTGGATAAGAGCAACCGTGATGGGAATAGGCTCCTCCAGCCATAAGTACCCATCATGCAACAGGCAAAGCAGCTGCCTGATGACAAAAATGGTGATGGGCGCGCGGTGAAAGTGTGGTATCGACAACAGATGAAGCAATCTGGCCTTCTCCACACCACGCAGCCTTTTTCGCGGCTCTAGTGTTATGACTAGCCCCTTCGTGCTCTGCTTCATGTGGCTCTCTGTCTCTAAGTGTGGGAACTTCTCGCTGTCCGCGAGGTCCCAATCTTCAAAATTCATTGTGGGCACGCAGCCTAGGTGCGAGCTCTCAAATATAATTCCATCAGGGAGGAGCGAGCTCTGGAGGGCGCTCTTTGTGGCATCCAGATCCTTTGGTATCTTAGTTTTCCCTTTTTGCAGAGGGACGTTCTCGGGCAATTTTGCTGCAAAGCACACCGGCTGGATATCCTCTTCCATGTCCTCTACTTCCTCTACCTCAGCAATGAGATCTTGCAGATCCTCCTCCTCGTCATCTGACTCAATGGTGACAGCCTTACCCTTTTCTTCCATTGAGAGCTTACCGAACCGCAGATTCCTCGGGGATGTGCGGACTGGTCCCACTACCTGCTTATGTTTTTTGGGCCTCGGTGTCCGAGGTGATTTCGTGATTTTCGGCGCAACCTCAGTACCTTCAGACACATTGTGTACCGTGAGGTTCTACATGTCCTCGTCGGCGGTTCCTTCTGCAAAGCCCAAACCTCTCTTGGTAGCTGCCATCTTGTTTGAACTCTATGTGGTCATTCGCGAACTTAGGGGCTCGAATATCACTCGATGCTCAACACTCTGTGCTCTAATCAACTACTCAAATCTCAAGTGAACAAGTGTTGTCTCATAGCTAGCCCCTGGAGTTTTATAGTGCCTTTCGAATTCAAATTCGACCGTTCCCCCCAATTCCGGGCCATTAATGCTTTCTTGGCGGCAGATTTTCCCAAATCTTCCCCATAATTTGCATCTTAAATTCCCGTCGCCCGCTCCCTTTGGCCTTAAATCGGACATCCCGTCATTAACAGTGACACCAACAGTCACTTCCCAGCCTATTCGCGTGGCAACGCAGCCTCCCGTGCGCAGGCGCGAACCTTGTGACATGTTGATTCTGAGCACACCTCCCTTATCATGCAACTCCAAAACAGACTCTTTTATAGTCCTGCGCTCTCTTTCAACTTCCTGGAGCACTGAGATTGTGCTTCTTACGGCTATTTAAGTGGTCGCACCACCTGTGCAAGGCTTCAACTCGCCTTCCAGTATAGTTCACGGAAAATCCTGAATTGCCCTGCGACAACCAGCGCCACGCGTTCTACCTATGTTGTGCGCTCCCCTGGTTACTGCATTTGGTGAGATGCGGTCGTAGCCATGGCAGCAGAGTCATAAATTCTCGGCAACAATCTTCGAATCCAGTGGTATGATCATCCGCACCTTGTCTTGTCATCCTTAGTTTATTGACGAGACATGTTTGCTTGATCTCGTTTTCCAGCCTTTTGATCTCGGTGTCCATCAAAATGCTTTTTTTCCTTAGTTGTACCCGGTCTTTAGTCTAAGGTTCCCTCGCTGAATAGCTATTTGAATCTGTGTTTGTTCGACCTCGCGTAGTTGAGTGATTTCTTCGTCCTGGTCTTCGCGCACTGTCACAACTGTCGGAGCTCTTACGAGTGGATTCCTCTTTGCATTCTCTTCAGAAATTTTGGTCTCTACTTTGTCTCGCACCTTTGGAGTCGTTTCTGCGGTCAGGGTTTTGCACATAGTCCTATAGGCCCATCGAACAGCTGGTACGCGCAAGTCCCAATCAGTGCGTCTTGCCTAGTGAACCTTGTTTAGTACTTTGCACACCTTATCGAGTGCTTCTTTATGGATATTTGGTAGCATGCATCACCTTTCCTGCTGCTGTGTTTTGTTCCGATTCTCTATTCTGGGAGTGGGGTTCCCTTGTGCGAGTTGTACAGCATGTGTCCGTACCCATCGGGAAAGGTGGGCGTGCAAGTTGTTCCACCCCAGGTGACTGGCTCTCATTCTGAGCTGGGGTTTTCCAAAGTGTAGGTGCATCATCCTTCTGCATCTGTTCCAGTCCTCAAAACTTCCTTGATGCGTACCCCACCATCATGCGAGCGTTGCGTGCAGTGCCCACTTTAGAGCATCGAACCGCTGTTGTTCTGGTACTGTGCTTTCAAATTTGTTCAGGAATTCATCCACCGCTGTTAACCCATCATATGTAGGCAGATCCCTTGCCTCTGTTGTCACGCATCACAGTGAACGAACCATCATGTTGCAATTAAGCGTTGTTACTTCATGCAGCCAATTCTGCCATCGCTCTATTTCTTTGTCTGAATCCAAAGTGCAGGAGATTTCGTACTCCCACGAAATCCTTCCATCTGTAATCGGATTCACCCAATCCTCTTCTAGTGCAGTTATCTTGTAAATACAATCGAGATCGTCATCACTATCATCATCATGCACTGGTTCAATGTATCGCGCTCCTTCCGCTGGATCTAGTGGTACTACTAAGCGTAGTTACTTTTTTTCAAAGATCATTTTGCGCTTCTTCATATTTATGACTCCGTTCATATCGGTGGCCCAGTCTATTCCTAGTAGCATGGGATAGGGATTACTGTCATTGACAATCTCTATCACTTCAAAATCCGCTTGCGCACTCGCACCTTTAATATCTATTGTTACCCCTTGCAATCTTGCCATGGGTAAGATCTTCTGTTGGTTCGCCATTCGTAACTGAATAGGAGACCACTGTAGTGCAGGTCTACCCATGTGTTCCCATGTTTGTTTTGGAAGTACATTCACGTCCAATCCGAGATCCAGGATTACCTGATCCATTTCATACTCGCCGATTTGCGCAGTCAACCTCATTTCCCTTCCTATGCGCAATGCATGCTTTCCAAGTTTCTAGACCACACACAGTTCTCCTGATCCCGTGCACCTAGCGATAAGTTCCTGTAGCCCTTTTACTGCCTTGTTGTCGTATAGCAATTTCATGAATGTCTCCAGAAAGGTAGTGAGCATTGAAGGATCCATCCCTGGTTCTAGTTGATCCTTACTACCTGAAGTGGAGGCCTCCATGAAGCTCTTCTTAGCTTCCATGAATGTCTCCTTCGCGCGTTCTAAATCAAATTCGAGTTCCTTTGCAGGAGCCTTGCGAAACCACACAATTTCTTCTGACTACTTCCCTTTATCATCTCCAGTGGTCATACTGCTCCTGAGCATCATGTTTACATTTGGGTCTTCTTCGCGTGGCTCGAACCTCATCATATGCAAATTCTGAGTCGGAGGGGGCTAAAGTACCCCTTTTTCGCGCTGTCTCACTATCAATGTAGGGCAGTCTTCTGCCTCATGATCAAACTGAGTACAGTACAAACATGCTATCCTCATCGGGTTTGTACAATTGCGGGCATAGTGCCCTGGCCCCCCTGCAATTATAACAGATTAGCTGTTCCCCACCCCTTCCTGGTCCCATTCCACCTCGACCTCGACTGCGCCCTTGAAATCCAGCATGCGCCATTCCTGCATTTGGGTCGAGGGCTCGCGTTTCTATCTGCACCCTGTAGGCAGGAGTCTGATCCATCATTAGTTCATAGCTTCTGTAGGTGCGTTCATCATGGCCTACCGACCTGCAGAAATTACAAAACAATTATTGGGACGTCTGTGTATACTTCTGCAATAGATGACAATTATCCGTAGCGTGTTTTCCTCCTATCTGATAGATCGCACACCATAATGCAGGCACCGTGCTTGATCTTGCTTGTGCCTCAGGTCTTAATGGCATCGGCCCTCCTCCTGCCAAGTAATTCATGAACATTAGACAGTGGTCCTTATCGTGCCCCTAGCCTTTGCATTTTATGCACCATACCTCCTCACATGCCTCTGGCCGAGGTGTCCTGTCCTATTTCAAACTCTACATCTCCATACACAGATTTTGTAGTTGCGCGTGGATTTGTTGGACTCGCAGACTGGGGTCTTGTATAGAGGTCTCATGCAATCTCATCGCCATCTCCAAAGCTTCGGCCTGGGTGAATTTTTTTTGTTGTGACAGCACCCTCCTCAAGTGCAGTGCTAGTGATGCTACCAACCATGAGTAGTGCTGTGCATCCGTTAACGTCATGTTGGCTTCGCGAATCATACCCTTCAGTCTTTGGTCCAAATCCTAGGGGGTCTCGCCTGGGAGCATCGCGATCTCCTTAAACCCGATGATTGATTGTGTTTTCGACTTTTGCCTGCTAAATTCCCTGTTCAACACGGTCTGGATTTCCGCGATTCCTACGTTCGGATGGTCATTAGAATGCTTGATGTACCATGTTAATGCACGATTCTGCAACGCGCTCACCAGCGTAGCCTTCTTGATATTGTCATCCACGATGCCTTGTGCTTCCCATACTGCCCTTACCACGAACAAGAATTGGTCCGGATCTTCATTCCCTATTCCTCTGAATACCGGTAGTTTGATCACACTCGCCATACTGAACTGCGGTGGTGGCGGAGGTGGGATGGGTGGAGATGGAGGTGAGGAGGGTGAGACGGGTGACGGTGTAGGTGGAGGTGGTAAGTGCGGAATTTGCTGTCTTATCAGACTGACCGCGCTTCTCGGGGAAACTTTCGCGAGCTCCTCCTCGCTTTCCCACAAGGGGGAAATTAAGGGACTGGTTTCCAATCCTTCACTAGTTCCGCTTATGTAGATCTTCCCACTTCGCGTAGTCCAAAACATTAATTTATTCACATAACCTACTTTTCACACAATAGCATCTTAATCCAAGTGTTCAAAGATTTGATATACTTACCTCACGGTCCCTTGAGGAAATGTCGCTCCGCCTCACTGTAGCTGACGATCGTATCTACCGCGAACTCAGTGATAAATCCTCCTATAATTCAATCGAGCCAATGGTCCACAGCTCGCGCGATCTTATCTCCTGACGCTTCTAGTCTGCACACTAATTTCGGAGTCCACACGATTGGTTTGTCGAGCCTACACCTTCTTTTATTTTCTACTAGCTTCGCGATCCACTCATACAGCTCAGAAGGAAAGGATGCAAAGAAAATTTCGTGGATTTCCGTATACAAGTAGTGCTCCAACCACTGTTCCTTAGATACTCACAGATTTCTGTTTTCCTGCGTTGCAAACTTGTGAATCTTCTTGTCCAACCACCCTTCAATTTCTTTCTTTGTTGGATTCCAGTGGCACGACATCAGACATCCCTTATGCAGATCTCGATCCCGGCAATGGAACCATTTGTTGGCTTGTATGGGCTTGACCCAGGTTCAAAGGTGATTTAGCCAAACAAATCCTTGTACTACTGACCCTTTCGGCAACAGTCTACGGAGCGCGGACTAAGGTCTCACTTGAAATAGTATGGGAGGGTGCTAGAACCAGCTTTCCGCACCTTGGGGATGTCTGATGAGCTTCTGGTGGTCCGTGGCCTGACCCTGCGTGCACGTCATTATGCGCACCTATTAGTCCCTCACAACCTGTGATGCTGCCTTTGCACAACCCTACTCGGGCGCGATCTGTATTATACCCAAGTTCCTTACTCTGTAACCTGTTATTACCCGATTACTTAACTTATCTGTGTAAGACTAGTGATAATTAACAGTATATCCAGCAATCATATAAGTGTGCGCGATAAACAAAATAGTATAAATGTAAAGAATGCAATACACAAGCAGATGCACAGACATTGGAATCAACTTCTCTTTATTATTCCTCGCTCAAGGTAACAGACTCGACACCGCCCTACGCAGTCAGCTACATGGGTCTGCGCACTCAGCTGTAGACTCTATTAGGCCTTTGCGCACTCAACTGCAGAGCCTCTTCCTACTACTAGGACCCAACACACTTAGACTCTTACACTATGCTCGAACCATTCGTATTCATCTCTTGTCTCTTCTTCGCTCCTTCGCTATCTTTACAACTTAGAGCCTCACTCTATTTATACAATCCCATGGGTAGGCTGACATGACATTACATTATGTTGGCTTATATGGGCTTGACCCAGGTTTAGAAGAATTATTTAGCCAAACAAATCCCGCAGCTACCGGCCCTTTCGGCAATAGCTCACGAGGCGCAGACTGAGGTCTCACCCAAGGTAGCAGGGGAGGGTGCTGGAACCAGGTTTCCGCACCCTGGGGATGTCTTCGATGTGGTTTAGGGCTCGCGCGTTGTTCTGTAGCTTCGCGCTACGCTAGATCCGTGCAGATCGGAATACCCTTATTGCGTTTATTACAGATTGAATCACTTATTACTAGTTTGATCTAGTTAAAATGGTCTTTAAGCAAACATTTATTACTTTTGGTTACTTCACGCATCAAGATTAATCCAGTTCACATGTATTCAACCGTAGCAAATGCAAAAATCATAACAGTTCATTTATCATAAAAGAGTAAAGTCGCACCCAACACAGAATTCAGAAGAAACTTATCTTTATTATCAATCTTCAACAATACATCCAGATCCACCCTGCACACTCAGCTGCAGGGGTCCACGCACATAGCTACGGACTTTCCAGGCCTCTGCACACACAGCTGCAGAGCCTCTACCTTCTACCTTACTCCCTTGACTCGGACTTACAGACGCTTTCAAGATATTTCCTTTTAGGACCCATTACATTCCATATTTTCCAAGAACTAATTTCCCTCATAGAGCCCCGCTCTATTTATACTTTCCCTTGGCCTGCGATCCCTCAACGGGCCAACTCTATTACTATTTCTTTACATTATTTTTGGGTGAACTACCCTTTGACTCAACCTACTATAGTTTGTGCTCCGCGCTTTTCGCGAAGTCTTTTACCCTAATATTACCCATAATTCTGGGCTTCGCACCCCATACTCATTCAGTGGGGCTTGCGCTACCCAATAGTCCCCCAACACAATCATCATGACTGGTCTCGAGTCACTTACTGGCGTGGCTAGATGCTCAGTCTTGGCTTCGCGGTTCGCCTTTCGTTGAGTGGCGCTCGTCATCCGGCTGCTCCTGCTTTGTCTCCTGCAACGCTTTTCCGACTTTAGTGTTTCTACCATATCTCACAACCAATGATGCTCATTCTGCTCTGCTCGGTTAACACAAAACACCCCCTCCGAGGATTTTAGCGTGAGCAGGGGAGCCACATATAGGATCTCCTGGTACCACCGTAGCCCTTTCCGACCAACATATCTTCTCTTCGCACCATCCGCTGCAACCTGTGTTGCAATTTTGCAAGACCCTGGCTGCTGTCTGTCGGATCCCATTCGTCGAGAACCATCAGAGGCAACTTATTGACTGCATCTCCACCCATGGTCGTCGTCTGTCCATCCTTTTGTTGTTCTGTTGTAACGCGCCATCCTGTCCCTAGGCGAGGCGACGGCATCTAGACCAATTCTACTTTGCATTCCCTTTTTTCTGATACATATCCTGCTAGCGATGTTGCAACATGCGGGATACCCGCAGCTGTCAATACTGGACTCCCTAGAGAGTCCTGCCCCTTCTTCGGCCAAATTACTACCTTCGGGCACATGCCGGGTGCAAAGATGATGAACAGCTCCATCTGTATTTTCAAAGCATAGGTTGCCCAACAGATTCCCCATGGTGATTTATAAGCCATGTGAACTTCAAATGCCTGGATTTCCGCTTGTTCCGGCTTGTGTAACCTTCCCGTGTGAAATCTGTGGATGATCATTTCATATCTGGATCGTACTGTGTCTCTTAATTTCCCGCCGCCTGCTCCCATTTGCCATAATGCAGCCATCTTGTCATGAACAGTGGTATTAACGGTCATCATTCCTTAGAGCGGTGCACCCATGTGGCTCTGTCCGCGGAACCACGCTCCTGATTGTTAGCCAATTGGACACGTACCATGATACCGACGCATCTTTCCCCAGACTGCTTTATCGTCCCTTGCTCTCTTTCAACTGGTCGGAGCAGTGAGACTCTCCGTGGAACGGTTAGTCAAGCATTCGACCTGCCCGTATAGAGCTTCAGGCGATTGCCATTCACTCTTCCTGGGAAGGGGTCTCCGTTGAGCTTAGCCAGCTGAACTATGCCCCCATCAGTTACTTCTTTAACGACATAAGGCCCCAACCAATGCATACGGAGTTTACCTGGGAATTTTTCGAACTTACTGTCATATAATAATACGAGGTCATCCTTCTTGAACGTGCGCACCTTGATATGGCGATCATGCCATGCTTTCTCGCGTTGTTTTTGTACCTGCTGATGAAATCCCGCCAGAAATCGTTCTTCGTCCAGTTCGTCGAGTTGTGCGAGCCTTTCCTCCAAAGCCCCACGATCTACCATTCCTGTAGCTGCTGCAATCTGTAGGCTGGGCACGATATATTCCATAGGCATCACAACCTCCTTACCATAGACTAGTCGAAACAGTGTCTGGCCTGTCAACTTTTTGCACGTGGTTCGGTATGCCCATAGCACAGTAGGGATGCGCAAGTCCCAATCGTTCTGTCACACATTGCAGATCTTAGTCAGCGCGGTTTCCAAAATTTTGTTGAATGCCTCAACGGTCCCATTTGCTTGCGGATGGTATGGCGTGCTCTGTTGGTGATATATTTGGAATTCCTCAGTGAGCGCGCTGATGGTTTCGTTCAAAAAATGCATTCCTCGATCACTCATGAGAATCTTAGGACACCCAAACCTGGTCAACACATTCTCGAACAAGAACTTTGCCACTATCACGGTTGTGCAATCTTTAACTGGCTGTGCTTCTACCCATCGGGTCAAGTATTCAGTCACAGTGATAATATAGCGTGCGCCCGTCTTCCCTCACGGTTCAATAGGCCCGACGAAGTCGATCGCCCATTTCTCAAATGGCTGTAGTGTTACCTGTGGGTGAAGTGGCATTTCATCCCTTCGTGACGACTTGCCTGTTCATTGGCATACATCGCAGGCCCGGCAGTATGCTTTTGAATCTTGATGTAGGGTGGGCCACCATAATCCGGCGCGAAGAACCTTCTGGGCTATGGCGCAGCCTGCATAATGTCCGCCAGCAACCCCTCCATGTGCTTCGGCAAGGATCTGTTCTCGCTCAAACTCTGGTACATATTTGTGTAATATCTCATCATGGCCCATCTTGTAGAGATGGTCGGCAATCACAGTGAAATATGTTGCTCGTGTCACCAATTCCTTCTTTTGTTGCACAGAATACCCCTGCGGCGCAGTGTCGGTAGTCAAAAAATAGATTATATCTTCAAAGTGGCCATCCGCAATGCGCACTACATACAACTGGGCATCCAGGAGTCCTTCTTCTAGATTCATGGGTTCCTCGCCCGTCTCAATTTGGGATAAGTGGTCTAGACCCGCATTCAGACGTCCTGCTTTACAACAACCTCAAAATCATATTCCTGAAACAACAGCAACCATCGACAGATGCGCCCCCCCAACATAAGCTTATTCACTAGGTATTTTAGCACAGAGTGATCAGTATACATCTTAAAATGTCCTCCAAGAAAATAGTGACGATACTTCTGGAGTGCGTACACCATCGCCAATCCCTCTCGCTTAGTAGTAGAGTAATTTTCTCGGCTTTTGACAACCTTCGACTTGCAAATGCAATCGAGTGGTCAACTCCCTGCACGCCTTCCTGAGTAAGTACTGCTCCTAATGCGATACATGACGCGTCGACATGCACATGGAACTCCACGTCACATTTTGGAAATATCAAGATGGGGGCAGATGCCATTTTTTCCTTCAGCAATTCTAGGTTGTTGTTACATTCCTCGTTCCAGCAATACGTGGCATCCTTTTTTAACAATTGTTCCATTGGAGCCGTGATCTGGGTGTAACCTTTTATGAACTTCCGATAGTACCCTGTGTGTCCCAGCGTAGCGCAGAGTTGTTTGACACTGCGCAGTGCTTGCAGACCTAATATGACAGTGATCTTTGCCGGATCCACCATCAGGCCTTGCCTACAAACTACGTGACCCAACAAGTTCCCGAAAGGAACAAGGAATGTACACTTCTTTAGATGAGCATAATCTGGTGTCAACGGAAGGTATCTAGCATTAATCGTAAGCTCTCAGTATGTTTCTTAACCAGGCCAAAGACGGTCCAATCGTCAAGATAGACTTCCAAGAATTTATGTATAAATTCCTTGAATGCAGCTACCACAATGCGGGAAAATATTGCCGGCGCATTCTTCAGCCCAAATGGCATCACCATATACTAAAAGAAACCCCATTCCGTAGCAAATGTTGTCTTGCTTTGATCCTCCGACGCGATCTTGATCTGATGGTATCCAGAGAACCCATCCGTAAAGGAATACGCTTCCTTCCCGCCCACATTTTCTAAGACTTCATCAGTAAAAGGTGTGGGAAATGGATCGTTAACACAAGCATCATTGAGTTTCCGTAGATCCACGCAGATGTGGATCTCACCCTTCTGTTTCTTCTCATGTACCACCATCAGACTTACCCAATCTAACTCCTCGACTTGTTCAATGATCCCGACTGATAGCATCTTGTCTAGTTCTTCTCGTACTTTTGCTTTATATTTTGGATTCAATCGGTAAGGTCGCTGCTTTACTGGTTTTGCGTCAGGCTTCAAAGTTATCTTCAGCATTCCTAGTTCGCCTCGAATCCCTTTCAGCTCCGTAATCTTGGTAGGGAAGAGGTCTCAATACTCCCAGAGCAGCTCGACGACCTTTTCCATTGTAGCGTCGTCTCAGTAATCTCCAAGCGTAGCATACTTCGGTTCCTCCTCTGTTCTGATATTCAATTGCTTCGTTTTTAATGGCGCTGCAACGTCTAGATCTTCTATTTCAGGGTTGTGCACTTCTCGACTTCCTTCAGATTCTGGTATATTGATGTCGTGCGGATCATCTTAGTCACTTTCTGCTTTTACATTGTAACATTCCAGGGCCCGGCTTAGCTGTCGCGACCAGTCGGGTTGCACGAGTTCTTCTGGTTCTAGCAGCATCGTGAAAATTGCGGTCTTGACTAGCTTTAATGCGTCATCCACTGTATCCATCCATTGATCCTCAAAAAGAAATGTTGACAGAAACCCTTCGCGCAATATATCCCACTCCCCTGTGCCATGTCGAAGCTCTGTTTCAGTATACAAATTCCTTGGGATGACATCTAAGGTATGATAAAATAGGTACACCCATTCTGGTTGCGGCTCTTCGCCATAGTCTTTGGTCCATTTGCTCAGATGTATGTGCGGATTTTCTTGTCCATCATATTTCTCCTTTAGTTGGAGTGCTGGCTTCCCAAATCGTATTTGCATCATGCGCTTATAGCTTCGCCAATCTGCGAAAGTGCCTTCATGGGTACCCCACCATCGCGTCGGTGTCGCGTGCAAGGCCCATTTGAGCGCATCAAATCGCTGGTACTTTGGTACTGCGCTCTCAAACTTCTCCAGGAATTCATTTACTACTGTGAGCCCGTCATACACCAGCAGCTCGCGGTCCTAAGCTTTAACGCAGTACACAGATTTTGTCAGCATATTGCAGCTTGAAGTAGTTGCCCCGTTCATTATGTTCCGCCATTGCTCATCTTCTTCCTTCGAATCATCGGTGTATGGTTCCGCGTAACCCTGTGAAATTCTTTGTTCCTCCATTACCTTACCCTTTATTGGCCTTTGTGCAGCAATTTGGTAGATACAATCCAAGGCTTCATCTTGCTCGTCGTCGCGCACAGGTTCCGTGTAGCGAGGTCCCTTGGTTGGATCTAATGGAACAACTATGTGGCGCGACTTTTTCTCAAATATCATCTCCTTGTGCTTGAAATTAATAATCCCATTCATGTCGATGGCCCAGTCTATTCCAAACAACGTGGGGTATGGGTTTTTCTCGTCCATTATCTCAATAACTTCAAAATCTGTTTTAGTGCTTGCACCATCCAGGTCTACGATGATTCCTTGCAGCCTACCTAGGGGCAAGATCTGCTGCTGATTTGCCATCCGTAAGTGGATCGGAGACCATTGGAGTGGGGCCTTGCCGATACGCTCCCACTTCTTCTTAGGCAATACGTTTGCATCCGAACCAAGGTCCAGAATGACTTGATCCATCTCATAGTCACCAATCCGCATTGTTAATTGCATTTCTTGCCTGATCCGCGACGTGTGGCTCCCCATTCGTCAGACTATGCAAGGTTCTCCCCATCCTGCGTATTTGTTAATTACCTCCTGCAATCCTTTCACTGCCCTATTATCGCGAAGTAACTTCATGCAAGTTTCTATGAAAGTTGTTAACATCGAGGGACCTTTATACGGCTCAGACTGATCTCCTTCTAAGATTGCACCGCTCCTTAGTACCATATTTACTTTAGGTTCTTCATCGCGTGGTTCGACCCTTATCATCTAGACATTCTATGTCGTCGTAGGAGGTGCTGTCCTTTTTTCGCGAATCTGTGCTAGCAGCATAGGGCAATCTAGCAGTTCATGGTCGAATTGTTCGCAATAGGGACATGATACTCGAGTTGGATTTGTGCAATCCCGCGCGTAGTGTCCTAGTCCTCCACAATTGTAACAAATTAGTTATCCTCGACCCCTTCCTGGTCCCATTCTGCCCCATCCTCAATCCCGTCCTTGGAATCTACAAATGGATTTTGACCTCATCCCACAGTTTGTATTCGGTAGGCAGATACCTGATCCACCAACATTCTGCAATCTCTATCCTCGTGACCCACCGATCTACAAAAGTTGCAAAAGAGCTGTCGATGGGTGTGATTGTATTTCGGTAATAGATGGCAATTATCCGTGTTGTGTTTTCCTCCTACTTGACAGATTGCGCACTAGAGCGGGGCGATCACGCTCGGCCCTGCCTGTGCCTCTGGTCGCAAAGGTGTTGGTCCCCCCGTGACCACCAGGTTTACCGCAACTGGACAATGGTCTTTATCATGTCCCTGGCCCCTACACTTGATGCACCAAACTTCTTCCCAAACTTCCGGCGGCTAGTCTTGTTTTAACTTTTGTATTTCCAAACACAAATTTTGGACCTGCGCTTGGATTTGCTGAACTCCCAACCCTGGGTCCTGTACCGGGGTTTCGTGCAGCCGCATTGCTGCCTCCAGTGCTTCTTCTTGGGTTGAGATCTTCTGTTGTGACAAAGTCGATTTCAGATATGGCGTTAGTGATGCGATGAACCAAGCGCAGTGCTGTGCATCCGTCAGGGTCATGTTGGCTTCGCGAATAGTGCTTTTTAACCTCTGATCCAGATCCCACGGGGTCTCACCAGGCATCATCATGATTTCTTTGAATCCTACGACCGACTGTGACTCTGATTTTGGCCGGCTGAACTCCTTTTTTAACTCCGTGTAGATGTCCGCTATCCCCGTCGTTGGGTTGATGCCCGAATACTTCATATACCATGTTAGCGCTCGGTCCTGCAGTGTGCTGACTAAGACAGATTTCTTGATATCATCATTCATGATCTGCTACGCATTCCATACTAAATTCAATACAAACCAAAACTTTTCCGAATCTTCACTTCCTGCTCCCTTGAATATTGGTAACTAGATGGCGCTCGCCATTACTACCATCCTGATCCTTCGTCGCTCTTTCCTTTGGCGTCCCCGCCTTTCACACCAGACACCCCTTAGGCAAATCTCGGTCCCGGCAACAGAACCATTTGTTGGCTTATATGGGCTTGACCTAGGTTCGGAAGAATTATTTAGCCAAACAAATCCCATAGCTATCGGCCCTTTCAGCAACAGCCCGCGAAGCGTGGACTAAGGTCTCACCTGAGGTAGCAGGGGAGGGTGTTGGAACCAGGTTTCCGCACCCTGGGGATATCTTCGATGTGGTTTGGGGCTTGCGCGCTGTTCTGCAGCTTCGCGCTATGCTAGATCCGTGCAGATCGGAATACCCTTATTGCGTTTATTACAAATTGAATCACTTATTACTAGTTTGATCTAGTTAAAACAGTCTTTAAGAAAACATTTATTACTTTTGGTTACTTCACGCATCAAGATTAATCCAGTTCACATGTATTCAACCGTAGCAAATGCAGAAATCATAACAATTCATTTCTCATAAAAGTCGCACCCAACACAGAATTCAAAAGAAACTTATCTTTATTATTAATCTTCAACAATACATCCAGATCCACCCTGCGCACTCAGCTACAAGGGTCCGCGCACACAGCTACGAACTTTCCAGGCCTTTGCGCACACAGCTGCAGAGCCTCTACCTTCTACCTTACTCCCTCGACTCGGACTTACAGACGCTTTCAAGCTATTGCCTTTTAGGACCCATTACATTCCATATTTTCCAAGAACTACTTTCCCTCATAGAGCCCCGCTCTATTTATACTTTCCCTTGGCCCGTGATCCCTCCGCGGGCCGACTCTATTACTATTTCTTTACATTATTTTTGGGCAGACTACCCTTTGACTCAACCTACTATAGTTTGTGCTCCGCGCTTTTCGCGAAGTCTTTTACCCTAATATTACCCATAATTCCGGGCTTCGCACCCCATACTCGTTCTGCGGGGCTTGTGCTACCCAACACATTACATTACAAAACATAGGGCGGACAACCCTATAACTCAACCTATACTTCGCGCTCCGCACCCACAATTCGTGGAGTCTTACAATACATTTAACCCAAACCTGGGCTTTGAGCCCCAAAACATGCTGTGGGGAGATTCCATGCCCAACAGTGTTTGGTAGCTATAGTAGAGGATAATTCATACTGAGAGCTTTTCCACATGGTCATGATTCCACTAGCCAACCCAATAGCAGATTTCACTATGTAACTGTAAGTTTTGAAGCAATTTTTTTGTAGAAGTTGAGATTCTCCATGTCCAGTTTAATTTCTTGAAGTAGGATTATATCTTATTTTTCTATTATGAGTCTATTTTTCAAGACTCTCTTCTTCCTAGGACCATTGAGGCCTCGAATGTTCCAAGAGATGCAATTCATTGATAATGAAGAGGAGTTAGGGTGAGGGCCTTTACCTTTCCTTCATTTAGGAGTCTGGCACCGAGTTCTTGAAGGAGTTGTCCTGTTGTTTTTCTTCCTCTTTTCCTGCTTGGCCCTTTTGGGTTGTATCTTTCTGCTATCATATTCGCTAGTATGCCATTGACTACTTTATCCCCAGGTGGTTTTTGGATTGTACTCTATTTTAGTTCCTCCTATAGGGGATAGCTCCTTCTATTTTCTAAATTTGGCCCTCTTGTATTGCCACCAAACTGTTTTTCTTCCATTCTTCAGCTATAGAAATGAGGTCAACTCCCTCCAAGGCCTCCTCTATCGCATTGTCTTCCGGGGTGGATTCCAACGTTGTTAGTTCCATTTCAGTGTGTTAGCTACCTATACCAATAGGTTTCATATTTCATGATTGGCTATAAAAGTTCCAAATATGCTCTGCTTTGGTGATGCAAAGATCACATATTTCCAAAGGAATACAAGGTGTGTAAATAGCTTAATGTGTCCCAATTTTGATGGATGGTCCAACAGTCCAATCTGGATCATGCCAAGGTTTAAATTTTCAGTTGTAGAATAGAGAAACAAGTCTGTCCAAATTGTTTAATCTTGGCAGACAAGTAGCTTAGGTAGAGAAAGAAAGGCTCCCAACTGCTTAATCTGGGACCTTGGAAGAAATAAGGGTAGAGTTAGATAGAGAATCAAAGGAAAAAAGCCAAAGAAAAGAAAAGGCAAACAAGGGTCTGCAAGCCTAAATGCACCCTCCAAGAAGAAATAAAAAATGCTAGGTAAATAGATGGGTAGGCAGGTGGGGTTGCAGAAAGGTTATTTTTACAATTGCATGTGTGTTAACTTTGTTTACCAAAGCAGAATCAATGATTTGAGAAACTGTTCTTCTCCATCAGGTGACAGCAAAGCAAAGAAGCATGTCTAACCTCCCTTTCTCCCCTTTCCCATTTTCATTACTAACATCCCCTCATCAGTGGAGATTCATGGAAGAAATTATGGTTTCATGGTGGTTCTTAATCTTTTAGAAGCCACATTTCTTGTCTAAAGTTCTTTTCATTTTGATCTACTCCCTAAACTAAGTAAGTTTCAAATAAACTTAGTGGTTTCCCCCTCATTCACTCTTTCATCCATATTAACCCCTAACTCTAATATGTAATTCCCTTATGTTACCCCTTTCCCTAGTATTATTAACACCATGGTGTATAAACCCCCAAGCATTCTATAAATATCCTCCTTTTAGCATTATAGCTAAATATGTCTGTCTAAAGGGAGACTTTAGTCCACCTGGGACTGTGGTCAACCCTGTCGTGGGGCTGCTCTAACCTCTGGTTATGAGCAACAACCTTTCCCCTAAGCTCTCACCTTCCCTCTGCTCAGAAAAACCCAAAAATTCCCAAAAAAAAAAAACCTTGCAAAAAACCCCTCCTACCCATAACCCCCTTTGAAATTGTGAAATAACCCAAAAACCCACCTTTTGGCACTTATCTAAAGTTTCGGCGCATGTGTTTGATTTTTCAAGATACATTGAAAAGCTTTACAAAACACCATATCCTAATGTTTTCCGTCGGGCGCAAAATCCAAAACAAATAATATTTAATCCCCCACCTGCGTCCGTATCGATCGATCACATCGTCAACCGTCCGATCGGGCAACATTGATCGGACGGCTATTATCCATATCGGGTTGGGCCCGAGGTCCGACGTTTAGCACCCGAGAAACTGTCAGAGGGTGACGTCAGGCCTCCGCCACGCGTCGCCCTCACAGCTTCTCGGGTCGGCCTCTGACAAAACCGGGGCCGTATTGTAAGCGGTCCGAGAAAACCGTTACCGTTGTTTCACTTACCACCTGGTTTTGCTGGTCCCATGTCATGCCCACGTCAGAGCCACGTCACTGCCACCCCACCGTCGCATCACCTCATTCGTCCGTCCCTTCGCCGACATGTCCGCCACTTTAGCATATCCGTGGACCAACCAGGACCTGCCACATCACCCGGTGACGTCATGCTGACGTCATCCGACTCCGACCCCTCCCGATGACGTCATGCTGACGTCATCCCAAAAACGCGCCAATATTGCCAAAAATCCATTTTTAGGCCAAAATCTCGTGTTTTTTCCACTTTTGGCAAAAGACACTACTGCTATTTTTGCATGCTGCTCACGTCCAAACCAGCACCAGCTTGCTAAAGTCGATTCCGAGACCGCCAGAGCCTCCATTGCACCTGCATTCGCAACTATTGCCGACGAATTCATCAGGTATTCTTCAAAATCATCCCATGAGCCTGGTTTTATCCATAATTCCTCAAGTAAACTGTTAAAAGACTGTAAAACTCTGTTTTTCACCGTCAAACACACAGTGGCCTGCACTTATATCCAGCCAGTGAAGCCATTAAACTCCTGCAGGACCGCATTTGACAAATTGAGTTCAAATTCATAGTTAGTTCACGCAGTCGTGAACTAGGAACCTTAACTAACCAAATTCACCACAGAAAACACTTTGCTCAGTCCTGCTACTGTTTTATCAGTCCTTTAAACAGTATTTCAATTGCTGTTTTACTCAATTTGCCTTCTGTTTCTTATATTTCACCTCCCTTGCAAAGAAACACTCCTCTGTGTCGTTCTGTTCGATTGGAACCGGTTTACATACAAATTAAAAGCCTCAGTGGCCATGGAGGCACCAATAGCTCTAAACATCCAGCCTCTGAATGCCCCTCAAAAAGAGATAGATTGGAAACCCCTGGGGGACTTAGATTATCAAATGTTAGATTGGTTTCCAATGGGCTCCAAGTATAATATTCATATGATCAATCAAATGAAAGCCCAGCACCTTAGTGGGGCTGATATTTTAGGGATTTGGGATTCAAATTTGCCCATTTACAACCTCCCTCAAGTCAATCCCCTTCCAGACTTGATCCACAAGTGCCAGGAATGCTATGATCCTTGCCAAAGAGCTGTTCTTACTCCTGCAGGCTCAGTGTTGTTTTACATCACTCCAGAAACCATTAATGAGATGCTCCACTTCCACACTGCAAGACCATTGACACCCCTGTCCATGCTGGATTTAGTAAAAAAGGGAACTAGTTTGTCAAATGCCCAGATTGTCAAAATTAACCAGTTGTTTGTAGATCCAAGCTCTGAAACTGTAAGAACTCCTCCTATTGGATATGTGTACCTGAATGACTTGGGCAGAATGCTAGTGGACTTGATCAGTTATGTCCTGGGGTATAGAGGAATTGAAGATGTTGATGACACCATAATGGCAATGCTGTCCATATTTTCCCCGGGAATGCCTCCTGCTGTACACTATGACTATGCTACCTATATTGCAGAAAAGATTCATGAGCAGCTAATGAATCTACCAAGGGAAAGAGTGTTCAGATTCACCTCATACATCTACCATCTGTTCTTGTTCTATCAACCAGACAGCTTCCCTGTTCCCCTCAAGAAACTAAATGCCCAGGGAATTCCAAGATCAGTTGTCTTTTGGTCTTTATTTTTTCATTGTGCTTCTCTCTCACCATACACATACTGTGAGTTCATAGACTTGTTCATTTACCCAGCAATGACCTTGCTATGTGGCGTACCTCCTCCAAGGCTAACTGATGAGATGCAAAGAGTCCTCCACCTCTCTAAAGCCTACAGCATTGGTGATTGGTACTTCTACCAACACCACACAGTAATCAGAGTTTATGGCTGTGAGTTGGACCCTTTTAGGCTTCCAAGGTATGTCCCCATGAGGCTCTTTGCCCTAGAATACTTCAGACAGTTTGGAAATGCTGACTACATCCATTTCCAAAGTAAAAACAAGAAGGTGCAACTGAAGGTAAGGAGCCAGCTAGGTCCTTTCTTATATAACAAAAGAGAAGAGGGATGGAGGGAGGCAGATAGAATCCTAGAGGGCCTCAGATTTCAAACCAGCTTCAGATGGTCACCTTATGACCGTAATCACTTTATTTCCCTCAGGAGAATAAAACACAAATTAGGCACATATGCACATGTGAAGTTGCCTCATATTGAGAAGTATGCTAATGCCTTGAGCTGGAAAGAAGGCACTCTAGAAGAGCCAATTACTAGAGAGCAGATGCTAGAGAATCAAGCTAGAAATCTACAAAAGGAGGCTGACTTGGAAACTTGTGGACAGGTCTCTTTCTCATACCAAAGGCAACTTGGAGAAGCTGCCTCATCTTCAACAACACATCAGCAAGCGGCCATGAAAACTCAGCAAGCATCCAACAAAGACAAAGAAAAGCATGTGGAGGAGGAACAACTACCTCCTATGACTCAAGAACAAACAGATAAAGAGATGGAGCAGCAGGGAGAAGTGTAGCAGCAAGAAGAACAGCAACAGCAGCAACAACAGGAAGAACAAAGGCAGGAACAGCATGTGCAGCCAGAACAAACAGTGGAAGCCCCAAAATCCACTGAGCAACAGCCACAGCAAACTGTGCCTCCAAGGCAAGAAACATCAGTTGATGCATCAATCCTCCAAACTCCACAAAAGGAGGATGTAAGCAGAAAGAGAGAAAAAGAGACTCCCCTAACATCTTCTATAAATCAGGGAGAAAAAAGGCAAAGATTGAATGATTTTTCTGAAGAGGATATGACAATAAGGCAGTCATTAGGCATGGGCCCACCAAGCAGAGAAGCATCCGCCAGTTCCTTTCAGCAGGAACAAGACAGAACAATAGGAGGAGAAGTCAGCTCCTCTAGCCAGCAGAGAGAGGGTGAACTGAGCATCAAGCAACAGTTCATTGAAATTAAGAAGAGGAGTGAGCCAATAAAAATACAGCTATATAACCATCTGTTGAAAATGGCTCCCACCAACCAGCAGCGCTTAATGTCTGCATTTGATGTTAGTGAGGGCAAGATGATCATGAGCCACTTCATGCCAACTACATTGCAGCCACAGTCCCCTTCTGATTACCTAAGGACCAATCTTGAGGTCCTTGCCAAGGACATTCACCCAATGGATAAAATTGAATTGCACAAGCAGACAGGTGAGATGGTGTATGCTTCTCTGGCAGACCAAACATTGGACAACTACAGGCTACAAAGTAGCCCTAACAATACAGCCTCTCAACTAGAGTTGGAGAGAGCATCATCCCAGGCAAAGGACAACAGAATAAGGTCCTTAGAGGATATAATTATTGAGATTGGGCATGATCCCAAAGATATCAAGGGAATACAGGAAATATTGAAATTGAGGGACGCTGATATGGCAGCTCTAAGGAGAAAGATCAAACTCCCAGCCACGATTCACCCTCAAACAGATGAAGTAGCTCAACAAAGGCATGATAAAGATGCCACAGCTCTGCTGGTGACTCTCTATAAGCAGCTTATCTAGACACAAGAAAAGCTGGGAGAATCAGAGGCTGCACAGGCAGCATTACAGGCAACCTTGAAACAAAGAGAAGAAGGCCAGACCTCTTAGCCTCCTCCTCAAATCATTAATCTTGAGGAAACTGCTCCCATTACTACTCCTCCTCCTCAGCAGACTGATCAAGCAGCACCTTCTTCTTCAGCACCACCAACCACAGAACAAGCCCAAAGCTTGGATATGCAGAAGCTAAGGACTGAGATTCAAGCCCTGGAAGCTCAAATGACAGAATTAAATGAAACCAGGGAGAAATTGGCCAGAGTCAATGATAGATATGACAAATCAAAGCAGGCTGTGGCAGAAAAGGGCAGGGAAGTAAAAGCCCTCAAAGATAAGATCAAAGAGCTGGAAAATGAGCTCAAGTTAGATAAAATTGTGGCTGAGCTTAGAACAGTGTTGTGGGCTAATATTGGCCAGTCTATTACTGACCAATGGCCGTATATTGAAACCATCCATGAGCAGCTAGAGCTCATTCCAAAGGCACAGGCTGAGATTCACAGATCAAGGAATGCCCTGAGCAATATGCCTGAAGTTGCCACTAGAATGATTAATGTGCTTAATCATAAGACAAGTACTCAGTTAGCTACCATGGGAATTCCCAACAGGACTGAGACCATTCAATTAATCAAGAGGGTTCTTACTCTGAGAAATCTAGTGCAGACATTAGAGAGAAGAACCCAAGACATGCAGACTGAGGTGAACAGGTTCATGGAGAAGTTTCAGGTGCTACAAAACAGAGGGCTTCCTAGCTTACTGAACAGCTCAGGGAGACTATTCACACATGAATAGCATGCCAAAAGGGTGAATGCATTTGCCACAAGTCAGATCAATGAGAAGCCCAACACCTCAGAAGAAACAGGGCCAGCTACAGGACAGACTCTCTACAACAAAGTGGAAAGTTTATTTTTTATAATGAATGAAATCAAACACTTGTTTGCAGTAGCTCCAAATTTTTATAAGTATACAGAGGCGGAGGAGACTATGGATGCAATCCTCAGGCATCAATTACCTACACAGGACTGGTGGACCAAGGCAATACAAACGATTTTGTAAACAGTGAGCCATTCACCAAATTTTGTTCATAAAAATATGAATGGTCATGCACAGCACAGTTTAATAAAATCAGCATGCATTAAAGATGAAAGCTGAGCTAACTCAGCAGAACCTACAGCCAACAAAGCAAGATGAAAGGCTACAGGTGTCCAGACCGAGAAGCTACAGCCGAGCAGCTCCAAAAGCACGTTCCTCAGCATTAACGCAGATCATTTCAACCGACTTGTTGGCCTCCAAAAGCCAAAATATCTTCTGACAGATTAAAAGATCATTTATGTTCTATTAAAGGCTGCAATAACTTCTTATCTATCCTTCTGTACAAAGTTGGTAAAACATTTATTTCTCAGATGACTCAACGCCTTAGATATTTTGTAATACTGTTTGTATATATTTGCCCCTCGCAGAAGCTTGGGGGGTTGGTTGATCAATGTTAATTTCTCTTGAAGAAGTTCTTCTGTTGTAATCTTTTCACAGTTTAATAAAGGAAAGTGATGGAATTTTTGGAGTTCTGAAGTTGTTTGAATGCGTTCTGGTGTTTGCTGAATACTGCAGGATCCCTGTGCATCTCACAATACAATAAGTTTTTTCTGTAACTCTCTTTGTTATATGTTTAAATCTTTAGCAATCCATATATGTTTCTGAGTTTCCAAATGTTTAACTGCAAAGAAAAAGAATAGCCTTCAGGATTTATTCCTTGAATACCCTGGGCTCAATCTATGTTGTTAATGAATGTTTTTCTTCAGCTATAATCTGTATAAGTGTAATTCTTAATTGCTGCACTTTCAGGATATATCTTTCATAGTGATCATAGTTTTTAGGAATTCAACTTTGCTCCTGGGTAACATATTTCACTTTCACATCACCAGCTTAATGGAGAATTCTTAACTGCTTTCCATAGGCTAGTCATACTTCATCACTTAAGTTTAAATTGTTTTGTTGGATACCCAATAGGCCCTGCAGGCTAAGCATTCTCTTTCAAGCATTTCAAGCACTTCAAACCTCTAGACTCCATTGCCCAATGAAATATAACTGTTTAAACATCACATCTTAAAGCAATGAGAGAAGTCCTCCAACCCAAATCATAAATCAAAACCTGAGCATAATAGCTAGCCTGAAACATTAACAAAACAGAGACAAATCATAAAGAGAGAGCCCTCTCTGATTACAGTTTGGCTAGAAGCTGTAATCCAAAGATTGGTTAGTGGTTACCCCGGCCGTATTCCCTTGGGAGTCAAAGGGAACAACCTGGGTGTTAACACAGTGTTTTCCTGTGTGTAGTCCTCTTCTATGTGAATGTGTTCTAAATATTTCTACCCTTGTTCTTGATTTTCTGCATTTTGTGGATTTCCACTTGTTTCCTCTTCATTCTTGTTGTTTGAGAGAGGCTCTTCTTGCGTTTTATTTAGTGCTTCATACTTGTTTGGACTTGTTGCCTAATATTGGTCTTTTTTTACCTGTGACTTCTTGTTGTTCTTATTTCTTGGACTAACTTTTGTGAAACCCTGTTCATATTTTTTTCTTGTGAGCTTGCTCATTGTTTTGAGGAGCTTTGTTTTGGGGACAGTCCCTAAAAAGGTGTCCATGTTCATGGCATTTTCTACACCAGAATGGAATATGTTCATAGTCGATGCTCTGGAGCCAAACTTCGTCTCTGAATATCAGTTTTATTGCCTCAGGTAGGGCTCCTGAGACGTCGATGTAGACGCAGATTCTTGCATAGGAGACATAATGTCCATTTTTTGTTCCCTCTGACATTTTTATGTATTCTCCTAGTTCGTCTCCTATGCCCTTGAGAACTGAAGGAGCCCAGTAATCAATTGGTAGAGAGTATAGTCTTACCCAGACCAGGACCCTTGTGAAATCCTCTTTCTCTGGGGTAAAGTTCTCCTTCCAGAATCTCATATACAGTCCTATGGAGTTGAAGAAGTAGGGGCCTCCTTCGAAAATCCTGTCTCTATCTTCCAGGAGGTCGAAGATGACCATGAAGAATCCTTTTGAGCCCAATTGTAGCCTGATTTATCCTTTTGGTTTCCATTTTGTTTGTATCCACTAGTTTAGGGCTTTTTCCATGGGCCAAATGCCCATGAACTTGCATATGACTACGTGCTCCTGCATATAGTCTCTATAGACTACTAAATTAGGGTCTTAGATTTCCAGGATCAGAATTTCCTTGGCTTTTGGGTTGCAATTGTTTTTTGTTTTTTGTTTTGGCTTTTGTAGCTAGCCTAAGTGAGTTTGTTTTGCCTCTGTTTCTACTGTAGTTGAAGCTTTTGCAGGGATAGTTCCTTTGACAGCTTGGATCCTTGCCTCTTTTCCAATTTCCTTCTGTTTTCCTCTCTCCAAATGGCTTGTTCTCGATGAGTGAAAAGCATTATAGGTTGTTAGCTTGGTAAAGAAGGATGATTTTGGTTCTTTTTTCTTACCTATGACCATGTCGCGAAAGGAGGGGACGTTGGGACCCCCCCCCCCCCCCCCCCCCCCTGCCTCTGCCATGGTGTGCCGAGTTCAGTGATTTCAAACCCTAGCGGTCGAGCACAGAGGCATACGCAGCAAAAAATTTATTTTGCATGTCTCTCACTAGCCATAAATTTATATTGAACTTCACAACTCAAAAATATTATTGAACAATCGTATTGTAAGTTAATTTTGTATTACCTCACAAAATCATGATTTCTGGTACATCAGTCATCCAACCATCTTAAGCATGCTTTTTGGCAGGTGGTCTCAATTTGCTCGATAGGAAACCAAATATTTTTCACCACCTCTCTATAGAATAATTTGTACTCCACGTGTATTAACAATTGTTCGATAACAACTAGGATTGGTTTTGGCACTTGTTATCTCTTCTGATTCCTAGTTGTTGAAATGATTGTTGCAATTTTTTTGTTTTTTTTTTATTATGAAGTAGATACTCTAATTATCGAACAATTGTTAAATCAGAAGAGATAACAAGTGCTAGATCCTTTTGCATTAGATCCTATAGGAGCTGACATAGTAGTAATGCACGAAATATGATGTTCAATATGAGTTAGGAGAGCATCCATTCTCTCAATATAGACTCATTGGTTTCTCTAGACATGTTTCACATCCTAGAGACTTGCAAATATATTACATCTCTCAACATGCTTCTCAGTAAGGACCCTACCTAACAGGGTTTTCAATTTCTAGTATAGGGATAAGGCTTGATAGTACTACTTTTTCCTTCCCTTGGTATAGTCAGGGTTAGGAACCCACTGCCCAATTTCATCCTTTATCTCTGAATATGAGAAGGCATACCTATCTCTAGCTATCAAGGTTTCCAAGTGTCGAATTTCATTACGGGTATCCAAGGTGGGGGGAGCCAAATGGAAGGTCTCAATAACATCCTGGGCCTATTGTTGGGCCCTGTTTCAGCCCTGAGAGCCACAGTCTCCCCCCCCCCCCTCCCACACCTGATTCTCATATGTTGGCACTGCATATAGTCAATTTGGTATCACCTTCTATGTTCAACACAAAGATGGCCAAGAGGAGAGAATTGAGTGCAAATGTAAGACATAATTACAAACACATGGCCAGGTCGGGAGGATTAAACCCAAAGGAAGCTCCATCCAAGTCCAAAGAGGGAAAATCCAACAACAGAAATTGAAACTACATTGGTACATACAAAGCCCGACAAGAGTGGAAGAAAAACTACCAAAACATAGGTATAGTTTCACAATACTACAACTACGCAAACAAAACAATGACCAATCTCATGCAAGAAACCAACACCGAATGCAAAGACCAAAATCTAACACTGGAATCAAGTACCCATGGCCAAACAAAATACTTATAATGAAATTATAATTACAAGAAGGCTTCAAATTTACTTGAAATGTGGTGGTCTCTGTGTGACAAGAGTAGGTGATTCATGAGATTCTTTGTGTACCAGTAATACTGAAACCAATTGAGCAATAGTGAATTTTTGCCTGAATATGGCTTAAATTCCCAACAAACCTCCTTAGCACAGAGTTGCAAAGAACCATTACCCTATTTTCCTTAACACGATTGACATATTGTTTCACCCTAACCTCCTTGCCCTCTAGAATATTTCCTGGGGGTACTAAGCAGCTATATTCCCAATATTAAGTTTGGCCAATCACCTCCCACTAACCTAGAGAATGCACAAAAAGTAGGTGAACCCTCATTTCTAGGGGCATAAAGCTTTTTACTTGCAAGGATGCTTTGTAAGCAAACCTGCCACCCCCTGTCCACCTTCAAATGATGCTCAACATGATTGACAGAAGGTTGTATAGTCATATGAGTCTTCATCCACGGGGGTGGCCATGCCACCCCTCCATTTAATGATCTCACCTCCACGGGGTGGTGGGCACAGTCCCCTGACCACCATTCTCCTCGAAACACCCCCAATCGGGGAATTAATATATATTTTCACAAACATTATACATAATTGTTAAAATACTTGTTTTGATGATTTATATATTATTCTGACATGCGTTAATTTTAAAAAGCTTGATGCAAAAAAGTTTAAACATATTTTTTCACAAATGCCATATATAATTGTTAAAATATATGCCAACTGGGGCATCCTTCTCTCTCTAAGCATGGTGGCCTTACTCTTTTAGATCTATCTTCGACCAACTCTCTCTCTCGTGGGTCTTATATTTCATGTGTGGGATCTTTTAAATCCCATTAATCATGATTGTGGATCAATTCATTTGAATACAAAACTTCACCAAATTTCATCCACAACATAGCACTTTAGGCGCTTCACAATTTCCACAAAAAAAATCACAAAGCGTAATCCAGCGTTTACCTCAAAATTATATAGCCCTAGTACTTTGGCTTAACTCACATACCTATAGGTGACTACGAGCTTGGAACCAAGTGCTTAAGCAAAAAGGCACTAAGCCTTTCTCACTTGTTCGATAACACTTTCCTATTATAAAAAAACACACATTTAAGCCCAAATTTTAGGCACATGGCACTTACCTAGATCTAGTTATCCATGATCTAGATGGATCCAAATATACCACTCTCCATTGCACCTTAGATACATTGTTTGGCCAGATGACTTTGCCTTGACCCAGATAACTTTGCCCTTAGTATGGTCTGGAAGTATTATACACCTTCATGCCTAGATGCATTATGGATACTCGATATGGTTCCACAATCTAGTGATAAGAGATCCAAGTTATCCAGATGCATTGTACTCTTTCACAACCCAAATACTGCTCCAATCTAGATGCTACTAAGATCCAACAGTCATGCTCCTTTGCAGAACCAAATATACTCCATACGTCAAATGTCCTTTTCCTCTAATGTATGGATACACCTGGATATCCTTCTTTCCAATCGAATGTCTATCACAATGACCAGATGTTTTTTATGGATTTGGTGATACACCCATCTAGGGGTTGCTTGGACTATTAACTCATTTGGAGGCCAGATGTAGATTGAGGCTCAATGAACTTTTTACACCAGATGTGGGTCCTGCACTTTACGACTTGCCTATTCAAGGTTTGTCTTGAATCTTATGGTTGCACTTATAGTTTGACCCGGATAGTTGGATTTCCAAAAACCAAGAAATTTGTTACAAAAATAGTGGCTTGGGTTGGAACCTTGAGCAATGGAACCTAACACCGACGATGATTTCAACAACAACTGACAAGAATTTTACAAGGGGTTTTCCCTTTTTCCACGAAGTCTTTATGTTAGATTTTTTCTGCTTTATAAAAGCCCAAACTCTCGTTCTATTCAAATGTTTGATTTACACACCATTCATTACATGTTGTTCACTCAGGACTACTCCTATAACTGTTGATTAGATACCAATTGAATGATTTATCAGCTCTTTGCAATGATGAATCCTTTCATCAATTTAAGCTCGTCCACTCCTGTTTAGCCCTACACATCATCTCATTTGCAAGGATTCGATTGTCTACCCATAGTCTCAAATTCACACTAACACATAAATCACAATCTACACAAACTTCACATCCACATGGTATAACTTAATTAAAACACAAATATTAGACACATGGAGGATAATTTACACACTTCCCATTAGCATAGGATTTGTACAATATGGCATGATTTACCTAATATATGGCCTTTTCTCTACCCTAACCCTTTCCACTCTTCCTCTCAGACCTCTCTTGGTCCCTTAGCCTCTCATTATTATCTTTTTTTTCTTTCTATCTTCTATCTCTATACATATTTATCTATATACAATGGTTTGGTTGAGATCCACTGAAGGTAGATCTAATCTCCCATACAAGGAAAATATCAAATCTAAGCATAAAATCTCTAACTTCACTACAAATCTCTCCTAATAGTGTATTTCATGTCAATGAGGAAATCATTCCTCATTTCTTAAATAAATATTTCTCTAGATTAGAAGATCAATATTGTATGTTTAATTACATTAATTTGACTTAAATTAAATTAAGGGAACCTAATCCCTTTAGTAAAGGTTGCAAGACCTCCTAGGCCTTGTTGACTTGAAGAAATGCTCTTGCATCACTCTCCTAAGGTAAAAAAAAATCATGGCCTCATGGTCATGAGTCTTCTGATTGCTTTTCTTGTTGTTTGGCATCTTCCAATTGCAGGTGCATCTACTGCAATTTATCTTACTCCTGGATCCTGAACTTTTATTATTGTTGTCCACTTGTCTTTTATAGTTATTTATTTGTTGTTGTTATCTTCAATCTTCCAAGTTTCCATACTTTATTCCGCAATGCTCCACTTTCCCTACTAATGTACTCTCTTGCAATCAACTAATTCATGTTGATGACTGTTCTCATCACTTCAAGATGCCTCTTCTTAGGCAATTTCTTAATCAACATATATAAATCATTAAAATCAATGTCCATCTTATTCCTTTGTTGATACTGTTATTAACATTGTTCCATTGCAACTTTGCTTCAAAATTTAAAAATTACATGGCCTCACTTGCCATTTCAATAGTTCTTAGCTTCTGTTTTTCATCACCAAACATCTCTCCAAAGATATTTAAGGTACTTTGTTACCTCCTATATGGCTACTTTATGAAATATTGACTTCCATCTTCCAAACTTTCATTTTTACCTACATCTGCACATGAAATAAATGTATTACAACAAACACTACATCCCCAAAAATCACCATTAGTCATAAGAATCACTGCTTTCTTCTCTTAAAAAATGCAGTATAATGTCCTTCCATATGCATTTGTCTCTTTTTTAACCTATGAGTCCTCTTTTACAACCTATTGGTGACATTTACTATTGCGTTCCTCATCATTTTTCTTGTTTGTAATCTTCATGTAATCCTCTTCAACCCTTGGATTGACTAGCCATTCCTCTAACATTCTCAATTTTGCATTAAATTTAGCATTTATAAGACTACCATCCCTCATTCCACATGCTAGAATATTCTTGTTTCTGCCATAAAATTCCATTATCATTGCATCTAAATGTTACTCTTCATCTCCTTTGACCTTCTTTTAACTGTCTTCATAAATCAACTTAACTACGCTCACTGCAACAACAGGTTCTTGCAACTCTTCTCTCATAGTTGCATTTGTCCATTGTGTATGATCTCTATTCTGATTGAATTTATATGACAATTATATCTCTCCTTATCTCGTAACAAAATTTTTATTGTGTTCTTCCTTTATTTTTATGACAATGTCTGGAAATTGTCCATCATCTTCAAGGCCTGCTAAACTTGAAATCACACACAAATCACTAGTTTTAAAACACATAAGTCTCTCGAGCCTCTTCCTCATGTTGATCTGAACCTTTCAAGAAATCCATAAGAAGTCTCACATCATCATCCTCATCATCCCCAAGGAATGATTTTTGCTTTCCTCTTCCTCATACCCAGTTGTTTTGAGTTCTTCTTCCTTCAACCAAGCAATCATCATGTGCCTCAGTTTTTTCCTCATTTTTCTTGCAAACAACTTCTTAATAGTCCATGTAACCTGCTTCTTCATTCTCCATCCACATCTATGGTATTTTGCACTTTCTTATAGCAAAATCATCATTATATTGAGATGTTCCTGCATCTCGGCCATTTATTTGTCAAATTCCTCTTGACTCGTCTTTTTCATCATCACACCATTTGTTTTAGCATTCTCCATTTTGTTGTGGCTTACACTAAAATCCTTTATGACCATTAATAGTCATACTTATTATTTCTTTATGAACTTTCCTCATCCACTTGTGAGTTGCACTAAGCCTGTTGAATAACAAGCTTGTTTCACCGTACTACAATACCTAACCAAGCTTCTCTCCGCTGAACTTGGCCTTTTGGTAACAATAGTCATCCTTCTTTTAGAACCTTATGAGCTTCCTATGCTCCTATAGGATTCTGCACTTTACTCACTTTTAAGAGCTTTAATTGCTCCTTTCCCTAGAAAAATCTAACTAAATTTGAAACTGTTGAGGTTTCTCAACATCTTTTCCCCAACCTCAATTGGAAGTTGTTCTTTTCTCTATTTATGTAGTTGTTGCAATGGTTACTATGTAAAAATTCTTTGCAGATTCAAACCGTTAATTGTAATATGCTAAAACAATAGACTTGAATCTACTCTACTCATAAGCGGAAACAATAATTGATCAATGAAATCGCGAAGCACACAAGAGAAAGAATTCAATCAACATATAAGACAATGATTTCCTAGGGAAAACCACAACTAAAATCCCTTGCTATCTGTATATTACATTGGTAAGAAAATATGAGAAGATTACAATGATTTTCTCAAGATCGAGCAACCTCTGCACTATCTTTATCTGTCTTACTACTTCCTAGACAAGTCTTGGCCAATAATTAAGCAATTTATCGCTTGCCCAAGTCCCTATTTCCTTGCGTTGTTCCTCAAGGAATTAGCCCCTATTTAATTGGGAAAATTCCTCAATTATGAATTTCCAATACTCATAGGCCTTCCCCTGACTTCATGCACCATCTATATAATTCAGATGAATATACAACTGTTAGTACATTGTCCCTGAATGCCAATCTCAACTGGGTGTTTCTCTGATCTGACATGCATGAGTTAATTATGAGTGAACCTTCAGTTCATTGGTTGATCACTGCAAGGAGCACCACACTGCACTTCAGACAACACCACATTGTACTTCAGGAAGTACCATAGTGCACTTCAGGAAAGACGACATTGTACTTCAGGCAACACCACACTGTACTTCAAACAACACCACACAACTAGATCTCCCAGTAATTCCTCCATCAATTAGAACTAGTTTACCTGACTTTAACTCAGTTAGATTGAATTAATTAATTGCAAATCAAAATGAACTCAACCAGTGCTCCTAATTGTAGGAGACACTCTACATGACTCTAGTTAAACCCTCAACTCGAATTAACTGAGCCAACTAAGTCAAATTAACTTAGTTAACTAATACAAGTTGTCATGAGATGTGGAATTACAATTTTATTCCTAATTTAATTCAAGGACAAAATTAAATTAGGATTTTCTTGTTGCATTTTCAACACTCCCTCTCAACAAGAAAGGGATTATCTGCTACCCCGATCCTACCTCTGTGAAACTCGAATTTTCATCTTGACAATGCCTTTGTCAAAATATCTGCATCTTGTTCCTCTGTAGGAATGTACTCCAACAACATGATTCTCCTCTGCACACAATCTCGTAGATGGTGATACCAGATGTCAATATGCTTGGGCCGATCCTGAAAAACTGTATTCTTAAAGAGTTTGATACAACTCTAATTGACACAGTAAATCACTGTAGGATCCATCTGCTGACCAAATAATCCAATAAGGATCTTCCTCATCCAGATACCCTCACAAGTTGCTTGACTAGCAGTTGTGTACTTTCTTCTGTTGAACTGAGTGCAACTGATCCCTGCTTCCTGCTGTACCAAGAAACTCTTGCTGACCCAATACTGAATATTACCCCTGATGTGATCTTTCTTTCGAATGGACACCCTGCCCAATATGCATCTATGAAGCCTTGAAGCTTCACTTCCTTTGTTCGTCTGTATTGAAGACCAAACCGAGTGGTGCCTCTGAGGTATCTCAACACATGTTTAGCTTCCTTCCAATAGAGTTTGGTTGGCTTAACCATTGCTTGACTAAGATGGTTTGCTGCAAAACATATGTCCAGACATGTGTTTACCAAATACATAAGTGAACCCACAGGCTGCCTGTAAATAGTAGCCTCCACTACTTCACCTGAAGTAGCATCTTCCTTCCTCCAATTACCTGTTAGAGGAGTCTCCATTGGTTTGTTTCTCTCCATGTGGAACTTTTTTAGTATCTCATTGGCATACTTTCCCTGAGAGACAAACAATTCCCCAACTCCTTGCCATACTTCCATAGCAAGGAAATAATGCATGAGCCTCAGGTCCTTCATCTCGAATTCTCTTGCAAGATCCTCTTTGCAAGATTTTATTAGCTTCTCATCACCTGTTAGAATCAAATCATCGACATATAATACTATAATCAAAAATTTACCTTCAACCACAATATGGTAAAGGTTCACATCTGCTTCACTTTTGGTGAAGCCCAACCTGGTGAAATAGTTGTCAATCATGGTGTACCAAGAACGGGGTGCTTGTTTTAGTCCATACAACGCTCACTTGAGTTTGCACACATGCGATTCTCTATTGAATGTCTCAAATCCTTCCAGTTGCTCAAGATACACCTCTTCCTCAATCATACCATTGAGTAACGTTACCTTCACATCCATCTGATGTATCTTCCATCCCATTTGCACTGAAAGTGTTAGAATAGTTCTGATTGAAGACTACCTTGCTACTGGAGCAAAGGTCTCCTTGTAACCAATTCCCTCCACTTGAGAGAACCCTCTGGCCACAAATCTGGCCTTGTGTTTCTCCACACTCCCATCTACTGCTTGCTTTACCTTATAAAGCCATCTAGAACTCACCACTGACTTGTCTGCTGGTCTTGGGACCACTTCCCAAACACTGTTTATGATAATAGAGTCATACTTCTCAACCATGGCATCAACCCATACTAGTTGTTGCTACTTCCTTGAATGAGGATGGCTCAACCTCTACACTCTCGCTCATCATAGCCATGTAGTTAGTGTACTGATCTGGTGACCTCCTCTACTTGCGTTGTGATGTGGGTGCTACTACATTCTCTCTAGCATCATACATAAATCTGTCAGCTTCTCTGGTGTGCTTCCTTCCATCTCTAGAAGTCTCTACAAGAGTGGGTGCTTCCACTCTCTGCTCCTCTACATATGGCTGCTCCACATCATCCCGAGGTTCTTCCTTAGGAGCTAAAAACTCCTCTTCTCCATGCAACTGAAGCTCTTTCTCAAGGGAACATGTCATGGCCTTCTCTTCAATGAACTTCACATCTCTACGAATTACTATCATCCTGTGAGATGGTAGGTACACTCAATAGCTGTGAGGTGTATCAGTGTACCCTACAAATATGCCCAACTCAGCTATTGGCTCTAGCTCTTTCCGTGCATCCTTGGTAACATGACAATACGTTGAAGAACCAAAGGTCTTGAAGTGTGCCACATCTGGTTTCTTACCTGAAAAAACTTATTTTAGTGTACTCATCCTGATAATTTGATGAGGACTTATGTTCTGCACATAAACAACTGTGTTGCATGCTTCAACCCACAAGTGAAACGGTAAGCCTCAATCATGTAACATCGCCCGTGCATCTCCTACAATACTTTTGTTCTTCCTTTTAGCCACCTCATTTTGTTATGGGTTATGGGGTGCTATTAACTCCCATCAAATTCGTTTTTATGTACAAAAGTTCTTGAATTCATTCAACACATATTCTCCATTGTTATTACTCCTGAGAGCTCTAGCTTTCTTGCCAATATATTTCTCCACGAGTGCTTTAAATTCATAAAATTTAGCGAACGTCTGATATTTCTTATAAATGAAGAAAATCAAACACTTACGAGAAAAATCAACTACAAATATTACATAATACCTGTGCTTGGCCGTGGAGGCTGTCGAGAACGGTCAACACAAATATGAGTGAACTCTATCAAGGATTGCTTGTGCTCGACTATCTTTATCATGAAAGGTAGCTTTGGTGTACTTCCCCAATGTACACCCTTTGCATGTGTCTCTCTACTATAGTGTACCCTTGGGAAGTCCTGTAGAAATTCCCTGCATGATCTTCAAAGTTCTGTGGTGTAAGTGACAAAATATGCTATGCCACAACTCACTGATGTCTTGACTCTACACCTTCTCTGATTTTTTGCTCAAAGCGACACAATCTTCTACATCCAATTTGTAGAGGTTCTTCACCTGAACCCCGATCTGCTTCACTTGTCTTGAGGTTAAGTGACGAAGGAAAGCCTTTCCCTTGCTAAATATCACATCGTAGCCACGGTCCTCAAACATGGCAACTGGAACCAAATTCTTCTTCAAACCCAGAACATACATGACATCTTTTAATGTGAGAGGAGAACCAAATTCCCTCTGAAATGTAACAATATTGATTATGGTTGCGCTATACCTCCCATCTTCTCCCATTTCGATGTGAATTTGGAGGTCCTTCTCCTCCAAGTCACTGGAGAAGTCTTTGTTGTCGGTCATATGGAATGAGGCTCCAATATCCAAGTACCACACACTACCCATCACCGATGTCACCATGCAAGCAATGAGGGTGAAATCCAGCTTGAATTGTGAAGAAAGAGCTTCGCCTGCTCCTCCTCTTGAGGGCTTCTTGTCTACCTTCTTGTGGCATAGTGTCCCAACTCGTGACAGTGAAAACATTTAATCTTCGACATGTCCTTCTTCTTGCCGCCCTAACTGGAATCTAATTTGGAATGGGATGACTTCCCCTTCCCTTTCTTCATCTTTCCAGCTATGACAAAGTTCTCCTCATCATATGCTTGGATGAGGATCCATCTCTGGTGTTCCACCAAATCTCTTCTTGCACCA